>CM059791.1:15153411-15748411 GCA_030435695.1 Brachymystax lenok tsinlingensis
ACACACCGTTGCCTCGTTTTGTATCACATTCCATTGATAAACTGGGGGGGACATGTCCCCCCCGTCCCCAGTGAAAGTTGCGTCCCTGACTATAACCTAGATAAGCAACGGACAGCCTCTCTGTCCCCTGGCCTCTTTACATAACATGTGTGCACTACCCCGGACCTCTCCTCCTCCTGCGCCTCCTTCTCCTCGGCAGCTGTTGTTGGCTTACTTGGCCAGTCTTGGGTGGGGTTGTTGTGGCCGGCTGGCTTGCCCTGGCCTGGACATGAAGCAGAGCAGCGTGGGGCGTTGCAGAGGGATCTTGAGATCTGGTTGTTGTTGTTGGCTATTGGTTGTTGAACTTACCCTGGTCACTGGGAAGGACGAACACCAGACATATGGCCGAAGGAAATCTCAGAGGGCGAAGGTCACAGAGGGTCAAACTAACCCTTTAACCTCTTGGTGATTTGTCTCCCAGGGGTGATGTAGCAACTAGCTATACCAACCACAGCAGAGGTCAGAGCTCATGCACTGTATCGGTTCATCTTGTAAATGATTACATGGAAAACCATTATCCTGTGGTCAGCAGAAGGGGGCTGGTGCGAGGGAGGCCTCTTTTTAAGTTGTTGTGGGTCAAAGGCCAGGTTCCCTGAGGACAGTACTGCGGCCTGCTTTATACATTACTATGTTACACATTACATGAATGGTGTATGACATTTTTATTCCCCTTTACTTGCTTTTTTAGCGTGAAGCACATTGTCCTGCACTGGCTTTGTGTGACATTTATATACTTTAATGGAGCCCTTGGATGAGGGGATTTTGAATGGGAATTTGAATTATGCTTCAACACTAACAGTGGCTGAGAAGCCTCAGTAGCAACAAAACCAACTGTCTCTAACCCAACTGTTGCCCTCCACTATTTAGGGACTCTCGATGGAGTGTCTAGCATCAGCTGCTGCTGACACTGTCTGTGTCCCTCTCCTACACACATGCAGGCGTACACACACATGCAAAGTCTCTCTCTCTCTCTCTCTCTCTCTCTCTCTCTCTCTCTCTCTCTCTCTCTCTCTCTCTCTCTCTCTCTCTCTCTCTCTCTCTCTCACACACACACACACACACACACCTGTTATCTGGTATCTGCTTTCATATGGCGTTGATGGGCCTCCATAGTGCCTTTCTACCAGACAGGTGGCCCTGCTGGGGACTCACTGTGGGCTAGCGTGGCCCCTTAGGGTGCTGCAAGGCCCCTCCTCCGGGTAGACTTAAAAAACACATTGCATTTCTCCACTGTTCCGGGTCCAGCCTAACACGCATAACGAGATCTCACCTACAATCTAAGGTTAGTGAAGACTACATGACTACACAGTAATAAAAACAATTGGTAAAGGAATGTATGGGAATTAAATGAACCCAAAGTCTACTTGGTAGCTGGGAGTGGTGCATCTCCACACTACTTCATGTGATAACCCATTGATATAGATATACAGTAGCTTTCTCAGATTCTGTAACATTCCATCATGAATATGGGGTATAAGGTATATATGAGAGTATAGGGTAAATATGAGTGTATAGGGAACATACGAGGGTACAGGGTATATATGGGGTATAGGGTATACAAAGGATATAGGGTATATACAATGGTATAGTTATATATAGGGGTAAAGGGTATATATGAGGGTATAGGGTATATATGGGGTATAGGATATATATGAGGGTATAGGGTATATATGGGGGTATAGGGTATATATGGGGAATAGGGTATATATGAGGGTATAGTGTATATATGGGGTAAAGGATATATATGAGGGTAAAGGGTATCTATGGGGGTATAGGGTATATATGGGGAATAGGGTATATATGCGGTATAGGGTATATATGAGGGAATATGGCATATATGAGGGTATAGGGTAT
This sequence comes from Brachymystax lenok tsinlingensis, assembly GCA_030435695.1. Taxonomy (NCBI): domain Eukaryota; kingdom Metazoa; phylum Chordata; class Actinopteri; order Salmoniformes; family Salmonidae; genus Brachymystax; species Brachymystax lenok. The sequence goes on from CM059791.1 coordinate 15,155,305, forward strand.
ATAGGGTATATATGGGGAATAGGGTATATATGAGGGTATAGGGTATATATGTGGTATATGATATATATGATGGTAAAGGGTATATATGGGGGTATATGGTATATATGGGGAATAGGGTATATATGTGGTATAGGGTATATATGAGGGTATAGGGTATATATGGGGTATAGGGTATATATGGGGGTATAGGGTGTACTGTGCATTCGGAAAGTGAAAACAAATGTGGAAAAAGAGAAGTCTGAATCTGAATACTTTCCGAATGCACTGTATATAAGGGTAACGGGTATATATGGGGGTATAGGGTATATATGAGGGTATAGGGTATATATGGGAGTATAGGGGGTATATGAGTGTATAGGGTGTATATGAGGGTATAGGGTATGTGAGGGTATAGGGTATATGTGGAGGTATAGGGTATATATGAGGGTATAGGGTATATATGGTGGTATTGACTAGCACGTCTCACTGACCACGCAGAGCTACATTCTATTCAACTTTCTTCCTGGCTCTCTCTTGATGTTCCCTTTTAGCTTGTGTTCTGCCTCTTGTGTTCTTCTGACATCAAACCCTCGTTTGAAGTGGTGAGTCAGAGATGAAAGTGAAGTAGCAGGGTCTCAGTGGTATAGAGCTGAGCTGGCTCAGTAAACAGCAACTAGACCAGGGGGAGACCGTGATATAAACCAGGGGAGGACAAAGGCAGCATAACACCATGGCTGGGCTGTGGAGACAAGGCTCTCTGGGTAATTGAAAATGGCTCTGGGCTGCTCCTCTACTCCCCCACCCCCTCCCAGTCCGCCTTCTCCTGCCCTCCTCCCCTCCATCCACCCCTCCCTAGAGACCTCTCTCTCCCCGCTCTGGCCGTGCTGTTCTTGGGACATCCCCAGTATTTCTTGGCCTTTGAAGGGAAATATAATTGAGTGGTAATTTGAGACGTATTCTCTTTCTCTCTGTCTCTCTCTCTCTCTCACTGTCTCTCTCTCTGTCTTTCTCCCACACGCCTCCCTCGCTCCTCAATGGTTATGGAATATTGAAGTTCAAACTATGCACTGTGAATGTTTTTTTCTTCTTTATTTTTCTCTGTCCCCTGATTGCAGTGTAAAAAAAGAATGAATTGAAGAATTCTAAACTTTGTGGGATTGAGAGGATATGGCTTACCTTGACCTGATGTAGCCTGCAAATCGAACAGACAGCCAAGAGAGAAGAGTTGAATCCAAGGAAAGGAAATTATAGACTAACTGGTAATCAAGACACACTGAGCCCAAGGAGAGCCCAGAAAATTAAATGAAATTGATTTTTATTTCCACCAGATTTAGGGTTGTGAATATAATTTACAGTCATTCCAATCCATTTTACAACACCTCTCCTTATTACTCATCATCCCTCTGCAGACCAGGAGTATTCCCAGGTTGATCGTTTGTTCCACATGATAATAAATATAAGTCAATGTTACTATTTACAACTCTTATAAAACTGTACAGGAGAATGGTCAGACAGCCAGTATGTGGAGCAGTTATCTCAAATAAACTTGCTTTAAAAAGCAGCCTGTTATATAAAATACATATTCCTAATCTTCAACCACGGCAAAATAATAAAACATACTGAACAAAAATATAAAACGCAACAGTGTTGGTCTCATGTTTCATCAGCTGAAATCAAAGCTCCCAGAAATGTTCTATTCGCACAAAAAGCTTTTTTCTCTAAAATGTTGTGCACAAATTTGTTTACATCCCTGTTAGTGAGCATTTCTCCTTTGCCAAGATAATCCGCTTCTTCACCTGCGGGATTGTGTGAGACCAGCCACCCGGACAGGTGTGGCATATCAAGAAGCTGATTAAACAACATGACTACACAGGTGCACCTTGTGCTGGGGGCAATAAAAGACCACTCTAAAATGTGCAGTTTTGTCACACAACACAAGTTTTGAGGGAGCGTGCAATTGGCATGCTGACTGCAGGAGTGTCCACTAGAACTGTTGCCAGAGAATTTAATGTTAATTTATCTACCATAAGCCAATGTCGTTTTTTTTTTATTTGGCTGTACGTCCAACTGGCCTCACAGCCGCAGACCACGTGTAACCACGTCAGGCCAGGACCTCCACATCCAGCTTCTTCACCTGTGGGACCGTCTGAGACCAGCCACCCGGACAGCTGATGGAACTGATAAGTATTTCTGTCTGTAATACAGCCCTTTTGTGGGGAAAACTCATTCTGATTGGCTGGGCCTGGCTCCTCAGAGGGTAGATCTGGCTCCCAAGTGGGTAAACCTATTCCCTGTCAGGCCCACCCATGACTGCACCCTTGCCCAGTCATGTGAAATCTATAAATTAGGGCCTGATTTATTTATTTCAATTGACTGATTTTCTTGTATGAACTGTAACTCAGCAAAATCGTTGAAATTGTTGTATGTTGCGTTTATATTTTTGTTCAGTATATATACTGGTAGTTTCTCTTCCTCTCTCTCTCTCTCGTTTCACCCCTCCTTTGTGTTGCCATCTTTCGAGGAATGTGCACACTATAATTATGGAAGGGGTTGCACACATAGCTTAGTTATTGTTTTCTATTTTCAACTGGCTAAACCCAGCTGGGTCCTGGCCGTACGACAAATACATGGAGTGAGAACAAAAAGAGAGACATTAATTATATTCAATGCTTTAAAGGGCTTTAAAGTCAAAGCTGAAGCCGAAGCTTGGTACGTCTCTCTCTCTCTCTCTCTTAGAGGTAGCCTGATATTTCAGACCCTTCACACTGAATTATGGAGTGAGCCGCTCAAAGCCTACTGTTTAAATTTGACACATTTTCAGGGTTCTTTTCATTAGTCAACTCACATACATTGTTATCTCCCCTTACCAGGAATTCAGCACTTAATTAGCAATAGACAGATAAATAATCAGTGCTCTAATGGGGCAAATTAATTACAAATTGCACACTGCAGTTTAAGTCCAAAGGGAAAATGAAAGTGTTTTAGCATTGAGAAGGATGGGTGGTGGGGTGAAGGGGTTCATTGGAATATCCTAGTGAAAATCTTGGCACGGGGTGTTGAGTCAACTTTAACTTCGTACCATAACTCTCCGTACTGTTCTTTCCCTCACTGTATTTCTGTAATACTGCGTTCTGCCTTGTCACGGCTGTAACTGTAGCCATAAATCAGCGGCAGATTAGTTCCTGTAGAGCTGTTTCACCACTATACTCTGCTCCAGCAGCCTAGGCCCAGCCACTAAGAGAGGCAGACCCTGGGCAAAGTCAACAGTCTCAGTAAGGTGAGATGAATTGGTGGCTATATAGAAATAGTGGTGCTGTATTTTGGTTTGAATGGTGCCAAGATCAGGATTTGATCTCTGCTGGTCTCCTCTGCACTGTACCCTTTAGGGAGTGCTTTAGCGCTTTGCCTGCACAACCTCCAAATAATATCATTAGTGTGATGGTTTGCTTGGAAATAATATTTTAGTGCTTGGATGTGCCTCGCTGAATGAATACAGTTGAGTAGATTCTCATATCTTACGTGATAATGTGCTGAGTAGTGAAAGTGTCAGACTAATCTTATAAAACAAAAAGGATGATGAAGGCTTTTGCTACAATGTATGCTGTGGAAGTTTCAGTACACTCTTAGAAAAAAAGGTTCCAAAAGCGTTCTTCTGCTGTCCCCATAGGAGAACCCTTTTTGGTTCTACCTGGAACCAAAAGAGTTCTACCTAGAACCAAAAAAGGGTTATTCAAAGGGTTCTCCTATGGGGACAGTCGAAGACCCGTTTAAGCTTCTAGATAGCACCTTTTTTTCTAAGTGTGTAGTATGTTTTCATAGTGCTGATATTAAAGAGGGAGAAAGAGAGAAGAAACCCCGTATGCCCATTCACCGTGATGGGGGGAGTGAGGATGGACGGCATCACTGTACGTCTCTAGCTGTCAGTATACTGCTGTCATGTCCCCTCTCATAGCTTTCTATAGCCCTCACTTTCAGACAAGCACGCCTCTTCAGCATAGGAGAACAGAAGCAGGAGCTGAGTTGTTCACGTTCTCTCTCTAAGGTCAGCGGTCAAAAGACAGTGATGTAAAGGGTTTGGGTTTATAAAACAAAGGGCACTAGAAGTAGCCAAACGACACCATCTTTTTAATAAGGTAAGAAGAGTGCTCCCTTTTCTTTATTGGAGTCTGTGCCCTCCTGGTCAAGCAGCTGACAATGAATTTAAAAATGATTTATCTTCACATTGCAACTGATATCTCACGGTTGGTCTTACTAGTCCCTGGTGGTTCCATCCCGGGCGCCTGTTTGCCCACTGTGACATCACCGTCCCTCGTCCAAGCTGACGCCCATGTTCTGACGCCTCATGATGCTGATGCGAGAGCTGTAGGGGGCTGGGAGTGGAGGGGCTGGGGCCCTCTGGAGCAGCTCTGCCTTGGGTTTGTACTGGTCCACCAAGATCTTCAGCACTGCCTCCATCTTATGGCTCATCTGGTCCATCTATTTATACAACACACAGCAAACAAAGGTACATGTTTTAGGTTATAGGTGGATGACTATAGTGAGGACATTTAACAAACAGGGCCATGTTAAAATGTAAATTCTACTGAGCCATTTACTTTATGTTCATATTACTATCTTTTATTATTTCTTGTTGTTGTTGCATTGTCGAGAAGGAACCTGCAAGTAAGCATTTCATTGGACGGTCTATACCATGTGTATCCTGTACATGCGACTAATACAACTTGAAACTTGAAACATGTTATATACTTGAAACATGTTATATACATGAAACATGTTATATACATGAAACATGTTATATACATGCGTGACTGTAGAGATATACTGATGTAGTAATTATATGTGCGGGACTAAAGTCAGTCAGTGAGGACATTTAAATGGGTGAAGCATTTGACGAGTGTCACTGAATTTCAGCCTTTCTTTTGTCCGCCAGGCCTCCAATACTGAATACACATATTCCACACTAAAGATCCACCTCTTCACACAGCCTTATCCGGATCGTTTGTCATCTGAGCTTTCATCCTCCCTCTAGTTCACTTCCTGGTTAGTCTGTCCTTATTCTTTTATATACTTATGTGACTTTGGGTTTCGTGAAAAGCGCTTAAAATAAAATGTATTATTATTATTATAATATGGCCCCATCCCAATGACAGACCTCTAGTGTATAATAACATGTTTGTCTGTCAGTCATGGTATACCTGCAGAAGCCACTCATTAAAGCAGCTGGCCCGGCTCAATGATCCAGGAGTGGAAGGGAGGGCTTTTAGTACACACGCATGCACACGCACGAACGGATGCACACACACGCGCGCACACGCACGAACGCATGCACACACACCCACCGGGGACTTAACTGTAAACACAGGTGTGTCTGTCACCCAACAGACAGAACAGGGAACCTCCTTAGTATTTCTAACCCCTGTGTGTACAGCTCAGCGCCCACGCCCTGTATGGCAGAGGTAAACAAGCCAGGCTGTCTGCAGACACACAGACACACACGCTTGCGCGCACACACCTTTCTAAACATCAAATAGTTTTTTTACAGATCTTTATCGTCCTGCCCTCTGCCTTTACATTGGAGTTATGTAGTTATACTTTCAGGAATGCATTATCTTTGGCTTAACTTATCACTACTTAACCTGATTTATAAATGTAATAATCATTGAGATACCTGGTAATGGATTCCGATAAAGCTGGAGAGGTTAGAGATGTGTACATCATAGTACATGAAAGAGCCATGGCATCTCACACAACAGACAGGCAAACTGACTGACAGACAGACAGACAGACAGGCAGGCAGGCAGGCATTTGCCGACTTTCATTCCAGTCATAACTGATAGTGAGGAACTGCAGTATTTTGTCTGACATTCACATCGCAGAATCCGCTGCTATGTTTGTGTGTTGAGGATTGGGCTCCTCCCTCTTTTAGTGAGTGTGCTTGACGGCCATGACACTTTTATAGTACAACAGGACCTTGAGCATCAGTCATTGTTCTTGAGATATGAAACCATGGATGAAGCCTATTCAATTACATCAAATAAAATCCCCCCACACCAACGACTCACAGGCGAAATAACAAAAAGTTAGAACAAGCCCTGGATTAGACTACAAGGTTTATCATGACCTAAATAGCTGTTTTAAGAAGACGGAGTACTCGCTGTCTGGTCAGGGGGCAGAACATACACTATATATACAAAAGTACAGTGAGGGAAAAAAGTATTTGATCCCCTGCTGATTTTGTACGTTTGCCCACTGACAAAGAAATGATCAGTCTATAATTTTAGTGGTAGGTTTATTTGAATAGTGAGAGACAGAATAACAACAACAAAATCCAGAAAATCGCATATGAAAAATGTTATAAATTGATTTGCATTTTAATGAGGGAAATAAGTATTTGACCCCTCTGCAAAACATGACTTAGTACTTGGTGGCAAAACCCTTGTTGGCAATCACAAAGGTCAGACGTTTCTTGTAGTTGGCCACCAGGTTTGCACACATCTCAGGAGTGATTTTGTCCCACTCCTCTTTGCAGATCTTCTCCAAGTCATTAAGGTTTCGAGGCTGACGTTTGGCAACTCAAACCTTCAGCTCCCTCCACAGATTTTCTATGGGATTAAGGTCTGGAGACTGCCTAGACCACTCCAGGACCTTAATGTGCTTCTTCTTGAGCCACTCCTTTGTTGCCTTGGCTGTGGTTTTTGGGTCATTGTCATGCTGGAATACCCATCCACGACCCATTTTCAATGCCCTGGCTGAGGGCATGATGCCAAAGAGCTCCATTTTGGTCTCATCTGACCACAACACTTTCACCCAGATGTCCTCTGAATCATTCAGATGTTCATTGGCAAACTTCAGACGGGCATGTATATGTGCTTTCTTGAGCAGTGGGACCTTGCGGGTGCTGCAGGATTTCATTCCTTCACGGCGTAGTGTGTTACCAATTGTTTTCTTGGTGACTATGGTCCCAGCTGCCTTGAGATCATTGACAAGATCTTCCCGTGTAGTTCTGGGCTGATTCCTCACCATTATCATGATCATTGCAACTCCACGAGGTAAGATCTTGCATGGAGCCCCAGGCCGAGGGAGATTGACAGTTCTTTTGTGTTTCTTCCATTTGCGAATAATCGCACCAACTGTTGTCACCTTCTCACCAAGCTGCTTGGCGATGGTCTTGTAGCCCATTCCAGCCTTGTGCAGGTCTACAATCTTGTCTATGACATCCTTAGAGAGCTCTTTGGTCTTGGCCATGGTGGAGAGTTTGGAATCTGATTGATTGATTGCTTCTGTAGACAGGTGTCTTTTATACAGGTAACAAACTGAGATTAGGAGCACTCCCTTTAAGAGTGTGCTCCTAATCTCAGCTCTTTACCTGTATAAAAGACACCTGGGAGCCAGAAGTCTTTCTGATTGAGAGGGGGTCAACTACTTATTTCCCTCATTAAAATGCAAATCAATTTATAACATTTTTCACATGCGTTTTTCTGGATTATTTTGTTGTTATTCTGTCTCTCACTGTTCAAATAAACCTACCATTAAAATTATAGACTGATCATTTCTTTGTCAGTGGGCAAACGTACAAAATCAGCAGGGGATCAAATACTTTTTTCCCTCACTGTATGTGGACACCCTTCAAATGAGTGGATTTGGCTATTTCAGCCACACCCGTTGCTAACAGGTGAATTAAACAGAACACACTGCCATGCAATCTCTGTAGACAAACATTGGCAGTAGAATGGCCTTCCTGAAGAGCTCAATGACTTTCAACGTGGCACCGTCATAGCATGACACCTTTCCAACAAGTCAGATTGTCAAACTTCTGCCCTGCTAGAGCTGCCCCAGTCAACTGTAAGTGCTGTTATTGTGAAGTGGAAACGTCTAAGAGCAACAACTGCTCAGCCACGAAGTGGTAGACCACACAAGCTCACAGAACGGGACTGCCGAGTGCTGTCGTCTGTCCTCGTTAGCAACACTCATTACCAAGTTCCAAACTGCCTCTGGAAGCAAGGTCAGCACAAGAACTGTTCGTCGGGAGCATTATTTACCTTTTGGTCATTTAGCAGATGTTCTTATCCAGAGCGACTTACATTAGTGAGTGCCTATCTTTTCGTACTGGTCCCCCGTGGGAATAGAACAATCAACCATGGCGTTGCAAGCGCCATGCTCTACCAACGGGACCCTGAAATGGGTTTCCATGCCTGAGCAGACGCACACAAGCCTAAGATCAAGTGCAATGCCAAGCGTCGTCTGGAGTGGTGTAAAGTTCACCGCCATTGGCGAGTGATGAATCCCGCTTCACCATCTCGCAGTCCGACAGACCAATCTGTGTTTGGCGGATGCCAGTAGAATGCTACCTGCCCCAATGCATAGTGCCAACTGCAAAGTTTGGTGGAGGAGGAATAATGGTTTGGGGCTATTTTTCATGGTTCGGCCTAGGTCCCTTAGTTCCAGTGGAGGGAAATCTTAATGCTACAGCATTCAATGACATTCTAGACAATGCTGTGCTTCCAACTTTGTGGCAACAGTTTGGGGAAGGCTCTTTCCTGTTTCAGCTTGACATAACGCCCCTGTGCACCATGCGAGGTCCATACAGAAATGGTTTGTCGAGATCGGTGTGGAAGAACTTGACTGGCCTGCGCAGAGCCATGACCTCAACGCCATCAAACTCCTTTGGGATGAAATTGGAATGCCGACTGCGAGCCAGGCCTAATCGCCCAACATCAGTGCCCAAACTCACTAATGCTCTTGTGGCTGAATGGAAGCAAGTCCCCGCAGCAATGTTCCAGCATCTAGTGAAAAGACTGGACACTAAAAGACTGGTCCGCCTCGTCTAATCGGATGGTTCGATTCTAGTCTAAATAAAGGCCATGTCTGCGTCTGAAATGCCACATTATGTCGGTCTTATTAGGTGAAATCATAAAGTAAGCTCGTCTGAGATCCCCAAAGATTGGGAAAGCTGCAGGGGTCATCCCCCTCTTCAAAGGGGGAGACACTCTAGACCCAAACTGCTACAGACCCATATCTATCCTACCCTGCCTTTCTAAGATCTTCGAAAGCCAAGTTAACAAACAGATCACCGACCATTTCGAATCCCACCGTACCTTCTCCGCTATGCAATCTGGTTTCCGAGCTGGTTATAGGTGCACCACAGCCACGGTCCTAAACGATATCATAACCGCCATCGACAAGAGACAATACTGTGCAGCTGTATTCATCGACCTGGCCAAGGCTTTTGACTCTGTCAATCCCCACATTCTTATCGGCAGACTCAACGGCTCTCAAATAACTGCCTCGCCTGGTTCACCAACTACTTCTCAGACAGAGTTCAATGTCTCAAATCAGAGGGCCTGTTGTCCCGGACCTCTGGCAGTCTCTATGGGGGTGCCACAGGGTTCAATCCTCGGGCCGACTCTTTTCTCTGTATACATCAATGATGTCGCTCTTGATTCTCTGATCCACCTCTACGCAGACGACAACATTATGTATACCTTTGGCCCTTCTTTGGACACTGTGTTAAATAACCTCCAGACGAGCTTCAATGCTGTACAACTCTCCTTCCGTGGCCTCCAACTGCTCTTAAATGCAAGTAAAACTAAATGCATGCTCTTCAACCGATCGCTGCCCACACCTGCCCGCCCGTCCAGCATCACTACTCTGGACGGTTCTGACTTAGAATATGTGGACAACTACAAATACCTAGGTGTCTGGTTAGACTGTATACTCTCCTTCCAGACTCACATTAAGCATCTCCAATCCCAAATTAAATCTAGAATCGGCTTCCTATTTTGCAACAAAGCATCCTTCACTCATGCTGCCAAACATACCCTCGTGAAAGTGACTATCCTACCGATCCTTGACTTCGGCGATGTCATTTACAAAATAGCCTCCAACACTCTACACAGCAAATTGGATGCAGTCTATCACAGTGCCATCCGTTTTGTCACCAAAGCCCCATATACTACCCACCACTGCGACCTGTATGCTAGCTGGCTGGCCCTCGCTTCATATTCGTTGCCAAACCCACTGGCTCCAGGTCATCTATAAGTCTTTGCTAGGTAAAGCCCCGCCTTATCTCAGCTCACTGGTGACCATAGCAGCACCCACCCGTAGCACGCGCTCCAGCAGGTATATTTCACTGGTCACCCCCAAAGCCAATTCCTCCTTCGGCCTTCCAGTTCTCTGCTGCCAATGACTGGAACGAACTGCAAAAATCACTGAAGCTAGAGACACATATCTCCCTCACTAGCTTTAAGCACCAGCTGTCAGAGCAGCTCACAGATCACTGCACCTATACATAGCCCATCTGTAAACAGCCCATCCAACTACCTCATCCCCATACTGTTATTTATTTTATTTATTTATTTTGCTCCTTTGCACCCCAGTATCTCTACTCGCACACTCATCTTCTGCACATCTATCACTCCAGTGTTTAATTGTTATATTGTAATTATTTCGCCACTATGGCCTATCTATTGCCTTACCTCCCTTATCCTACCTCATTTGCACACACTGTATATATACTTTTTCTATTGTATTATTGACTGTATGTTTGTATATTCCATGTGTAACTCTATGTTGTTGTTTGTGTTGCACTGCTTTGCTTTATTTTGGCCAGGTCGCAGTTGTGAATGAGAACCTGTTCTCAACTGGCCTACCTGGTTAAATCAAGGTGAAATAAAACAAATTAAAATATATAATTCAGGAGTAAAACACAGGACTGAACAGGAACATGGGTGTTAAATATATTGGGGTCTTGGCTAAGTGAGCAGATAACTCTCACTGAGTATATACCAGATGAATGAAACCACAATATCCTCTCTCTCTCTCTCTCTCTCTCTCTCTCTCTCTCTCTCTCTCTCTCTCTCTCTCTCTCTCTCTCTCTCTCTCTCTCTCTCTCTCTCTCTCTCACTCTCCAACTGACTCTGACAGTCAAATAGAGAGGAGAAGACTGCAAGGGAAAAACAACCATCTCCAGGAATTCCTTGGCATCTAATAGGAGTCAGCCTCATTCAAAAACAAGATTCCCATCATCGAACTGCTGTAGCTCTCCATCGCAATTGGCAACGAGGAGAGAGGTGGGACAAAATGGTGAGAGACAATGGGCAAAAGAAAACAGTTCCACACGTCACAATCAGTGCCCATCATGATATACGTGACATTTATTTTCCCTCTGGTGACCCTTGACTGGAGCCCCTGCATATCAGCTTAGCCAGCCACATCCAACAGCCGGTGCCCTCTCTCTCTCTCCATATACATATATATATCTACCCTGGGTCTGAAGCCGAGGGCATGTCAGTGGAGCTTCCTGTAAAGAACAACAACACAAGGTCAGGTCAGGTAAGCTCAGCACGGCCCTGAGGGAGCTTCTGCCCAGGCCTATGCTGCCCGGGCTGCCTCTTCATTGTGTGCAGTTTCCCCGACCACAGACCCTGACCAAGCCTTACCTCCCACCTCCCAGCTTTCCAGGGTTAGGAGCGAGGAGAGAGGCTGAGTGCATATGAAGCCTCAGATAACCTATGGGATCTAGTGTACCATATTACCTCCTAGACATCTGCCTTCTCCCTCATCACACAGAGAGAGAGGGAAAGAGAGAGAGAGAGAGAGAGAGAGAGAGAGAGAGAAGTCAGAAGACTTGGGTCAAGGGTTATGTTTTGATTTGAGCAATGCATCTGCATGTTGTGTGAGTTTATATGAGTCCAGTGCAGGATCCTAAACAAATTTGTGTGTTCACAGATCCAATTCACCACCAACCAACCAACCAACCAATCAAAGGACCAACCAAGCAGTAACTACAACCAACTGGAAGCCGAAGGAGTACAGCTCAGATTCACAGAGCTGGCCGACCCCTACCAAGATAAATGGATTCAGTTTAACATTGGCAGTTACAATATGTTCTTTGTATTTGTAAAGGAGGAGGGGTGGAGGGAGGGAAGGAAGATGGTGCAAGTTTTGAGCAGAGGGATTTGGTGCTGGGGGGGGCTTAAAAGAACAGGAAATCAAGCGAGAGCACCTGACGCACATGATAAATATCAAGGCCTTTGCCACGTGCCATTACACTGTAACCAAAGCCTTTCCAGGGGGGGGGGCAGGCACTCGCCACCACCTAATCTCCTTTGCTGAGTGGGCGTGCTCTCAAAGCTGCTTTTGTTTCAGAGCGTTTCAGAGCTACTTTCACAAGGAGGTACAATCACCATCCATACGGGCGGGTGGCCTCTTTCTCTCTCCACCCCACCCCACCCCACCCTCCCCTCATCCCTCTCCTCTCTCCACCGACCTTAGCACTCTGTTGTTGGGAGGGCCCTTTTCCTAGTCCCCAGGTCTGTGCCATCAGGGCCCATATACAGGGTGTACAGAGGGACAGGTTTTTTTTATTTGATTCACTGATCACCCTGTTCAGACATGATGGAGGAGCTGTGACAGGGAATGTGTGGGAACAGTTAAGACTTTCATGTAGAGTAAATTCAGATGGAGAGAGACGTTTGATGGCTTTCAAGTCACGGTGGTGGGCCATTAGCATTTTTGAACTTGAGGGATGTGAGAGACGGCGAAATGTTACTGAACACCAAATACATGCGGTGTATAAACAGGCTAGTAGCTGGGTTAAGAGGTGAATTATGAGACATGTTCTGACTGATGAGACGGTGGTGTGTTAGGGAATGCTTTCATGTTATTGTTGTTCTCACAGTAATGTGGATACATGTTGACTTGTGAGTCTGCATCACTGAATGAGAGTCTGTTATGGCCCGATTCAGACTTAGGAAATCTACGCCTTTTTTATGCACGACTTACCTTATGCAGATGCATAACGGGCTTTGCAGGCATTGTTCCCTTGAACGCGCTGATTACATTTAATTAAACCTGAAAACGCTCCCACTTGCTGGCCAACAGATTTTCTTGTGGAGTTTTCACTCAATAGGGTTTTCAGTCCAATGATCTGCTGTATGCCATCCCTTTAAATTTGGTGTACCTTTCAATTTCATTTTCTTGACTGACTTCCTAGAATATATGGAGAGAACAGTTCCGAATATTAGGTATCAATGAAAGAAAGCCATGTAGGCCTAAATACATGCATATTCATCTCCTTTAAAACACACATTGGTATATAAAAAATACTCTGGTCTTGTATATTATTTAGGGTTAGGAAAGTATTTATGGATAATAACAAAAAAGGTCTGGAGAGCCGTTACAAACAAAATATATTGGTGAATCAAAAATACAGTGTTTGATTTATCCTGAAAGTAGCCATATTCAATTGTTCAATCCATGAAATATTGGAAGGTGAGAAAAGTGTACAACAGAGATTGAACAGTAGTGCTATAAATCTACCCTATTAATCCTCACTAATGATTGAACTGTGACAGCGGTCCAGTGGTTGTGAACCGTGCGCCAGACTCCGGGTTTAAAGTGATACATATGGTGTGTGTTCCATAAGGATTCAAATTATTACACAACTTGTAATACATTAGCCTAATATTATACATTATTACTAGCGATCCTCAGGAACAGCCACACAAACGTGGCAGAGGAAAGAAAGGTAAACTAATTATGTAATGCAATTATACAAAATCAAAGGAAACTAAACACTAAAGTGACAATTATAAATACATGTGGGTTTCACTGACGCTGGCTACAGGTAGTGGCTAATATTTAACATGATGCAAATTGTAAAAAATACAGTGAAAATATATAATTAAAACATTTTAGAAATCATAAAAGAACTCGGTAGGTTTGGCACTATACTATTTGCTAATGGCTACATCCTTGTAAGTTATAAGGCCAGCATAAACTTCACAGTGGAAAAGGTGATTTGTTGATATGCTTCAGTTTGCTGCCATATGACTGGTTTCACATTTGTCTCCAGTGATCATAAGGTAAAATAGATTTGTCATTTATATTTACAATCCTCTTATACAAACGGCTTACTAATGTACCTAGCTCTTATCATTAGCTCTTATTAACTTGTAAATGACCATGCATGGAGAATCGTGTTATTTCTATCAGAACAAAGAAAGTAGATGTTGTTCCACTTGTGACCGACAGGTTGCTCGACCTTATTCATGGATTCATTGTGGATTCATTGTGCATAAAGGTGGTGGAATTACGAGGGAGTTAAGTGGAGGTCAGAATAGGGCGTATCTGTAGACACCTCCGCCACACCTTCCATTTCTTAGATCTCCACTCCAAAGGAACAGCATCCTATTCTCATGCTTAAGTTCAAAATCAGAATACTCGTAGAGAGAAGTACATGAAAAGGGAATTACGTTCCATCTACGCACGCTTAACCCAGTTCGGAATTCCCCCCGCCATGTTAGCGAATAAATGGATCTATATACTGTACCTCTCGGCCACAGAATGAAATAGAACACCCAGACCAAGTCAACCTCCATTTACTGGGCTCCACCAAGCTGTCACCACACATGGGGATGCCACTCCAGTCTGGCTGTTATAAAACGTATCATAATCGTTCTTATTTCACAAAGCTGCCCGTAAAGTTGTGTGTATGTGGAATAAAACCAGGGACCTGGGAGAGGGGTCCTGTAAAATATTGGGCCAGATGCCTTTTTTAACATGTGTCCTTAGTGACAGCTGAGAGTCCTCCTCTCTTTACTGGTCCCCAGTGTTGTGGTTCAGGGCAAGAGAGGGGCGGCACACACACACACACACAGACAGACACACAAACACACACACGGCTGTCTTTCTAGGACCATGATGTTTCTCCATAGAGCCTTTTACAATACTACCACACTTCAATGTGTATTCAGGTCTGAAATTAAACTTTAGTTGAGTCAACCTCCCTGATGAAACTGCCAAAAAGCATTTCAACCATAACTAATATTAGAACTGTGTTGAGAGGAAACAATTTGATCAGCTAATGTCACAATGACTCCTGACACCTCTCTCCTCCGTCATCAACATGAATTGGACAAACGTCACGTCATCTGTTCGCCAGCCTGACCACTAAGCCCAGCCCTACCCTGGCAACCTGTTGCTGGGCCTGTCTGTGATTCACCCTGTCTGTCTGTCGCCAGACTCACCAGGTCTGTTGGCAGCTGGCAGCTAAACCACTGTTACCAACCAGCCATGCGCGTGCCACAACAAGGGAGAGACACAGGGCTGGTCTGTCAGCTGACTGCAGTGCCACAAGTGTGGTTTAAATGTCAAGGTACAGGGACACATGGGGCTTGGGGGCCTGGAGGCTATTTGACTGTGGGCCTGGGGTCCAGGGCATCACCCTGAGCTAGTCCTGAGCCCTCCTGTGTGGCCAACAGGAGAGGCTTTATAGGGGTGAGGTGGCCCCTGGACCAGCTGCTACCACACATGATGTGCCAACTACAACCAGTCGTGGTAGCCACACCACATGCCTGGTGACAAGGGACGTGGCTGTTTAAACAAAATAGTGTTTGTGTGACCAACCGGTCACTTGCATGCCACAAGATTGCACTAGCTTGCTAAGCTAAAGCCTACGTGTTTCTGAATCACCTCTTGTCTTCCCTCAGTAGTCTTTGTCTTCGTCTGAAAATGAACTTGGGAGTTGGCCTATTATAGTAAATCTCATGGACTAAATGGCATCACTTAGCTACAGGTCAAAGGTTAATGAGATACTGACTGCTACATCTGTTGGGCGTCATTAGCAACAAAGGGACTCTTGTCAGAGATGATATCAGACACAGATAACGCCTGCCTGCCTGCCTGGTGGTCCTGCGACACCCACACCCTGACTGATCTGAAGGGAATCACAAGTCAAACACAGTGAAGTACACAATCTAGTCAGAGCCAGTCAGTGTAGTATAAACAGAGTCAGAGAGAGACAGTTGTTTGGGGGACAGAGGAATGGTGATGGTGGCCTCCAGACAGACAGAGTGGGGTCTGGGTCTGTGCCGGGCGTGTGCCCGACCATCAGCTGTCACCCAGTGACTCCAGGCAGAGACGTGCCCAGACTGTGACCCTGCCTGGCGCTCTGGTCGTTGCCAAGTCCAGCCAGCGTGCCAGCAGATCCAGCCCCCTCGTCGCCACTGGAGACTTACCGCCTGCCCCATAAGATGTTTTAAATCAGATAAAGCCAGTTTTCTGCTGTATGTCCTCCCAGGTACAGCTGGCCCAGAGAGAGACGGAGAGAGAATACACAGTGGAACCATCATTCATGTACATTTTGTTTTCTATTCATTAGCCATTCCTTCTTTTTTTTATTTTATACAGTAGTATATTGTACTGTATTTACTAAAATACTGCTATGGCAATATCTAGAAATTGTATGGCATGCCAATAAAGCAATCTGAATTTGAATTTGAGAGGAGAGAGAGAGAGAGAGAGAGAGAGAGAGAGAGAGAGCGAGAGAGAGAGAGAGAGAGAGAGAGAGAGAGAGAGAGAGTGAGAGGGAGAGAGAGTGTGAGAGAGAGAGAGAGAGAGAGAGAGAAAGGGATAAATAGAGAAAGAGAGAGAGAAAGAGAGAGAAAGAAAGAAAGAACGAAAAAGAACTAGAGAGAGAGAGAAAGAGAGAGAGAGGGAGAGAGTGGAGGAGAGAGAGAGGTGGGGAGAAAAGAGAGAGAGAGAGAGAGAGAGAGAGAGAGAGAGAGAGAGAAGAGAGAGAAAGAAAGAATGAGAGAGAGGGAAAGAACACGAGAGAGAGAAAGAAAGAAAGAAAGAAAGAAAGAAAGAAAGAAAGAGAGAGAGTGAGAGTAATAAAGTAAGAGAGAAAGAGAAAGCAGAGATAGAGAGAGAAAGAGAGGAGAGAAAGAACCAGAGAGAAAGAAAGAGAGAGAGAGGGAGACCTGTCGTCCCCTGGTTCCAAATATAGTATACTCTGTTTTTGTTATTGTGGCTTTTTTTTATTCATTAAAGACGCAGACATGACAAAATACGTTTTCGTTCTGAGCATTGCTTTGTACAGATGTTTGTTTGGCTTCTATCGGGTGATGTTTTGGTTGCGTCTCAGATGGTGAAAGGGCAGAGGAAGATAATTATACATCCTGGAGTCATCTGGTTGGATGGTGACAGTCTGACGTTGGCTGGTTGGCTAGTGACAGTGTTCTGAAGTCTTTTGGTTGGCTAGCTTCAACTCAATTTTGCAAAAACAACCCCACCTCCAAAATAAATGTGAAAATGTTTGCAGAACTGAATTAAATAATAGACCAATATGTTACACAACTCTAATGTGTAATGGCGTACTGTTACAATTACTATTCACTTTACTACATGTCCAAGACGTGATTTCAAACTCTGTCACCTCTATCACAACCCTACATTCTTCCTGTAAGACCAACAACCACCATGCAGACAAAATATTGAATGTAACGGATAGGGCTAAATGAAACTATTCCAGACATTTTGCTACACTGGCCAGTAACATTCTGTGCCTCCAAGCCCACCGGCACAGCGGTAATATCAACATAAAAATACAGTCATTTCTTTGTTCGATGCCCCCTCCTATTCTGTTCGATGCCCCCTATTCTGTTCGATGCCCCCATATTCTGTTCGATGCCCCCTATTCTGTTCGATGTCCCCCATATTCTGTTCGATGCCCCCTATTCTGTTCGATGCCCCCTATTCTGTTCGATGCCCCCATATTCTGTTCGATGCCCCCTATTCTGTTCGATGTCCCCCTATTCTGTTCGATGCCCCCTATTCTGTTCGATGCCCCCTATTCTGTTCGATGCCCCCTATTCTGTTCGATGCCCCCTGTTCTGTTCGATGCCCCCTGTTCTGTTCGATGCCCCCTGTTCTGTTCGATGCCCCCACCCCTATTCTGTTCGATGCCCCCTATTCTGTTCGATGCCCCCTCCCTATTCTGTTCGATGCCCCCAGAGAGAGATATATAAAAATAAAAATGATTATTTCACTTTTGTTTATTATCTATTTTACTTGCTTTGGCAATGTAAACATACCTTTCCCATGTCAATAAAGCCCTTACATTGAATTGAATTGAACATTGAGAGAGAGAGAGAGAGAGAGAGAGAGAGAGAGAGGAAGAGGGAGGAGAGAGGGAGGCAGAGAGAGCTGCCCGGGAAACAATCAGCCTCACAGTACCTAGTCAGTCTGCAGCCCGTCATTGGAGAAGGCCAATTGCCTCTTGTCAGTATGATGGTAAAAGTGGGTTGAAGAAGAAGAAACACACAGACAAAAATAGAGCCTTAGTCACTGAGTTGCTGTTCTGAATGGCAAATACTGTACTCACATAGAGCCCCAACACCAACAACAGCCCCATTAACGTCAATGGGACAGGGATTCATAACACTAAAGATGTATTAAACTCTGTGAACTTCTATAGTTTAGAAAGCATGAATAAGAGAATTCAGCTCTGTATTGAGCTGCGGACACAGGCTCTGTGTGATACTGGGCTTTTACAGGGCCCGGGCTGTAGCAACACACACACACACACACACACACACACACACACTGCTCTTCCACCTGTTGCTCCCCCCCACAGCGATGAGGGACCTCTCTCTCTCCCCTTGGGTTGTACCCTCAGCACTCGGGCTGGGGGGACAGAGAGAGTCTGAAGGGCTCCAGAGACAGGCTGATATTTTTAGCCTGTAGTAAACAGGGGAGAGGGCTGCCTGCGCCCATCAAACACAGCTCGCTGCCTCTCTCCTTGCAACTCCCTATGTCCCCCCACGTCTCCATGAGAGGAAGCAGTCAGGAGAGATCACAGTCCTCATTTAGGCAGCGTGTTGATTTAAAAAAAAAAAGGGGGGTAGGCCCACTCAGGAAATTGCAACAGGTAGCTCTTTTCAAGTTCCTCCGTGCTGAATTAGGCCTTTCTATTTTTAACATGACGTTGGCACAGTCTTTCACTGTTTCCCTGGGTGAGCTGGTTCCTCTCTGATGGCAGCCAGGGCTACTACATATCCCTGGCTGCCATCAGACTGAGTGAGAGAGAGAGAGAGAGAGAGAGAGAGAGAGAGAGAGAGAGAGAGAGAGAGAGAGAGAGAGAGAGAGAGAGAGAGAGAGAGAGAGAGAGAGAGAGAGAGAGAAGGACACTAAACAAACAACAACACAAAGAGTTATCTATCCAAAATGGAGAAGTATGGGTAAACCACTTCTCCACTCTTTTTAGCCCTGTAACAAAGAACAAATAGCAAAAACACATACATGATCAAATACAAATCTAAGAATCAACTATTAAAGACTACCAGAACCCACTGGATTCTCCAATTACATTGAATTAACTACAGGACAAAAAGGCCTGTGGGGTTGATGGTATCCTAAATGAAATGATAAAATATACAGACCACAAATTCCAATTGGCTATACTTAAACTCTTTAACATCCTCCTTAGCTCTGGCATCTTCACCAATATTTGGTACCAAGGACTGATCACCCCAATCCCCAAAAATGGAGACAAATTTGACCTCAATAACAACCGTGGGATATGCGTCAACAACAACCGTGGGAAAATCCTTTGCATTATCATTAACAGCAGACTTGTACATTTCCTCAGTGAAAACAATGTACTGAGCATATTTCAAATTGGCTTTTTACCAAATTACCGTACGACAGACCATGTGTTCACCCTGCACACCCTAATTGACAAACAAACAAACAAAGGCAAAGTCTTCTCATGCTTTGTTGATTTCAAAAAAGCTTTTGACACAATTTGGCATGAGGGCCTGCTATACAAATTGATGGAAAGTGGTGTTGGGGGAAAAACATATGACATTATAAAATCCATGTAAACAAACAACAAGTGCGCAGTTAGAATTGGCAAAATACTCACACATTTCTTTCCACAGGGCCGGGGGGGTGAGACAGGGATGCAGCTTTAGAACCAGCCTCTTCAACATAAACATCAAATCCAGAAAAGTGACGTTAAATTCTACAACCACCTAAAAGGAAGCGATTCCCAAACCTTCCATAGCAAAGCCATCACCTACAGAGAGATGAACCTGGAGAAGAGTCGCCTAAGCAAGCTGGTCCCAAGACAGCAACATAATTAGACCCAACCAAATCATTAGAAAACAAAAAGATAATTACTTGACATATTGGAAAGAACTAACAAAAACTAGAATGCTTTTTGGCCCTAAACAGAGAGTGCACAGTGGCAGAATAGCTGACCACTGTGACTAACCCAAACTTAAGGAAAGCTTTGACTATGTACAGACTCAGTGAGCATAGCCTTGCTATTGAGAAAGGCCGCCATAGGCAGACCTGGCTCTCAAGAGAAGACAGGCTATGTGCACACTGCCCACAAAATGAGGTGGAAACTGAGCTGCACTTCCTAACCTTCTGCCAAATGTATGACCATATTGGAGACACATATTTCCCTCAGATTACACAGATCCACAAAGAATTTGAAAACAAACCCGATTTTGATAAACTCCCGGGGTGAAATACCACAGTGTGTCATAACAGCAGCAAGATGTGTGACCTGTTGCCACAAGAAAAGGGCAACCAGTGAAGAACAAACACCATTGTACATACAACCCATATTTATGTTTATTTATTTTCCCTTTTATACTTTGACTATTTGCACATAATATGACATTTGAAATGTCTTTATTCTTTTGGAACTTTTGTGAATGTAATGTTTACTGTGAATTTTTGTATTGTTTATTTCACTTTTGTTTATTATCTATTTCACTTGCTTTGGCAATGTAAACATATATTTCCCATGCCAACAAAGCCATTAAATTACAATTGAAATTAATTTGAATTGAAATTGAATTGAGCGAGAGTGAGAGAGAGCGGAGGAAGGAAGGAACGAAGGAAGGAAGGAAGGAAGGAAGGAAGGAAGGAAGGAAGGAAGGAAGGAAGGAAGGAAGGAAGGAAGGAAGGAAGGAAGGAAGGAGAGATGGAATATAGCACCAATGAAGCCCAGTAGGCATTTCCATTTGACTCGAGTAAATTATAAAGTTCTAAAAATACTTTACAGTAATTAGGAAAATGAGTGTGAAATAGGAGGAAACGAAACATCCATAGCTAACTACATTGTGAGCGTTAATCATTTATTCAACCTTGGATGGAGCAAGTGAGACATGACAAATGCAGGAACATTTCAGACGAGAGGAGGGAGACATTTGTTGCACAATTTTGAGCAGGGTCTTGAAGGACAACGCCACCACTTTTCAACCTAATTTTCATTATCTCCAGCACAAAACCATTGTCAACATATGTGAAAACAGCACATTTCTAAGTTTTGTTGTAGAAAAAAATATCAAATAAAAAAAAATCTAGCTGATGACATCATCAAAAGTTTAAACATTTTAAAAACAGTGATTTTCAAACACTATGGGTTTTGCGGTGACGTGGGGAGCAAGACAATACCATCCCGTAGAAGAGGTTTTGAAATGACAGTTTTTGTTTTTTAATCCTACCCTGTGATGTCACAGAGAATTGTTTTTTAGGACCTTTCATCTTATCTTTCTAACCCCAGATCATAGAAACATGACGTTTCCACATAGACACTGGTTTGGTGCTGGAGATGATGAATATGAGGTTGAAAAGTGGTGGAATTGCCCTTTAAGAATCCTGCTACACATAGTATACATCCCAAATGGATCCCCATTCCCTCTACAGTGCACTGCCATTGACCAGGGTTCTGGATAAAAGTAGTGCACTATAGCCTAGGGAATAGGGTGCCATTTGGGACACAGACAAAGTAAAGCCAACAGGCAACAGCGTGGCTCAGCTCAGTGCTTCCCAGCCAGCTTTGTGGTAAGGTCAGGAGGAGGCTGGTGGAAATAGGAGTGTGTTCACATCACGCCACACTCTGTCACACCACCACACCACCACGAGCCTGACTCATCAGACGAGATCAACAGAGCAGGACTGATGGATTCTACCACTATCTGTATATCATCATTGTGATATATTATGCCTTTTTTAGTTGCTGTTGTAATCATTACTGACATGTATAATGATTAGAATTGGCTTTATAGACATTTAGGAAAGACTATTTACTCGTATTTATATCCGTATATTGCCACGTCTTTCCACATACTGGTGTGATTGTGAAAGACTAACGTATGTTATTTCCATTCAAAAAGCAGGCTCTAGGAAAGTTAAGATTGAGTAGTAAGAAAGGTCTGAACCACCCAGCCTAGCCTTATATGGATGACAATGCAAGCAGCTACACTCATTGCATAATGTCTTTTTTCACGTTTTTGCCTGAGTAGGTTTGTGGTGTTTTGTCACGTCCAGGAATGAGTAAGCAGACAGGGCTTCCAGTCACGCTGACTTCCTCACAACCAATCAGAGCATGGAGGTGACTAATAATAACTATCTACAAGGGTGTGTGTGTGTGTATAGGTTCCTGTCCATGTCTGGACCAACCTGATCACTAGAAGTAGACATTGATTTAGGACGTTTGAAAAGATCCTGAGGACCTCCATACAGTGCTGTGAACAAATATTTGCCCCCTTTCAAATGTTCTCTATTTTTGCATATTTTTGGTACTGAATGTTATCAGATCTTCAACCATAACCTAATATTAGATAAAGGGAACCTGAGCAAACAAATAACACAACAATTACATACTTATTTCATTCATTTCATAAACAAAGTTATGCAACACCCAATGTCCCTGTGTGAAAAACAAATGACCCCCTTAAACTCAATAACTGCTTGTGCCACCTTTAGATGCAATGACTCCAACCAAACATTTCCTGTAGTTGTTGATCAGCCTCTCATGTTGCTGTGAAGGAATTTTGGCCCACTCTTCCATGCAAAGCTGCTTTAACTCAGTGACATGTGTAGGTTTTCAAGCATGAACTGCTCGTTTCAAGTCCTGCCACAAGATCTCAATTGGGATTATGTATGGACTTTGACTAGGCCATTCCAAAACTTCAAATTTGGAGCTTTTTAGCCATTTTCATGTAGACTTGATTGTGTGTTTTGCGTCATTGTCTTGCTGCATTACCTAGCTGTGCTTCAGCTTCAGCTCACAGACAGATGGCCTGACATTCTCCTGTAGAATTATCTGATACAGAGCAGAATTCATGGTTCCTTCTATTAAGGCAAGTCGTCCAGGTCCTGAGGCACTAAAGCTTCCCCAAACCATCACACTAACACCGCCATGCTTGGTATTAGGTTTTTACTCTGGAATGCAGTGTTTCGTTTACGCCAGGCAAAATGTCATCCACCCAGGACCCTTGTCATCCAACAAGTTATACTTTTGACTCATCTGTCCATAGAACATTCTTCCAAGAGTCTTGATGATCATCCAGGTGCTTATTGGCAAACTTGAGTCAACGTTTTGGACGAGATGGGTCCTATCATACCTCCCCGGATTTTGTGTTAAATGCTCTACAACAAAAGCTTTCTTAGTGTCCAACAAGCTTTCTCTACCCTTAACCTTGTTCTGAACAACTCCAAAACAAAGTTAATGTGGTTCGGTAAGAAGAATGCCCCTCTCCCCACAGGTGTGATTACTACCTCTGAGGGTTAAGAGCTTGAGGTAGTCACCTCATACAAGTACTTGGGAGTATGGCTAGACAGTACACTGTACTTCTCTTAGCACACATCAAAGCTGCAGGCTTTGATATTAAATCTAGACTTGGTTTCCTCTATCGTAATCTCTCCTCTTTCACTCCAGCTGCCAAACTAACCCTGATTCAGATGTCCATCCTACCCATGCTAGATTACAGAGACATAATTTATAGATCAGCCGGTAAGGGTGCTCTCGAGCGGCTAGATGTTCTTTACCATTCGGCCATCAGATTTGCCACCAATACTCCTTATAGGACACATCACTGCACTCTATACTCCTCTGTAAACTGGTAATCTCTGTATACCCGTCGTAAGACCCACTGGTTGATGCTTATTTATAAAACCGTTTTAGGCCTCATTCCCCCCTATCTGAGATATCTACTGCAGCCCTCATCCTCCACATACAACACCAGCTCTGCCAGTCACATTCTGTTAAAGGTCCCCAAAGCACACACATCCCTGGGTCGCTCGTCTTTTCAGTTCGCTGCAGCTAGCGACTGGAACGAGCTGCAACAAACACTCAAACTGGACAGTTTTATCTCAATCTCTTCATTCAAAGACTCAATCATGGACACTCTTACTGACAGTTGTGGCTGATTTGTGTGATGTATTGTTGTCTCTACCTTCTTGCCCTTTGTGCTGTTGTCTGTGCCCAAGAATGTTTGTACCATGTTTTGTGCTGCTACCATGTTGTTTTGCTGCCATGTTGTTGTAATGTTGTGTTGCTACCATGCTGTGTTGTCATGTGTTGCTGCCTTGCTGTGTTGTTGTCTTAGGTCTCTCTTTATGTAGTGTTGTGTTGTCTCTCTTGTCGTGATGTGTGTTTTGACATATATTTATGTTATTTATTTTAAAAATATAAATGTTTAATCCCAGCCCCTGTGACCGCAGGAGGCGTTTTTCCTTTTGGTAGGCCGTCATTGTAAATAATAATTTGTTCTTAACTGACTTGCCTAGTTAAATAAAGGTTAAATAAAAAATAAAAATAAAATCATGATTTCTGCAAAGTGCACCTTTAACCCTGTAACCAAGCAGAAATAACCCGGTAACCAATCAGAATTAATGCGTCAAAAATAGATGTTCATCCATAATACGGCAAATTTCGAAGGGAAACTATGAGATCTTGTTGCAGCTTGATCACTAGAAATATACTTTGATTTCGGACCCTGGAGTAGACACAGAGACAAGGAATACATGCACACAGACACACATACACACTATCACACACACACACACATGCACACGCAGGCACATACTGTAAGTACACACACCCGTCTGGTGACACTATTAATGGCCGCCAGGAATTATTGTGAAAACACAGAGCTGCACGCTTTAATAATTCTGAAAAAGACTGTTCCCTGAGAAAGATCTTCTCACACCAAACTAAACCAGAAACCACTATTACCTCAACAAACCTATCGTACCTGAACACCTCAATGTCAACCAACTTTATGTCACATTGTACCTCAGCAGCTGACTACACTCTCACACAACAATACAACTGAGCTTTCTTAGTGAGGCTACGACACATCAATGATGTTTTACTCTAACAAAATGACTGTACTTGAAATAAGAAAACCACAGCCCACAACAAACCTAACCTATAGGTATCAACTCAGAAGCACCTGCAGAATTCATCTGTACATCCAGTATGTGAACCAGCCCTTCCTGTGAGGGGTTAAACTTAACTGTGCCTTAGACTGGCTGCTAATTCAAAGAGACAGGGTAATAAGGACTGTGAAATGGCCTCCTCTACTCTTCTCTTCTGTTCCGTGACGTGAACAGTCCACTTCTCTGGCTCTCCCTCTTCAACCAATGGCCAATGAGGCCAGACGTGAAAACACAGGGCCTCCACGGTAATATAGTTATAATGATAATAAAGAGACAGGCTGTCAGGGCCAATACCTCAGCAGGGTCACCGGTCAGCCTCTGATGAGAAAAGATGCCTGCCTGTCTGTCTGCCTGTCTCCCTGTCTGTCTGCCTGTCTCCCTGCCTGTCTGCCTGCCTGCCTGTCTGTCTGTCTGTCTGTCTGTCTCCTTGCCTGCCTGTCTGTCTGCTCCTCCTTCCCCTATATGATAATAAAGAGACAGGCTGTCAGGGCCAATACATCAGCAGGGTCACCGGTCAGCCTCTGATGAGAAAAGATGTCTGTCTGTCTGTCTGTCTGTTTCCCTGTCTGCCTGCCTGCCTGTCTGTCTGCCTGTCTGCGTGTCTGTCTGCCTGTCTCCCTGCCTGCCTGTCTGAGTGTCTGCCTGACTGCTCTTCCTTCCCCTATATGTATAACCCTAGAGTGGAAACTCAGTTGTCAAAACAAGACTAAATGACCACAGCTAAGACTAAAATAAAAATTCGAACAAAACGGACAGACAAATAGTGTGAACACAACAGGCGACGTCACAGGGGGAGATGTGTAAACAAACACCTCAGGATGGAACACAGGAACGGCTTTTCCGGATAAATTATAATCAAAATAAAGAAAGGCTGAGATGTTTGCCTCGCCGCCCTTCTGACCCCGGCCGTATTCACAAAGAGTCTTAAAGCAGGAGTGCAGATCTAGGATCAGTTTGACCTATTATATTATAATGAATAAGATTACATGGACAGGGAGGAACTGATCTTAGATCAGCAATCTGAGACACTTTGTGAATACAGGCACAAGACTCATCAAGTCACAAAGCAGCAAGAAGGAGGCAGCAGCCCTTAGTGGAGACACGAGGGAGGGTGAGAAACAGGCTAAGTACTTCAGGAGTAGTTATGATACAGTTTGACAAGTCTTTGTAAATGATATGGTAGTATATTACCACAGGTATGACTATCACACCTTTACCACGCAATGTGAAGTAAGTATGAGATAACCTATTCCCCCTCAGGAGACTGAAAAGACTTGGCATGGGTCCTCAGATCCTCAAAAGGTTCTACAGATGCAACATTGAGAGCATCCTGACTGGTTGCATCACTGCCTGGTATGGCAACTGCTCGGCCTCTGACCGCAAGGCACTACAGAGGGTAGTGCGTATGGCCCAGTACATCACTGGGGCTAAGCTGCCTGCCATTCAGGACCTCTACACGAGGCGATGTCAGAGGAAGGCCCTAAAAATTGTCAAAGACCCCAGCCACCCCAGTCATAGACTGTTCTCTCTACTACCGCATGGCAAGCGATACCGGAGTGCCAAGTCTAGGACAAAAAGGCTTCTCAACAGTTTTTACCCCCCAAGCCATAAGACTCCTGAACAGGTAATCTAATGGCTACCCGGACTATTTGCATTGTGTGAAAAACAAAAACCTTTCTTCTTCCTTGAAGTTTATGGGCTAGCATTATGCTAAGAGCCTGGGGCCATTTGGCAAAGGATTACAGTATAGTTAATGAAAAACATGAAATGCAAATAACAGCATCCCTCTCTTTGTCTTTCACTGGGGGATTTTCCCAACGTGATTTTCCAGCTGTCAATAAACATCAATGATCTAATTATAAAGCACTTTAATGCATCGTGTCAGTCAGTCGTGGGTCCCCACGTGGCCTTATAGGACCCCTGGGTATCACATTGAATTCATATCAGGCTAAGTCAATTGTATATACACCATTTCTTGGGATCAATGTGCTGCTACAGTAAGTTCACCCACCAGGCACTGGAATCAAATGCCTATAGTATTTCCATACACAGCAAGGTCTGTGGAGTACTACTTTCACAACCTGAGAGATCTGCTGACTTTATGTGCAGGTTAAGAGGCCTGCGTATCACATTTAGCCCTCATCCCTTTGGCCAATAAAGACAACGGTGTTAAATCTCATTCCTTGAGGCCTGCTGAAGGCAGACCAGGACCCAAAGAGGCTGAAGCCAGCCGCTCTCTCTCTCTCTCTCTAAGTGCTCTACCCTCTGTCTGGCTGCAGCTTGGGAAGACATCAGTGTGGACCAGGGGCTGGGTTGTGGCTGGCTATTGAAACACATTTACTCTAGGGCTGTAGTAGATAGCTACCTCAAGACTGGACTGAACTGAGCTCCTCTGTCTCTCTCTGCACATCTGGAGTGAGCTGGCGGGCAGAGCAGCGGAGAGAGAGGGAGAGAAAGAGAGAGTGAGGCAGAAAGAGAGTAGAGAGAAAGAGAGCGACAGAGGCTTCGGGCACTGTTGCTTCCAGCCCAAGGACTGGCAGTTGAAGCAGAAAGTGCAGCTGCAGTCTTGATGACAAATAATTTCCCAGATAATGCAGTTCTTTTCCACTTGATTCATGTAACGGGAGCTGATTACCTATCCACATGCAGAAAATAGACTGGAAACGCACTGCTGGCCTAATTACATATATGATTGATCCTCAGGCACCAAACATCAGTCACACAACCTTGGCCAACACTACACCAGCACCACCCTTCAGACTCCCCCTCAAGCTGAGAGAAGAAGGAAAACTGTCAAAGAGGAAAAAGAATAATAGCTGGAACTTAACACATATCTCAGATTCCTTATTCATATAAATAACATTTCTGTGA
This sequence comes from Brachymystax lenok tsinlingensis, assembly GCA_030435695.1. NCBI lineage: Eukaryota > Metazoa > Chordata > Actinopteri > Salmoniformes > Salmonidae > Brachymystax > Brachymystax lenok. Next base: position 15,183,184 of record CM059791.1, read on the forward strand.
GCTGAATTAAATCAATACAATAAAAGAGAAGTCCAGGCCCTTGAACTTGATTTGTTCTGGGCTGCCGAGTGGGCAGAGTGCCTCTGACTGACTCCCAGTGCCTTTCTTCATCTATGTGTGTTGGAGAGGGCTTCACAGGAGCACGCTGGTATGTTACACAGGGGAGGGATCCCTTCTCTCTCGCAAGCAGCTGTGCAAATCTCCCTGCATGGGGAGAGAGAGAGAGAGAGAGAGAGAGAGAGAGAGAGAGAGAGAGAGAGAGAGAGAGAGAGAGAGAGAGAGAGAGAATCACCACCCCTGGACCACGGCCTCACTCATGATACCCCGGGATGGAGCTCATCACAGCCCAAACCAGCGCCTCCGCCCGCCAAAACCAACATCCGCTCTCCGGCCCTCCACTCTCCTGTGCCACGTGCCTCCTGATCCTAACCCAGGGTGGGGCTGCAGGGTGTGGGGTAACATCATGTCAGAGCCCCTGTCCCCTGGTTCTCCTCCAGTCAGTCTCCAGTGTAATCTCTCCTCTCAGCCTCCCCGGCCGGCTCCTGGCCTCAGCATCAAAGAGCCCGACGCGTCACAACCAGGCAGGGGGACTCTATAGGAGCTCTCCATTGTTTTTCTCTCACTAGCAGCCAGGAGGGTGTGTGTGTGGGGTCAAACGTTCGGGACGTGCAGTTACACAGAGTTCAGCAGAATGAGAAACAGAGGGAGGAAAGAAAAGCCGAGGCCTCGGCTGACAGGTGGACCGCTGACTGTCAGTCACAAAGGATGAGGAGGGAAGCAGCCCTCTTTCTTTTCTCTATCAGGAAAAAACAGAGGTTTTGATAGACATTCCAGGCCTCGCTATTCCACTACCTGTCTGTATATCATCAACAGGACTAAGATCATAGAGCTCTATTTCCAGATCTCTGCGTATCGTTTACATGCTATTGTGTTTGGGTAAAAAAAAAACTGTAATGCTGGAACTTATTGGTCAACACTGAAAAGTCACTGAAAAGGCTTTATAGATACACTACATGACCAAAATGATGTGGACACCTGCTCGTCCAACATCTCATTTTCAAAATCATGGGCATTAATATGCAGTTGGTCCCCCATTCACTGCTATAACAGCCTCCTCTCTTCTGGGAAGGCTTCCCACTAGATGTTGGAGCATTTCTGCGGGGACTTGCTTCCATTCAGCCACAAGAGCATTAGTGAGGTCGGGCACTGATGTTGGGCGATTAGGCCTGGCTCGCAGTCGTAGTTGATTTTAAGTTTATTACTCAAGACGTAAGACACACCATAAATAATTCTACTTGTAAAGGTCAAGTGATTTTCAAATGTGACATTCTTTGTAAAATATTAGAGTTATTCTTTGAATGTGTCTTGGAACATCCCTTTGTGGATATGACATCTAGAAATAGACCGGTTCCTGTCAAAACAACGGCATGCTCATCTAAGATGTCGATCAGATGAGCTCAGTCTGCTGTGTGTGTGTGTTTCTGTCTGTGTGTATATGTGCATGCGTGTGTCTATCTGTGTGTGTGATATATATACTATATATACAGTTGAAGTCGGAAGTTTACATAAAACTCGTTTTTTAACCACTCCACAAATTTCTTGTTAACAAACTATAGTTTTGGCAAGTCGGTTAGGACATCTACTTTGTGCGTGACAAGTAATTTTTCCAACAATTGTTTACAGACAGATTAATTCACTTATATATCACTGTATCACAATTCCAGTGGGTCACTAAGTTGACTGTGCCTTTAAACAGCTTGGAAAATTCCAGAAAAGGATGTCATGGCTTTAGAAGCTTCTGATAGGCTACTAATTGACATAATGTGAGTCAATTGGAGGTGTACCTGTGGATGTATTGGATGTAGGCCTACCTGCAAAAAGTGCAAATCAATCCCAAAACAACAGGAAAGGACCTTGTGAAGATGCTGGAGGAAACAGGTACAAAAGTATCTATATCCACAGTAAAACGAGTCCTATATTCAGCAAGGAAGATGCCACTGATCCAAAACCGCCATAGAAAAGCCAGACTACAGTTTGCAACTACACATGGGGACAAAGATCATACTTTTTGGAGAAATGTCCTCTGGTCTGATGAAACAAAAATATAATTGTTTGGCCTTAATGACCACCTTTATGTTTGGAGGAAAAAGGGGGATGCTTGCAAGCCGAAGAACACCATCCCAACCGTGAAGCACGGTGGTGGCAGCATCATGTTGTGTGGGTGCTTTGCAGCAGGATGGACTGATGCACTTCACAAAATAGATGGCTTCATGAAGAAAGAAAATTATGTGGATGGAAAATGACGTGGATATATTGAAGCAACATCTCAAGACATCAGTCAGAAAGTTAAAGCTTGGTCGCAAATGGGTCTTCCAAACGGACAATGACCCCAAGCATGCTTCCAAAGATGTGGCGAAATGGCTTAAGGACAACAAAATGAAGTTTGTGGGCAGAACTGAAAAAGCGTGTGCGAGCAAGGAGGCCTACAAACCTGACTCAGTTACACCAGCTCTGTCAGGTGGAATGGGCCAGCTTGTGGAAGGCTACCCAAAACGTTTGACCCAAGTTAAACAATTTAAAGGCAATGCTACCAAATACTAATTAAGTGTATGTAAACTTCTGACCCACTGGGAATGTGATGAAAGAAATAAAAGCTGAAATAAATAATTCTCTCTACTATTATTCTGACATTTCACATTCTTAAAATAAAGTGGTTATCCTAACTGACCTAAGACAGGGAATTTTTACTAGGATTAAATGTCAAGAATTGTGAAAAACTAAGGTGTATGTAAACTTCCGACTTCAACTGTATATATGTATATATATATATATATATAGAGAGAGAGAGAGAGAGAGACTACTAAAAGCATGGGCGATTGAAGTTTGGTCACAAAGGGGACAGGCAACTGACGTCAGCACACCATTAATGTTTGGTGTGAATTTCCTGGTGTATTGGTTTCCACAGTGTGGGAGAGAGGAGGAGAGAGGGAGTAGGGGGGAAGAGGGAGAGAGGAGGAAGGAGGCAAGGGGGAAGAGGGGAGGGAGGGGGCAGGGGGAAAGAGGTACAGGGAGTAGGGAGGGGGCAGAGGGGAAGAGGGAGAGGGAGGAGGGAGGGAAGGGGGAAGAGGGAGGAGAGAGAAGGACAGAGGGTACATTTCTCATTGTTTGTTAGAAACAGGAGAGAGAATAGCCTCTCTCACACACATAGCATCAGAGGACAGCTCTAGGCAACAGCTCACAGATAAAGTGCGGGTAGGCTAGCCTACATGATAAGATTATTATATTATTATTGTTATTATTATTATTATTAGCTTATTACTATTATTATAATACTAGAGCAAGATTATTTGTATTTGTCAAACGGCAGCCATCATTAATATTTATTGAGAAGCAGCATCAAGTTCTTCAGCGTGCACTTTCACCACCCGTTGAAGTTCATCATATCTTATTTCATCTGTAGCCTAATAGACTGCATGGCTTCCCGAGTCGTAGTCGGAGGACCACACAACATATTATTGCGTTTACTTTGTTATGATGGTTATTATATCAATTTAGTGCATAAAGTTATTTCCACCGCCATTTCTCACATCATTTATTTAATCGACACAAAAAGATTCCACCGTGTCAAATGAACAAATTGTATGTTGACATTTATGAAATTGTACCAACATTTCCTGTTTCCATCAGCGTCAGCTAATTCACCTGCACGAAGTGGTTGGATGGAGACCTGGTTATCGATTTTGGTGATTTAAATACCCATCTTTTAGTCAAATTCCTGTGCATGAACATTGATAAGACAGTTGTGAAAAAGTAGAACATATTCTGCCTGAGGCATCTCTAGAGCAACAACCCTGAAAGCTCGCTCTCTCTCTCTCTCTCTCTCTCTCTCTCTCTCTCTCTCTCTCTCTCTCTCTCTCTCTCTCTCTCTCTCTCTCTCTCTCTCTCTCTCTCTCTCTCTCTCTCTCTCCCTCCTGCCCTGTGGACTTTAACAACGTCCCTCTTATTGTAAACCATTCATCTGTTTTAATGCTGAGCTGGGACATAAATCACGAGCCCTGATGCCCCCGGCATTCTTTCCCCTGGCCAGTGAGCTGGAGATGAGGTGATTTAATATCACAAGGGGCTGTGTGTCACTGACAGCTCCCTCCGCTCCCTCCACTCTGACGATAATCGCTAATGCTAACTCCAGCCCACAGCTGGATGGAGCCAGGCTGGGCTAGGAAAGGCCGGCGGGGATAGGGGTCAGGGGTAGAGTATATAATATATGAGTAAAAAAAACGTTATTTAACCAGGTAGGCCAGTTGAGAAGTATAGAGGTGCAGCGGTAGGCTGGGCTAGGAGAGGCCGACGGGGATAGGGGTCAGGGGTAGAGTATATAATATATGAGTAAAAAAAATGTTATTTAACCAGGTAGGCCAGTTGAGAAGTATAGAGGTGCAGCGGTAGGTTATCATCTACAGTTTGTATTTTGTTCACATCTGACAGTGAAAGTTTGACTGTGTGTCCACTGACACTTCCTACAAGCAGTGACATAGCAGCAGAAAGACACAGGGGAAAACACACAAGCTAGTGAGATGAGTTTGTTTGGAAGATGTGATGTCACTAAGGACACTATAAAGTTACAGTATGGAGCAAGTGACTAGGGTACATAGGGGAGTTACAGAATGACATGCCCTCTCTGTGATGACGCCATCAAGTCAGTCAATGCCACGCAGCTGCCACCCTTCCCCTCCAAATAAACCCTTACTTCACCATGTACCCACACCCACCATGAGCAAGACTTGTCAACAGCAATGCCCATGCCATGCCCCGAGACCTTATGCCAAAGAGGTGCCCTGCCCACTGCACGTCCTCTCCAATCCTCAATCCCCATGTAACATCAAAAAAATGAACTGAATAGCATCTGAATAGCATGAGTGTTAGTAAGATGATCAAGGTTTGTATTCAGGAGGACAAGGAGCAGATTAGGCATGGTACTGCTGTATGAGCTGAGGCCAGGCCTCTGATGCTCTGGTCGCAGACCCGCTATTAAGAGCCAGGGCTGAGCCAGTCATATTGGTGTGGATAGTGGCACGACACCAGGCCATGGTAGCTTCAACGGTAGGACTCTCAATGGACTCCTAGAAAAAAGAGGAGGAGAGGAAGTGGGATAGAACAAGGAAAGGTAGAAAGTGAGATGAGAGAGATAGGGGCTCCTGAGTTTCCCTTGAGATTTTTTCCGCAAGGACCTATACAGGATACTACCCTACACATCAAAACCATCGAACCAAATCAAAATTCCATCTTGATTTTGGACAAAATTACCTGAATGGATTCTTACTACCAAGGACTATCATAGAATAAAACGTCTAACAAACCAAAACCTGCAGAAGAAACACAGCGGAAACCTGGAATTACCATCCAACACAAAACTGAGTGAGTAATGTTCACTCTGAACCTACTTCTGAAGCCCAAAATTAAAAGACAATAATCTCTAGATAATTTTGTTATATAAAGCCTAGTAGAGGCGGCAGGTAGCCTGGCCGGTAGGAGCATTGGGCCAGTAACCGAAAGGTTGCTGGATCAAATCCCCAAGCTGACAATGCAAAAATCTGTCGTTCTGGCGCTGTCGTTCTTGCACCTCTCAGGGGGCTGCCTTAATCAACATCCACATCTTCAGCGCCAAGGGTGGGTTAACTGCCTTACTCAGGTGCAGAACAACATATTTTTACCTTGTCAGCTCAGAGGATTTAATCCAGCAACCTTCCGGTAACTGGCCCAACGCTCTAACCACTAGGCTACCTGCTCTACTAAGCTACCCAGCTGCTAGGACAGAATTCAATTAGCACTGAAGTATGAAGCGTGAAGTGAGATCTGTGAAAACTCTTAAGCCTAACAATGGCAGGAGAGTTTCACAGCCTCCCCCAGCCAAATGCAGAGGCCTGTGAAACCCCCTGTGCAGATGTCATCACAGTACCACTTGGATATTAAAAATAACACTGGATGGAATAAGTACAAAAATAAGCTTCTCAAGGACAATCCACAGAGACACTATTTGCTGACTGCTACAAAAATGGGAAGGTAAGCAACTTAATTTTCCACACAGACCATCCCTTGGCATGGCAAAGTTCTTTAAGAGCACACTACCCCTATGTCAAGAGAGAGGGTATTGGCCCAGGGTGGAAACTCAGAATAGTAGACATTGAGGAAATTGAAACAACCTCTGTCAACGTGTACAAGTCTGGGACAGTAATGGTGCAGGGCATCCTCATGCAGTTCCAGCAGGACTTTTACAGGATTAAAGAGACAGTACAGCAGGACAAGCTCTCTCTCGGTGACGACTCCCCCATCCTGAGTGAGTCTGATCACACCTCTTCAGACTGTCCTGCAGACGAGGATAGTCAACCCCCTCCCCAAGCACTGAACAAACCCAGGTCCCACAATTGCACTGCTCCTCCATCACTGAGAGGGATAGATTCACAGAGCTGAAGAGAGACATGGTGGAGGTCAGAGAGCTAGTCCACACAATCAGAACAGACCTACACAACATAGCAGCACAACAACACCCCCCGACAAGACCCCGGGGGCTGAAGGTGGAGATGGACGGCTGTCTGAGAGAGCTGGCTGCACTCCGGACTGAGGTGAGAGAACTTAAGGAGAAGAGAGAGGAACACATGGCATAGCTAAATGCAGTGAAGGAGGAGAGAGAGGAACATATGGCACAGATAAACGCAGTGAAGGAGAGAGAGGAACACATGGCACAGCTAAATGCAGTGAAGGAGAAGGGAAAGAAAGCTGAGGTGTGACAGAGAGCAGGACACTCCCCCAGAGAAGCCTGTAGAACAGCCCACCTCAGACCTGGACGACAACCTCAACACCCCAATGGGACAGACAACACAGGACCCACCAACCCAACACCCCGAGACCTTATGCCAAAGAGGTGCCCTGCCCACTGCACGTCCTCTCCAATCCTCAATGCTTTTCCCATTTAAACAATGCCTATACATCATGCCAAGAGTATACACTCCACAATACAATTTCCCATGTAACATCAAAAAAATGAACTGAATAGCATGAGTGTTAGTAAGATGATCAAGGTTTGTATTCAGGAGGACAAGGAGCAGATTAGGCATGGTACTGCTGTATGAGCTGAGGCCAGGCCTCTGATGCTCTGGTCGCAGACCCGCTATTAAGAGCCAGGGCTGAGCCAGTCATATTGGTGTGGATAGTTGCACGACACCAGGCCATGGTAGCTTCAACGGTAGGACTCTCAATGGCACAGCTAAATGGCACAGCTAAATGCAGTGAAGGAGGAGAGAGAGGAACCCTGACCTCAACCCAGTCTCTCAGAGCGTTTACAGTCAGCCCACTAACACCCCTATCAGATCACAGCAAAATCACAGTCTACCTGAACAAAGCAATACTCAATCATGAGGCATCAAAGCCAAAGGAACTGCACAATATTAAGAAATGCTATAGATGGAAGGAAAGCTGGGTAGAAACCAAAAACAATTAGGCAACAACAAATTCAATCCCTTTTAGACAACTTCCTGGACAAAACATTTCACTGTAATAGTGAAGGTGTAAACTTGGCAGTAGAAAGCCTGAACAATATAGTTGACCTTTTGCTTCCCTATCAAATCTAAACATGTCATGCATACATCCTAAGACAATTAACAACAATGACTAACGGTTTGACGAAGAATGGAAAACCTAAGAAAGAAACTGAGAAACCTGTCCAAAAACATTGAGACACAGAACACTTCACTATGGTGAAGCACGAAAACAATACAGAAATACACTACAGAAAAAAAGAAACAGCATGTCAGAAATCCCCGCAGTGTAATTGAAGAATCCATAGACTAACCAATTCTGGAATAATTGGAAAACACTAAACAAACAACAACACAAAGAGCTATCTATCCAGATGTGTGGATAAACCACTTATCCAATCTAATTTGTTTCTATATGTAACGTCCAGGCCTGAGTGTTCAGGCTGGAGTATTTAGTTTTGTTTTGGTGTAGGGTTTCTTTTGTTCTATGGTGTGTATTTCTATGTTGGGGTAATGGTTCCCAATTAGAGGCAGCTGAGTCTCATTACCTCTAATTGGGAACCATATATATGTTTGGGGTTTTGCACTTAGGTTGGTGGGTTATTCTGTCTTGATTTGCTCTTGGGACAGACCAATGCGCAGCGAAGTATCCAGAATACATATTTATTAGCGAATGTGACTAGAGTGAACAAAACGGTGAACGATGAACATGACGTGAAAACAAACGCTAAATCCTAAACTAGACACAAACCTAAACACGATGGCATGAACCTAAACAATCATAACAAACCTCAGTATAATCAACAGTATCAACAACAACCCACAAACCTAAGTGCAAAACCCCAAACATATATATGGTTCCCAATTAGAGGTAACGAGACTCAGCTGCCTCTAATTGGGAACCATTACCCCAACATAGAAATACACACCATAGAACAAAAGAAACCCTACACCAAAACAAAACTAAATACTCCAGCCTGAACACTCAGGCCTGGACGTTACACTATAAGAAATAACAAACAGCAAAAACATATACATGATCAATTACACCTCTTAGAATCAACAATTAAAGACTACCAGAACCCACTGGATTCTCCCATTACATTTAATGAACTACAGGACAAATTCCAAACCCTCCAACCCAAAAAGGCCTGTGGTGTTGATGGTATCCTACATGAAATGATAAAATATACAGACCACAAATTCCAATCGACTTTTTACCAAATTACCATACGACAGACCATGTATTCACCCTGCACACCCTAATTGACAAAACAAAAAAAATAAAATAAGGCAAAGTCTTCTCATGCTTTGTTAAAAAAAGCTTTTGACTCAATTTGGCATGCAGAGCATAATTAGGCCAATACCCGCTAATTATCAAAATCTAGAAAAGAGACGTTAAATTCTACAACCACCTAAAAGGAAGCGATTCCCAAACCTTCCATAACAAAGCCATCACCTACAGAGAGATGAACCTGGAGAAGAGTCCCGTAAGCAAGCTGGTCCTGGGGCTCTGTTCACAAACACAAACAGACCCCACAGAGCCCCAGGACAGCAACACAATTAGACCCAACCAAATCCTGAGAAAACAAAAATATATTTACTTGACACTTTGGATATAATTTACAAAAGAACGGAGCAAACTAGAATGCTATTTGACCCTAAACAGAGAGTACACAGTGGCAGAATACCTGACCACTGTGACCGACCCAAAATTGAGGAACCCTTTGACTACGTACAGACTCAGTGAGCATAGCCTTGCTATTGAGAAAGGTCGCCGTAGGCAGACCTGGCTCTCAAGAGAAGACAGGTTATGTGCACACTGCCCCCAAAAAGAGGTGAAAACTGAGCTGCACTTCTTCTTAACCTCATTGAGCATTCTGCACTGTGCTCTTGCAGTCATCCTTGCAGGATGGCCACTCCTAGGGAGAGTAGCAACAGTGCTGAACTTTCTCCATTTATAGACAATTTGTCTTTTAGAGAGGCTTTTATAGAGGCATTTGTAACCCTTTCCAGCTTCATACAAGTCAACAATTCCTAAGCTTAGGTCTTCTGAGATCTCTTTAGTTCGAGGCATGGTTTTGTGAGTGATTTTTATAGGGCAGGGCAGCTCTAAACAACATCTCCAATCTCGTCTCATTGATTGGACTCCAGGTTAGCTGACTCCTGACTCCAATTAGCTTTTGGAAAAGTCATTAGCCTAGGGGTTCACATACAATCATTTGTATGTTATTAGTTTAAGCACATAGAGTTTGTCTATTGTTGTGACTAAGTTGAAGATCAGATTACATTTTATGACTAATTTATGCAGAAATCCAGGTTCCAAAGGGTTCACATACTTTTTCTTACCACTGTATTTCCACAGTGGTTGATCTATTGATCAACTCCCATATCTATATTTAGTTTTCAATCACAGCAGCAAGATGTGTGACCTGTTGCCACAAGAAAAGGGAAACCAATGAAGAACAACCACCATTGTAAATACGTATGTTTATATGTTTAATATGTTTATTTATATTCCCTTTTGTACTTTAACTATTTGCACATCGTTACAACACTGTATATAGACATGATATGGCACTTGAAATGCCTTTATTATTTTGGAACTTATGTGAGTGTAATATTTACTGTTCATTATTTCACTTTTGTTTATCAATTTCACTTTCTTTGGCAATGTAAAGATATGTTTCCCCATGCCAATAAAGCCCCTTGAATTGAGAGACAGAGAGAGAGAGAGAGAGAGAGGGAGAGGGAGAGGGAGAGGGAGAGGGAGAGGGAGAGGGAGAGAATGAGAGAGAGAGCGAGAGAGAGAGACAGAGAGAGAAATAGAGAGAGAGAGAGAGACAGAGAGAGACAGAGAGAGAAATAGAGAGAGAGAGAGAGAGAGAGAGAGAGAGAGAGAGAGAGAGAGAGAGAGAGAGAGAGAGAGAGAGAGAGAGAGAGAGGTTGCAGGGAGAGTGGGGGACATTTCTCTTTCGTGAGAAACTGAGGTTTATCAATGAATCATTGTAGTGTGCATGAACAAAACCACAAGACAACGCAGTTGTCATTAAAGCCACAGAGACAACCATAAGGCCCTCTTGGAGCCCGGGCATTGGGGTTGAGCAACACTCCATCGCCATAATAAGCGGTTGGTTCAGAGCCACAAACATACACAAGGGGCCTGGTGCTTAGCGTGTCATAAAGCATGGCGGGACGGCCTTGTAATTAAAAGCAGAGGAGCTTCTCAGCTTCAGCTGTTCACCTGCAGGGAGTAGTCAAGTAGAATATCTCTCTCTCTCTCTTTACCCCTTTTATGTCTTTCTCTGTCTGTGTGTGTTTGCGTGCTTGTGTGTGTCTATGTGCCTCCCCCTTTTCTCCTTCTGTGTGGGTGTGTGTCATTTTTCCTCTCTCTCTATGTGTGTCTCTCTCCCTGTCCCTCCCACATAGCATCAGAGGACATCTTTGAGATCAATGGCTTGAACTGAGAATATTATTAACATTTCATAGACGCAAAAAAAGTAGGCGATTTCAAATCCCCACTTAACACAGTTGGTACCGACCTTCTCTTTTACAAAAATCATCAATTGAGAAGAGGGTGAGTCTCTCTCTCTCTCATACAGTGTGTATATGGGTTGTATTTGCAATGGTGTTTGTTCTTCACTGGTTGCCTTTTGCATTTAACCCAACCCCTCTGAATCAGAGAGGTGCAGGGGGTTGCCTTAAATCAACATCCACGGCGACCAGGGAACAGTGGGTTAACTGCCTTGTTCAGGGGCAGAACGACAGATTTTTACCTTTGCGTCTATGAAATGTTATTAATATTCTCAGTTCAAGCCATTGATCTCAAAGCTGTCCTCTGATGCTATGTGGGAGGGTTACAAGTCCAATGCTCTAACCACTAGGCTACCTGCCGCCCCGTGTGTTCAATCTGTAATTCACCAGTCTGCTGTCTACAGATGCTGCTTAGTGCTTGCATGCTGTTTGTTGTCTGTTTCCTCCAGGTTTCATCAACACTAGAGCTGCAGCAGCCTCTGGTTTTACAACCTTCCTCTACTTCCTCCCATAGTACTGTTCACTGGGTTCCTGTCATTACACTTCATACAGGGGGAATTCACATCTATAAAACATGTCCAAGCCACCCATGACTCTGCAGTCTGGGCCCCCTTTGAATACTTCACACGACTGTAGATATCAGTTGTTCTTTACAAGGCATTTCATACTGTTTAATTCATGATAGATACGTCTAGTATGTAGCATCCGCTTGGCATCATCCAGCCAGCACCTGCCAAGACTGCCATAGACTGCCAAGGACTGCCATAGACTGACTGAACAATGGGCTGGCTGAATGCGGCCGGGGCTATTGTTACCTGAGCGTCAGTCGGAGAGTAACCTGAAACAAAACAGCTGTTTCACTGAGTACAGACTAAAAGGCTTGAGCTAACCCTACAAACTAGGTGGGGTAGGGGAGCCCAGCCAAGTTCATATACAAAGAGAAACAACTGCTGACATTTGCACACACACACAAAAAGTTACTCCTATGACACTACTATAAACTCCTATGACACTACTATAAACTCCTATGATACTACTATAAACTCCTATGATACTACTATAAACTCCTATGATACTACTATAAACTCCTATGACACTACTATAAACTCCTATGATACTACTATAAACTCCTATGATACTACTATAAACTCCTATGACACTACTATAAACTCCTATGATACTACTATAAACTCCTATGACATTACTATAAACTCCTATGATACTACTATAAACTCCTATGATACTACTATAAACTCTTATGACACTACTATAAACTTATATGATACTACTATAAACTCCTATGATACTACTATAAACTCCTATGACACTACTATAAACTCCTATGACACTACTATAAACTCCTATGACACTACTATAAACTCCTATGATACTACTATAAACTCCTATGATACTACTATAAACTCCTATGACACTACTATAAACTCCTATGATACTACTATAAACTCCTATGATACTACTATAAACTCCTATGACACTACTATAAACTCCTATGATACTACTATAAACTCCTATGACATTACTATAAACTCCTATGACACTACTATAAACTCCTATGATACTACTATAAACTCCTATGATACTACTATAAACTCCTATGATACTACTATAAACTCCTATGACACTACTATAAACTCCTATGATACTACTATAAACTCCTATGATACTACTATAAACTCCTATAACACTACAATAAACTCTTATGATACCACTATAAACTCCTATGATACTACTATAAACTCCTATGATACTACTATAAACTCCTATGATACTACTATAAACTCCTATGACATACGATCATTACTTTGTTTATTACTTTGCTGACAAGAACGAGTTAACCCACTGCAGATAAATTAGGAACATAAAATACACATTGAATTGAACTGAAAAGAAAAGGGTGAATTGTATTTCAAGTTAGTAATTCTATTCATTTCAAAGATTTTACTGAGTTACAGTTCATATAAGGAACTTATAAAACTTGAGAGATCTGTGGCATTGTGTTGTGTGAATGTGTAATGAGCATGCTGTTTAATCAGCTTCTTGATATGCCACACCTGCCAAGTGGATTAATTATCTTGGCTAAGGATAAATGCTCACAAACAAGAATGTAAACAAATTTGTGAGAGAAATAAGCTTTTTGTGCGTTTGGAACATTTCTGGGATCTTTTATTTCAGCTCATGAAACATGGGACCAAGACTTTACATGTTGTGTTTATATTTTTGTTCAGTAAACTACGCCGTAACCTCAAGATAAACTTAAAATACCACACTTAGATACATCATATTTGTGAAACTTAATGCAAACTGGAACAGCAAACTGAAAAAGACCTTGAGGCAAGAGAAGAGAAGGCAGCAGAGCAATGGCTCACCCTTTTCCCTACACTACAACACTCTGTTCCCTACACTACAACACTCTGTTTCCTACACTACAACACTCTGTTCCCTACACTACAACACTCTGTTCCATACACTACAACACTCTGTTCCCTACACTACAACACTCTGTTCCCTACACTACAACACTCTGTTCCCTACACTACAACACTCTGTTCCCTACACTACAACACTCTGTTCCCTACACTACAACACTCTGTTCCCTACACTACAACACTCTGTTCCCTACACTACAACACCCTTTTCCCTACACTACAACACTCTGTTCCATACACTACAACACTCTGTTCCCTACACTACAACACTCTGTTCCCTACACTACAACACTCTGTTCCCTACACTACAACACTCTGTTCCATACACTACAACACTCTGTTCCATACACTACAACACTCTGTTCCCTACACTACAACACTCTGTTCCCTACACTACAACACTCTGTTCCCTACACTACAACACTCTGTTCCCTACACTACAACACTCTGTTCCCTACACTACAACACTCTGTTCCCTACACTACAACACTCTGTTCCCTACACTACAACACTCTGTTCCCTACACTACAACACTCTGTTCCATACACTACAACACTCTGTTCCCTACACTACAACACTCTGTTCCATACACTACAACACTCTGTTCCCTACACTACAACACTCTGTTCCCTACACTACAACACTCTGTTCCCTACACTACAACACTCTGTTCCCTACACTACAACACTCTGTTCCCTACACTACAACACTCTGTTCCCTACACTACAACACTCTGTTCCTATACTACAACACTCTGTTCCCTACACTACAACACTCTGTTCCCTACAGTACAACACTTTGTTCCCTACACTAAAACACCCTGTTCCCTACACTACAACACTCTGTTCCTATACTACAACACTCTGTTCCCTACACTACAACACTCTGTTCCCTACACTACAACACTCTGTTCCCTACACTACAACACTCTGTTCCCTACACTACAACACTCTGTTCCCTACAGTACAACACTCTGTTCCCTACACTACAACACCCTGTTCCCTACACTACAACACTCTGTTCCTATACTACAACACTCTGTTCCCTACACTACAACACTCTGTTCCCTACACTACAACACCCCTATACCTACACTACAACACTCTGTTCCCTACAGTACAACACTCTGTTCCCTACACTACAACACCCTGTTCCCTACACTACAACACTCTGTTCCTATACTACAACACTCTGTTCCCTACACTACAACACTCTGTTCCCTACACTACAACACCCCTATACCTACACTACAACACTCTGTTCCCTACACTACAACACTCTGTCCCCTACACTACAACACTCTGTTCCCTACACTACAACACTCTGTTCCCTACACTACAACACTCTGTTCCCTACACTACAACACCCTGTTCCATACACTACAACACTCTGTTCCCTACACTACAACACTATGTCCCCTACACTACAACACTCTGTTCCATACACTACAACACTCTGTTCCCTACAGTACAACACTCTGTTCCCTACACTACAACACTCTGTTCCCTACACTACAACACTCTGTTCCCTACACTACAACACCCTGTTCCCTACACTACAACACTCTGTTCCCTACACTACAACACTCTGTTCCTATACTACAACACTCAGTTCCCTACACTACAACATTCTGTTCCCTACACTACAACACTCTGTTCCATACACTACAACACTCTGTCCCCTACACTACAACACTCTGTTCCATACACTACAACACTCTGTTCCATACACTACAACACTCTGTTCCCTACACTACAACACTCTGTTCCCTACACTACAACACTCTGTTCCCTACAGTACAACACTTTGTTCCCTACACTACAACACCCTGTTCCCTACACTACAACACTCTGTTCCTATACTACAACACTCTGTTCCCTACACTACAACACTCTGTTCCCTACACTACAACACTCTGTTCCCTACACTACAACACTCCTGTTCCCTACAGTACAACACTCTGTTCCCTACACTACAACACCCTGTTCCCTACACTACAACACTCTGTTCCTATACTACAACCTCTGTTCCCTACACTACAACACTCTGTTCCCTACACTACAACACCCCTATACCTACACTACAACACTCTGTTCCCTACAGTACAACACTCTGTTCCCTACACTACAACACCCTGTTCCCTACACTACAACACTCTGTTCCTATACTACAACACTCTGTTCCCTACACTACAACACTCTGTTCCCTACACTACAACACCCCTATACCTACACTACAACACTCTGTTCCCTACACTACAACACTCTGTCCCCTACACTACAACACTCTGTTCCATACACTACAACACTCTGTCCCCTACACTACAACACTCTGTTCCATACACTACAACACTCTGTTCCATACACTACAACACTCTGTTCCCTACACTACAACACTCTGTTCCCTACACTACAACACTCTGTTCCCTACAGTACAACACTCTGTTCCCTACACTACAACACCCTGTTCCCTACACTACAACACTCTGTTCCTATACTACAACACTCTGTTCCCTACACTACAACACTCTGTTCCCTACACTACAACACCCCTATACCTACACTACAACACTCTGTTCCCTACACTACAACACTCTGTTCCCTACACTACAACACCCTGTTCCCTACACTACAACACTCTGTTCCCTACACTACAACACTCTGTTCCTATACTACAACACTCTGCTCCCTACACTACAACACTCTTTTCCCTACACTACAACACCCCTATACCTACACTACAACACTCTGTTCCCTACACTACAACACTTTGTCCCCTACACTACAACACTCTGTTCCCTACACTACAACACTCTGTTCCCTACACTACAACACTCTGTTCCCTACACTACAACACTCTGTTCCATACACTACAACACTCTGTTCCCTACAGTACAACACTCTGTTCCCTACACTACAACACTCTGTTCCCTACACTACAACACCCTGTTCCCTACACTACAACACTCTGTTCCCTACACTACAACACTCTGTTCCTATACTACAACACTCTGTTCCATACACTACAACACTCTGTTCCATACACTACAACACTCTGTTCCCTACACTACAACACTCTGTTCCCTACACTACAACCTCTGTTCCCTACACTACAACACTCTGTTCCCTACACTACAACACTCTGTTCCTATACTACAACACTCTGCTCCCTACACTACAACACTCTGTTCCCTACACTACAACACCCCTATACCTACACTACAACACTCTGTTCCCTACACTACAACACTCTGTTCCATACACTACAACACTCTGTTCCCTACACTACAACACTCTGTTCCCTACACTACAACACTCTGTTCCCTACACTACAACACTCTGTTCCCTACACTACAACACTCTGTTCCATACACTAGATGCTGACTGACATATAGGCTCTGTGTGTGTGTATTCAGACCTCTTCTCCTTTTCCACATGTTTCTCCCCCTCATCAAACTACACACAATACCCCAGAATGACAAAGCCAAAACAGGTTTTTAGAAATTTGAGAAAATGTATTAAAAATAAAAAACTGAAATATCTTATTTACATAAGTATTCAGACCCTCTACTATGAGACTTGAAATTGAGCTCAGGTGCATCCTTTTTCCATTGACCATCCTTGAGATGTTTCTACAACTTGATTGGAGTCCACCTGTGGTAAATTGTATTGATTGGACATGATTTGGAAAGGCATACACCTGTCTATACAAGGTCCCACAGTTGACAGTGCATGTCAGAGCAAAAACCAAGCCATGAGTTCAAAGGAATTGTCTGTAGAGCTCCGAGACAGGATTGTGTCGAGGCACAGATCTGGGGAAGGGTACCAAAAAATGTCTGAAGCATTGAAGGTCCCCAAGAACACAGTGGCCTCCATCATTCTTACAGTTTTTCTCGATTGCTTAAACACATTTGCCCACTCTGACATCACATTTTCAAAACAGTTAACACACAGGATAAAACTGAAGCTCAATGGCCAAAAGGACTCATTTTGTTAGCAAAATGCTCTAACACTCACAAAACATTAAAAACATGCAACATAAGCAAATATTTCCATCAAACACCACAACTTGTGGTCAAATTAATTTATTCTTTCAATCAATCATTACACAATGGACAACAAAATACAGCCATCAATATGAAATATGATACTTTACAAACTCAAATGGATACCGGAAAAAAAAAACTACCAAAGGAAACTTATGGGTGGAAATACCTTTCAAAAAAGATATATATATTTTATCTTTCACATTTAGTCCATTCGTTCTTGTGATTATGCCACAGGTTCTCATCAACATCGCGTTGAATGTTTTCCCTTGCAATGCACCGAGGAAATATCTCCTTGCATGGCGTATCCATCCCTGGCAGTCCTCTGCACCTATTGCCAGGCAACCAGCATTCATTGCCTCCAGGAGGGCATCTGCTCATATGGCCGGTGATCATACACCTTCCACCTCCAAGCAGAGAAGAACTCCTCGATTGGGTTCAGAAAAGGCGAGTATGCAGGGAGGAATTGCATCATAATACGAGGCTGTGCTGCAAACCATTCATTCACAAGGCGAGAGTGGTGGAAAGCCACATTGTCCCAAATTATGACATACAGAGTCATGCCAGGCCTCAACAGCCCTCTCTCTTCGGTGGAATCAGTATTTCTTTCAATGCATCAAGAAATGTGATGAGGCGTTCTGTATTGTATGGGCCAATAGTTGGTATGTGGCAAAGGACCCCATCATTGGAGATGGCAGCACACATGGTGATATTGGCTCCCCTCTGACCTGGCACTGTGACAGTGGCCCTATGCCCAATGATGTTCCTCCCGCGTCTCCTCACTTTACAGAGGTTGAAGCCGGCTTCATCCACAAAAATGAATTTGTGATCTGCCCCTTCAGCTTCAAGCTCCATTATTCTCTAAGAAAAGAGCAAATTCATAAAGCAAATTATTCCAGTCGCATGTAACTATGGTAAACAAGGTATTACAATAAAAAATCTGTACCTGCACATACTGGAATCGTGCCTCCTTTACGATGTCAGAGTTTCTTTGAAATGGAACTCTGTATAGCTGCTTCATTCTGACATGGTTTCGTTTAAGGACTCGATCTATAGTTGCCAAACTCACACTGTTTATATTTCTAAATGCTCCCTGATCTGCAATTACTGCTGCCTGGATGTCACGCAGTCTGATTGCATTGTTTGCCACTACCATATCTACAATGGCAGACTCCTGTTCAATACTAAATATCTTTCCTCTGCCACCAGTGTGTGGTAATGTGTGGATTCTATAAAGTAAAGCAAAAAGCATGTCAAAATTGACATTACTGTATGACAGTCACATAAATGGGATTGATAAAACATCTGCATTACTGTAGACACAGTTTGTTCTGCTAACAGGGCAATACAGTAAAGCTGAAATACACAGTGGTATACATTACAGTAACACTGTGAATTACCTGTTCTCATTCGAAAAAGCCTGACAATAGATGCTTAGATGCCACAGTGCTCCGACTCAGAATGGGCTGGACCCTTTGTCCAGCCTCTCTGAAGGACAAGCCATGATTGATGACATGGTCAATAATTGTTGCCCGAATTTCATTTGAAACTTGAGCTCAATTTTGTCCTCTTGCTGCTGCAGCTCCTCCACCACGCATACAAACTCCTCTTCCTCGGGCCCCTCTGCCATGGCCTCTTGGTCTCCTTCCGTGCCTATGGCCTCTTTGATCCATGCTTGCAAATAGCAACACAGAGGTGGCATCTTTTATAGATGGATGAGGACTGATTGCTGATTGAAGAGTTGTGCAAATGAGTTTCACACAGGTGCATAGAGATTTATAATTATGCAGGTACTTTCTATCAGCTGTGAATAGATGTTTTCCTTTTGTTCAACACAGTGAATCCAATAGAGTTCGGGGTCTTTCAATGAGATCAGATGTAACTGTTTTGACAAAGGGTGTGAAAAATGTGTGAAACAAATGAAAAAGTGTTAAAACATTTGCAAGAGAAGACTTCTGCTGTGCTAAAAATGTGATGATGAAGATCAAGCGGATCTCAGTTTCATTTAGTGTGTCTTAGCAAATGAGAAAAACTGTAAATGGAAGAAGTTTGGAACCACCAAGACTCTTCCTAGAGCTGACCCAACCATCTCTGCAGCACTCCACCAATCAGGCCTTTATGGTAGTGGCCAGACGGAAGCCACTTCTCAGTAAAAAGGCACAAGACAGCCTGCTTGGAGTTTTCCAAAAGGCACCTAAAGGACTCTCAGACCATGAGAAACAAGATTCTCTGGTCGGATGAAACCAAGAATGAACTCTTTGGCATGAATGCAAAGCGTCACATCTGGAGGAAACCTGGCACCATCCCTACGGTGAAGCACAGTGGTGGCAGCATCTTGCTGTGGGGATGTTTTTCAGCGGCAGGGACTGTGGCAGACTAGTCAGGATCAAGGGAAAGACGAACGGAGCAAAGTACAGAGAGATCCTTGATGAAAACCTGCTTCAGAGCGCTAAGGACCTCAGACTGGGATGAAGGTTCACCTTCCAACAGGAGAACGACCCTAAGCAGACAGCCAAGACAACGCAGGAGGGGCATCGGGACAAGTCTCTGAATGTCCTTGAGTGGCCCAGCCAGAGCCCAGACTACCTGACAGAGCTTGAGAAGATCTGCAGAGAAGAACGGGAGAAACTCCCCAAATATAGGTGTGCCAAGCTTGTAGTGTCATACCAAAGAAGACTCAAGGCTGTAAGTACTGAGTAAAGGGTCTGTAAATTATGTTAATGTGGTATTTCTAATTTTTCTAAAACATTCAAAAAAACTGTTTTTGCTTTGTCATTATGGGGTATTGTGTATAGATTAATGAGGGGGGGAAACAATTGAATCCATTTTAGTATAAGGTTGTAACATAACAAAATGTGGAAAAAGTCAAAGGGTCTGAATACTTTCTAAACGCACTGTAGCACAGTGTTTCAGTCATGACTGATGAGTATTCCTTACAGTAGGGGTGTCAAACTCATTCCATGGAGGTTCCTAGTGTCTGCTGGTTTTTGGTTTTTCCTTTTAATTAAGACCTAGACAACCAGGTGTGTTCCTTACTAATTAATGATCTTAATTCATAAATCCAGTACAAGAGAGGAGCGAAAACCTGCAGACACTCGGCCCTCTGTGGAATGAGTTTGACACAGGTGCCCTACAGTCACAATCCAAGAATAAAACAAATAGTACATAACAGTCTGTCTAGCTTGTTTGTTTTTGATTAAATCGACCATGAATGCCTGGGATCAAATATCTGCAAATTTTATTACCGACAAGCATGGGCACGCATAGACACACAAGAACAAGACGACTTTCTCCCACACACAGACAGATTCATTATGACAGCCTTAAACGTAAACTCAGCGAAATGACGTTGACACGAGCAGCACCGCAGATATTGAGATGAGCAAGATGACAAACTTTGCTCTTACAAAGTCACACACAGTATCTGCGCATGTGCATGGGTTCGCTTCACGCTGTTAGAGCGTAGTAGCCACGGGACCAAAACAGAGGAGAATTTGAGCCTCTCGCTTCAACCCTCTTAGTTGTTGCGGATATTGGCCCACTATGCGGTTTACTTTCTGCATCTACATCATATCTACATCATATCGCAAGGTTTTTATTTTTCTCAGCCAGGCATTAAAGTGCAGCCAAAAGTCCTGTTTTCTCTCAAATTCACATCATCCATTTGAGTTCTATCCTGTTCTAGCCATTAGAAAAACAGTTACGGACAGGACAGACAGGCAGACATAATTTTCCTAGAGCTCCCTCCATCCCTCAATCCTAGCCTGGAGAAAAACACACAGACAGACAGTGGGAGGATTCTTCCTTGACCCCTGACCTGTGACCCCTGGCTCTGCTCAGCAGGGTGAACGCGGGTCAGTCTGTCTCTGGGGGGGGTCAGCACCTGGATCATTGTACTGAGGGGGCGACAGAGGGGGAGCTGGAGAATTGAATCAGCCATTTAGTTTACTTTTTTGATTATCACCCATTCTCTCTCTGTCTCTCTGTCTATCTCTCTCCCACTCTCTCTCTCCACCCCCCACCTCTCTCGGAGGTGAACAAGGAACTATTTCAGTGCTATCCGAGAAACCCCACATTTTCTGTAAATATGGTATTGGAACTGACCCTGTATATAGCTTACTTCTCATGCATATTTTGTATTTCTCGTGTGTTTAATTTTAGTATTACATTGATATTGATTACTGCATTGTTGGGGTTAGAGCTTGAAAGAAAGGCATTTCACTGTACTTGTACACGTGAGATTAAAACATGAAACATGAAACAGTGGCTTTGGGTGGGGCTCTGGTATGGATATAGGTTCGAAAAACAACAGTATGTTAAATTTCAGGGTATATCACTTTTATAAAGTATATAATAAGCTCTTTGGCCCATATTCAAGTCTTTTTGTTCCTTTGTAAATGAGAAGCTCAAAGATCAAAATGTTTTGCACTCCAGGTTAAAGATGCAGAGACACCAGATAGTAATTCTATGTCTGAGAGAAAGGTGCAATTAAATACTTTACAGTAGTGGTGTGGAAGTGGAAAAAACACACTGGCAGACCATCAAAGTCTTGGTAAAGATCATAACGCATAAGGAATAATCATTTCAGAATCTGCATGCTCTAGGATAAAAATGCTTAGACACATAAAGAAGGCATATACCTGCATGGTTTGTACCCAAAATGTGTGGGCAATAAATTGTGGGTATGTCTATATAGCAGTAATTCAGTGTTACATATCGTTAGCCTCTTGTGACAGGGTTGTAGAAAGCGGCTAGGAATGAGATGCATATGGTATCGCTAACATCATCATTAGGGCATTTCCGTACATAACTTGCTGAGTTGGACACTACCTATTCAAATGCAAAGTAATTTATCAAGACAATGGTACAATAAACAAAAATCTCCTTTGAAAATGTGAAGTGAATTAAGTAGGCATAAGACATTGAAAAATGAGTGGCTGTACGTGTGTTGGTGACCACAGCGCTCTAGCCAGGCAGGGCTATCTCTTACCTTGTCACACTGTACAGTACAGTAGCAGCCAATGCCAAAGGGAGTCAAACATTGAATGACACATGCCCCCTTATCACCGACAGCACCTCTGCCAAACACACACTGAAGGAAAATGGGCAAAAGCCCAGAATGCCCCCATAGGGTTATCAAAGTGGACAGAAAAAACACATAAAAGCGACACACACATGCACACAAGTACACAACATTTAAACACACACGCGCACACACACACACACAAAACACACACACTAGAAAGCGAGAAAGGGTGTATCTGTGGTTCCTTGGAAACATGGGCCTTGGGGCTGTTGACAGTTCCCATTCCTCGTGGCTGATGAAAGAGACAGATAGCGTGAGCATGTGGCGTGCAACGGAGAGAAAACTAAACCACAAAGACGCAGAGAGAGAAATAGAAACACGGGGGGAGGAAGGCAGAGGGGAGAAACAGCCCAGAGCACCAGGGACGTGGCTTTCAGAGCCGTCCCCCACACAGATAGATATCATTGCTGCCTTGCGGCATCCAGTTTCCATTCCTGACATTGCCTTAGCAGAGAGAGTCCTGATACAGAATCTGTTAGTGGCTTTATCTGATATCTGCCTGTCCTTGTCTGTCTGACTGTATCTGACTCTACCTGCCATGTAGCCAGTCCCTCAGCCATTAATACCAGCCCCAGACTCAGCTAGCTGTCTGCCTGCCACCCCTGATTATCAGGATAATGACCTGCATTTAGGGTCACTATTAGCTGACCCAGCCGCTGGACTTTGTCTGCAGTTAAACGGGGGATGTGGCCCAGTGATGGACAGGAGATTTGGAACCCAATACGCCCCAGTGCTCTGGAGGGCAGGGGAGGGAAGCACAGTGGTGTTGTGCTGTGTTGTTTTGCCTCCATCCCTGCTCTGCTCAGCACTACCACAAGATAAACGTGTAGCCCAGGATCCAGTTTCTCGAACACAAACTCGAGCATAAGAGTGCACACAAGCGCGTACAGACAAGATTGCACACACGGGTCCATAGTCACACACAAATACATACACACACACACACGCACACACACACACACACACACAGAAAGACGGCACAAGAAGACACACATACTCAATCTTTCCCTGTCCATTCTCTCTCACACACACCACCTCAGAACAATAATCTACTGATGGAGAGCCTTAACAAGCTCTCTTTGTTTTCTCCCACAAATTACTGGAGGATGGACACAGCAAAAACAACACGTAACACCACAGAGAGAGAGCGACAGAGAGAGAAAAAGAGACAAAGAAAGAAAGAAAGAGAGAGCGACAGAGAGAGAGAGAGAGCGAGAGAGAGACAGAGAGAAGAAAGAGAGACAGAGAGACAGAGAGAGAGAGAGAGTGACAGAGAGAGAGACAGAGAGAGACAGAGAGAGAAAGAGAGACAGAGAAAGAGAGAGTGACAGAGACTGAGCGACAGAGAGAGAGAGCGAGAGACAGAGAAAGAAAGAGAGACAGAGAAAGAGAGAGAGAGTGACAGAGAGAGAGAGAGAGAGAGAGAGAGAGAGAGAGAGAGAGAGAGAGACAGCAGTGGTGCGGATATGACCAGACCGCTGTACACATGATGACTACCCAAAGAAAAGCAGTACACATCAGCACAAACCAACATCTGCTTAAATGACACTCCAAATCACCAACCACCCGGCACATAGAAATGATCATCTACATTCTCTCAATATAGTAACATGACATGTCTTTTTCCAGTGATCTTTTCTTTACATTAAGCTTGATGTACTGTAATTTAGTCCTGCATTTGTCTAAGAATTTCACCACCAACTTTATTTGCACAATGTCATTAGTAGTTCATAAAACAGGGGATTGCGTAATGTTCTTCTACAAATCTAGATGGGGCTACAAAACAGCCTGATACAAATCTGAAATCCCTCCAGATAGGACCCTAAAGCCACTGAGACAACAATCCTTTGTTGTGTTTAAATGATTCATTAGAGATTGGATGGTTAATGGCTCTTGATGTTAGTGAATGTAAAGCTTATCAGTGGTGAGGACTGTTACCTCAGTGCCTGTTGAACCCGGCCCAGCCCCTCTGACCCAATCCCAGTAGTACTGGAGCCCTGAGGCGTCTGGTGGGATGGTGTTTATATCTCCATGAGGAAGGAACCAGAGCTCGTACCGGATGGCCTGTTCACTGATAGGCTTTAGAACAACACTCTTTCAGAGAACTGTACTGTCAGTGTCCGTTTGGTATGGAGATGCCCTTCTTCTGTCTTTCAGAAAGTCTCTAAGATGGCTAAAGACTCATTAACTGTCATTGTGCTTTATTTACCATCACTATATCTTCCTTTGGGATTTTCTAGTTCAAGTGAAATCCATTAGACAATCCCAGGCCTGTTAGAGTCAATCAAACGGCAGTGGTTACAGTTGTTTTATTAGGTAACAAATACAAACAGTAGTTTGTTGGTTGTTTGTTGGTTGTTTGTTGGTTGTTTGTCTGTTGGTCGTTGGTTGGTTGTTTGTTGGTTGGTTGTTAATTGGTTGGTTGGTTGGTTGTTGGTTGTTGGTTGGTTGGTTGTTTGTTGGTTGTTTGTCTGTTGGTTGGTTGGTTGGTTGGTTGTTTGTTGGTTGGTTGTTAATTGGTTGGTTGGTTGGTTGGTTGGTTGTTTGTTGGTTGGTTGTTAATTGGTTGGTTGGTTGGTTGGTTGGTTGGTTGGTTGGTTGGTTGTTGGTTGTTGGTTGGTTGGTTGGTTGGTTGGTTGTTTGTTGGTTGTTTGTTGTCTGTTTGTCTGTTGGTCGTTGGTTGGTTGGTTGGTTGTTTGTTGGTTGGTTGTTAATTGGTTGGTTGGTTGGTTGTTGGTTGTTGGTTGTTGGTTGTTGGTTGGTTGTTGGTTGGTTGTTTGTTGTTTGTTGGTTAGCAGCCTGATGACTTGAGGTGGGTGCATAGTGTGTTTTCCTGGATTTGTGTGTTGGAAACTGCCATTGTAATTGTACCAGTCTAAGTGTCCCCTTTATGAGCAACATTAGTGTTTTCCATCACTGTGCAATTACTGACTATTCATAAATGCAGCAGCTTTATTCCATTGAGGCCAGTGAATGGAAAAGGCACTGGCCGTTTCTGGGAAGGTCAGCTCAGCATAGGCTACCTATTGATATGCAAAAACACTTCAAGATCCAGTCCGGGATCATAAGCACTTACAAATTCTTAACATATCGTAGGAATTGGAATTCGTAACATATCATACTAATTGCAAACACAAAAAAGGCCGTAACATATCATACAAAATGGATGACGTAGTACACAATTGTCGGGGACCCGTTTTGGTTCATGAGCACTACTTTCAGCACCACTGACTGAAACTATACAAAAACTTGAGAGCATCACTTTAAGTACAGACTGGCTGCCTGACAACATCACAAAAATTATGTGCTCGCATCCCAGGGGTGGCAAGGGCGGCAGGTAGCTTAGCGTCTAAGCGCCTTGGGCTAGTAACCGAAAGGTTGCTGGTTTGAATTCCGGAGCCAGCAAGGTGGAAAAATCTGCTGTTCTTCCCTTGAGCAAGGCAGTTAACCTCCAACAACAACTGATCCCCGGGCGCCGATGACGTGGATTAAGGCAGCCCCCAGCACCTCTCTGATCCAGAGGGGTTAAATGCGGAATAAACATTTTGGTTGAATATAGACATAAAAATATCCTTTACAGTGCCCTCAAAAATATGTAAATCTACGTTTCAAGATGCGCTTAGAATGACAATTCATATTGCATGGACACTAATAACACCCTACTTATCATTCTTCTACAAACCACCGCTAATAATTAGAGATTGCACCTTCTGTAAAGCTGATGACCTTCCCACACATACTCCTGCCTTATAGGAATCTGTACCATCATGGATTTCTGAAACCACAGCATGACAATATGTAATGCATGTATCAGGGGAAAGCAGCCCAGTGCCTCATTCCCTCTCCCCTCTCTACGGATGAGACAAGGAATTTCAGTCATTCCCACATTGCCCAAATGAGCTTCCCATCCTGTGAAAAGGGCTGACTGCAACACACATAATGACATAGGCTGAAAGATTTAAGAATCAACTAATTCGGGGGTATTCCGCTGAAAATCTTCACGTTTCCACGTCATCCTTTTTAGCGTCCGTTCCGCACGTATATCGTGTCAAGTTGACAGACCAAAACATCTCTCATCCTCTGACACAGGTGCCCCCCCTGACATATTACTTTCTGAGATATTCCTGAATATAGAAATAGGAAACAAGGCCTTCTCTCTGACCAAGATACCTAGAGAGAGAGAGACAGAGAGAGAGAGAGACAGAGAGAGACAGAGAGAGAGACAGAGAGAGAGACAGAGAGAGAGAGAGAGAGAATATATTGTGGTTTCATTCATCTGGTATATACTCAGTGAGAGTTATCTGCTCACTTAGCCAAGACCCCAATATATATATAACACCCATGTTCCTGTTCAGTCCTGTGTTTTACTCCTGAATTATATATTTTAATTTGTTTTATTTCACCTTTATTTAACCAGGTAGGCCAGTTGAGAACAGGTTCTCATTCACAACTGCGACCTGGCCAAAATAAAGCAAAGCAGTGCAACACAAACAACAACATAGAGTTACACATGGAATATACAAACATACAGTCAATAATACAATAGAAAAAGTATATATACAGTGTGTGCAAATGAGGTAGGATAAGGGAGGTAAGGCAATAGATAGGCCAAGACAATATCCCTTTCTTTTCTGTAAATGCTTATGAATGATTACCCACAAATTGCTTTCTTTGGATCTGCCACCCCCCAACCATGCAGTTCCTTGCTTTCTGAACGGAACATCCATTTTACTAAACTCTAACTGTAGTGAATGATTAACAATGATATATACACTCTAGCCCAATGATTCTCTCTACCTCTGCATGTTATACAGTTAGAAGGGGTGAGGACAATGGGTGATGTCCACAGATTACGGGGACTATTTCTGTCCTGGGGCCATATTGTGGAGTAAATAATAGGTATTGAATGCAGGACCTTCCTACATACCTTAATGCACTGTTGGCCTGTTTCGCTGGCACACTGACAGCCAGGCAGGCACATAACAGGCAGCAGCAGAACAGCACTATAACAAAGAAACTCCTGTACAGAGTTGAGTGTGTGAGTGCCCTATTCTGTAGGTAGCTAGGTAGTTAGGTGAGGATGTTGGTTAGCGGTTAGCCTCTGACCAACCACTGGTGCCTGCCTGATGCTCTACTTGGGGTTTCATTAATTGAATGACTGGCTTTACCAGATTTTCCAGTCACGCTAGGCTAGGTCTAGGGCTGGGCTGGGCAGGGAAAACATCATGCTTCAGTTGTCTTTCAATGTGTTTTAATGTGATAATGCTAACAGCCTGACACCAGTGACAGGAGTAGGACAATGCTATTTCCATTGGCTTAATGCCATTTGTACACTATATAACTCAGATCTACTCTCAACTATCCTCAATTACTTTGTATAGACAATATCAACACAGACATAGAAAATATGAATAGTTTTCCACACGTCTACAGTTTGAGGCAGATGTGTGTAAGTGTTGCGTGATACAGTTATCACTCTGAGACACTCACTCACTATAACGCCTCTCTGTGAGGGCCCTGTTGTCACAGGAACCTGTGTCACACTGTCACACTGTCACTGAGTCACACAGTCACACTGTCACACTGTCACTGAGTCACACAGTCACACTGTCACAGAGTCACACAGTCACAGAGTAACATTGAGGATGCAGCACCCCCTCACAGTCCTTACGTATAAGATATCAGACCTGTTGACTATTGAGGTTTAGAGAACATATGTTTTCACATCTTCTGAATTAGTGTATAGCGTGGGGCAAAATAGATTAAGTGGTAATCCCGTGCCCAGCCTCAGCTCCATCCTAACCCAGGCAGACATACTATCAGGTGGCCTATTCACCACAGCAAGACTGGCCCACTAACTTTGAGGTTGATGAGAGCATGAAAACCAAGCTGATTCTATCACAGACTGCACTTTTATGCACGGCAATGTGTCTTCCACCTGAGTCACTGTTAAAGGAGGGGAGTGTGTGGCAGTGTGACTGACATTGAATTCCATTCATGCCACAGACAATATGGCTTTCCGTACGCACACACACACTCCAATCTCAGCGGTGATGAGGAGTGACTAAACAATGTGTGATGAGGGTAAACAACAGGGTCATGTGATGTGACTAAGACATACATTCAGTAGGACAGGATAGACTGGTTCAGGGAGTAAACACACACACACACACACACACACACACACACACACACACACACACACACACACACACACACACACACACACACACACACACACACACACACACACACACACACACACACACACACACACAGACACACACTGAGCAGGGGACAGTAAAAGGTCCCAGGCTGTAATTATGGCTGGCTCGTAGAGAGTGTAATCTCCAGGGTGGAGTAATGTACAGTGGGGAAAAAAAGTATTTAGTCAGCCACCAATTGTGCAAGTTCTCTCACTTAAAAAGATGAGAGGCCTGTAATTTTCATCATAGGTACACTTCAACTATGACAGACAAAATGAGGAAAAAAATCCAGAAAATCACATTGTAGGATTTTTAATGAATTTATTTGCAAATTATGGTGGAAAATAAGTATTTGGTCAATAACAAAAGTTTATCTCAATACTTTGTTATATACCCTTTGTTGGCAATGACAGAGGTCAAACGTTTTCTGTAAGTCTTCACAAGGTTTTCACACACTGTTGCTGGTATTTTGGCCCATTCCTCCATGCAGATCTCCTCTAGAGCAGTGATGTTTTGGGGCTGTCGCTGGGCAACACGGACTTTCAACTCCCTCCAAAGATTTTCTATGGGGTTGAGATCTGGAGACTGGCTAGGCCACTCCAGGACCTTGAAATGCTTCTTCTGAAGCCACTCCTTCGTTGCCCGGGCGGTGTGTTTGGGATCATTGTCATGCTGGAAGACCCAGCCACGTTTCATCTTCAATGCCCTTGCTGATGGAAGGAGGTTTTCACTCAAAATCTCACGATACATGGCCCCATTCATTCTTTCCTTTACGGATCAGTCGTCCTGGTCCCTTTGCAGATAAACAGCCCCAAAGCATGATGTTTCCACCCCCATGCTTCACAGTAGGTATGGTGTTCTTTGGATGCAACTCAGCATTCTTTGTCCTCCAAACACGACGAGTTGAGTTTTACCAAAAAGTTCTATTTTGGTTTCATCTGACATTCTCCCAATCCTCATCTGGATCATCCAAATGCTCTCTAGCAAACTTTAGACGGGCCTGAACATGTACTGGCTTAAGCAGGGGACACGTCTGGCACTGCAGGATTTGAGTCCTGGCGGCGTAGTGTGTTACTGATGGTAGGCTTTGTTACTTTGGTCCCAGCTCTCTGCAGGTCATTCACTAGGTCCCCGTGTGGTTCTGGGATTTTTGCTCACCGTTCTTGTGATCATTTTGACCCCACGGGGTGAGATCTTGCGTGGAGCCCCAGATCGAGGAAGATTATCAGTGGTCTTGTATGTCTTCCATTTCCTAATAATTGCTCCCACAGTTGATTTCTTCAAACCAAGCTGCTTACCTATTGCAGATTCAGTCTTCCCAACCTGGTGCAGGTCTACAATTTTGTTTCTGGTGTCCTTTGACAGCTCTTTGGTCTTGGCCATAGTGGAGTTTGGAGTGTGACTGTTTGAGGTTGTGGACAGGTGTCTTTTATACTGATAACAAGTTCAAACAGGTGCCATTAATACAGGTAATGAGTGGAGGACAGAGGAGCCTCTTAAAGAAGAAGTTACAGGTCTGTGAGAGCCAGAAATCTTGCTTGTTTGTATGTGACCAAATACTTATTTTCCACCATAATTTGCAAATAAATTCATTAAAAATCCTACAATGTGATTTTCTGGATTTTTTTTTCCTCATTTTGTCTGTCATAGTTGAAGTGTACCTATGATGAAAATTACAGGCCTCTCTCATCTTTTTAAGTGAGAGAACTTGCACAATTGGTGGCTGACTAAATACTTTTTTTCCCCACTGTACATATTGGGTTCCCAGGCAATTCTTTTTTTTGTTTGGTGATCTGGTTAAAAAGAGAGAAGAGGACGAAAAGAAAAAAAACAATTCTGCCCGGCACATTGTTGATGAGATGTAATGTAATGTAGTACAAGTGGTGGTTAACCTCTGTGGTCTGGGAGAAAACATAGCGACTCTCCTCTCCTCTGCTTTGAATCTTTGACTTCCAAATGGTTTCACATTATCCTGGCAGACATACCGCTTCTTTGACTACGATGTTTAAAATATTGTTCAGATACGCAGCAAATGAGGGGTGAACGGAAAAGTATTGAAATCCTCATCAACATCATCCAACAAACATGGATCCAGAGATCATACAACTTCACCTTCCTCTGAAGTGATGTGTTTCATGTTCATTCATTCCATGTTAACTATCAACAACCTTCTTCTTGAAGTACTGTACTTTCATCTCCATAACAACTATCCTAACGTCTCACTTGAGAGACAGTGTTGCCTAGACTACGTACACATGCCCCTTGCACTCCCTCAGAGGTCCGAGTGAGAGGCAGCCCAGCTCCCATACGCAGTGCTCTCCAACCACCAACTCCCACACTCGTGTTAGGGGTTAAGCATGGAGGAAGGGAGGGAGAGGTAGGGCGCCCCGGAGGGAGAGAGAATGTATTTAAGGTTTTTGCTCCTGGGTGAGGGTAGCTGGCAGGCCCTGGGGTGGAGATGGGAGGAAGGGTGGTGGTAGGGGTGGGGGTGACTGAGTGATGGAGGGATGGACACAAAGGAGTGGGAGAAGGGAGAGAAAGGAGGGAGCTCCCCACCTGAGGCTGCTGATCTCTATTGGGGCCCTGTGCCAATGTCAAGGTGCAGACTGAAGGAAGGAGGAGGGGAGCTCCAGACAGACCAGGAGGCGACTCAAAAACCAGGCCTCTTACAACATCAGTCTTGTCCTTAGCCCTCAATGGTAAGTAACCAAGTATTCAGAGCCATTGACAGAATACACACCAAGTCCAGGGCAGACAGTCTCTACACAAAGCCTGTTGGATAACTTGGTGAAGTTGTTCTCAGGGGGAGATTGTCTTGTCAGCTGTAGAAATTTGCTCTGTAGCAAGCAGCTCTATAGAACAAACCACACGGTTTCCAATGGGGCTTTCGTGCTTGAATTACTAGCCTTCTGAGATGGCCCTTGACCTGTTGACGCTGTCTGTTTTGCCACTGGACTGGTGGGAATGACCCCTGGGCAACAGTGATCTTTCACAGAGTTCTTCTCACCACTCTGTCTCTGTGTGAACAGCCTAAAGCTCAATGACTTCTATCACCATCTATGACATAACTGAATGAAAATGAAAGCTGATAAACTGATGCATGATGTGTGCATATATATTTGCATTGAACAACATAAACAGGGGAACTCCTCAATAGCAAAATGTGTGAACTAATAAGCAGCTGTATTCTGCAAGTAATGTAACTCCTGAGACGTAATGGCTAGAGCCAGGAGTTTTTTCCTGAACACATGACCTGACCAGGGAAAAACTCCTGGCCCTTTGTGACATTATAAAGAATTGACTGCCAGCTTGTTGGATATGTTCTCTCATGTCTTATAGCCCTAGTCTGATGGCTTGTGAAGACAGAGAGTGTGAAGCCCAGCTTCTTATCACCTTGACTTTGGGCCTACCAGACCAGCCAGACCAGCCAGACCAGCCAGACCAGCCTTCCAGCCAGACCAGCCAGACCAGCCAGTCCAATCAGACATACATAGCCTTTGTTTTACAATAGAAAGTCAGTGTGTGCCTGATCGAAAGGGAGGGCCACTGAATGTTGTTCCTGAAGGGAAACACAAGCCCTGAAGCACCAGAGAAACCTGCACCGCCACTTAACTCCTTCCAGTGAAATCATTAGTCATTACCAAGAAACACTGTGCTACCACACAATGGAATAATAAACAGCTTGTAAAGTGTTCTGTTCTGTTTCCTGGAAACTGACACCATTAAAAGTGATGGGAAGAGACAAGAGCAGGTAGGAGCTGGAACGAGAGAGGCACCACCGTTTAGCAGGATCTGAGGTAGTTCAAATTATCTGAGGGCTAGGATGCATCACAAATGGCACCCTATTCCCTAGATACTGAACTACTTTTGCCCAGGACCCATATGGCTCTGCTTAAAAGTGGCACTATTTAGGGAATATGATGCCATTTTGAGATGCAGCCTTAGTCTTCTGTGTTGCCATGCTGTAGTCAGCAGTGCTAGCTAGTGCCACTGGCCTGTCAGCCATGTTCAACCTCTGAGGTATTGGTGACTTGGTATGTTGGAAAAGTACCCATGGTACTTATAGGCTTAGTGAGTAAATGTTGTTGGTTCCTTAGTGTGCATTGTGTAAGCTAAATGCATGTTTCACTCATCATGCTTTTTTATACACAAATGTGTGTATATATATATTTGGCTCACTTAAGGCAAGCAAAAGACACAGTACACACAAACACACTAATACATGCGTGCGCACACACACACTCACACACAAAGACAGACACACACACTGTCCCCTGTCGCAGTGTGAGTGATAAATGACATTTACACACTGTGGTCTGTGTAATAATTTCCGCAGCACTTGGTTATTGCATTTGCATGTATCCCCCATGTATCAGACTGATTGAATGGGGCCCTACAGTGGGCTGGCACCAGGGACCCCACAGTGGGCTGGCACCAGGGACCCCACAGTGGGCTGGCACCAGGGACCCCATAGTGGGCTGGCACCAGGGGTACTTAGTGCTGAGTGTAGAAAACACTATGGGACTCATAAAAACATGCCTCTATTTCACTACACAGCATAGTGAGTGACCCGTTCATTACCTTCTTAAATATGCTGTTGCTCACTCTGTCCTCTCCTGTGGGACTGCTGGACCTATCTGTGTAGGAGACTAGAACTGCGTCCCAAATGCAACCCTATTCCCTATGGACCCTGGTCAATAGTAGTGCACTATAAAGGGAATAGGGTGCCATTTAGGACATAAGCTAAGAGTACAGGGGCAAAGAGAGCCAGCAGGGGGTTTAGACCCAGACAATAAAATCAATGTGTAAAAATATAAAGGGGGGCCTGCCAAACGCGGGCAGTGTAGCGTGGGTATTTACAGACAAGTCAGTGGGCTCCACAGCAGGTGTAAAATACTGTAGATACAGACTGAGGAGAGAGGAGAGGAAAGAGAGACATGGGGGTATAAACAGAGAGAGAGCCATTGGGGGAGAAACAGAGAAGGAGAGAGAAGCGTCATGGGGGAGAAACAGAGAGGAGAGAGCGAGTGATGGGGGAGAAACAGAGAAGGAGAGGAGACAGACATGGGCGTAGAAACAGAGAGAGGAGAGAGAGAGAGCCAAGGGGTAAGAAACAGAGAAGGAGAGGAGAGAGACATGGGGTAGAACGGAGAGAGAAGAGACGTGGTGAGAAACAGAGAGAGGAGAGAGGGAGAGGAGACATGGGGGAGAAACAGAGAGAGGAGAGAGACATTGGGGGAGAAACAGAGAGAGGAGAGAGACATTGGGGGAGAAACAGAGAGAGGAGAGAGACATTGGGGGAGAAACAGAGAGAGTCTAATCTGACATGAGCCAGAGACAGCTAGTAGCTCAGAGAGATGATTTAAATGCTGTGAAGTAAGATTGCAGACCTGTAATCCTCTGGGTTTGGTAGAGATTACCAGGGACTGGTTGGCTGGCTGTGAGACAAACCTAGATTCAGACAGTATTTGTTTTCTTTCAAATGTTTTAGCTGAGCTTCATTGAGCGTGCCCATCGCAATGGAACCAATGAATCCCACAAGGTCGAACCCTGTGTATCTACAGTTTAGCGCTCAGGGCGGGCTAAATCAGATGCTCAAAGTCTTTGAACAAAAACAAATACTATTTGAACCCAGGTATGCTAGGCTAACTGACTGTCTGTCTGTGAGAATGTGGTAGACACAGCACATAGGATCCAGGCTGAAATTAGAGCGTGGCGCTGAGAGAGAGGGAGGGAGAGAATGTCTGGAAGCCGCCTCAGACAGCATCCACAGCACACTGCCCAGCTGTGATTTACTGGGACTGGGCTGCAGTAGTGAGGCAGACACAGCACACCAGTCTGTTAAAACTATGAGTGAGTGTGTCATTGTTAACTCACACTAAGACAGAGGACCAGTGTGTGCGTGTGTGTGCGCACCGAGTCAATGTGAAACAGCTAAGAATATGAGATATCTTGATCCTTTCAATGCTGCATTGTGGGAGCTCACTGAATCAGCATTTACACACATCTGAATTGTCTGTAGCCTTCAGACAACTGCAGTTTGGAACATAAAGAACCTGGGCGTAACAGGATTCAGTGAACTAGATCACCTTTGATTGAGAAGAAAGGAACTGTGGCTCTTTCTGAACGCTGCCCAGTCTAGTCTAGACATGCCCTGAAGCCTCTGAGGGGTTTGTCATGTCTGCAGCACTAGCTAGGTCTGTGTCCCCAATGGCACCCTATTCCCTATATATATTGCACTCATTTTGATCAGGGCTTTGATCAAAAGTAGTGCACTATGTAGGGAATCGGGTGCCATTGGGGACGCAGCCTAGGTCTAGCTCAGCTCAGTACAGTCGAGTGTCTTGCCTGCCTGCCACGGCGGTGGAGGTTTCCTTGCCAAGTTTCCTCCTTTTGTTTGGTCCACTCTGGTCAGTCTGGGTGCCTGGCCCGGCCGCACTGCAGCCGAACACACATATCAACAACACTACAGGCTGTAACTACAGGCAACTCTTAGGGCAGCTCTGTCTGTCTGTTGCCAGGACCTGTGGCCTGGGTGAGCGATAGAGGAGAAGGAGAGGAGAGAGAGGGAGAAGAAGAGGGAGGTAGAGGAGAGAGAGGGAGATGCAGAGGGAGGTAGAGGAGAGAGAGGGAGATGCAGAGGGAGGTAGAGGAGAGAGAGGGAGATGCAGAGGGAGGTAG
The DNA here is from genome assembly GCA_030435695.1 of Brachymystax lenok tsinlingensis. Classification (NCBI taxonomy): domain Eukaryota; kingdom Metazoa; phylum Chordata; class Actinopteri; order Salmoniformes; family Salmonidae; genus Brachymystax; species Brachymystax lenok. Next base: position 15,218,715 of record CM059791.1, read on the forward strand.
AGGAGAGAGAGGGAGATGCAGAGGGAGGTAGAGGAGAGAGAGGGAGATGCAGAGGGAGGTAGAGGGAGAGAGGGAGATGCAGAGGGAGGTAGAGGAGAGAGAGGGAGATGCAGAGGGAGGTAGAGGAGAGAGAGGGAGATGCAGAGGGAGGTAGAGGAGAGAGAGGGAGATGCAGAGGGAGGTAGAGGGGAGAGAGGAAGAGCTCTGACAGAGGACTGAACTCTTCCCACAACCTGCCAGGGAAGACCATGGTGACAGCTGCCCATTGAGGTGGTACAGGACTGCCAGGGGAGAAGGCATAGGCATACAACACTCTCAAGAGCTCTTAGTACTTATACAGTCGGTTGGGTCCTGAACCAGGGAAAGTGCACTTTCACCATTCATATGGGCTACGTGGTTCCCTCAACATAAGAGTGCTTAATTTAGGTCTGGACACAAAATCATAGAATTACGTATGAACTCTCTGTGAATCTAGTAGGGGGACAAGTAGGAAAATGATTATCAAACACAAAGGAGAAGAGGAATGAGTAGTGTGGCTGAACAGAATACCATTATAAAGCCGTCATCTTTCTGCTTATTGCCATTTTGATGATACAGACCTATAGTTCCACAGTCACTTAGGAAGTATCCTCTAGCCCTCCTCTCAGTCTATACATTGTCTTGTCATATTGGAGCACTGGGATTAGACTTTTTGAAAGCCACTGTGAGCCCTGTGGCCAAAAGGTGATGAGAGAACAACTCCACTACAGACCGACTGAAGAACCTGTCTCTGTTGAGTCATGGGTCTGTAGTCAGTCTGCCCTTCCCTTCCATCTCGTGATGTTGAGATAACGAGCTTGTTCCTGTTTGGTGGGCAGAGCAACGAGAGAGAAGGAACGTGTTGTGGACGTGCCCTGCGGTTAGACTAGCAGGGCCGGATGGACTACAGCAGTGTGCTTGTGTGTTTACCAGGCCAGCTCTGTCTCTGGCTGTAGTGCTGGGCCGACCAGTCTAAACAGAGTACCGTTAGGCCCTGGCTGTTTGGGGATGGGATGGAGGGCTAAATGCCTTACAGATGGACTTCTCATACTCACAGCATGCGTCCCAAATGGCACCATATTTCATATAGCGCACTACTTTTGACTAGAGCCGTATGGCCCCTGGCAAAATGTAGTGCACTATATAGGGTATAGGCTACCATTTGGGACACAACAACAAACAGCAGAGCATAGGGACCATGGCGTGTTGAGGGGCTGTATTCAGCCTTGGTGGAATTTACAGCATACTTATCTAATTGAGATATCATTACGAGAGGAGAACATTCCTCGGTGTATACGCCTACTGCTAATATGTAGGATATATTTGTTATACTTGCACTAATAAAGTGTACACAGCAGCCAACCGCAAATCCTGATTTATGGTCCATATACATTGAGTAAGGCCAATAACGACGTTGGGTACAGAGACATGTATGGACATGTCTGGAGGGTGTGTTAGACCAGGGATGCTGCTGCTGCTTTCAACACCGCAGACTGTTGATGTCTTTACCTTCAAAGCATCCTCTATGAGGGCTTTTGACTAACCCTAACCAAACTCATCTGATTATGGCAGGAAATGGGATAAACGTGATAAAGGACTAAATTACCAAATATGAGGGGATAGACAATAACAAACAAATGAAGAGAAAGAGAAAGACATTAACATGGAACTGTTCCACCTTGAGCAACACTGGAATGAGGTTGGAAAAATCCCCGTAATATTGTTGCTAGAGTCTCTAGAACATGTTTTGAGTGTTGTCTTGTGAAAACAGGAGGAGATTTGTGACATGAAGTCTTCTGTCTTCCACAGTGTTTTTCAGGGTTCCCCTAAGTTGTTGGTGTTCGATGGAGCTTGTTGTTTCTGTATTTGTCAGCGACGCCGTCTGACAGAAAGATAACAGACTGTCACGTCCTGCGATATGTCTTCATCCCCATTCTGGCTGGAGAATTCAACCCAATGCTGTGCTGCCTCTTCATTTCCAAAGGAGTTAGAGAAAGACAGAAAGAGCCTTTCGGCTGGATGTGTTGTCTTTGTCTGTGTGCGATAAATCACTGTCTGTCAGAGTACAGGGCCCAGGCATTAACACAGTATAACTCACCATCACGCCACTCAAACGCTTCACAACTTTCACCCCCACGAAGATTAACGCTCCCAGTGTGTGTGTGTGTGTCTGTACGTGTGTGTGTGCGTGTAAGTGCATGTGTGTGCATGTGCGTGTGTGCGTGATTAATGCTTCCAGGACTGATGTGCTGATAAAACAGGGACAAGAAAACTCCACACACACCTCTACATACAGCCAGTCAGAGAGCAGAGCAGTAGAGACACATCTATATACAGCCAGTCAGAGAGCAGAGCAGTAGAGACACATCTACATTCAGCCAGTCAGAGAGCAGAGCAGTAGAGACACATCTACATTCAGCCAGTCAGAGAGCAGAGCAGTAGAGATACATTTACATACAGCCAGTCAAAGAGCAGAGCAGCAGAGACACACCCACATACAGTGCATTCAGAAAGCATTCAGACCCCTTGACGTTTTCTTATTCTAAAATTGATTAAATAGATTATTTCCACATCAATCTACACACAATCAGCATGTTAAATGTGTTGACGCTTTGCCTGTTTGATGGTTCGTCGGAGGGCAGAGCAGGATTTCTTATAAGCTTCCGGGTTAGAGTCCTGCTCCTTGAAAAAGGCAGCTCTACCCTTTAGCTCAGTGCGAATGTTGCCTGTAATCCATGGCTTCTGGTTGGGGTATGTACGTACGGTCACTGTGGGGACGACGTCATCAATGTACTTATTGATGAAGCCAATGGCTGCTGTTCTGTCCTGCCGATAGAGTGTATAACCCGTCAGCAGTATGTTCTTAATGTCGTCGTTCAGCCACGACTCGGTGAAACATAAGATATTACAGTTTTTAATGTCCCGTTGGTAGGATAAACGTGCTTTAAGTTCGTCCCATTTATTTTCCAGCGATTGAATTTTAGCTAGCAGGACGGAAGGCAAGGGCTCTCTGTTTCCTTCTCCAGTGAATAACGAGGATCTGGGCCTGGTCGGGTGTCTGTATTATATCCCTCCCGTCCGACTCATTGAAGAAGAACTCTTCGTCCAGTTTGAGGTGAGTAATCCCAGAAGCTCTTTTCGGTCATAAGAGACAGTAGCAGCAACATGTACATGTACAAAACAAGTTACGAAAAAACAAAAAAACAAAAAAATGGCATGGTTGGTTAAGAGACAATAAGACGGCAACCTTCCCCTCAGGCACCATCATTCGACCTCATGGCTTGGATTTTGCTCTGACATGCACTGTCAACTGTGGGACCTTATATAGACAGGTGTGTGCATTTCCAAATCATGTCCAATCAATTTATTTTACTACAGATGGACTCCAATCAAGTTGTAGAAACATCTCAAGGATGATCAATGGAAAGGATGCACCTGAGCTCAATATCGAGTCTCATAGCAGGGTTACTTATGCAAATAAGGTATTTCTGTTTTCACTATTAATACATGTGTAAACATTTCTAAAAACCTGTTTTCACTTTGTCATTATGGGGTATTGTGCATAGATTGAAGAGGATTATTATTTTTTAAATCCATTTTACAATAAGGATTTAACGTAACAAAATGTGGAAAAAGTAAACGGGTCTGAATTTATTCCCGAATGCACTGTACAGCCAGTCAAAGAGCAGAGCAGCAGAGACATCTACATACAGCCAGTCAAAGAGCAGAGCAGCAGAGACATCTACATACAGCCAGTCAAAGAGCAGAGCAGCAGAGACATCTACATACAGCCAGTCAAAGAGCAGAGCAGCAGAGACATCTACATACAGCCAGTCAAAGAGCAGAGCAGCAGAGACATCTACATACAGCCAGTCAGAGAGCAGAGCAGCAGAGACACATCTACATACAGCCAGTCAAAGAGCAGAGCAGCAGAGACATCTACATACAGCCAGTCAAAGAGCAGAGCAGCAGAGACATCTACATACAGCCAGTCAGAGAGCAGAGCAGCAGAGACACATCTACATACAGCCAGTCAAAGAGCAGAGCAGCAGAGCCCTCAGTCATTGCCTGTAGATGTTTAGTGTAGAGAAAGAGGGGAGAGGGAAATAGTGGCTGGCTGGCGCTACGCATCACAACTCAAAAATATTTGAGCCAGTTTGCTACAGCAGGAGAAGAATCCTGTAGCAACAGGAAATGTGAATTATTATGTGGATTACAATTAATATAACTTTTTGTAGGGGTTGATACATTTTTTGTAAGGGAAAATCAAGTCTGAAACCTCAAACACACTACAAGTTTGACATTTCCTGCATTGCAGGAAGGTTCTCATGCAACAGGGTGATCAAATGAAGATCCTACATCTGTAGTGGTAGTTGGAGGCTGACCAAGAATGGACGAAGAGAAAGCCAGGGGAGGAGTGTTACACACACACTGACAGGCACACACAACACACACTGATGAACACAAACTGACAGGCACACACACACTGATGTATACACTTGATTAATAATTCCTCTGGGCTGTTGGGAAAGACCCTATTCACGGCTGATTCTACCATAACACTTTGGTGGGTTATGGCTGTGTGTTTAGGTTTTCTATTAGAAGTGACACAGACATTATGCAACTTTGAGGTTTTTTTGAGGAAAGCTAAGCTTTCTTTGGTCCATGATGAGATTATTTTAAAACATGATGAGGACAATATCTTTTCAATCATCAAAATGATATCCTGTTATTCTGAGTGTAATTAAACACTACTTGCAATGAATCACTTTATTGTCAGTGGGAGAAGAAAAAGTACCCAAATGTCATACTAAAGATACCTTAATAGAAAATGACTCAAGTAAAAGTAAAAGTCACCTAGTAAAATACTACTTGAGTAAAAGTCTAAAGTATTTGGTTTTAAATATACTTAAGCATCAAAAGTAAATGAAATTCCTAAAATACACTTAAGTATCAAAAGCAAAAGTATACATCATTTCAAATTCCTTATATTAGCCAAACCAGACAGCACATTTTTTATTTGTATTTTTTTAGGGAGAGCAAGGGGCACACTCCAACACTCAGACATCATTTACAAACCAAGCATTTGCGTTTAGTGAGTCCGCCAGATCAGAGGCAGTAGGGATGACCAGGGATGTTCTCTTGATAAGTGCAGGAATTGGACCATTTTCCTGTCCTGCTAAGCATTCAAAATGTAACGAGTACTTTTAGGAGTCAAGGAAAATGTATGGAGTACATTATTTTCTTTATAAATGTAATAAAGTAAAAGTTAAAGTTGTCAAAAACATAAATAGCAAGGTACAGATACACCCAAAAACTACTTAAGTAGTACTTTAATGTATTTTTACTTAAGTACTTTATTTTACTATATCATCCACTCCTTGATTATAGCAACATGTATTTCTTAGTCTTAGATGGGGGCTAGAGGTCCATGTCTCATCTGTGTGGGCCAGCTGAGGCTGAGGGCTGAGGACTGAGGACTGAGGACTGAGGCTGAGGACTGAGGACTGAGGACTGGGGACTGGGGACTGAGGACTGAGGCTGAGGGCTGAGGACTGGGGACTGAGGACTGAGGCTGAGGGCTGAGGGCTGAGGGCTGAGGGCTGAGGACTGAGGCTGAGGGCTGAGGACTGGGGACTGAGGACTGAGGCTGAGGGCTGAGGGCTGGGGACTGAGGACTGAGGACTGAGGGCTGAGGACTGAGGACTGAGGGCTGAGGGCTGAGGGCTGAGGACAGAGACAGAGGCGAGGGCTGAGGCTGAGGACTAGGGCTGAGGACTGAGGGCTGAGGACTGAGGGCTGAGGACTGAGGACTGAGGCTGAGGGCTGAGGACTGGGGACCGAGGACTGAGGCTGAGGGCTGAGGACTGGGGACTGAGGACTGAGGGCTGAGGACTGAGGGCTGAGGGCTGAGGGCTGAGGGCTGAGGACAGAGGACAGAGGACAGAGGGCGAGGGCTGAGGCTGAGGACTAGGGCTGAGGACTGAGGGCTGAGGCTGAGGGCTGAGGGCTGAGGGCTGAGGGCTAGGGCTGAGGACAGAGGACAGAGGACAGAGGGCGAGGGCTGAGGCTGAGGACTGAGGGCTGAGGACTAGGGCTGAGGACTGAGGGCTGAGGCTGAGGCTGGCTGAGGGCTGAGGGCTAGGGCTGAGGACAGAGGACAGAGGGCGAGGGCGAGGGCTGAGGCTGAGGACTAGGGCTGAGGACTGAGGGCTGAGGCTGAGGACGGAGGGCGAGGGCTGAGGGCTTGGGCTGAGGGCTGAGCGGGTGGAGGGAGAGTAGAGAAGGAGAAGTCAAACAATGAGATTGACCTGACCAGGCTGCCTCTGGAGCAGCAGAGTGGAGAGAGGAGGAATGTGCCAAGGCACGGACAGACAAGAGGGTGGGTCAGTGGGTTCATCCACCTGCCTGCCGGGGGCACTGCACAAACCCGTCAAAACAAATGTTTCACATGACTACAACTATAATACGAGAGGACATACACACGGAAAACAGTCAAGCAAGTTGCCGCTCTGGGTATCACATGCTTTTGCTGCTATTTTTTGGTTCTGCTGTGTGGAATCGGTCACTATGGCAACTCTACTAGGAGTCATGCAAAACACTTTTCATATTTGTACTCAGGGAGCATGCAGTGATTGGAGACACTTGCTTTGGGGGCTTTAGCTTCCTCACGATAGGCTGCTGCTGCCTGCTGCTCTGAACAGCTGTTTCACCTGAATCAGTCTGCTAATTAGGAACCTTCAGTTTCACTTTACGTTTCTGTCAGATTGCTGTGTGACACAGGATGTAGGAGGGACAGCGAGTGTGTTTTATAAATGTGGGTTTATGTTACCAATCAGAAGATTGTGATCACAACATACACAGACAGCAAATGGGCCAGAACTCAATCTGTGGTGGAGTGAGTCTCTCCTTTACCCTCCTGTAGGGTTAGTCTTTAGTTCAGGATCATTTCACACTTGTCAATACCAGAGGTCTTGGAGAGTTGTGTCCTTTCACTCATGCCTTATAGTAGACATGGAGCCATGAGCCAAAGTCAATGCCTATAGCAAAAACCATGGTAGAATGGAGAAAAGCATTGAACTGCACACACACAAACAGACACACACACACACACTTTCTCTCCCTTTCTCTCTCAGCTTAAAGAGAACCAGAGACCTCTGAATGACAGGCAGCTTAATGGCTCCCATTCCAGCCGCATTGTCATCCTGTGAGACTGCCCTGAGCGGAAAAACACCAGAATCGGATGATTCCCGACGCGAGTGAAAGGCTTCACACATGCTGATAGTCACAGGACTGCAGTGGCACCGCATCTGGCCCACAGGCTCCAGTCAGACCAACTAACGCTGGCACAACATGGTCCCTGGTGGGCAATGACTGGGCATTAGGCAGGCGTCACGTGGTGGCACTGCCCTGCCCAGTCTCTGCCTAGTGGGACACGCCTGGTTACAGCACAGGCCTCCATAACACAGCTGCTGCCTATTGGCTATGATCCACTGAGATCCAGAGGGCTGTGTGTGTGTGTGTGTGTGTGTGTGTGTGTGTGTGTGTGTGTGTGTGTGTGTGTGTGTGTGTGTGTGTGTGTGTGTGTGTGTGTGTGTGTGTGTGTGTGTGTGTGTGTGTGTGTGTGTGTGTGCGTGCGTGCGTGCATGCTCTCTCCCTTCTAGCTGGTATTAGAAATGCCTTTTTAAAACTTCCATGTTCCTCTTTGGAAACATAAACACAAGTCACAACCCACTGTCGTCACAAGTCAACTTGTTGTTGTAGAGGACAGAGGGTATAGGGTCGTTGGCATGGAAACACTGACGAAATGTTAATCAACAGACAAATATAAAACACCTTGCGTGTCACGTACGCACTGGCAAACAGCAGATTACAACTAAGAGATTAGGATACCATCAGGAGGGTTTAACGTCTCATCAGCCATAACATACTCTGTTGAAGAGAACCCACATAAAAAAAATACTACAGTTTACAATAGAATACTGCAGAACTTACTATAGAATTCTAGAGTAAACTGTCATATACTGTAGAGTACTCGTTACATTTTGAATGCTTAGCAGGACAGGAACATTTTCGAATTTACGCACTTATCAAGATAACATCCCTAATCATCCCTACATGCTTCTGATCTGGCGGACTCACTAAACACAAATGCTTAGTTTGTAAATGATGTCTAAGTGTTGGAGTGTGCCTCTGGCTATCTGTAAATAAAAAAACTAGAAAATGGTGCTGTCTGGTTTGCTTAATATAAGAAACGTTAAATGATTTATACTTTTAATTGATTTATACTTCTAAGTATATGTTAGCAATTACATTTACTTTTGATACTTAAGTGTATTTAAAACCAAAGAATTTTAGACTTTTACTGAAGTAGTATTTTACTGGGTGACTTTTACTTTTACTCAAGTATGACAATTGGGTACTTTTCCCACCACTGGTACTTATGATAAAATGTTGTAGTATACTGTAGAATACTACAGTAAATACTACTCAATTATCCCCCCCAAAAATCAGTAGTAGTAAATACTACAGTAATGTCTGCAAAACCACTACAGTCTGCTAAAACACTGCACACAAAACACACTTTTTTAACTATAGTAAATACTAAAGTATTTAATGTGCATATGCCCTGTCCATTCCCCTTCCTATATCACAATTTGTGCCACCCATAAGTGAGACAGATTATAGATAAAAAACAGAAGTGCTGAACTATCTGCTCAGACCCCAGACCTACCAACAGGTTTTGGAAAATGTGCTCTTTTAGTATTTCTCCAGTAGGTTTCCTAAAGGAGAAATCCTCCACTTCTATGTCAAAGATAACAAAACAATATAGCAAACACTACGTTAATGTCTGCAAAAACTCTACAGTAAATACTACAGTATACTACTGTCCACAAATACACAACAGTATACTACAGTCCACAAAAACACTACAGTAAATACTACAGTATACTACAATCTGCAAAACACTACATGATTTACTATAGTTTATACTACAGTTTTCTTTGACTACAGTATTTATAGTTAACTGCAAATACTACAGTATACTGCAGTAAAGGGACTTAAGTCCGCAAAACCACTACATTGAATTCTACAGTTAAGTCCGCAAAAACACTTAGTAAATACTATAGTATTTATTTATGTGGGAATCCATCATACACGCACACACGCAAGCACTCATGCACAAAGTTATCTAATGACACACACATGAACGCACACACACACATACAAAGATCGCAAACCCACACACACACATACAAAGAACAGGGAAGGATAAACCTGTTTTTACCTTGTCCTCCAGGCGGACCAGTCTGGCTCCCACAGTGTAGTATTCTTTATCTACACCTTTCTCTGAAAAACAACACACACATTTCCCTTCATTCAAACACTGGCCTCATTATTGTGGTGTGTGGTACAATCTCAATCAGCATTGGTAGGGGCAACACAGCCCATGGTACTCATTCATTTGCCTAATTGAATCATCTTAAATTACACCCTATTAGTCTGAGGCCTGCACCCAACCCTAACCCGCAAATATAGAAAATGTGCTATGGACTACAGTCGAAGACGGCGGAACAATTTTTGGACATCGGTAAAGTTTTCTCTTTCTCTGTCAGCAAATACATTTAGGGACTGGGGAGAAAATACAGTAATGCAAAAAAAACTACGGGAAAGATTTTCTGTGCAAAATGTCCAAATGACATCAGTTTGACGGGTTATAAGGAAAAAGAAAGCTGTGGAAACGACCCAACTCCAAAATGTTTCTGATATGATTTCAGTTCGGCTTCATTTTATGTGGTTGAAATATTATCAGCTTTTATGATGCTTGTATGATGAAGACAGCACCTCTACAGATGGTATCTAACTGAGCATTGCATTCTCTCAAGATGCAGAAATAAATACATCACATTTCTTCACTCCTGTTCCCAAATCCACATTTTGCTTACATTTTACTGTGTATCATTTTACTGCAAGAAATGCTTCATTCTGCAGGAGTTAATATTAAGGCTATGTGAGAGGTTATAGACCTACAGTCATTTAGTTTCCATTTAACCCATCTAAACAGGCTACAGTTCACTTGACATGCCATAGGCCTATTTGAAGTCCCGTCTTGTGACTGTCGAATTTGTATAGCGCCTCACAATCACCACACAGAACATAGCCCGCACTGCTATCATCCTCTTTTACCACTTAACCAAATCTTTCCCAAACATGATTTTTCTGGCCCTCCCTTCTCTTATTTTCAACTCTCCTTCCGCAGCTTTTGTCTTATTGAATTAAACTTCTAGAATGCCCTTTTTGCCTCCATGGATTGACATTAACTTTTTCTGCCAGTTTCCAAAAGCATTACTTAGTGATTGGCTGTGTAGGCTATTTGGCGTGTGTACAGTTAAGTCCTAAAGTTTAGGCTGGTGCACTAATACCAGATAGCCTAAAATAATGAATAAAAAAACTCAATGTAGCTTATATAAATTGCACAAGAATTATACATTTATGTATTTTTTTATGTATTTTTTAATCTTTATTCACCCTTCAGCCACACAATATTTAATTACCCTAAACCAGCCCGCCCTGCGGATATAACCGCTGGGACTGCAGGTTCATCATTACACCCCATGTAAAGAAACCCAGAGTACATTACCACCCCCGTCACACACACACTCACACACAAAACCCCTCCCCCCACTTCCTTATTAAGGGGCCCCTAACGCAAATAGGTCTTAGTCATGCAGTGAGTTCCTATAAACATAACAGCAGTAGATCAGTGTAATGGGGCTCCATCCTAGGGCCAGGGCAGACTCAGTCTAAGGCTGGGACTTGGGGGAAGTGGGCTGTGTGTTTGGCAGGGTGACTGCGCTAGTGTTATACTGTATGGCTGGTTTGGCTGTAATGGACATGGAGTGTGTTGTGTAGTATGTGTGTGCGTGTGTGTGTGTGTGTGTGTGTGTGTGTGTGTGTGTGTGTGTGTGTGTGTGTGTGTGTGTGTGTGTGTGTGTGTGTGTGCGTGCGTGCGTGTGGAGAACACGTGGAAGTGCTCTAAGCTTCTCAGCTGGATTCCTAATCCAATACCAGGGCCAATCAAGAAAGTGTTTAACCATGTTAGCTCCCCCGTTAGCTTCCTGGGTCAGCCAAGACATGTTAACATTCAGGAGGAGTTGGAGGAGGAGGAGGAGAAGGAAGGAAGGAAGGAAGGAAGGAAGGAAGGAAGGAAGGAAGGAAGGAAGGAAGGAAGGAAGGAAGGAAGAAGAGGAGGAGGTGGAAAAGAGAGATGGAGAAGAGGAGGAAGATGGTGGTACACAGAGCAGGGGGAGGAGGAGAAGAAGCAGAGAAGGAGGAAGAGGGGAAGAAAGAAGGAGAGGAGGGAGGGGGGTATGCAGAGGAGGAGAGAAGAGGAGGAGGAGGCAGAGGAGGAGAGAGAGAGACGGGCTGGCAGCGTTGTGCATACAAATACTAGTGTGTGTGTGTACCAAAACACACATATCCAAACATACACACTCACAAACTATGTATACACACTATATACACTACGTGTACACACTAAACACACTGGGGATCTCTTGGCAGAATATTTAGTCTAGTCTATTCAGCCTTATCATGGTGCCTGGTTGTCTCTGTTTGTGAGATGTATATAACATTAGGGGGCACAGTGAGGAGTGACAAGTGTTCATGAGTTTCCTCTAGTGGGGTTTACCTGCCAGAAACATTCCTGGTTTCCCCAACGTATGGTCCATTCTGGGGACAAGAAGGAGCACAAGACAGACACGTTAGGGAAAACCTTGGACAAAGCTTTGTAGCATTGGTTAGTGTTTCATGTCTGTGACAGAAAAGTGGAAGGAAAGAAATAGAGATAAAGCAAGAGAGTGAAAGAAATAGAGAGACAGACAGGCAGAGAGAGAGAGGAAGACGGAAAGAGAGAGGAAGACGGAAAGAGAGAGAAAGACGGAAAGAGAAAAAGAGAGAGAGAGAGAGAGAGAGACATATGAGTATTTACATACACGTTAGAATCACATTTGGGTAAGTCTCTCAGTTTTTTCCTATTACAGCCATTCAACTCTTCAACTGTTTTAAAGTCCCCATTGGCCTTATGGTGAAATCCCTGAGCGGTTTCCTTCCTCTACGGCAACTGAGTTAGGAAGGATGCCTGTATTTTTGTATTGACTGGGTGTATTGATACACCTTCCAAAGTGTAACTAATAACTTCATCATGCTCAAAGGGATATTCAATGTCTGCTTTTAATTTTTTTTACCCATCTACCAATAGGTGCCCTTATATGTGAGGCATTGGAAAATCTCCCTGGTCTTTGTGGTTGAATCTTGGCTTGAAATTCCCTGATCGACTCTGGGACCTTACAGATAATTGTATGGGGTACATGAGGTAGTCATTCAAAAATCATTTTAAACGCTATTACTGCACACAGAGTGAGTTCAACTTATGTGACTTGTTAAGCAAATTTCTACTCCTGAACTTATGTAGGCTTGCCATAATGAATACTTATTGACAAAATGTTCGGCTTTTCATTTTTTATTTATTTGTAAACATTTCTAAAAACATAATTCCGCTTTGACATTATGGGGTATTGTCACGACTTCCTCTGAAGTCGGTCCCTCTCCTTGTTCGGGCGGCATTCGGCGGTCGACGTCACCGGTCTTCTAGCCATCGGCGATCCATTTTTCATTTTTCCATTTGTCTTACACACCTGGTTTCAATTCCCCAATTACTTGTTCATTATTTAACCCTCTGTTCCCCCATGTTTTTTTGTGAGTGATTGTATGTTATACGGTCCGTTTGTCACGATCTTGTAAAAGGATGGACCAAGGCGCAGCGTGCATGGAGTTCCACATATTTATTTATAACTGTGAAACGTACAAAAACAATAAAGAACAACAGATCGGAACTTACGTAGTGCACAAACAAATGCACTAACTCAAAACAATAACCCACAAACACAGGTGGGAAAGAATCAAACTATATAGGGTTCCCAATTAGAGGCAACGAACAACAGCTGAGAACCTAGAGGGCTCTCTATGGCCAGGGCGTGACAGTAGCCCCCCCCCTCCCCTCCCCCCAAAGGTGCAGACTCTGACCGCACAAACTGAAACTTGATTTGGGGGGTTTTAGGGTGGGGCACTAGCATCGGTGGCGGCTCCGGTGCGGGACGTACCGGGCTGGAAAGGCGCACCGGACTCCTGGTGCGTGGATCCGGAACAGGTTTACCCGGACTGAGAAGTCGCACTGGACTCCTGGTGTATGGAGCTGGAACAGGATTCACCGGACTGAGAAAGCGCACTGGACTCCTGGTGCGTGGATCCGGAACAGGATTCACAGGACTGAGAAAGCGCAACCAAAGGGACACCCAGACCCGACATCACCTCCAACACACCAAAAAAAATACAACACTCCCTGATGCTTTCCTTTGTTGAGTTGTCATTCTGTAACGATGTTGCTGTTTCATGTCGGTGTGCTGTTTGTGTTTCTTGTTTTGTTCATTTATTAATTAAATGTATTCACTCCCCTGAACTTGCTTCCCGACTTTCAGCGTACATCGTTACAGAGAGAGAGCGAGTGAGCGAGTGAGTGCACGAGACAGAAAGAGAGAGAGAGAGAGCGAGTGAGTGCAAGAGACAGAAAGAGAGAGAGAGAGAGAGAGAGAGAGAGAGAGAGAGAGAGAGAGAGAGAGTGAGTGAGTGCAAGAGACAGAAAGAGAGAGAGAGAGAGAGAGAGAGAGAGAGAGAGAGAGAGAGAGAGAGAGAGAGAGAGAGAGAGAGAGAGAGAGAGAGAGGAGAGAGAAAGAGAGAGAGAGAGAGAGAGAGAGAGAGAGAGAGAGAGAGAGAGAGAGAGAGAGAGAGAGAGAGAGAGAGAGAGAGAGAGAGAGAGAGAGAAAGAGAGAGTAACTAAAAAGAAGAGAGAGAGAGTGGCCCACCTCCTCTGTAGCTCCTTAATGCGGACCATCATGGTGAGGTGTCCCTGGTTGTACTGCTCCATCACGTCCCTCACGTCGTACGGTTTCCTCGCTTGCTGTGGAGTGGGAATATTGTATTGTAGCAACACACACAACACACACAGCACATTGTCACCCATGGTCATCCCTAGGGAAATCCCTGGGCCAAAACGGTGCTTTGTTATTGCAGTGTACATTGACGATGAGGAAGCCAAGGGAAGAGTGCTCGTTCAGTGGGCTTTCACTTGTTGTTTTGCGTGAGGATGAGGAGGATGCTATCTTCTGACTAAGGCTGCACCATCCCATTAAACACGATAGGCCCTGTGATGGCCCTAGTTATTTTTTACAGAGAAGCTAATCATCTACAAATAGTGAAATAATGAGAAGATGGTTGAACGTGGCCTGGGTTTGTTGGAGACTGTTGGAGACTACAACCACAGTCAGATCATAAATAGAGTTGTTGATGACTAAAGACCATGCGAGGCCATTCTGTGGTAGGTGCTTAGTCTTCTGCAGCTGTGCAGTGAGAGACTCTAGCCACAGAGCCTGAGATGAACAGGGTTCCCATGATACTGAGGCTGAACTGACGACAGGCCAGACACAGACGTGCAGGTGCAAGTTGTAGTCTCAAACATACACGCACAAATTATTAAACGCACGCACACATTGTGTACATGCGCATGCACGCACCCATGCACGAAACACATATGCACGCACGCGCACACAAACACACAGACACACACACCATTTCTGCAGCTGCACAACATGCCCTTGGGCTACCACTCCCCTTCCTGAGTAACCACAACACTCTACAGAGCCTATTCTCTTTATTCTCCTTCCACTCCCTTCCTCCACCCCTTCTCCCCCACTCTCCTCCTCCTCCCTTCCTCTCCCAGTCCCCTCTTCCACCCCCCCACTCTCCTCCTCCTCCCTCTCCCCCAGCCCCTCCCGACTCTCCTCCTCCCCTCCCTCCCCTCTTCCCCCAGTCCCCTCTTCCACCCCCCACTCTCCTCCTCCTCCCCTCTCCCCCAGCCCCCCCCACGACTCTCCTCCTCCCCTCTTCCCCCAGTCCCCTCTTCCACCCCCCACTCTCCTCCTCCTCCCTCCCCTCTCCCCAGTCCCCCAGTCCCCCACTCTCCTCCTCCTCCCTGTATTTTACCTGAAATTTCTGTCTGGCCACAAAGTACTTCATTCTCCGGAGTACTTTGACTGCAGATCTTTGTGCGTGAGACAACCTGAGAGACAGACAAACAAAGTTAGTTTGGTTGCACTGCTGAGAGCAGAGCTGGCAAGTAAGCATTTTATTGTACTGTGTTGTGCATACACTGTAGAATTTTTTTGGGGGGAGAATTCAAATTGACAAAAAATACATAAACATATACTTAATAAAATGCAAGTCGTTTAAATGATTTGTTAATTCAATTTGACCAAAAAAGTTAGGAATAAATCCAACTCAATATGTTGCTTAAAATGTATATTTTATGAGGATAATCAGAGAGGAACGTTTTATTTAATTTACTCAATTTTAATAACATTTTAAGTTCTTGCAACAACTTGCCACCTGGCTTTGTTTTTAGAGGATTGTGGGTAATTCAACATTTGTAGACTTTGATTCTTTATACAATGTTGTATACATGTTTGAAGAAAGATAATTATATGTCTTACCCTGGAAGTTTCATCTACTCAATAATATTGTGTGTAAATTGTTGCACCTCAGTGTTTTTGACAAATCAATTTGATGTAATTTGTTCCAGCACACAAGGGGTTAAGCCTGAAGATGTTTCCCCGTCTCAGTTGTATTCCTTATCAATGCAACCCGACTTGTTTTCTGCTCTGAAAACAGAACATTTGTACTTGCATGCTTCCAGCCATTCTAATTGACTTGTAGACCTACTACATTCCTACTATGCAATTGCAAAACACATGTGGCCCTGAGGGCTAGGAGAGTCCCCCTCCCTCCCTACCACACACGCACGCACACACACACACACACACACACACAAACCACACGATCCACCCTCTGGAACTAAACAGGTTTATCATACAGCCCATGGCTGTTGAACTCTGATGCACTTGTAATAAACAGTGTTCCTCTGTGAATTTCACCATATTAATAAAAACTGTGAATTAGTGTCCCTCTGTGAGTCTGGGGAGAACAAAACACAGCTTGTATAATCTGAGTCACACACACACACACAGACACACGCAAAACACACACGCACTCGCTCAACTCGCCTCATCTGTGTCAACAACCACCGCCACTAAACTAAACACCATAACAGCACACACTGTACATGAACTATACAGGCACAGACACACGTCTTCCATCACACTGTGCATGAACTATACAGGCACAGACACACGTCTTCCATCACACTGTGCATGAACTATACAGGCACAGACACACATCTTCCATCACACTGTACATGAACTATACAGGCACAGACACACATCTTCCATCACACTGTACATGAACTATACAGGCACAGACACACGTCTTCCATCACACTGTGCATGAACTATACAGGCACAGACACACATCTTCCATCACACTGTACATGAACTATACAGGCACAGACACACGTCTTCCATCACACTGTACATGAACTATACAGGCACAGACACACGTCTTCCATCACACTGTTCATGAACTATACAGGCACAGACACACGTCTTCCATCACACTGTTCATGAACTATACAGGCACAGACACACGTCTTCCATCACACTGTGCATGAACTATACAGGCACAGACACACGTCTTCCATCACACTGTGCATGAACTATACAGGCACAGACACACGTCTTCCATCACACTGTGCATGAACTATACAGGCACAGACACACGTCTTCCATCACACTGTACATGAACTATACAGGCACAGACACACGTCTTCCATCACACTGTACATGAACTATACAGGCACAGACACACATCTTCCATCACACTGTTCATGAACTATACAGGCACAGACACACATCTTCCATCACACTGTTCATGAACTATACAGGCACAGACACACATCTTCCATCACACTGTACATGAACTATACAGGCACAGACACACGTCTTCCATCACACTGTACATGAACTATACAGGCACAGACACACATCTTCCATCACACTGTACATGAACTATACAGGCACAGACACACATCTTCCATCACACTGTACATGAACTATACAGGCACAGACACACATCTTCCATCACACTGTACATGAACTATACAGGCACAGACACACGTCTTCCATCACACTGTACATGAACTATACAGGCACAGACACACGTCTTCCATCACACAAGGATTTTGCACGATGTGTTGTTGTTTGCTTGGTTTCCCTGTTTAAGCTGAAAAGCATTACAAGATGCACACAGAATTGGTTTAAAAACAAAAATATGTTGTTATGAGCCAAATGTGATGGTTGGGGATGAAAGGGCAATACTTGGGCCGGTGTTTATGTGCGGTTCAACTGCTGACCACTTACAGGGTTCATGGGGGTCATGGCTAGAGGACGACTACAGAGCAGTAGAGGAAGTGGGGACCTGCTAGCTAAATCTGCAAATAGGCCCTCGGAGTCTATTCTAAAACCTGTCTGATTGTTTTGGTCCGTGTAAAGAATGTGTCCTTTTCTTTTACAGTTTACCATTCATATGGTGGTTTCATATTTCTGGACTGTTATTATATTATTATATTCTTGTACTATGTTGTCTCTGTACTGTAGGTACTGTGTGCTAGAACTGTAGCATGACTGTGAGTAATGCTCATTCAGTGCGAACCCATGTTCATGTTATTTCCAGCCGAGTGTCTCTGTCTGTTGCTTCTCTATGACATTAGCTTTGCTGACATATCAAAGAGAAAGCAATCAATTGAATGTGGATGTTTTTTTCTATCATAAGAACGAGAACTGAAATATCTGCTTTTACTTCATGCGTGTTTTAAAACATGTGACCCTTCGCCTTTGGCCGTATCTTTCACATGAAAGGGGTCGGTAAGCCGCAGGGTGCCGTTTGGAGTGTTTCTTGAGAGATGCCGGATTAACACTGAGCAATGCCACTGGATTCTTTAACAATCAACAACATTCTTAAGGAATTCGGAGAGGGGACACACATTGTAAAATACCACAGATATGAGTGATGGGCACAGGAACAAACGAGAGACAGAAGATGGAGTTGCATCCATCCAGAGATATCGGCAAAACAGTCTGTAGAGTCACAAAGTCTGGGGGGTTTAAAAGAATGTGGTCCCAAATCCACAAAACATCCTCCCATACGTAACTAGAGCGCTAGAGAGAGAAAATGCGTGTGTGTGAGTGAGTGAGTGAGTGAGTGTGGCACACTTTGCCGGGCTCTGAGCGTGACTGTGGTGAGAGATAAGGTCTTCTCCTCTGAAGTACTCCACAGCAAATGAATCACTCCATTCTGAAGGCAGCAGGCAGCAGCCCTTTGTAGGGGGAAAGGAAGGGGTTGGGGGGGGGTGTATGGGCAGGGGTGGACTTAGTGATTTGGAGGCCCCAGGCAGAGGCCAGTCTCAGGCCTCCTCCCTACTCATGTTTATTTAACACAATCATAGCTACTGAACGAAGAGCTGTTCAGAAGAGCTGTTCAAAGTCAGGATTCCTATTTGACTCAGCCTTGCTGCCTTGCCCATCCCACATGTCCTCATCTCCCAGCCCTTCTAATGCGACTAGCCCTGATGCTCCTCCCTCTTTTTCCCCTGCCCGCTACACAGTTTCTCCCTGCAGGTGGTCACTGAGTCTGAGGTGCTAAAGGAGCTCCTTAAACTTAACCCCCCAAAAACATCTGGGTCAGATGGTTTAGATCCTTTCTTCTTTAAGGTTGCTGCCCCTATAATTGCCAAGCCTATCTCTGACCTTTTTAACCTGTCTCTCCTCTCTGGGGAGGTTCCCAGTGCTTGGAAGGCAGCCACGGCACCTCTTTTACTTAAAGGGGGAGATCAAGCTGATCCTAACTATTATAGGCCAATTTCTATCTTGCCCTGTTTATCAAAAGTGTTGGAAAAAATGGTCAATAATAAACTGACTGGCTTTCTTGATGTCTATAGCATTCTCTCTGGTATGCAATCTGATTTTCATTCAGGTTATGGATGTGTCACTGCAACCTTAAAGGTCCTAAATGATGTCACCATTGCCCTTGATTATAAGCAATGTTGTGCTACTATTTTTGTTGACTTCGCTTTGGCCTAGTTTGCTAACCAACTCTCTCAAAGAGTACAGTGTACTGGGTCATTTCTCTTTTCAGTTCGCTGCAGCTAGCTACTGGAACGGGCTGAAAAAAACACTCAAACTGGACAGTTTTATCTCCATCTCTACATTTAAAGACTTAATCATGGACACTCTTACTGACACTTGTGGCTGCTTCGCGTTCTGTATTGTTGCCTCTACCTTCTTGCCCTTTGTGTTGTTGTCTGTGCCCAACAATGTTTGTACCAGGTTTGTGCTGCTACCATGTTGTGCTGCTGCCATGTTGTGTTTTGACCGTGTTGTTGTCATGTGTTGCTGCCATGCTGTGTTGTTGTCTTAAGTCTCTCTTTATGTAGTGTTGTGGTGTCTCTCTTGTCGTGATGTGTGTTTTGTCCTATTTCTTTTTTTTTTTATCCCAGCCCCCGTCCCAACAGGAGGCCTTTTTCCTCTTGGTAGGCCGTCATTGTAAATATGAATTTGTTCTTAACTGATTTGCTTAGTTAAATAAAGGATAAATAAAATTAATAAATGAAAGGCCATTTTTGGTGAATGAAGCAGAATAAAAAGGCTAACTGAAAAGACTTGAAATGCCCTTCTGATATTTGCATCACCACATAGAACTGAGGTCGGCAATACTTTTGACTCGAAGGCCACATCGGGATAAAAAAATTAAACGGAGGGCCGCACAGATTTTCGTCAAAAACTATTTGTGGGCCAGAAAAAGGGCTGTTATTTAAAAAAACACCCAGGGGACAGTTTATTAGGTCAATACCCCATTCACGAAAATGGTTCACTCCTACAGACAGTGAGTCATGTGGCTGTGGTTTGCTATACAAAGCAGGCAGACAGGCATCGAGGTATTCAGTTACTGTTCGGTTGAACGTTAGAATGGGCAAAAGAAGTGACCTAAACGACTTTGAGCGTGGTATGATCATTGGTGCCAGGCATGCCGGTTCCAGTATCTCAGAAATGACCAGCCTCCTGGGCTTTTCACGCACGACAGTGTCTAGGGTTTACAGAGAATGGTGCGACAATGAAAAAAGTCCTGTGGGCAAAAACATGAGTCCATGGCCCCATCCAGCCTGGTGTCAACGGTACAGGCTGGCGGCGGTGGTGTAATGGTGTGGGGAATGTTTTACTAGCAACGTTTGAACGCCACACCTTGTAGAATCCATGCCTCAAAGAATTATGGTTCAAAGGGGAGTCCAACCCGGAACAATCCAACATTTATTTTTGATACTGTCGCAAAGCTAACTAAAAAGCAGCCTTCCCAAGAGAGGATGGCTGTCACTTCAGCAGTGATTCATTAACTTCTTTGATGAAAAGATCATGATCAATAGAAAGCAAATGACGGACTCCTCCTTGAATCTGCTCAGTTGTCCTCAGTCTGCACAACACTGCCAAGACCTAGGATCAATGAAGACACTCACGTTTTTTAATCCTATATCTCTTGACACATTCATGAAAATAGTAATGGCCTCTAAACCTTCAAGCTGCATACTGGACCCTATTCCAACTAAATTACTGAAAGAGCTGTGCTTGGCCCTCCTATGTTGAACATAATAAACGGCTCCCTATCCACCGGATGTGTACCAAACTCATTAAAAGTGGCAGTAATAAAGCCTCTCTTGAAAAAGCCAAACCTTGACCCAGAAAATAAAAAAAAACGAATGGCCTATATCAAATCTCCCATTCCTCAAGTTTTTTGGGGGAAAAAGCTGTTGCGCAACAACTCACTGCCTTCTCGAAGACAAACAATGTATTCAAAATGCTTCAGCCTGGTTTTAGACCCCATCATAGCACTGAGACTGCACTCGTGAAGGTGGTAAATTACCTTTTAATGGCGTCAGACCAAGGCTCTGCATCTGTCCTCGTGTTCCTAGACCTCAGTGCTGCTTTTGACACCATCGATCACCACATTCTTTTGGAGAGATTGGAAACCCTAATTGGTCTACACGGACAAGTTCTGGCCTGATTTAAATCTTATCTGTTGGAAAGATATCAGTTTGTCTATGTGGATGGTTTGTCCACTTACAAATCAATTGTAAGTTCCGGTGTTCCTCAAGGTTGAGCTTTAGGACCACTATTGTTTTCACTATATATTTTACCTCTTGGTGATGTCATTCGGAAACATAATGTGAACTTTCACTGCTATGCGGATGATACACAGATGTACATTTGGATGAAATATGGTGAAGCCTGAAAAATTGCCCTCCCTGGAAGCCTGTGTTTCAGACATAAGGAAGTGGATGGCGGCAAATGTTTTACTTTTAAACTCAGACAAAAAAGAGACTCTAATTCTAATGTAGGTCCCAAAAAACAAAGAGATCTTCTGTTGGATCTGACAATTAATTTTGATGGTTGCACAGTCATCTCAAATAAAACTGTGAAGGACCTTAGCGTTACTCTGGATCCTGATCTCCCTTTTGACAACATATCAAGAATATTTCAAAGACAGCTTTTTTCCATCTTCGTAAGATTGAAAAAATCTGAAACTTTTGGTCCAAAAATGATGCAGAAAAGCTAATCCATGCTTTTGTCACTTCTAGATTAGACTACTGCAATGCTCTAACTTTCCGGCTACCCCGATAAAGCACTAAATAAACTTCAGTTAGCGCTAAACACGGCTGCTAGAATCTTGACTAGAACCAAAAAAAATTATCATATCACTCCAGTGCTAGCCTCTCTACTCTAGCTTCACGTTAACTTCTTAGCTGCCGCTCCCTGAGGTGTCAGTTTTGGAGAGTCTGGTGTGCCCAAAGTAAAAGGCCTGCCACTCAGGCCCAGAAACTAGGATATGCACATAATTAGTACTATTGGATAGGAAACACTCTGAAGTTTCTAAGAGTGTTAAAATATTGTCTGTGAGTATAACAGAACTGATATAGCAGGCAAAAACCCGAGGAATTTCTGTCCTGGAAAAAGTGTTTTTGACACATTGCCTCATTTTTAACCCCTCCCTATTGAAAACAGCCATATATGGGAGTAAGATTGCAGTACCTATTGCTTACACTGGATGTCAACAGTCTCTAGACACTGTTTGGTGATGTTGGGTTGCTCTGGATGGTAATAGAAGAAGAATTTCCGAACTAGTCATCGGATGTAAATAGAAGAGGAGGCGCATTCACGGGCTTGCGCACGTTGTGGTTTTTTCCTTTCCTATCGTCCAGTTTATAATCCGGTTGAAATATTATACTAAATATACATGAAAGTGTTCCTAAGGATACATTATCAATGATGTTTGATTGTTCTTGGACAAGTGTATAGGTATAATGTGAACGCGTTCTCTTCACGGTTCAATGGGCTACTCAACGGTGGATTTTATGATCATAACGCGCCAACCAAACGGAGATTTATGGATATAATAAATGACTTTTTCTAACAAAAGAAGCATGGATTGTCTTTGTTGGACACTTGGGAAGCTCTCAGCAGAAGTTCTTCGAAAGGTAGAGCTCAATTTTTATAGAATGGTCTGCCTATCCATGTGAGAGAGGCAGACTCGGTCTCGACCTTTTAGTCTTTATTGAAGACTCATCTATTCAGTAGGTCCTATGATTGAGTGTAGTCTCGCCCAGGGGTGCGAAGGTGAACGGAAAGGCACTGGAGCGACGAACCGCCCTTGCTGTCTCTGCCTGGCCGGTTCCCCTCTCTCCACTGGGATTCTCTGCCTCTGACCCTATTACGGGGACTGAGTCACTGGCTTACTGGTGCTCTTCCATGGCGTCCCTAGGAGGGGGGCGTCACTTGAGTGGGTTGAGTCACTGACGGGAACTTCCTGTCCGGGTTGGCATCCCCTAGGGTTTGTGCCATGGGGGAGATCTTCATGGGCTATACTCAGCCTTGTCTCAGGTTAGTAAGTTGGTGGTTTGCGGATGTCCCTGTGGGGGCTGTGCTCATATCCTGCCTGGTTGGCCCTGTCAATGGCTCCGGACCCCTCCTGTCTCAGCCTCCAGTATCCATGCTGCAATAGTTTATGTGTAGGGAGGCTAGGGTCAGTCTATTATATCTGGTGTAATTCTCCTGTCTTATCCGGTGTCCTGTGTGAATTTAAGTATGCTCCCTCTAATTCTCTCTCTCCCTCTACCTCCCCTCCCGGAGGACCTGAGCCATGGCACCATGCCTCTGGACTACCTGGCCTGATGACTCCTTGCTGTCCCCAGTCCACCTGGTCGTGCTGCTGCTCCAGTTTCAACTGTTCTTCCTGCGGCTATGGAACCCTGACCTGTTCACTGGACGTGCTACCTTGTCCCGGACCTGCTGTTTTGGACTCTCTCTCTACCTGCGGTCTTGAACTCTGAATGCTCGGCTATGAAAAGCAAACTGACATTTACTACTGAGGTGCTGACCTGTTGCATCCTCTGTTGCACCCTCTAAAACAACTGTGATTATTATTATTTGACCCTGCTTGTCATCTATGAACATTTTAATGTCTTGGGCATTACTGTTATAATCTCCACCCGGCACAGCCAGAAAAGGACTGGCCACCCCTCAGAGCCTGGTTCCTCTCTAGGTTTCTTCCTAGGGTCATGCCTTTCTACGGAGTTTTTCCTAGCCAGCATGCTTCTACATCTGCATTGCTTGCTGTTTAAGGTTTTAGGTTGGGTTTCTGTATAGCACTTGGTGACATCAGCTGATGTAAAAAGGGCTTTTTAGTACTTTTGATTGATTGGCCACTGAGTGCATAGGTTTCTACATTTCTACATACTTTCTATCTGGTTTCAGTTAGTTAGGGAGGCACTGATGTGGAATATATCTATATCTGATATTTTCTTTGCAATATCGACCAAAACCTATAAATATACACTACCGTCAAAAGTTTGGACACACATACTCATTCAAGGGATTTTCTTTATTTTACTATTTCTACATTGTAGAATAATAGTGAAGATGTAGTAACCCAAAAAAGTTTGGGGTCACTTAGAAATGTCCTTGTTTTTGAAAGAAAAGCTAAATTGTTGTCCATTAAAATAACATCAAATTGATCAGAAATACAGTGTAGACATCGTTAATGCTGTAAAGGACTATTGTAGCTGGAAACGGAAGATTTTCTATGGAATATCTACATCGGCATACAGAAGCCCATTATCAGCCACCATTGCTCCTGTGTTCCAATGGCACGTTGTGTTAGCTAATCCAAGTTGATAATTTTAAAAGGCTAATTGATCATTAGAAAACCCTTTCACAATTATGTTAGCACAG
The DNA here is from genome assembly GCA_030435695.1 of Brachymystax lenok tsinlingensis. Taxonomy (NCBI): domain Eukaryota; kingdom Metazoa; phylum Chordata; class Actinopteri; order Salmoniformes; family Salmonidae; genus Brachymystax; species Brachymystax lenok. Next base: position 15,243,074 of record CM059791.1, read on the forward strand.
CTGAAAACGGTTGTCCTGATTAAAGAAGCAATAAAACTGGCCTTCTTTAGACTAATTGAGTATCTGGAGTATCAGCATTTGTGGGTTCAATTACAGGCTCAAAATGGCCAGAAACAAAGACTTTTCTTCTGAAACTCGTCAGTCTATTCTTGTTCTGAGAAATGAAGGCTATTCCATGTGAGAAATTGCCAAGAAACTGAAGATCTCGTACAACGTTGTGTACTACTCCCTTCACAGAACAGCACAAACTGGTTCTAACCAGAATAGAAAGAGGAGTGGGAGGCCCCGGTGCACAACTGAGCAAGAAGACAAGTACATTAGAGTGTCTAGTTTGAGAAACAGACACCACACAAGTCCTCAACTGGCAGCTTCATTAAATAGTACCCGCAAAACACCAATCTCAACGTCATCAGTGAAGAGCCGACTCCGGGATGCTGGCACAACCTTCACTGGGTACGGGGGAAGCATGAAATTCCAAAGTTTTATAATACAAATGAGGCACGGTGTGCTTTAGGACCATGCGGACGCCTCCGAGTGGTTGTGTAGGCTTATTGGAGTGTTTATCTGACAAAAAGTTATACAGTACCAGTCAAAAGTTTTTTTTTTTTTTTTACTATGTTTTACATTGTAGAATAATAGTGAAGACATCAAAACTATGAAATAACGCATATATTCTTCAAAGTAGCCACCCTTTGCCTTGATGACAGCTTTGGCATTCGCTCAACCAGCTTCACTTGGAATGCTTTTCCAATAGTCTTGAAGGAGTTCCCACATATGCTGAGCACTTGTTGGCTGCTTTTCCTTCACTCGGCGGTCCAACTTATCCCTAACCATCTCAATTGGGTTGAGGTTGGGGGATTGTGGAGGCCAGGTCATGTGATGCAGCATTACTCTCCTTCTTGGTCAAATAGCCCAAACACAGCCCGGAGGTGTGTTGGGTCATTGTCCTGTTGAAAAACAAATGATAGTACCACTAAGCGCTAATCAGATGTGATGGCTGCAGAATGCTGTGGTAGCCTTGCTGGTTAAGTGTGCCTTGAATTCTAAATAAATCACAGACAATGTCACCAGTAAAGCACCAGTACATCATCACATCTCCTCCTCCTCCATGCTTCACGGTGGGAACTACACATGCAGAGATCATCCGTTTACCTACTCTGCGTCTCACGAAGACTCGGCGGTTGGAACCAAAAATCTCAAATTTGGACTCATCAGACCAAAGGACAGATTTCCACCGATCTAATGTCCATTGCTCGTGTTTCTTGGCTCTCTTCTTATTGGTGTCCTTTACTAGTGGTTTTCTTTGCAGCAATTCGACCATGAAGGCCTGATTCACGCAGTCTCCTCTGAACAGTTGATGTTGAGATGTGTCTGTTACTTGAACTCTGTGAAGCATTTATTTGGGCTGCATTTTCTGAGGCTGGTAACTCTATTGAACTCAGCCTCTGCAGCAGAGGTAACTCTGGGTCTTCCTTTCCTGTGGCGGTCCTCATGAGAGCCAGTTTCATCATGGTGCTTGATGGTTCTTGAAATTTCCAGACTGACTGACCTTTGTGTCTTAAAGTAATGATGGACTGTCGTTTCTCTTTGCTTATTTGAGCTGTTCCTACCATAATATGGACTTGGTCTTTTACCAAATAGGGCTATCTTCTGTATACACCCCTACTTTGTCACAAAACAACTGATTGGCTCAACCACATTAAGGACAAAAATTCCACAATTTAACTTTTAACAAGGCACACCTGTTAGTTGAAATGCATTCCAGGTGACTACCTCATGAAGCTGGTTGAGAGTACCCCAAGAGTGTGCAAAGCTGTCATCAAGGCAAAGGGTGGCTACTTTGAAGAATCTGAAATATAAAATATATTTTTATTTGTTTAACACTTTTTTGATTACTACATGATTCCATATGTGTTATTCACTATTATTCTACAATGTAGAAATAGTAAAAATATAGAAAAACCCTTGAATGAATAGGTGTGTCCAAACTTTTGACTGGTACTGTGTATGTATATATATATATTTTTTTATGGCCTTTTCAACCATTCTAGCACAGATACAAACTCCAACCAAGTTTCTATGTTCATATGGCTAATAAAAACATATTTAATTTGCATCACAAAGGGAGTGAAATGCATCAGAAAGTAGTGGAAAGTTTGGGAAAACACCAGGAAAGATCATCAGGTAATAATTGTGTGTGTTGAAAAAAAGATCTGCATCACAGTCTCTTCTAACGTGTCCTGTGGCTTGTGAGCGTCGTAGAGGGAAATAGAAGACACACAAGTGTTCCTGAAAGTCTTAGTATAATAGACCCAACCGTTCAAAAGCTACAACCAAGTCTGGAGAAAGCTTGTCAAAACCAGAGACGCACATTGGAGGAGGGCCTTGAGCAGAGGAAGAAGGCAAGATAGCGTAGAAATTAGGTATTATTAAACAAAATTATGCCAAGTTCCCAAGGCCCCTAGTGATGTGAGGCCCAAGGCAATTGCCTGAGTTGCCTAATGGTACGTCTGCCACTGTGTATGGGGGGATGTACGCAGAGAGAAGACTTGTTGTGACTGCTGCGTCCTGGCCCTATAGCTGGCTAGCTGTTGCTCTGTGAAGAAGCACACCCTCCCGCCTTTGTGGTGTCAACCAGCCGATTTGAAGACTTCATTAGAGGGTAGGGACAACAAGTCAGTATGAAGACTTCATTACAGGGTAGGGACAACAAGTCAGTCTGAAGACTTCCTTAGAGGGTAGGGACAACAAGTCAGTCTGAAGACTTCATTAGAGGGTAGGGACATCAAGTCAGTCTGAAGACTTCATTAGAGGGTAGGGACAACAAGTCAGTCTGAAGACTTCATTAGAGGGTAGTGACAACAAGTCAGTCTGAAGACTTCATTAGAGGGTAGGGACATCAAGTCAGTCTGAAGACTTCCTTAGAGGGTAGGGACAACAAGTCAGTCTGAAGACTTCCTTAGAGGGTAGGGACATCAAGTCAGTCTGAAGACTTCATTAGAGGGTAGGGACAACAAGTCAGTCTGAAGACTTCATTAGAGGGTAGGGACATCAAGTCAGTCTGAAGACTTCCTTAGAGGGTAGGGACAACAAGTCAGTCTGAAGACTTCATTAGAGGGTAGGGACAACAAGTCAGTCTGAAGACTTCATTAGAGGGTAGGGACAACAAGTTGGCATAAAGACTTCATTACATGGTAGGGACAGGAAGATGGTCTGAAGACTTCCTTAGAGGGTAGGAACAACAAGCCAGTCTGAGGACTTCATTAGAGGGCAGGGACAACAAGTTGGCATGAAGATTTCATTACAGGGTAGGGACAGGAAGATGGTCTGAAGACTTCCTTAGAGGGTAGGGACAAAAGGACTTAACAGACAATACACCGACAGGGGCCATAAAACATCTGGATGAAAGCAGACTGCAGGGGACTGCTTTTTCCTGCCTTAGACCTGGGCCTATACGAGGAAATGCCCACGAACAATACCAAGCAAAAAGCTGAGGCAGCCCCCTCTTCCCAAGTGCAAGGAGGATGTGTTTTTGCGCTGACGTTGGAGATTGAACATAATTGGGAAAGAAAACACATGTAGGAAACAGAAAACATGTGCAGTTTCCCCCTCTCGTCGCAAATTCACACACATGTTCTGCAAGTAACCATGATAAAAAAATAACATATTTTACATAACTTAAAAGCCGGCCTGCCCAAGATGTGGCGCTCGACCACATTTGGCGCGAAAAGGAACCTTTACAATGTCAGGTTTCTCTCTCTCTCTGGTTGATGACTCGCTTGCTGCTAGAGTCACATTCTTCTTCTCCTCTCCTCTTATGTCATTTATTTTATTCATCCCTCTTCTTGCCAGACAACACAGTGCATCCCAGGGCTCTTCTTGATTTACCAAGTCTTAATCTCCCACACACTAACTTCAATATTGTTTTGATTGTCCTGTGCCGTATGATTTCAGGGCCAAGAGGAAAGGTTGTTTTCTCCAGTGAATACCCAGGCTAAACACTGCCACAGTCCTCCACAGTCTCACCATTCTTAACCAGGGCCATTGTGGTTAATTCAAATGGGTACAATGTTGAGGATAAATAAATTGGTGTGGTCCTTTTAAATCCTGGACAGATTATAGCCACATGCCCTCCATTGAAACTTGGAAGTTTCTCTCTTAATAAAGCTTTTTTGGTTGCTTTTTTCAGGTGGTTACTTTAGAAACTTCAGAGTTGTCAATGGCAACTTTCCTCTCTGCTATTCATTGGCTGGAGCCAGTCTAATATCCTGTTTGTGCTTCGTAGGAGCAGACAGTGTAATAACGTCTGGGGACAGAGTCCATCAGGGGAAGAGTCTAGAGACGATGGTCAGAGCTCAGCAAGAGCACAGGCCTGTGGTCCAAGATCAGCTTTAGGAGGGGTCTCTGTTCAATGCAAGAGAAACAGACACCCACAGTCTTTCTGTATCAAATCAGAAAAGACACCTCATAACACTTGAAATGTGAGAGGGGTTTAATTTGCAGGGAGCCAGTAACTGCCTTTCATGTGAAATTTAGTTGGGTGTGTTGTTGAATCATCAGAGAGACAGGGAGAATGTCGGCATGCATGCAGCATTATGAGCCCATCCAACCCAGCCAGACCTGGGAGTCTGTCTCTAGTCTCTCTCTAGCCTGCTGTGTATAGTAACCGGTGCCGTGTGTCTCTACAGACTGGGCACAAACTGGATGAATCAAAGGAGGTTCCACTTAATTCCAACAACAAAAAATTTACACTCCCGTTTGGGGTCACTTAAAAATGTCCTTGTTTTTGAAAGAAAATCGATTAAAATAACGTCAAATTGATCAGAAATACGGTGTAGACATTGTTAATGGTGTAAATGACAATTGTAGCTGGAAATGGCTGCTGTGTACTACTCCCTTCACAGAACAGCGCAAACTGGTTCTAACCAGAATAGAAAGAGGAGTGTGAGGCCCCCGGTGCACAACTGAGCAAGAGGACAAGTACATTAGAGTGTCTAGTTTGAGAAAGACGCCTCACAAGTCTTCAACTGGCAGCTTCATTAAATAGAACCCGCAAAACAATAGTCTCAACGTCAACAGTGAAGAGGCGACTGTGGGATGCCGGCCTTCTAGGCAGAGTTGCAAAGAAAAAGCCATATCTCAGACTGGCCAATAAAAAAAAAAAGATTAAGATGGGCAAAAGAACACAGACTGGACAGAGGAAGATTGGAAAAAAGTGTTATGGACAGACAAATTTAAGTTTGAGGTGTTTGGATCACAAAGAAGAGCATTCGTGAGATACAGAAAAAAATTAAAGATGCTGGAGGAGTGCTTGAGAAGCATGGTGGAGGCAATGTGATGGTCTGGGGGGGATTTGGTGGTGGTAAAGTGGGAGATTTGTACAGGGTAAAAGGGATCTTTAAGAAGGAAGGCTATCACTCCATTTTGCAACGCCATGCCATACCCTGTGGACGGCGCTTAATTGGAGCCAATTTCCTCCTACAACAGGACAATGACCCAAAGCACAGCTCCAAACTATGCAAGAACTATTTAGGGAGGAAGCAGTCAGCTGGTATTCTGTCTATAATAGAGTGGCCAGCACAGTCACCGGATCTCAACCCTATTGAGCTGTTGTGGGATCAGCTTGACCATATGGTACATAAGAAGTGCCCATCAAGCCAATCCAACTTGTGGGAGGTGCTTCAGGAAGCATGGGGTGAAATCAAATTGACAACTAAAATTCCAAAGGTCTGCAAGGCTACAATTGCTGCAAATGGACGATTCGTTGATGAAAGCAAAGTTTGGAAACAATTATTATTTCAATTAAAAATCATTATTTATAAACTTGGCCACGTCTTGGCTATATTTTCTATTCATTTTGCAACTAATTTCATGCATGTTTTCATGGAAGTGACCCCAAACTTATGAACGGTAGTGTATGTGATAACATTGAATCATGAAAAAACAATTGGATTTGCAAAAACTCATCAACATGATGTTTGTATTTTTGTCATGCAACTTTTAACCTAAATCCAATAACATGCTTCAAATGTCTGTTATTTCAAGAATTCACATTAGTTGACAACTCAATAAAATGACATCTGTGTCCATTAGGTAATCTCTCTCTCGGCTGATGTGTATAGTTACTGGTGCTGTGTATAGATAGTGACTGGTACTGTGTATAGATAGTTACTGGTGCTGTGTATAGATAGTTACTGGTACTGTGTATAGAGAGTTACTGGAACTGTGTATAGATAGTTACTGGTGCTGTGTATAGATAGCTACTGGTGCTGTGTATAGATAGTTACTGGTGCTGTGTATAGACAGTTACTGGTGCTGGGTATAGATAGTTACTGGTGCTGTGTATAGATAGTTATTGGTGCAGTGTATATTCAGTTACTGGTACTGTGTTTAGATAGTTACTGGTACTGTGTATAGATAGTTACTGGTACTGTGTATAGATAGTTACTGGTGCTGTGTATAGATAGTTACTGGTACTGTGTATAGATAGTTACTGGTGCTGGGTATAGATAGTTACTGGTGCTTGGTATAGATAGTTACTGGTGCTGGGTATAGATAGTTACTGGCGCTGTGTATAGATAGTTACTGGTGCTGTGTATAGATAGTTACTGGTGCTGGGTATAGATAGTTACTGGTGCTTGGTATAGATAGTTACTGGTGCTGGGTATAGATAGTTACTGGCGCTGTGTATAGATAGTTACTGGTGCTGTGTATAGATAGTTACTGGTACTGTGTATAGATAGTTACTCGTACTGTGTATAGATAGTTACTGGAACTGTGTATAGATTGTTACTGGAACTGTGTATAGATAGTTACTGGTACTGTGTTTAGATAGTTACTGGTGCTGTGTATAGATAGTTACTGGTACTGTGTATAGATAGTTACTGGTACTGTGTATAGATAGTTACTGGTACTGTGTATAGAGAGTTACTGGAACTGTGTATAGATAGTTACTGGTGCTGGGTATAGATAGTTACTGGCGCTGTGTATAGATAGTTACTGGTGCTGTGTATAGACAGTTACTGGTGCTGGGTATAGATAGTTACTGGTGCTGTGTATAGATAGTTACTGGTACTGTGTATAGATAGTTACTCGTACTGTGTATAGATAGTTACTGGTACTGTGCATAGATAGTTACTGGAACTGTGTATACATAGTTACTGGTACTGTGTTTAGATAGTTACTGGTGCTGTGTATAGATAGTTACTGGTACTGTGTATAGATAGTTACTGCTGCAGTGTATAGATAGTTACTGGTGCAGTGTATATTCAGTTACTGGTACTGTGTTTAGATAGTTACTGGTACTGTGTATAGATAGTTAATGGTGCAGTGTATAGATCGTTACTGGTACTGTGTATAGATAGTTACTGGTGCTGGGTATAGATAGTTACTGGCGCTGTGTATAGATAGCTACTGGTGCTGTGTATAGACAGTTACTGGTGCTGTGTATAGATAGTTACTGGTGCAGTGTATAGATAGTTACTGGTGCAGTGTATAGATAGTTACTGGTACTGTGTATAGATAGTTACTGGTACTGTGTATAGATAGTTACTGGTGCAGTGTATAGATCGTTACTGGAACTGTGTATAGATAGTTACTGGTGTTGTGTATAGATAGCTACTGGTGCTGTGTATAGATAGTTACTGGTGTTGTGTATAGATAGTTACTGCTGCAGTGTATAGATAGTTACTCGTACTGTGTATAGATAGTTACTGGTACTGTGTATAGATAGTTACTGGAACTGTGTATAGATAGTTACTGGTACTGTGTTTAGATAGTTACTGGTGCTGTGTATAGATAGTTACTGGTACTGTGTATAGATAGTTACTGCTGCAGTGTATAGATAGTTACTGGTGCAGTGTATATTCAGTTACTGGTACTGTGTATAGATAGTTACTGGTACTGTGTATAGATAGTTAATGGTGCAGTGTATAGATCGTTACTGGTACTGTGTATAGATAGTTACTGGTGCTGGGTATAGATAGTTACTGGCGCTGTGTATAGATAGCTACTGGTGCTGTGTATAGACAGTTACTGGTGCTGGGTATAGATAGTTACTGGTGCTGTGTATAGATAGTTACTGGTGCAGTGTATAGATAGTTACTGGTGCAGTGTATAGATAGTTACTGGTACTGTGTATAGATAGTTACTGGTACTGTGTATAGATAGTTACTGGTGCAGTGTATAGATCGTTTCTGGAACTGTGTATAGATAGTTACTGGTGCTGTGTATAGATAGCTACTGGTGCTGTGTATAGATAGTTACTGGTGTTGTGTATAGATAGTTACTGCTGCAGTGTATAGATAGTTACTGGTGCAGTGTATATTCAGTTACTGGTACTGTGTTTAGATAGTTACTGGTACTGTGTATAGATAGTTACTGGTGCAGTGTATAGATCGTTACTGGTACTGTGCATAGATAGTTACTGGTGCTGGGTATAGATAGTTACTGGCGCTGTGTATAGATAGTTACTGGTGCTGTGTATAGACAGTTACTGGTGCTGGGTATACATAGTTACTGGTGCTGTGTATAGATAGTTACTGGTGCAGTGTATAGATAGTTACTGGTGCAGTGTATAGATAGTTACTGGTGCAGTGTATATTCAGTTACTGGTACTGTGTTTAGATAGTTACTGGTACTGTGTATAGATAGTTACTGGTGCTGTGTATAGATAGCTACTGGTGCTGTGTATAGATAGTTACTGGTGTTGTGTATAGATAGTTACTGCTGCAGTGTATAGATAGTTACTGGTGCAGTGTATATTCAGTTACTGGTACTGTGTTTAGATAGTTACTGGTACTGTGTATAGATAGTTACTGGTGCAGTGTATAGATCGTTACTGGTACTGTGTATAGATAGTTACTGGTGCTGGGTATAGATAGTTACTGGCGCTGTGTATAGATAGTTACTGGTGCTGTGTATAGACAGTTACTGGTGCTGGGTATAGATAGTTACTGGTGCTGTGTATAGATAGTTACTGGTGCAGTGTATAGATAGTTACTGGTGCAGTGTATAGATAGTTACTGGTGCAGTGTATATTCAGTTACTGGTACTGTGTTTAGATAGTTACTGGTACTGTGTATAGATAGTTACTGGTGCTGTGTATAGATAGCTACTGGTGCTGTGTATAGATAGTTACTGGTGTTGTGTATAGATAGTTACTGCTGCAGTGTATAGATAGTTACTGGTGCAGTGTATATTCAGTTACTGGTACTGTGTTTAGATAGTTACTGGTACTGTGTATAGATAGTTAATGGTGCAGTGTATAGATCGTTACTGGTACTGTGTATAGATAGTTACTGGTGCTGGGTATAGATAGTTACTGGCGCTGTGTATAGATAGTTACTGGTGCTGTGTATAGACAGTTACTGGTGCTGGGTATAGATAGTTACTGGTGCTGTGTATAGATAGTTACTGGTGCAGTGTATAGATAGTTACTGGTGCAGTGTATAGATAGTTACTGGTGCAGTGTATATTCAGTTACTGGTACTGTGTTTAGATAGTTACTGGTACTGTGTATAGATAGTTACTGGTGCTGTGTATAGATCGTTACTGGTGCCGTGTATAGATAGTTACTGGTGCTGTGTATAGATAGTTACTGGTGCAGTGTATAGATAGTTACTGGTGCAGTGTACATATAGTTACTGGTACTGTGTATAGATAGTTACTGGTGCAGTGTATAGATAGTTACTGGTACTGTGTATAGATAGTTACTGGTGCTGGGTATAGATAGTTACTGGTGCTGTGTATAGATAGTTACTGGTGCTGTGTATAGATAGTTACTGGTGCTGGGTATAGATAGTTACTGGTGTTGTGTATAGACAGTTACTGGTGCTGGGTATAGATAGTTACTGGTGCTGTGTATAGATAGTTACTGGTGCAGTGTATAGATAGTTACTGGTGCTGGGTATAGATAGTTACTGGTGCTGTGTATAGACAGTTACTGGTGCTGGGTATAGATAGTTACTGGTACTGTGTATAGATAGTTACTGGTACTGTGTATAGATAGTTACTGGTACTGTGCATAGATAGTTACTGGTACTGTGTATAGATAGTTACTGGTACTGTGGATAGATAGTTACTGGTACTGTGTATAGATAGTTACTGGTGCTGTGTATAGATAGTTACTGGTACTGTGTATATATAGTTACTGGTACTGTGTTTAGATTGTTACTGGTGCTGTGTATAGATAGTTACTGGTACTGTGTATAGATAGTTACTGGTACTGTGTATAGATAGTTACTGGTACTGTGTATAGATAGTTACTGGAACTGTGTATAGATAGTTACTGGTGCTGTGTATAGCTAGTTACTGGTGCACTGTATAGATAGTTACTGGTGCTGTGTATAGATAGTTACTGGTGCAGTGTATAGATAGTTACTGGTGCTGTGTTTAGATAGTTACTGGTGCAGTGTATATTCAGTTACTGGTACTGTGTTTAGATAGTTACTGGTACTGTGTATAGATAGTTACTGGTACTGTGTATAGATAGTTACTGGTGCAGTGTATAGATAGTTACTGGTGCTGTGTATAGATAGTTACTGGTGCTGTGTATAGATAGTTACTGGTGCAGTGTATAGATAGTTACTGGTGCAGTGTATAGATAGTTACTGGTACTGTGTATAGATAGTTACTGGTGCAGTGTATAGATAGTTACTGGTACTGTGTATAGATAGTTACTGGTGCTGGGTATAGATAGTTACTGGTGCTGTGTATAGATAGTTACTGGTGCTGTGTATAGACAGTTACTGGTGCTGGGTATAGATAGTTACTGGTGCTGTGTATAGATAGTTACTGGTACTGTGTATAGATAGTTACTGGTGCTGTGTATAGATAGTTACTGGTGCAGTGTATAGATAGTTACTGGTACTGTGTATAGATAGTTACTGGTGCTGTGTATAGATAGTTACTGGTGCTGTGTATAGATAGTTACTGGTGCTGTGTATAGATAGTTACTGGTGCTGGGTATAGATAGTTACTGGTGCTGTGTATAGATAGTTACTGGTGCTGTGTATAGATAGTTACTGGTGCTGTGTATAGATAGTTACTGGTGCTGTGTATAGATAGTTACTGGTGCTGTGTATAGACAGTTACTGGTGCTGTGTATAGATAGTTACTGGTACTGTGTATAGATAGTTACTGGTACTGTGTATAGATAGTTACTGGTGCTGTGTATAGATAGTTACTGGTACTGTGTATAGATAGTTACTGGTGCTGTGTATAGATAGTTACTGGTACTGTGTATATATAGTTACTGGTACTGTGTTTAGATAGTTACTGGTGCTGTGTATAGATAGTTACTGGTGCTGTGTATAGATAGTTACTGGTACTGTGTATAGATAGTTACTGGTGCTGGGTATAGATAGTTACTGGTACTGTGTATAGATAGTTACTGGCACTGTGTATAGATAGTTACTGGTGCTGTGTATAGATATTTACTGGTACTGTGTATAGATAGTTACTGGTGCTGGGTATAGATAGTTACTGGTGCTGGGTTTGGATAGTTACTGGTACTGTGTATAGATAGTTACTGGTACTGTGTATAGTGTATAGATAGTTACTGGCACTGTGTATAGATAGTTACTGGTGCTGTGTATAGATAGTTACTGGTGCTGTGTATAGATAGTTACTGGTACTGTGTATAGATAGTTACTGGTGCTGTGTATAGATAGTTACTGGTACTGTGTATAGATAGTTACTGGTGCTGTGTATAGATAGTTACTGGTGCTGTGTATAGATAGTTACTGGCCTTGATCACACACTGTTTGAGATGTTTGAAACAACAGCAGACTGCGCCCAGCACGGCCCGGCCCGGCTGGCAATGAGCATGTCAACACATGAAATTCTGTGTGTTTAATTGTAGAAATGGGCAGTGGTGTGAAGTAAAGTCATTTTTGGGGTGTCTGTACTCTACTTTACTATTTATATTTTTGACAACTTTTACTTTTACTTCACTACATTACTGAAGAAATGTTTTTACTTTTTACTCCATACATTTTCCCTGACACCCAAAAGTACTTTGAATGCTAAGCAGGACAGGATAATGGTCCAATTCACACACTTATCAAGTGAACATCCCAGGTCATCCCTACTGCCTCTGATCTGGTGGTGTCACGTCCAGGAGTTTGTGTGCATCGCCAGTCCAGCACAGCCTGCTTCATGCACCAGGTCCCCTGTGCGCATCATGAGTCCAACACGAACTGTTCCGGCTTCTAGCCCAGGTTAAGCACGGCCGGCACTGGAGCCGCCACCTAATGTTAAAAGGCCCACCCGAAGACGCCCCCATGGACTTTTGGCGCGGTCGGAGTCTGCGCCTTTGGGGGGGGTACTGTCACGTCCAGGCCTGAATTTTACAGGCTGACGTGTTTAGTTTTCGTTTTTGGTGTAGGGTTTTTGAGTTCTAGGTTGTCTATTTCTATGTTGGGTAAATGGTTCCCAATTAGAGGCAGTTGAGTGTCGTTACCTCTAATTGGGAACCATATATATGTATATATATATACTATTGTTTTGTGGGTTATTGTTTGTTTGGTCATTGCTTTAGTTTATGTCTATGTTCCTTTGTTATGATCTTCGTTCGTCTATTTGTTATTTTCCCCAGTTACGTTGATTTAATAAATATGTATACTGGAAGCATCGCTGCGTCTTGGTCCGTCCATCGTGAAGATCGTGACAGGTGGACTCAAACGAAAGTGTTGGAGTGTTACCCTGGCTATCTGTAAATTTAAAAAACAAGAAAATCATGCCGTCTGGTTTGCTCTATATATACGGAATGTGAAATAATTTATAATTGTACTTGATACTTAAGTATATTTTACTTTTGATACTTAAGTATATTTAAAACCAAATACTTTTAGACGTTTACTTAAGTAGTATTTTACTGGGTGACTCACTTTTACTTGAGTCATTTTCTATTACGGTATCTTTACTTTTTCTCAAGTATGACAAATGGATACTTTTTCCACCACTGGAAATGTGGAACCGTGGGGAAAGAAGTCTTCCAAGTCTGTCACACAATTCTGTCTTCCAAAAACAATGGGGTGGTAGAGTTCTCTCTCTCTCTGTTTCTCACTCTCTCTATACGACACACAAATCAAATCAAATGTTATTGGTCACATGCGCCGAAAACAATAGGTGTAGACTTTACGATGAAATGTGTGTGTGACAGATGCCAATTCCCAACAATGCAGAATTTTTTAAAGTAAGACAAATATTTTCTAAATAAAAAGGTAATAGTAATACAATAAAAACAATAACAGGCTAGATAGAAGGAGTACCAGTATGTGTGAGTGTGTGGGTAGAGTCTAGTGAGTGTGCATTAGTGCTGAGTGATTAGTCGTTTTTGAGGTCGTTTCGGTTCTATTTTTTATTCTATTTTTTAAACACGTTTTTTTATATTTCGGGTTTCAAGCTTTTTAATGGAAATTCCAAAGCCAAAAAGAGTGAGCATTCAATTGCCAAAACATTGCAAATGTTCCATTGTCTCTGTCAGGTCCACATTGACAGCAAAAGAAAAATAGAAAAGTACTATGAAACAATAAATATCTCAGTTGTGTGTTTTACTTGGTTTTTATTTGATCTCTGCTCAGGCAGTAGCAGTCAGCCAGCCAGGCCATCTAACATGATCAATGTGCTCCCCATACTGTACTGTCTTTAGGCATCTGATTTAGCTATGCTATCCTGCCGAAGTATGCTGCAGAGCTGTCTGACAAACAAATGTCATTAGTTCTTCAAAGTAGATAAGGCAAACTTGCACAAACTGTCCCTCTGGTCGTTGTGTTGTGTAAATTCCTCTCTTATGCGGTCTGTGTGTATCTAACCTAATGTAGCAGGCGTAAAAGTGTATCCATCCAGAGATCTGTATATAATTACGAGATGCTCATGTCTCCGCTCTAACAATGGGGCGGCAGGGTAGCCTAGTGGTTAGAGTGTTGGACTAGTAACCGAAAGGTTGCAAGTTCAAATCCCTGAGCTGACAAGGTACAATCTGTCGTTCTGCCCCTGAACGGGCAGTTAACCCACTGTTCCTAGGCTGTCATTGAAAATAAGAATTTGTTCTTAACTGACTTGCCTAGTAAAAAAAGTTTAGGTTTTGGCAAGAGTGAAACCTCTCGCTTCGCCTCTTCCTCTCTGATCCATCTCCATCTGAAATGGGAAAAAATGGCATAGTGGATTATGGGATTGTATTGTAGTTAATTACCACGTTTCTGAGCTGACACTTGGCACAAATAGGTTGCCTATTTGCTTAATGAAAACTACAACTCCCTTCAGCCCAGCGTCCCACATAGTTCTTGACTTGATTTCTGTTGTGAATGATTTGATTTCTCAATAGAGAAACGTCGCGTTTCGGTCACACAAAAAAATAACTAAGTAGAATTCAAGTAATTGAACCGACATCAGTCAATTAGTTGTTTAATAAAAATATGATATGTTGGTTAATCACTCAGCACTACTGCCCATAGAGACAGTGCAAGGAAGCCGTGCGGTAGCAGAGAGAACAGTCTATGACTTGGGTGGCTGGAGTCTTTGACCATTTTTAGGGCCTTCCTCTGACACCGCCAGGTATATGTGTCCTGGAAGGCAGGGAGTTCGTACACACTACCCTCTAGCGCCCTGCGGTCGGATGCGGTGATGTGGTGATACAGCCAGTCAAGATGCTCTCAATGGTGCAGCTTTAGAACCTTTTGAGGACCTGAGGGCCCATGCCGCCTGAGGGGGAAGAAGCGTTGTCGGGCCCTCTTCACGACTGTGTTGGTGTGTTTGGACCATGATAGGTCCTTAATGATGTGGACACCGAGGAACTTGAAGCTCTTGACCCGCTCCACTACAGCGCGGTTAATGTGAATGGGGGCGTATTCGGTCCTTGTTTCCAGTAGTCTACGATAAGCTCTTTTGTCTTAAATATACACACATAAATATACATACAGAAATATACACACATAAATATACACACAGAACCACATGCTAGTATCATATTATTATGTATACTCTCACAATTAAACACCACACGTACACACTTGCACACACACACCACACACAAACATGCACACAAGGGTGATTCTCATGAAACAACTGAAACTAAGTCTGTGATTTATTCAGCTATTTAGCCTCCCAATTGTGTTTTTATTTACTATCATCTTAAAGCTCACTATTCTTGGTTTCTAGCTCTTTAACTTGTTCTGGGATTAAATCTTATTTGTGTTTTTTATGTAAAATGTTTACTCAAAATGTAATTACCATAATGCGTCTGTGTCAATTTTGTATGACTTTACATGCATTTTATTTATAAAAATAAATAACATTTAATTAAAACCAATTAAATATTGTTGTACATACAGTCAAAAGTTTGGACACAGCTACTTATTCAAGGGTTTTTCTTACTATTTTCTACATTGTAGAATAATAGTGAAGACATCAGAACTATGAAATAACACATATGTAATCATGTAGTAACCAAAAAAGTGTTAAACAAATCAAAATATATTTCATTCTTCAAAGTAGCCACCCTTTGCCTATATAACAGCTTTGCACACACTTGGCAAAGTGCATCCCACCACTAAGTGCAACCCACCACTGAAAAAAAATAATCTAGGAGAAACACTGAGTTACCATTTATAATTTAGAGGCTTTTTAAAGGCACATTACACTAAAATCTAAAGTTTGTCCAATGTTTGCAGAGCTCAAAAGTGCTATTTTGTCAACAAACATCTGTTTTGTAGATCCAGCTGTATACAAACAATATGAAATTAATGGAAAAGATGAGCACCAAACAATTTCCAATCATTTGGGATTGAAGGCATATAGCATGATGTTCTAATTGTTGTCATGCGAAGTGGAAACATCTGACAAACTTTGATATAAACTTTGATATAAAGATAATTAATGCCATGGTAGTTCAAGGATGACCGCGGTACTGCAGGCATTGTCAGCAGAAAACAAGATCCCCCATTATAGTGAATAGAAAAAATGGCAATCTTCAATCAAAGACAATGCTACCAATAATTGCTTGTAATACACCAGGTGTGTCCTTGAACCGATTATTTAAAAAATCACACAAAGGCTAAAAGCAGCCTGCAGTACCCTGGTCGGACTTCAACTTGTTTTACTCATTAAGAGTGGGCAGCATTGAGCTAGCCTGCAACGTCACTTCCTGGAGTAGCTCAAACTGTGCACGTTAACGCTCCATGAGACGCCATCTTAACCAACTTAATTTGGCTTCAATGTGCTATTGAGTCTTCATGTAGGAAAGAATGATGTCACGTGATTGATGGCTTTGTCTGTTCATATTCACAGTCATTGGATGGAGCTGAGGTGGATATGTGGATGGGATGGGAGGGACAGCTGGTTGGGATTTGTAATCGTGGGAGGGGAAGGGGAAGGGGTTCATATGGTTAAATATGGTTCATAATTATATTTTTTCACTCTTGATGAAGTCAAGGGGGTTATGAAGTACTGGGAGGAGGGGAGGGGATGTGGTGGAGATGGGCAGTGATGGGGAGTTATTTATAAATTTCTTGTTCTTAATGCTTTATGTGGTAAATATGGTTCAAAATTACATTTTTGCTGTGGCTGAAGTACCATTTGCTCATTTGTTCATTACCATAATGCAGTCTCTCATCTACCATAACATGGATCTCATTAACAAAATGCATCATCAATGACAAAATATTCCTAGAATAATATTACAGAAGTAAAACTATTTGAGCTATGCATAAAATGTGTATTTTGCTCTTTATATTTTTGTACTTTTTTATACTAGCAATAGTTAAAACAGAAATACGTTACACGTTACGTAATGAGATAACTGATTAAAATGAAAATATACTTAAAATCTAAATGTCATATATATATTTTTCCCTATTGTTTTAATAACTCTCCTGTATTTTTGGCAATTTAAAAAATTGCTGCATTTTCACTTTGCTAGTTTTTTTTCTTCTGACTTTACAAGTGTTACCGTAATGAGATTCTTTTGTGCATGGTCTTGGAAAAAGTGTAAAAAAATCTTTCAATCTGAACAGTTACGATGATTAATTTAACATAGACAATCATTTGAGATGATATTTTATCTATGACAAAAGAAAAACATTTTCTCTTGTCTTTTCAAAACGTACCAACAAGTTTAACTCCAATTAGTGGAGGGGTGGTAGGGTTAGTGGAAAATAATAAAGGAACATATTAATACAAAAATACAATACAAATGTTTTATAGTAATACGTTGGTGAGAATCACCTATGTACACACCACGGCACCACCCTGTTGTAATCATAAAGGTACTGCAGTTCATGGTTTGCTGTTTAATGGTTGAGAGAAATCGCAACAAAGAAGATTTCCTCTCTAGAAGGACTGAATATAGAATTTTGACCTGAGCCACACTCCTATTTAATGAACCCACTTCCACAAGGTGCTATTACAGAGGAGATAAGTGGAAAAGGACCTAGGAGAGAACACTGGAACCACACACAGTTCTAACACTTACAGACTGTAACAGTTTAACTTTGACAACCTTAAACCCTGTGCTTGAATAATGCCAGGAGGAACAGCTCATGTTGAGGACACACACACACGCACAAACACAGACACACAAAGACACACACACACACACAAACAGACACACACACACACACACACAGAGAGAGACACACACAGAGACCCAAACACACACACATGACACACAGGCACACGCACACACACACAAACACACACACACAGAGACACACACAGAGACACACACACACACACACACACACAACTGTGGAGCAATAAAAAGATTGTTGGACAGGCTTTAGTGGTTAATGACTAGTTGCCAGGTGCCAGACAGTCCTCCAGGGCAGGCTACAGCCCTCGGCAAGACCACTAGACTACAGTAGGTCCTGCTCTCAGAGTTCTGCTGACAGAAACAGTGAAGGCTTTTCAGCTCATGTCAGTGGGAGTGTTATCTTGTTAATGTCCCCAGGGCTAACTCACAGAGTAGGCTACTTCCCTATGAATGTCAGGACATGTCAATAGTGGATTTGCTACTACTAAGCAATACTACTACTACCTGTCAATCACTTCTAATACAGCTTAAGGTTATGTTATGCAAAACAGCACACAAACCGATGCATGATGGTACATGTCATTTAAATAATTATGTACAGAACTGGATTTTTGACTATGCATACTTTGGCTGGCTAGATAAATACCAACCAGCCCACAGGTGAATAGGCTATAAACTTGTATCTTATTTATTAACCCTTTATTTAACGGTAGAAAGAATAACGCCTACTTATTTACAATGACCACCTGCACCCTAAATTAAGGCTTCTATGTTCGTGAGGGAAAGAAAGAGGCTTCACAAAATCCCCTTCATTAGGAAATTGCAGCGGTGATGTTGGAGGTGACCTACGTTAAGGAGGTGATTGAACAAAGGAGCTGGCCAGAACAGGTGCTAACCCTTCCATAGAGAGAGAGGGGGAAGGGGAAATGTCTATGGTTGGTCTGGGGCATAAACAGCCCTTTAAGTCAGGCTCCCAACACTTCAAAGACTGACTGACTGAATGACTGGCTGACTGACTGACTCAGCCATATGGGAAAAGGAAGGAGAACCACCAGACCACACACACACACGCATGCATGGGCACACACATCTGTAGGCACATACGCAAACAGACATGCACGCACACATGCACACACACATAGAAAAACAGGCATGCATAGCTTCACAACATGCATACATAAACACACAAACACAGGCCTTTTTTACTCACACACACATACAGTACAATTATACACACACAGAAACTTTTTCCACATTTTATTGTGTTACAGCCTGAATTTGAAATTGATTAAATTGAGATTGTTTCTTGTAACTGGCCTACACACAATACCCCATAATGTCAGTGGAATTATGTTCATACATGTTTTCTACTAATGCATTAAAAATGAATAGCTGGAAGTTGAGTCAATACATATTCAACCCATTTGCTATGGCAAGCCTAAATAAGTTCAGGAGCAGAAAAGTACATAATAAGTTGCATGGACTCACTCTTTGCGAA
Source organism: Brachymystax lenok tsinlingensis (assembly GCA_030435695.1). Taxonomy (NCBI): domain Eukaryota; kingdom Metazoa; phylum Chordata; class Actinopteri; order Salmoniformes; family Salmonidae; genus Brachymystax; species Brachymystax lenok. The sequence continues at coordinate 15,262,105 of CM059791.1, forward strand.
ATAATAGTGTTTAACATGTTTTAATGACTCTCTCATCTCTGTACCCCAAACATACAATTATCTGTAAGGTCCCTCAGTCGAGCAGTGAATTTCAATTACAGATTCAACCACAATGATCAGGGAGGTTCCCAATGCCTCGCAAAGAAGGGCATCTATTGGTAGATGGGCAAAAAAAAAGAAGCAGAAATTGAATATCCCTTTGAGCATGGTGAAATTATTAATTACACTTTGGATGGTGTATCAATACACCCAGTCACTACAAAGATACAGGCGTCCTTCCTAACTTAGTTGCCAGAGAGGAAAGAAACCGCTCAGAGGCCAATGGTGACTTTAAAACCGCTACAGAGTTTAGTGGCTGTGATAGGAGAAAACTGAGGATGGATCAACAACATTGTAGTTACTCCACAATACTAACCTAATTGACAAGAGTATAAACATTTTCTAAAACATGCATCCTGTTTGCAGCAAGGCACTAAAGTAATACTGCAAAAAATGTGGCCAACCAGTTAACATTTTGTCCTGATACAAAGTGTTATGTTTGGGGCAAATCCAATACAACACATCACTGAGTACCACTCTTCATATTTTCAATCATAGTGGTGGATGCATCTTGTTATGGGTATGCTTGTAATTGTTAAGGACTGAGGAGTTTTTCAGGATAAAAAATACATGGAATGGAGCTAAGCACAAGCAAAATCCTCGAGGGAAAAATCTGGTTCAGTCTGCTTTCCAACAGACACTGGGAGATTAATTTACCTTTCAGCAGGACAATAACCTAAAACACAAGGCCAAATCTACACTGGGGTTGCTTACCAAGAAGACAGGGAATGTTCTTGAGGAGCCAAGTTACAGTTTGACTTCAATCTACTTGAAAATCTATGGCAAGACCAGAAAATGGTTGCCTAGCAATGATCAACAACCAACTTGAATTTTGAAAAGAATAATGGGCAAATGTTGCACAATTACAGGTGTGAAGCTCTTAAAGACTTACCCAGAAAGACTTACATCTGTAATCGCTGTCAAAGTTGCTTCTACAAAGTATTGACTCAGGACTGTGAATACATATGTAAATTAGATATTTCTGAATTTAATTTTCTATACATTTGCTAACATTTCTAAAAACATGTTTTCACTTTGTCATTATGGGGCATTGTGTGTAGATGGGTGAGAAAAATTTTTTAATCAATTTTGAATTCAGGATTTAACACAACAAAATGTGGAATAAGTCAAGAGGTATGAATACCTTCTGAAGGCACTGTATACAGTAAACAAATATAGACTTCCTCTCTGATGCATAAACACACACCTCCCTTCCTTCCCTGGTTGGTCCAGCCTGGGCTATATTTTTGAGGAGTGGGGTGTGGGTAGGTGTGTGGTGGGGAGTGTGGTGGTGGGGTGTGTGAGTGTATGTGAACGTGTATGTATGTGTGTGTATGCATGTGTGTTTTTGAGTGTACATGCATGTGTGCTTGTGTGGTTGAGAATTTGGTGAAGAGGGGGAGGGGTATTGGGTTTCTCCAGTGCAGGGCAAGCTAGCGAGAGATGTGCCGAAGCAGGATTTATAACTCATGGCCTAATAGGATTTGGTGCTGTTTAGCAGGAGGATTAGTGCATGTTAGAGAAATAATCTATTTATTGCTGTCCCGGGGAAAAAAACACACTGAACCCTTGTTTTTTTAAACAATTTCTGGGATTACCCCTCCAGAGCAGACCCCTGATCAGTAGAGTGTCTTTGTTACAGCAGGCTGTATTGAGATTAAAATGGCTGCTTCTTTCATTGGAATGATAAGAGCACATGAGGATGTGAAGAGGGGGACTGTGTGTGTGTGTGTGTGTGTGTGTGTGTGTGTGTGTGTGTGTGTGTGTGTGTGTGTGTGTGTGTGTGTGTGTGTGTGTGTGTGTGTGTGTGTGTGTGTGTGTGTGTGTGTGTGTGTGTGTGTGTGTGGTAAGGGGGCATAGGAACAATGAGGGACACCTTCTTTCGAGAGGGGGAGCGAGGGTCTGCTGGAGGTGCTCAGCCTGACTTAGCTTTCTACAGTATATGGGCCCAGCCAGAGAGAGAGCGAGAGAGAGCGAGAGCAAGAGCGAGAGAGAGAGAGAGAGAGAGAGAGAGAGAGAGAGAGAGAGAGAGAGAGAGAGAGAGATAGATAGATAGATAGATAGATAGATAGATAGATAGATAGATAGATAGATAGATAGATAGATAGATAGATAGATAGATAGATAGATAGATAGATAGATAGATAGATAGTCAGTGGGCAAACGTACAAAATCAGCAGGGGATCAAATACTTTTTTCCCTCACTGTACATACCTTGGCCTAAACATCAGCACCACAGGAAACTTCCACAAAGCTGTGAACGATCTGAGAGACAAGGCAAGAAGGGCCTTCTATGCCATAAAAAGGAACATAAAATTCGACATACCAATTAGGATCTGGCTAAAAATACTTGAATCAGTTATAGAACCCATTGCCCATTATGGTTAAAGTCTGGGGTCCGCTCACCAACCAAGAACTTACAAAATGGGACAAACACCAAATTGAGACTCTGCATTAAGAATTATGCAAAAATATCCTCTGTGTACAACGTAAAACACCAAATAATGCATGCCGATTAGGCCGATACCTGTTAATGATCAAAATCCCCAAAAGAGCCGTTAAATTCTACAACCACCTAAAAGGAAGCGATTCCCAAACCATCAATAACAAAGCCATCACCTACAGAGAGATGAGCCTGGAGAAGAGTCTCCTAAGCAAGTTGGTCCTGGGGCTCTGTTCACAAACACAAACAGACCCCAGAGCCCCAGAACAGAAACACAATTAGACCCAACCAAATCATGAGAAAACAAAAAGATAATTATTTGACACATTGGAAAGAATTTACAAAAAAACTGAGCAAACTAGAATGCTATTTGTCCCCTAAACAGAGAGTACACAGTGGCAAAATACCTGACCACTGTGACTGACCCAAACTTAAGGAAAGCTTTGACTATGTACAGACTCAGTGAGCATAGCCTTGCTATTGAGAGGCAGACCTGGCTCTCAAGAGAAGACAGGCTATGTGCACACTGCCCACAAAATGAGGTGGAAACTGAGCTGCACTTCCTAACCTCCTGCCAAATGTGTGACCATACTAGAGACACATATTGCCCTCAGATTACACAGATCCACAAAGAATTTGAAAACAAACCCAATTTTGATAAACTCCCATATCTACTGGGTGAAATACCACAGTGTGCCACCACAGCAGCAAGATTTGTGACCTGTTGCCACAAGAAAAGGGCAACCAGCGAAGAACAAACACTGTTGTAAATACAACCCATATTTTTGTTTATTTATTTCCCCTTTTGTACTTTAACCATTTGCACATCGTTACAACACTGTATATATAAATACTATGACTTGAAATGTCTTTATTATTTTGTAACGTCTGTGAGTGTAATGTTTACTGTTCATTTTTATTGTTTATTTCACTTTTGTTTATTATCCATTTCACTTGCTTTGGCAATGTAAACATATGTTTTCCCATGCCAATAAAGCCCTTTGAATTGAATTGAGAAACAGAGGAAGGGAGAGAGAGAGATATTACACAGAGTGAGAGAGAGAAGAAAAAGAGCTCCTAGGTCCCGTCAGGAGCCCCAATAACCCTCAGCCACAGGAGTCATCCATCACACGCACACACACGCATGGAACCCAAAAGGGTTCTACCGGGAACGAAAAGGGTTCTACTTGGAACCAAAAAGGGTTCTTCAAAGGGTTCTCCTATGGGGACAGCCAGAGAACCCTTTAAGGTTCTAAATAGCACCTTTTTTTCTGAGTGTACACTGGTAAACAAAAGCTTTTGTATAACAAAATGAGAAATACTGTCATGCTCTTGTGCACTAGGGTCTGCCTAGAGGAGAAGTGGCTCTCCACACTTTAGCACACATGCACTCACTCACTTGCTCACTCACGCACACAACCACACAGACATACACTCACGCACACAACCACACAGACATACACTCACGCACACACACTCACGCACACACACACACGCACACAACCACACAGACATACACTAACGCACACAACCACACAGACATACACTCACGCACACAACCACACAGACATACACTCACGCACACAACCACACAGACATACACTCATGCACACAACCACACAGACATACACTAACGCACACAACCACACAGACATACACTCACGCACACAACCACACAGACATACACTCACGCACACAACCACACAGATATACACTCACGCACACAACCACACAGACATACACTCACGCACACAACCACACAGACATACACTCACGCACACACACTCACGCACACACACACACGCACACAACCACACAGACATACACTAACGCACACAACCACACAGACATACACTCACGCACACAACCACACAGACATACACTCACGCACACAACCACACAGACATACACTCACGCACACAACCACACAGACATACACTCATGCACACAACCACACAGACATACACTAACGCACACAACCACACAGACATACACTCACGCACACAACCACACAGACATACACTCACGCACACAACCACACAGATATACACTCACGCACACAACCACACAGACATACACTCACGCACACAACCACACAGACATACACTCACGCACACAACCACACAGACATACACACACACAAACACACACACGCACACACGCACACACATAACTGATGCTACCAGACTGTTATTATTGCTAAATACTGCACAATTTAAACAGTTGCCGAAAACACGTTTAAATATCGTACTATAATTTGGGCGAAAGAGCAAACAGTACCCGTCAGTACATGTTGAACCACATTGAAAGCAAAGCTGCTGCCAACAACAAGAACACAGTGTCCGATTCATAGGGTAGCGCTGATAAAGACTTCATCCAAACAACAACACAATCACATTATATTTATATTCCAGTGACTGTGATAAGATTCTGTGTATTATTTATGCTATCACTGTGAAGGTTGTGCCTTTGCTGTGTACTACAGAGAGAGCGTAATGTCCCATGTCCAGGTACTTTCTCCCAGTGTCAATAGCTGTGATGATGATGAGTTCAACAAAGCATTTACATAGCTAGCATGCTTTTTCATTTCCTGCATTATATCATTCTACTGTTGCACTGTTGGCTTTCTCCTGTTGAGTAGGGAGATTCTAGATGTCTATGCATACAGTATAGAGAAGAATATTCATCTAAACATATCATACAAAACAACTGGAAAGATGAGGAGGTAAATACTGTATGTTGCTCATACGGTTGATTATTGTACCGCAATAGAGTAGGAAAAGTATTATATATATTGGACTGTGAGTCACATGGAACGCTATGAGCCATGAGTTCAATACTTCTCTACTGACAAGCTGGCACGGAGCCACCACAAAGAACATTTACTGCACTGACAGCTCTACAAAGGGCATTTATTCACCATAACTGCTGCTACCAGACTCTTTATTTCTTGTTGCTAAATACGGCACAATTTAAACACTTGCCCAAAACACATTTAAATATTATACTATAAATTATGCCTTCCTGTATTATACTTATGCTAAAATGTTTATTCTATTCTACTGAGTCATTTACTTTATGTTCATATTCTTATCTTTTATTATTTATTATTGTTGCATTGTCAAGAAGGAACCATTTCATTGGACGGTCTATACCATGTGTATCCTGTACATACGACTAAAATAACTTGAAACTAGGATTTCTCTAGAAGAGAAGTGGACAGGGGTTCAGTCTTCAATGAGGGTGAACTTCTGTGACCAAGTATGCGAGGACAAAAGGTAGAGAACTGTTATTCTATGGCAGGTATGCCAAGAGGCAAAAGAGCTGAAGTTGCACTGAGTCGACCTGACTTTTTCAATCCCCTAATGACGAGAGAGAGAAAGAGAGAGAGTGAGAGAGCGAGAGAGATAGAGAGAGGATACCATTATAGGTAAAGGATATGGTGGAGCCCAGGCCAAACACCAAGACTTCACTCTACTGGAACTGAACTGAACAGGGGGAGGAAATCACTATGAACAGGCTGGCTAATACACAATCTCTCTCTCTCTATCTCTATCCCTCTCCCTTTACCTCACCTCTCCCTCAACATCACATTATCCATCTTTCCCTCTCTTTCTACTTTGAACAAAGCCAATGGAAGCCAAAGTGGAAAAATGAAGATCTTAATAACATTTGTTCTGACAATTTGAGAAATAGACAGAGACAGCAAGACAGTCAGGCAGCCAGCAAGCCAGTCAGCCAGAAAGAGACATACAGACAACCAGCCAGCCAGCAAGCCAGATGGCAGTCAAAAAGACAGAGACAGCCAGGCAGAAAGAAAACAAGCAAGCCAGATGAACAGGCAGTCAGAGAGACAGAGACAGCCAGGCAGCCAACCAGTGGTTATAGGCAGGGGCGATACTTTCACTGGGGACATGTTTCACTGGGGACACATTCTGAAATTGCATTTTTGTCCCCCCCAGTTTTATCATTGGAATGTGATACAAAACGCGGCACGGCGTGCTTTAAAACCACTTAGGGATCATTGGGGCGCAATCCCGACACTACCCGGTGAAATGTAAGGCGCCAAATTCAAAATCCAAAAGTTGAATTATTAAACATTCATCAATATACAAGTGTTGCATAGTCATCAAAAGCTCTGATTCTTGGCAATATCACAGAGTTGTCAGATTTCAAAAAAAGGCTTTACCCGCGAAAGCACAACATTTGATTGTTTGAGGATAGCACCTCTCATATTTATGCATTAGCATAAATTCATATCCAGCGCGGGTCACACAAAACCCATATAAGAGCTAAAATAAATCACTTACCTTTCGAAGAACTTCTGCTGAGGGCATCCCAAGTGTCCAAACAAGAGAATCCATGGTTCTTTTGTTAGAAAAAGTAATTTATTATATCCATAAATCTCCGTTTGGTTGGCGCGTTATGTTCAGAAAATCCACCGTCGAGTCGCCCGTTGTACAGTGAAGAGAAAGCGTTCAAATTATACCTATCAACTTTGCCCAAACAAATCAAACATCATTTATAATGCATCTTTAGGTATCCTTTTATGAATATTCACGATTAAATTTTACACGGATGATATCCTAAACGATATAAAAGGAAAATAAAGTAGGGCGCGCGCTCACGGTCTCGTGCCCAGGAAAAGTTATTGACATCCGTGGTCCCTTCACTATTTCTTCTTCTGTTCGGTTCTGTTCAATGATAAAGCCTTCAAACACTGTCTAAAGACTGTTGACATCTAGTGGAAGCCATAGGTACTGCAATCTGGGAGCTATTTTACATGGATTTCAATAGGAAGCCTATCAAACTGAGGAAAAAATCTGGACAGAAATTCCTCGGGTTTTCGCCTGCTATATCAGTTCTTTTATACTCACAGACATTATTTTAACAGTTTTAGAAATGTCAGAGTGTTTCCTATCCAAGAGTACTAATTATGTGCATATCCCAGTTTCTTGGCCTGAGTGGCAGGCATTTTACTTTGGGCACGCCAGACTCTCCAAAACCGACACCACTGCTGATGATGCCTAAAGAGTTAAGAACATGCGGACGCCTCCGAGCCGGTCGGGGAGGCTGTTTGGAGTGTTTATCTTTTTTCTTTATTTTCACTATTTCTACATTGTAGAATAATAGTGAATACATCAAAACCATGAAATAACACAAATGGAATCATGTAGTAACCAAAAAAGTGTTAAACATATCAAAATATATTTTAGATTTTAGATTCTTCTTAGCCACCCTCTGCCTTGATGACAGCTTTGAACACTCTTGGCATTCTCTCAACCAGCTTCTTAACCACTTGGAATGCTTTTCCAACAGTCTTGAAGGAGTTCTCACATATGCTGAGCACTTGTTGGCTGCTTTTCCTTAACTCTACGGTCCAACTCATCCCAAACCATCTCAATTGGGTTGAAGTCGGGTGATTGTGGAGGCCAGGTCATCTGATGCAGCACTCCATCACTCTCCTTCTTGGTCAAATAGCCCTTACACAGCCTGGAGGTGTGTTTTGGGTCATTGTCCTGCTGAAAAACGAATGATAGTCCCACTAAGCGCAAACCAGATGGGATGGCGTATCGCTGCAGAATGCTGTGGTTGTCAAGGCTCGGGAGAAGTCCCAGATGCAGTTTCGAAGTAACAAAAGTGTATTACTCAAACAGGGGGGCAGGCAAACGACAGGTCAAGGGCAGTAGTCCAGAGCAGAGTCCGAAAGATACAGAACGGAAGGTAGGCTCAGGGTCAGGGCAGGCAGAGGTCAGTAATCCAAGGTGGTATGGCAAGGTACAGAACGACAGGCAGGCTCAGGGTCAGGGCAGGCAGAATGGTCCAAACTGGGAAAGTTAGAAAACAGGAGCTAGAGACACAAGAGGACGGGAAAAAACGCTGGTAGGCTTGGCAAAACAAAACGAACTGGCAACAGACAAACAGAGAACACAGGTATAAGTACACTAGGGATAATGGGGAAGATGGGCGACACCTGTAAGGGGATGGAGACAAGCACAAAGACAGGTGAAAGTTCAGGGTGTGACAGTGGTAGCCATGCTGGTTAAGTGTGCCTTGAATTCTAAATAAATCATAGACAGTGTCACCAGCAAAGCACCCCATACCATCACACCTCCTCCTCCATGCTTCACGGTGGGAACCACACATGTGGAGATCATTCGTTCACCTACTCTGAGTCTCACAAAGACACGACGGTTCGAACCAAAAATCTTAAATTTGGACTCATCTGACCAAAGGACAGATTTCCACCGGTCTAATGTCCATTGCTCGTGTTTCTTGGCCCAAGCAAGTATCTTCTTCTTATTGGTGTACTTGAGTAGTGGTTTCTTTGCAGCAATTCGACCACAAAGGCCTGATTCACTCAGTCTCCTTTGAACAGTTGATGTTGAGATGTGTCTGTTACTTGAACTCTGTGAAGCATTTATTTGTGGTGCAATTTCTGAGGCGGGTAACTCTAATGAACTTATCCTCTGCAACACAGGTAACTCTGGGTCTTCCTTTCCTGTGGCGGTCCTCATGAGAGCCAGTTTCATCATAGCACTTGATGGTTTTTGCGACTGCACTTGAAGAAACTTTCAAAGTTCTTGAGATTTTCCACATAGACTGAACTTCAAGTCTTAAAGTAATGTTGGACTGTCGTTTCTCTTTGCTTATTTGAGCTGTTCTTGCTATAATATGGACTTGGTGTTTTACCAAATAGGGCTATTTTCTGTATACCAACCATACCTTGTCACAACACAACTGATTGGTTCAAACGCATTCATTCCACAAATGAACTTTTAACAAGGCACACCTGTTAATTTAAATGGATTCCAGGTGACTACCTCATTAAGCTGGTTGAGAGAATGCCATGAGTGTGCAAAGCTGTCATCAAGGCAAAGGGTGGATACTTTGAAGAATCTGAAATATAAAATATAAAAAATATAAAATGCCCCCCCTACTTCTTGCACCCCTGGTTATAATGATGTAGTTGAGTGGATGGGATTTACAGCACCAAGGCGTGTCGTGGCAGACAACTCTTTTACAGTGTCTTCCGGTCCCTCTCCTCTCCAGCATACAATTAACACTTATAATTGAGGAGGTTTGCCAGAAACAGAGATAGATGGTGTTAATCAGTTTTTTCTCTGCCTCACTAATTTACTCTCCATTTCATTACCAAAATGTCCTTCCCTTATGATATCACTAACTTACCAACCCAATCATCTCAGACCCACCAAGAGGACTCAATTAAAACAGACACAGTGAGAACATTCATAGTATAGCAGACATTCAATTTATAAACAATGAGGAGTCTTCCGTCATCAATTCACATGATCTTTCTGAGGATCACTCATTGGACAATCCCACACCAGGCTCTCTCCACCCCGGGCTCACTGGCCAATCAGGGCTCAGGTCTAACCCGGTCAGGTCAGGAGCTGGTTGTAACATGCTGACTCTGGGAGATCAAGTGACTGTACACAGGGAGTTCACAGCCTCAGTAACAAATGAAAGATGATAAGAGTGGGTTCCGTAGAGCAGGAGAGGTGTGTTGGGGAAATTAACAATGCTTCAGTTTCTGTGTGAAGTGAGATCTGAGAGGGGAGTGTGTCTCAATGCATTATGGGCCTGCATCTTGACCTTTGACCTCAGACAACAACTGACAAACTCAACTCACTTTTTCCCCCACTGTTTTTATAAACGTTCCACACCAGTGACCCTGCAGAGCTCCTGATGCAGAGATTGCGCTCGAAGAGAGAAGTGTAATCTAATTTGGGCAAAAGAGCAAACAGTACCCGTCAGACCATGTTGAACCACATTGAAAACAAAGCTGCTGCCAACAACAAGAACACAGTGTCCGATTCATAGGGTAGCGCTGATAAAGACTTCATCCAAACAACAACACAATCACATTATATTTATATTCCAGTGACTGTGATAAGATTCTGTGTATTATTTATGCTATCACTGTGAAGGTTGTGCCTTTGCTGTGTACTACAGAGAGAGCGTAATGTCCCATGTCCAGGTACTTTCTCCCAGTGTCAATAGCTGTGATGATGATGAGTTCAACAAAGCATTTACATAGCTAGCATGCTTTTTCATTTCCTGCATTATATCATTCTACTGTTGCACTGTTGGCTTTCTCCTGTTGAGTAGGGAGATTCTAGATGTCTATGCATACAGTATAGAGAAGAATATTCATCTAAACATATCATACAAAACAACTGGAAAGATGAGGAGGTAAATACTGTATGTTGCTCATACGGTTGATTATTGTACCGCAATAGAGTAGGAAAAGTATTATATATATTGGACTGTGAGTCACATGGAACGCTATGAGCCATGAGTTCAATACTTCTCTACTGACAAGCTGGCACGGAGCCACCACAGAGAACATTTACTGCACTGACAGCTCTACAAATGGCATTTATTCACCATAACTTTTTAAGTCGAGATCAGCTGATTCCTGTCAAAACGATTCACCTAATCTGGAGCGTGATATGAAGCTGACTGCCTGTGACAGCGATGTTTACACTGCCCAACAGATGAGGACGGAGAGGTGGAGACGGAGGAGAAGTGAGAGAGGGAGCAGTTATCTGGAATGAGGCTCTGGGAACAGGACAGGGTGCTAAACCATAATTAGAGACTTGTCCAGGGCCAATTCCTCCCAGCAAATTATCAACGCATTGGTTGGATAGCTGGGACACATTGTGAAGACGGGGAACAGTGGGGGCTTTGAGGGGCCAGCGTGACACGTTAACAGAATCATTTAGCTAGCGGCCTAGCGCTGAGCTGGGCTGGGGTAATGACAGCATGTGATGGATGGGAGAAGGGCCCGCATCGCATCTGCTGCTTTTAGAATTTCAACATTTTCTGATGCATTTTGCTTCATCGTGATGATGTGGCCGGTGCTTCTTGAAAGTCCAAAATCTTGAAAACCTGACTGCTGACATGCAAAACATTTTGAGACTGTATTAACAGTGGAGTAATGAAACAAATACCAAAAGATCGCTTTTGAGTGGACTTTCCCTTTAAGACGCCATTCGCTTTAGTATAGGCCTCACTAAGATAGAGTGTAGCACTCCCAATGTGTGTTTGAACAGATTATAGAGAAGGGTGTGTGTGTGTGTGTGTGTGTGTGTGTGTGTGTGTGTGTGTGTGTGTGTGTGTGTGTGTGTGTGTGTGTGTGTGTGTGTGTGTGTCAGACCCAGCCAGTGACACAGAGAGCTCTCTCTACAGACTTGGGCCAAGGTCAGGCTATGTGGATAAGAGCGACAAGGGGCTTGTTGGTTTTAGATGGGACTGACGTGGCATCTCAGGTGACGGGTAATTGGTGGAGCTCAGTGAAACACAGCTAGTAATGCAATACATATCATAATGTGATGTACGTGTTTGGAAATATGGGTATACTTAGCTCTTTTGGCTACAGATGCAATGAATATTGTAATGTGATGGATATGTCTGGAAATATGCTCCTTTGGAAACATAATATGAACTCATTTCCCCATCAAATGAAGTAATTAATCATGTGGGATTGTGGTGCCATGAAAAGTATTATAGATTAACTGTATAGGAAAAGATGAATGTATAGTATATAGCCCAGGTTCTGGACTTAAACGTACCTATCACAACCTATTCATCACAAGCACTTTACTACAGCTCTGGTTCTGGCTGCCTCAGGACTAGGGACATGGTGAATGCAAAACGTTCCATATAGTTTCCCCTCAATCTTCTGCTGAATATCTCCTGTTGTGGTTTTGCTGTCACCTGTGAAATAATGTTTTACTATTGAGTGGGAAATAAACCCTGCAGGGCTGTGGAGAAAAAGTGCCTGCAATGATAGAAATATCCATAATCGATTCCAATTAAAAGATAAAATAACTAAGAATTACCAAGACTTTTGGAGTTGGACTGAAGTGCTGTTTATAATCAGAAAGAGGCAGTAGGAGGACAAGCAAGGTAGAAGGGAGTTTCATAACTGAGTGTAGTAGTGAGCTGCCTGCCTGTCTGCCTTCCAGGAGTTGTCCACTCAGGCTTCTCTATTTCTCCTACATTGTTATAGATTTATTGTGGGAACAACAACCACGGCTGACCTGACACTCTCTCTCCCTCCCTTCCTCCTTCCCTCCCTCCCTCCCATCTCTACACCGCTGTGCACAAACACATGGACACACACATGGATGGACACACATGCATGCACACACGTGCATACACAAACACTCACTAACAGGCACACACACGCACATACAGGACAGATAAGGGGGGAGAGGGGGGAGCACTATGTGAAGAAGAGCAAGAGAAAGGGTACAAGGAGAGAAAGAGTGAGACAGAAAGGAAAAGCCAACAGAAGAAAAGTCAGTTCCACAGAAGGAGGGAGAATAGAGAAAAAAAATGAATAAACAATGTAAGAAAACGAGTGCAGAAAAAAAATGAAAAAAGAGAAAAACTCAACCCGGCTCCGAGTAAGTGGAGGAGTAGAGGGAAAGATGAAGAAGAAGGAAAGGAGGAGGTGGAGGGAAGAGAAGGAGGAGGAGGAGGAGGAGGAGGAGGGAGGAGAGAGAGGAGGAGGAGGAGGAGAAGGAGGAGGGAGGAGAGAGAGGAGGAGAGGGAGGAGGAGAGGGAGGAGGAGAGAGCGTCAGGGCCAGGGTGATTAAACCTTCTGTCTCCTCTCTCCAGACACGTGCACAGGCTTAATCAAGTCGACGCCAGTGAGCCACATTTTTACAATATTCTCTGGCTGGACGCCTGACAGGGCCAAGCGGAGTGAGGGGCCGCAGCCCCCCAACGCCCCCAGCCATGCCAGAACACATGTGAGTGGAGCTGGAGCCAGCCCAGGGCAGACAGGGCAGGGGGGTGACAGAGAGGAGAGGAGAGCAAACACAACTGTTTTTAGCAGTTGTGTCTCTCTCTCATTCTGTCTCTCTCTCTCTCTCTCTCTCTCTCTCTCTCTCTCTCTGCTGTCCCTGCTGCTCACTCGCTGCTTCTACTATCGACTATCATTCAACCCCCCTTTCCACTAACTATTACTCCTCCTCATTCTCTCTCTCTCTAATTCTTTCTCTCTCTCTCTCTCTGCTGTCCCTGCTGCTCACTCGCTGTTCTATCTAGTATCCTTCAAACCCCCCTTTCCATTCACTACTACTCCTCCTCATTCAATTCCATTTAAATTCAAAGGGCTTTATTGCCATGGGAAACTTAAGTTAACATTGCCAAAGCAAATGAAGTAGATAATAAACAAAAGCTAAATAAACAATAAAAATTAACAGTAAACATTACACTCACAAAAGTTCCAAAAGAATAAAGACATTTCAAATGTCATATTATATCTATATACAGTGTTGTAACGATGTGCAAATAGTTAAAGTACAAAAGGGAAAACCTGTTGCCCTTTTCTTGTGGCAACACAAATATTGCTGCTGTATTTGCACACTGTGGTATTTCAACTAATAGATATGGGAGTTTATCAAAATTCGATTTGTTTTCGATTTGTGGGTCTGTGTAATCTGAGGGAAAAATGTGTCTCAAATATGGTCATACATTTGGCAGGAGGTTAGGAAGTGCAGCTCAGTTTCCACCTCATTTTGTGGGCAGTGTGTACATAGCCTGTCTTCTCTTGAGAGCCAAGTCTTTCGTAATAGCAAGGCTGTGGTCACTGATTCTGTACATATTTTTTGCAGAATTCTGCATGCAGAGGCTCAATTTGGTGTTTGTCCCATTTTGTCAAATGGGACAAATCCTAATTGGTATGTCGAATTTTATGTTCCTTTTGATGGCTTTGTGGAAGTTACCTGTGGCTCTGATGTTTAGGCTGAGGTATGTATAGTTTTTTGTGTGCTCTAGGGCAATGGTGTCTTGATGGAATTTGTAATTTGTCTTACTGAGATTTCCTGTCAGGGTCCAGGTCTGACAGAATCTGTGCAGAAGATCTAGGTGCTGCTGTAGGCCATCCTTGGTTGGGGACAGAAGCACCAGATCATCAGCAAACAGTAGACATTTGACTTCAAATTCTAGTAGGATGAGGCCGGGTGCTGCAGACTGTTCTAGTGTCCTCGCCAATTCGTTGAAATATATATATTGAAGAGGGTGGGGCTTAAGCTGCATCCCTGTCTCACCCCCCAACCCTGTGGAATGAAATGTGTGTGTTTTTTGCCCATTTTAACCGTACACTTGTTTTTTGTGTACATGGATTTTATAATGGTGTATGTTTTTCCCCCAACACCACTTTCCATCAATTTGTATAGCAGACACTCTTGCCAAATTGAGTCAAAATACAGTGGGGCAAAAAAGTATTTAGTCAGCCACCAATTGTGCAAGTTCTCTCACTTAAAAAGATGAGAGAGGCCTGTAATTTTCATCATAGGTACACTTCAACTATGACAGATAAAATGAGGAAAACAAATCCAGAAAATCACATTGTAGGATTTTTAATGAATTTATTTGCAAATTATGGTGGAAAATAAGTATTTGGTCACATACAAACAAGCAAGATTTCTGGCTCTCACAGACCTGTAACTTCGTCTTTAAGAGGCTCCTCTGTCCTCCACTCGTTACCTGTATTAATGGCACCTGTTTGAACTTGTTATCAGTATAAAGACACCTGTCCACAACCTCAAACAGTCACACTCCAAACTCCACTATGGCCAAGACCAAAGAGCTGTCAAAGGACACCAGAAACAAAATTGTAGACCTGCACCAGGTTGGGAAGACTGAATCTGCAATAGGTAAGCAGCTTGGTTTGAAGAAATCAATTGTGGGAGCAATTATTAGGAAATGGAAGACATACAAGACCACTGATAATCTTCCTCGATCTGGGGCTCCACGCAAGATCTCACCCGTGGGGTCAAAATGATCACAAGAACGGTGAGCAAAAATCCCAGAACCACACGGGGACCTAGTGAATGACCTGCAGAGAGCTGGGACCAAAGTAATAAAGCCTACCATCAGTAACACACCACGCCGCCAGGGACTCAAATCCTGCAGTGCCAGACGTGTCCCCCTGCTTAAGCCAGTACATGTTCAGGCAAGTCTAAAGTTTGCTAGAGAGCATTTGGATGATCCAGATGAGGATTGGGAGAATGTCATATGGTCAGATGAAACCAAAATAGAACTTTTTGGTAAAAACTCAACTCGTCGTGTTTGGAGGACAAAGAATGCTGAGTTGCATCCAAAGAACACCATACCTACTGTGAAGCATGGGGGTGGAAACATCATGCTTTGGGGCTGTTTTTCTGCAAAGGGACCAGGACGACTGATCCGTGTAAAGGAAAGAATGAATGGGGCCATGTATCGTGAGATTTTGAGTGAAAACCTCCTTCCATCAGCAAGGGCATTGAAGATGAAACGTGGCTGGAGTCTTCCAGCATGACAATGATCCCAAACACACCGCCCGGCAACGAAGGAGTGGCTTCGTAAGAAGCATTTCAAGGTCCTGGAGTGGCCTAGCCAGTCTCCAGATCTCAACCCCATAGAACATCTTTGGAGGGAGTTGAAAGTCCGTGTTGCCCAGCGACAGCCCCAAAACATCACTGCTCTAGAGGAGATCTGCATGGAGGAATGGGCCAAAATACCAGCAACAGTGTGTGAAAACCTTGTGAAGACTTACAGAAAACGTTTGACCTCTGTCATTGCCAACAAAGGGTATATAACAAAGTATTGAGATAAACTTTTGTTATTGACCAAATACTTATTTTCCACCATAATTTGAAAATAAATAAATAAAAAATCCTACAATGTGATTTTCTGGATTTCTTTTTCTCATTTCGTCTGTCATAGTTGAAGTGTACCTATGATGAAAATTACAGGCCTCTCTCATCTTTTTAAGTTGGAGAACTTGCACAATTGGTGGCTGACTAAATACTTTTTTGCCCCACTGTATTTTTGGGAAATCAACAAAGCATGTGAAGATTTAGCCTTTGTGTTGGTTTGTTTGTTTGTCAATTAGGTTGTGCAGGGTGAATATGTGGTCTGTCGTATGGTAATTTGGTAAAAAGCCAATTTTACATTTGCTCAGTACATTGTTTTCACTGAGTGAATGTACGAGTTTGCTGTTAATGATAATGCAGAGTATTTTCCCAAGGTTGCGGTTGACGTTTTCCTTTCTCTTTTCTCTTCTGCTCTTATTTCATTTGTTCTGTTCTTTCCTTGCCTAAGGTCAAATGGCGGGAGAGGGAAGAAATTTCATTAAATAAGCAGCTTATCTCTGAGGACACACCAGAGAAACACTCTTGATTCAGGCTGTTTCATGTCATTACATTGAATTACAGTACGTTTAGTAATGAGCCGACTTTTAATTACTTTGAGTCACGTTTCTAGATTCGGGACTAGATAACCGTAAAGTGCAATAAGCATAATTTCTTCCATGTCAACAGTACTCAAAGCAGATGGATGTAGAAGTTTCTTTGCACATCTGCTCTTGTCTAAATGATACACAGGTGGTTTGTTGATAAGGGGGGCAGAGACAGGTAGTGTGTAGCTGCTTTATCCTCCAGGAGAATGTACCAAGCATTTGATACACCGTCTCAAGTCAGTCACCCACACACAGGGCCAGCCTTCAGAGGCCCTCCGGACCGGTGAGTGAGAGCTAATTAAGTTGGAGATCACAATGAACAAGAGCCTCCTAGAGGCCAAGCCATCGCTCAGGGCCCAGTGTAATGAACACCCACCTACAGGTGTGCTGATCCCTGCTGCCCTGCACGCACGCACACACACACATACACACACATACACACACAACCACACACACACACACACACACATGCACACACACACACACACACATACACACACACACACACACAGTCTTCCATTAACATACACACAGTAGATTATACGTTTTATTCATGGAAATGTTCCTTTCCCTTGGTATCATGTCCGTACGTATGCCCACAGAAACACACAAGCACACACACAATAGATGACGCATCCTCAACACACATATTATAACACACTAACACAAACACTAGAAATAACATTGACTCTAAATTCAGCCCATGCAGGGCTTCCAACTGGCTCTGCTTTCCCCTTTCCATGATTCATTCAACTCCTTCATTTCATTTCCTAGAAGTGTGCCAGGTAAAGCCAAGCCTTGAGCACACTACCCTGCTTTTGCAGCACTAATCTGTCCCTCCACAATTTCCCATGTTTTTGTGTGATACTTGTGGGCAAAAAATGCTAGATTTTGCTACGGCAATTCTGGCATTTTGTGTGGTAATTCACAATTATTTTGTCCAATTTGTTGCGAAAATGCACTGACTGAACTGTTTTGTGTGGTAAAAGTGTGGTGTTTAGTTTAAATAGTAAGCCTTCTTTTTGTAGTGCAGTGACTAGGCAGTTTTATGCAGTAATAGTAATGGTGATGGCACTCTATGCCCCATGTAGTGCACTACTTGGGGGGTCTGGCCAAAAGTAGTGCACTGTATTAGGGTGCCATTTGGGACGGGTCCCAAAAATAAGTGGACCAGTAGAGCGCATCCTACTGTTGATTAAGTTAACGGATTATTTCCTCTCTGAAAACAATAACACAATGTTCCTGCTCCTCCCTGGAGGCTTGTAGAAAGAGAGGTATTTCTCTCCGTTTCACATTTTACACTGGATGGGTTGTCAAAACTCAGTACAACTCTTTTTGTTTGTCTGACAAATTAGATTGAAAGTTAAGTGGACTGGAATAAATGAGAAATTATACTAAATGTTATAATTTCCCATATCATTCATCATAACATTAAACTTGGGTTTGAGAATACACAGTGACATACAGTATATATCTAACTGATAGCAAATTATGTAGGCCTATATAAACTTCACTTAGTACTGGTAATCCAAACTGTAATACTTTTGTATCCTCGAAAACATTAATAAAGGCTGAATTAGAATGGTCAAAGCAAGTTTGTGTATCAACATGGACTTTCCTTGGTCTTTCTAGTTCAATGCCCACATCAGGAAATGCCTGTGATGGAATGCTAATATTTAGCTTGTCCCTTGGTATAAAATGAAAATTACACAGTGCAATCCAAATACCTGTTTGGCTGCCCAGGTGACCGCCCCACCCGCCCGCCTGTCTCCTCCATGGACGTAAACACTGTAATTACCCAGAGGCCTCAGGGGCTGCCGAGGAGGGTGGAGTTTAGGATCTTATTGGCTAGTTTTCTCTCACTTGACCCAGATTCAGCAGCATAAGCAGTTTTAAGGGGTACGGCAAGACAACAGATGGCATATCAAATCAGCAAAGCCCTCTGAATGTTTACATAAGACTCATTGTAGAAGTAAATATTTGTTTCTTCACAATCCCAAACAGGCCTTTTGAGTGCTCTGATGCAACAGTGGAGACTTGGGTCAACAATACTAGAGAGAGGGGGGTTCTGGTGACAGTTATCACAGTGATCGGGAATCAAATATCAAATCAAATCAAATTTTATTGGTCACAGAAACATATTTAGCAGATGTTATTGTGGGGGTAGCGAAATTCTTGTGTTCCTAGCTCCATTACAGCGCAGTAATTCACAACAATACACAAATCTAAAAGTAAAATAATGGAATTAAGAAATATTAGGACAAGCAATGTCGGAGTGGCATTGACTAAATACAGTAGAATAGAATACAGTATATACATATGAAATGAGTAAATCAGTATGTAAACATTATTAAAGTGACTAGTGTTCCATTATTAAAGTGACCAGTGATTCCATGTCTATGTATATAGGACAGTAGCCTCTAAAGTGCAGGGTTGAGTAGCCGGTTGGTAGCCAGCTAGTGACAGTGACTAAGTTCAGGGCAGGGTACTGTGTGGAGGCTGGCTAGTGATGGCTGTTTAACAGTCTGATGGCCTTGAGATAGAAGCTGTTTTTCAGTCTCTCGGTCCCAGCTTTGATGCACCTGTACCTTCTGGATGGTAGAGGGGTGAACAGGCAGTGGCTCGGGTGGTTGATGTCCTTGATGATCTTTTTGGTCTTTCTGTGACATCGGGTGCTGCCCCTGTGTGCCCACGGAGATGCTTTGGGCAGACCACACTCTGGAGAGCCCTGCGGTTGCGACCTGCAGTTGCCGTACCCGGCGGTGATACAGCCTGACAGGATAATCTCAACTGTGCATCTGTAAAAGTTTCTGAGGGTCTTAGCGGCCAAGCCGTATTTCTTCAGCCTCCTGAGGTTTAAGAGGCCCTATTGCGCCGCCTTCACCACACTGTCTGTGTGGGTGGACCATTTCAGATTGTCAGTGATCAATGTATCACTGTCACCAGGCAGTGATGACATGTGGTTGAGGTCCATCTCCAGTATGAACAGCAGCACCTGCCTTATGATAAACACACCAGCAGCTAGAACAGTCATGAAACACACAGCATGACTTCAGTATGACTCTGGAGGAGAGGAGCGCACCAAGAACCCGTCCTAAATGGCACCCTATTTCCTATAGTGCGCTACAGCTCTATGGGCCCTGGTCAAAAGTAGTGCACTGTGTAGGGAATAGGGTGCCAGTTTGGGGATGCAGACCAATACGGCCACACAGGAAAATCTGTTAAAGACAACGGTCCAGTGTTATTGGAGTAGCGTGCAAGGGAAAAGGAGAAATGAGCAAATGAAAACGCCAACAGAACGACCATCTCCACGGCATGACTAAATTGCTCGTAAACCGCAACACCCAAACTCTCAGCAGCTTGCGTATAAACACACATGCTCCTCATAACAATTAAACCTAAATGAAGGAACAGAGAAGGAAAATACTCTGCTGGAGAGATCACTGGCTTTCTTTCCAAATAGCATTTACCCTTACAGAGAGGTAAGCTCAGTGGAGATTGGAGAGAGAGCCAGCTGGAGAGGGTTAATGCCCAGTAAGTGGATGTTTCACAGTGGCTATTTATTTGACTGTTATAATGTAGGGATCAGTGACAGGTCCAATGCTGTCTCCAAGTGGTGCCTGATACTGGTGTTGGATCTGGTGTTCCTGGTGTTGGTTCTGGTGTTCCTGATGTTGGTGCTGGTGTTGTTGGTGTTGTTGGTGATGGTACTGGTGTTGGTGCTGGTGGTGTTGGTGCTAGTGCTGGTGTTGGTGCTGGTAGTGGTGGTGCTGGTGAGGTTGGTGTTGGTGCTGGTGTTGGTGCTGGTAGTGTTGGTGCTTGTTCTGGTGTTAGTGCTAGTGTTTGTGCTGGTGTTGGTGCAGGTTCTGTGGATGTTGTTGGTACTAGTGTTGGTGCTGGTATTGGTGCTGGTGTTGGTGTTGTTGGTGCTGGTGTTGTTGGTACTGGTATTGGTGGTGGTGCTGGTGTTGGTGTTAGTGCTGGTGTTGCTGCTGGTATTGGTGCTGGCTCTGGTGTTCATGTTGGTGTTGGTCGTGTTGGTGCTGTTGGTTTAGTGTTGTTGGTGTTGGTGCCGGTGTTGGTGCTGGTGTTGGTGCTGATATGGGTGATGGTCTTGGTGGTGCTGATGTTGGTGCTGAAAGGAAAAAGGGGGAATAATGAAATATGAGAGTAGGTAATAGAGGGGAGGAGAGAAGGTGGGAGAGGAGAAGGGGAGGGAAGGAGAGGAGAAGGGGGGAGAGGAGAAGGGGGAGGAGAAGGGGGGAGAGGAGAGCAGCAGTGGCGTTGAGAGATTTACAGCTCCCAGATGTGGGGAGGACGTGTGTGTGTGTGTGTTTGTGCATGCGTGTTCGTGCGTTCATGTCCTGGGCGCTGGCTGGATGGTTGGCATGCGTTCCCCTGGCTCTGAAGCCCTCCATTAAGTGTAGTCAGTCACGCAGGCAGCAGACACACACACACACACACACACACACACACACACACATACACACACAGGCAGGTCATTAGGGTGCGGGCCTTCACAGTCAGGCCCGCAGGCCGTTCATCACCTAATTGGCGGACATGACAGGGAACACTTAGTGAGGACGCACGCTCCTTATCGCCATGGGCCCTAGCTAAATATAAGCCACCTGTAGGGCCAGCGCCGAGGAGACTCCACAGGGAGAGATGGAGCTGAGCTCGCTGTGTGTAACCTGACACAGCTCACTGCACACAGCAAACATACACACACTCGCATACGCTCTCCATTCCCTGCTCCAACGAATACACACACACACACACAAATTGACGACCGCGCTCCACATCCCATGCCCCAAACACACATGGACACACGCGCAAGCGCACACTCACATACGACCACTCACCTCTAAGTGCCGTTAACCTGTTGCAGGTTTCTGTCCTCTCTTTTGATGTTTATTGTAAGTGTAACAATATTCGCCACATAATAAAAGGCCTTTTACAGCCCCCCACTCATCAGAAGAGTCCCCTGGTGCAGGGTAATGATATCACTAATCAGAAGGGGCCCTGGTACAGCATACAGGTATCACTGCCCCGTACAGCTTTTATGGTAATTCACCACATGACTCCATATCCATATCATATAAAAAACAATTAAATGGTTAAATCTGACTGCCAGTCAACCTGTTGTCCGCCAGTCAAGCATAGCAACCCCAATTAGAAACCAAGAAGTAAAAAAAAAAAAAAAACATTTGCTCTGTAAAACCCACGTAAATGCTGGTTTACTGTTGAAATGCGGCTATCTGTTTACTGCCAACTTATCTAAAGGGGGGGGGTTACGTTTATGCTTTCTGCCCAAACCTCCCTCCCAAGCTTCCACTATAGGCCCATTGTTCTTAGAGTCTAGATGGCTGATAAACAGACGGTAGTGTAGCAGATCCATCTCTAACTGCCTCACTGTGTTATCCTTGTTGACCTTCAAGGTAGGAGGACGCAGGGGAAAGCAGCAGGTCTTTTCATCCTCTGTGATTATGCATTTGCAAAGAGGCCTGCTGGTGCAATAGCATCGGAGCACTTTAAAGTCCATCTGCGTGACTGAGACTACAACAGAGCCAAGATTCTAACAGAATATCACGAGTTCCTGATTTAATCTCATAATAGTTGGGCTTTAATGTCTAAATGCAAGACATATGTGCTTTTGACTTTGGTTATCTCCCTAGTTTAGTGCACGTAGGTCAATCTCTGAGGGCAGAGCCAAGGGAGGAGACTGTGTATGAATGTGATTTGTTATTGGGATTCATTCACTTCCTGGTTTAGTTGTTGTGGAAGCCTAGACAAAACAGTCACACTCAGAGTAATTACACTGAACAAAAATATCAACGCAACATGTTAAGTACTGGTCCCATGTTTCATGAGCTGAAATAAAAGATCACAGAAATGTTCCATACGCAAAAAAGCGTATTTCTCTCTTTGTGCACAAATTTGTTGACATCCCTATTTGTGAGCATTTCTCCTTTGCCAAGATAATCCATCCACCTGACAGGTGTGGCATATCAAGAAGCTGATTAAACATCATGATCATTACACAGGTGCACCTTAAAATAAAAGGCCAGTCTTTTGTCACTCAACACAATGCCACAGATGTCTCAAGTTTTGAGGGAGCATGCAATTGGCATACTGACTGCAGGAATGTCCACCAGAGCTGATGTTGCCAGAGAATTTAATGCTAATTTCTCTACCACCAACTCAATGTCATTTTAGAGAATATGGTAGTACGTCTACGCCAGCTGCCAGAACATGTTCAATGCGCATTGGTATAGATTCTACAAGTGGACCTAAACCATGCCAGGAAAATGAACCCCACGCATTAACATATACTTTGTATCCTTCGTTTACTCAAGTGTTTATTTTATTTTGGCAGTTACTGGTATACCTACAGTCGGGAAGGCCGTAGTTAGGGTAGCATGTGCGCCAAATATACACCTTGTTGCGTTTTGGCCATAGACATATTATCCATAAAACCTCTTACCCTGGCAATTTGACTGTTAAACTCATGGGTACACTAGCAATGGATGCCAGAGAAGTTTGCCTTTTGCAGATTTAAAAATACAATCACGGGGAAAAACATACAGTTCTTTTTACAAAACAAATGCCTACTGCTGAAAAGAGAAGACTAATCTCTGTAGAATGAACAGAAACACATGTTTTGTTTGTATTTGTAGCTAAGAGCAGCACTATATTTCAAAGTAGCTCATCTTGAGATAGGCTATAGGCATGACAATTGCATCGGCTATCACTGTGAGTAGCCTATGACTTAATCTTCATCATTAGGTGAGTCAGTGCCACTGGAAATGTTATTTAGTAGCCTACTGTAGCCTATGATTAACAGTATATTTTGTACATACAGTACCCGTCAAGAGTTTGGACACATGCTATTTTCTACATTGTAGAATAATAGTGAAGACATCAAAACTATGAAATAACATATGGAATCTTGTAGTAACCAAAAAGTGCTAAACAAATCCAAATATATTTTAGATTTTAGATTCTTCAAAGTAGCCACCCTTTGCCTTGATGACAGCTTTGCACACTCTTGGCTTTCTCTCAACCAGCTTCACCTGTAATGCTTTTGCAACTGTCTTGAAGGAGTTCCCACATATGCTGAGCACTTGTTGGCTGCTTTACCTTTACTCTGCGGTCCAACTCATCCCAAACCATCTCAACTGGGTTGAGTTTGGGTGATTGTGGAGGCCAGGTCATCTCATGCAGCACTCCATCACTCTCCTTCTTGGTCAAATAGCCCTTACACAGCCTGGAGGTGTGTTGGGTCATTGTCCTATTGAAAAACAAAAGAGTCAGATGGGATGGCGTATCGCTGTAGAATGCTTTGGTAGCCATGCTGGTTAAGTGGGCACTTGAATTCTAAACAAATCACTGACAGTGTCACCAGCAAAGCACCCCTACACCATCACACCTCCTCCTCCTCCATGCTTCACGGTGGGAACCACACGAGGAGATCATTCGTTCACCTACTCTGAGTCTCACAAAGACACGGGCGGTTGGAACCAAAAATCTAAGATTTGGACTCATCAGACCAAAGGACAGATTTCCACAGATTGAAAGTCCATTGCTCGTGTTTCTTGGTCCAAGTAGGTCTCTTCTTATTATTGGTGTCCTTTAGTAGTGGTTTCTTTGCAGCAATTCGACCATGAAGGCCTGATTCACTCAGTCTCCTCTGAACAGTTGATGTTGAGATGTGTCTGTTACTTGTACTCTGTGAAGCATTTATTTGGGCTGCAATTTCTGAGGCTGGTAACTCTAATGAACTTATCCTCTGCAGCAGAGGTAACTCTGGGTCTTCCTTTCCTTTGGTGGTCCTCATGAGAGCCAGTTTCATCATAGCGCTTGATGTTTTTTGCGACTGCACTGTAACAACTTTCAATGTTTTTGACATTTTCCGTATTGACTGACCTTAAAGTAATGACAGACTTACATTTCTCTTTGCTTATTTGAGCTGTTCTTGCCATAATATAGACTTGGTGTTTTACCAAATAAGGATATCTTCTGTATACTAACAACCTGTATACTAACCCTACCTTGTCACAACACAACTGATTGGCTCAAACACATTAAGAAGGAAAGAAATTCCACAAATTAACTTCTAACAAGGCACACTTGTTAATTGAAATGCATTACATGTGACTACCTCATGAAGCTGGTTGAGAGAATGCCAAGAGTGTGCAAAGCTGTCATCAAGCCAAAGGGGGGCTACTTTGAAGAATCTGAAATATAAAATATATTTTGATTTGTTTAACACTTTTTTGGTTACTACATGATTCCATATGTGTTATTTCATAGTTTTGATGTCTTCACTATTATTCTACAATGTAGAAAATAGTAAAAATAAAGAAAAACCCTTGAATGAGTAGTTGTGTCCAAACTTTTGACTGGTACTGTTTATACAGTATGTCCTCCTAATATTGTACAATATGTGTGTTGCTTCATTGGCCTGGGCTATTGTTTGTTTGAATTCAAGACCAGATTGATCTCAGTTTGTCAGTTTGTCAAAAAGATTAAGCTAATGTCTTCTGTCATGTAAATTACATAGAATTGCATGAAATATGTTTTTTAAAAGCAGATTTCTTTCAGACCCTGCTATGGCAAACGTTATTATGGCTTTATTAAAATTGACCACGCATCGAATTGCATCTTGATGCACTAATTTGTTTACAGAAATGATGGCGTGCCGGGAAGGGGGAAGGGGGGACAAAAATACAATGCCCTGGGGCTTATGATTTCTTAATATGTCCCTTCTCATCAAATATTCAAAAAAGTATTCAAATAACGAGATGTATCCACCAATCCAAGGAGAAGAATAGTCGGGAGCTTCTTTATGAGACTGGGACTACTTTGCACTGTGGAAGTTATTGTAGCTAATTAGGTATTGTTGCTAAGGTAAACTAGAGTTTTGGGTCGAGGCATGAATAAAGCCAACCAAAATGATGATGAAAATTATGATTATGGTAACAATGATGACATTGATGAAGATGCCAATGAAGATGATTATCTGAAGAAAGATGGAGCTGGAGTCTGGCGGTAGTTGTCAGAGTGAGGTCTGAGGAGTGAATGAGTCCCTGGTGTAAGTGATTACTGGACAAAACAGAGAGACAGAAACAGAGACAGAAACATAGAGACAGCTACAGAGACAGAGAGAGACAGAAACTGAGAGAGACAGAAACAGAGATCGACAGAAACAGAGACAGAAACAGAGAGAGACAGAAACAGAGAGAGACAGAAACAGAGAGCGACAGAAAGAGAGACAGAAACAGAGAGAGAGACAGAGAAAGAGACCGAAACAGAAACAGAGAGAGACAGAAACAGAAACAGAGAGCGCTCAGGCCACTCCACTGCCTGCTGGCGTGAGACAGAAACTCTCCAGATATCTCTGTTTCATTATTAAAGAGGCCATGATGAGCCCAGCTGCACAGATGGATGGATGGGCAAACAGTGGCAGAGAGAAGCAGGACAGACACATTCTGGAGATCACCATGCCTGGTCCGCACACATATTTGCATACACACACTTACGTGCACTCACACAGAATCCTATCCCTGAATTAGCTGTGCAGTGTCCACCAGCTTCCCCTGCTCAGAGACAACAAAACAAGCCCCTCTAATACAGTATTCTGAAGACAGGACATGAATAAGTCAGGACATTCATAAGACAGGACATTCATAAGACAGGACATTCATAAGACAGGACATTCATAAAGGCGCTTGGTGCCGTGAGGAACGAGCTGCCTGCCTGCCGAAGGTTTGATGTGGCAGCCAACAGCCCCTGGACTTCCTGCTTACACAGGCCGGTTTGTGTGTGTGTGTGTGTGTGTGTGTGTGTGTGTGTGTGTGTGTGTGTGTGTGTGTGTGTGTGTGTGTGTGTGTGTGTGTGTGTGTGTGTGTGTGTGTGTGTGTGTGTGTGTGTGTGTGTGTGTGTGTACAGTATGTGTGCATCAGAAAGTGTGTGTCCACGAGTGAGTGTGGATGTGTGGGTTCGTGTTTGGAGTGCAGTTCACACAGACCCCATAATGAGTGGAAAACTCCCTCCCAAAGGGAAGCTCTGGCTTTAACACAGTTCACCAGCCTGCTTCCCGCCCCAGGCAGACTCCAAGAGAGCCCCAGTGCTGCTTGGCCTGTCCCCCTTTTCCCCACGCCACTCTGTTTGTCTTTCTCCGTACTCAGACCAGCTCATCTCTCTGCACTAGGCCTGGGGCAGGCTGACTGAGGCCTGTCGTCTACAGTCAATCCACTGCCTGGGAATATGGTACTCTAGCTCCTGAGAAACGTAGCCAACATCAATGACAAAACACAACCACTGCATATTTGTTTTCTTTAAATGATACAGTCATATGAGAAATAGCCAAACGGATCAAATCTACACTGATGCAAACATTAAAAGACATCTGTAAGTTGTAAGTTGTTCTGTCATCAGTTGTCTAACTGTCATCAGCTCCAGAACAGATGACACAGTGTGCCCTTTGGCCCCAGGTAGTGTCAGAATAGTGTGTGTGGATCATCCCTGCTGTGTGTGCACGTGTGTGTGTGTGTGACACCTACAGCCCACCACTCCAGGGATAGCATTGTGAGGCCCCCTGGATTTTCTGTGTGTGTGTTTGTGTCCTCTGGTGAGCAGATGTTCCAGAAATGATCTGCCACACTCACTCATCCAGGCCTAGAGCAATGCCCCATGTTCCAGCACCATCCCTCCAACTCCTTACTAACCCTAACCCCATGTTCCAGCACCATCCCTCCAACTCCTTACTAACCCTAACCCCATGTTCCAGCACCATCTCTCCAACACCTTACTAACCCTAACCCCATGTTCCAGCACCATCTCTCCAACTCCTTACTAACCCTAACCCCATGTTCCAGCACCATCTCTCCAACTCCTTACTAACCCTAACCCCATGTTCCAGCACCATCCTCCAAATCCTTACTAACCCTAACCCCATGTTCCAGCACCATCCTCCAAATCCATACTAACCCTAACCCCATGTTCCAGCCCCATCCCTCCAGCTCCCTTACTAACCCTTACCCCATGTTCCAGCCCCATCCCTCCAACTCCTTACTAACCCTAACCCCATGTTCCAGCCCCATCCCTATAAACTCCTTACTAATCCTAACCTCATGTTCCAGCCCCATCCCTCCAACTCCCTTACTAACCCTTACCCCATGTTCCAGCCCCATCCCTCCAACTCCTTACTAACCCTAACCCCATGTTCCAGCCCCATCCCTCTAAACTCCTTACTAACCCTAACCTCATGTTCCAGCCCCATCCCTCCAACTCCCTTACTAACCCTTACCGCATGTTCCAGCCCCATCCCTCCAACTCCTTACTAACCCTAACCCCATGTTCCAGCCCCATCCCTCTAAACTCCTTACTAACCCTAACCTCATGTTCCAGCCCCATCTCTCCAACTCCCTTACTATCCCTAACCCCATGTTCCAGCCCCATCCATCCAACTCCTTACTAACCCTAACCCCATGTTCCAGCCCCATCCTCCAAATCCTTACTAACCCTAATCCAATGTTCCAGCCCCATCCCTCCAACTCTGTTACTAACCCTAATCCATATAGTGTGTGTGGATCATCCCTGCTGTGTGTGCACGTGTGTGTGTGTGACACCTACAGCCCACCACTCCAGGGATAGCATTGTGAGGCCCCATGGATTTTCTGTGTGTGTGTTTGTGTCCTCTGGTGAGCAGATGTTCCAGACACGATCTGCCACACTCACTCATCCAGGCCTAGAGCAATGCCCCATGTTCCAGCACCATCCCTCCAACTCCTTACTAACCCTAACCCCATGTTCCAGCACCATCCCTCCAACTCCTTACTAACCCTAACCCCATGTTCCAGCACCATCTCTCCAACTCCTTACTAACCCTAACCCCATGTTCCAGCACCATCTCTCCAACTCCTTACTAACCCTAACCCCATGTTCCAGCACCATCTCTCCAACTCCTTACTAACCCTAACCCCATGTTCCAGCACCATCTCTCCAACTCCTTACTAACCCTAACCCAATGTTCCAGCACCATCTCTCCAACTCCTTACTAACCCTAACCCCATGTTCCAGCCCCATCCCTCCAACTCCTTACTAACCCTAACCCCATATTCCAGCACCATCTCTCCAACTCCTTACTAATCCTAACCCATGTTCCAGCACCATCTCTCCAACTCCTTACTAACCCTAACCCCATGTTCCAGCCCCATCCTCCAAATCCTTACTAACCCTAACCCCATGTTCCAGCCCCATCCCTCCAACTCCCTTACTAACCCTTGCCCCACGTTCCAGCCCCATCCCTCCAACTCTGTTACTAACCCTAATCCAATGTTCCAGCCCCATCCTCCAAATCCTTACTAACCCTAACCCCATGTTCCAGCCCCACCGCTACAAATCCTTACTAACCCTAACCCCATGTTCCAGCCCCATCCTCCAAATCCTTACTAACCCTAACCCCAAGTTACAGACCCATCCCTCCAACTCCCATACTAACCCTAACCCCATGTTCCAGCCCCATCCCTCCAACTCCATCACTAAGCCTATCCCCATGTTCCAGCCCCATCCCTCCAACTCCTTACTAACCCTGACCCTGTTTTCCAGCCCCATCCCTCTAAACTCCTTACTAACCCTTACCCCATGTTCCAGCCCCATCTCTCCAACTCCTTACTAACCCTAACCCCATGTTCCAGCCCCATCTCTTCAACTCCTTACGAACCCTAACCCCATGCTCCAGCCCCATCCCTCCAACTCCCTTACTAACCCTAACCCCATGTTCCAGCCCCATCCCTCCAACTCCTTACTAACCCTGACCCTGTTTTCCAGCCCCATCCCTCTAAACTCCTTACTAACCCTAACCTCATGTTCCAGCCCCATTCCTCCAACTCCCTTACTAGCCCTAACCCCATGTTCCAGCCCCATCCATCCAACTCCTTACTAACCCTAACCCCATGTTCCAGCCCCATCCTCCAAATCCTTACTAACCCTAATCCAATGTTCCAGCCCCATCCCTCCAACTCTGTTACTAACCCTAATCCAATGTTCCAGCCCCATCCTCCAAATCCCTACTAACCCTAACCCCATGTTCCAGCCCCATCCCTCCAACTCCATTACTAACCCTTACCCCATGTTCCAGCCCCATCCCTCCAACTCCTTACTAACCCTGACCCTGTTTTCCAGCCCCATCCCTCTGAACTCCTTACTAATCCTAACCCCATGTTCCAGCCCTATCCCTCCAACTCCCTTACTAACCCTAACCCCATGTTCCAGCCCCATCCTCCTAATCCTTACTAACCCTAACCCTATGATCCAGCCCGTTCCTCCAAATCCTTACTAAGTCTAACCCCATGTTCCAGCGCCATCCTTCAAATCCTTACTAACCCTAACCCCATGTTCCAGCCCCATCCTTCCAACTCCTTTACTAAGCCTAACCCCATGTTCCAGCCCCATCCTCCAAATCCTTACTAACCCTAACCCCATGTTCCAGCCCCATCCCTCCAACTACTTACTAACCCTGACCCTGTTTTCCAGCCCCATCCCTCTAAACTCCTTACTAACCATAACCCCATGTTCCAGCCCCATCTCTCCAACTCCTTACTAACTCTAACCCCATGTTCCAGCACCATCTCTCCAACTCCTTACTAACCCTAACCCCATGTTCCAGCACCATCCTCCAAATCCTTACTAACCCTAACCCCATGTTCCAGCCCCATCCCTCCAACTCCCGTATTAACCCTTACCCCATGTTCCAGCCCCATCCCTCCAACTCCTTACTAACTCTGACCCTGTTTTCCAGCCCATCCCTCTAAACTCCTTACTAACCCTAACCTCATGTTCCAGCCCCATCCCTCCAACTCCCTTACTAACCCTAACCCCATATTCCAGCCCCATCCATCCAACTCCTTACTAACCCTAACCCCATGTTCAAGCCCCATCCATCCAAATCCTTACTAACCCTAATCCAATGTTCCAGCCCCATCCCTCCAACTCTGTTAGTAACCCTAATCCAATGTTCCAGCCCCATCCTCCAAATCCCTACTAACCCTAACCCCATGTTCCAGCCCCATCCCTCCAACTCCATTACTAACCCTTACCCCATGTAAGGCGGCAGGTAGCCTAGTGGTTAGAGCGTTGGACTTGTAACCGGAGAGTTGCAAGTTCAAATCCCCGAGCTGACAAGGGAAAAAAATCTGTTGTTCTGCCCCTGAACAAGGCAGTTAACCCACTGTTCCCTGGGCGCCGAAGACGTGGATGTCGATTAAGGCAGCCCCCCGCACCTCTCTGATTCAGAGGGGTTGGGTTAAATGCGGAAGACACATTTCGGTTGAAGGCATTTGGTTGTACAACTGACTAATAATGGTGACTTTGTTCCAGCCCCAACTCCCTTACTAGCCCCATCCTCCAAATCCTTACTAACCCTGTTTTCCATCCCTCTGAACTCCCTTACTAACCCCATGTTCCAGACCCATCCTTCCAACTCCCTTACTAGCCCTAGCCCCATCCCTCTGAACTCCTTACTAACCCTAACCCCATGTTCCAGCCCCATCCATCCAACTCCCTCACTAACCCTAACCCCATGTTCCAACCCCATCCCTCTGAACTCCTTACTAACCCCAGCCCCATCCATCCAACTCCCTCACTAACCCTAACCCCATGTTCCAACCCCATCCCTCTGAACTCCTTACTAACCCTAACCCCTTGTTCCAGACCCATCCCTCCAACTCTGTTACTAACCCTAACCCCATGTTCCAGCCCCATCCCTCTGAACTCCCTTACTCCCCATCCTCGTAGCCCCAAAGGTTTGGTTTTAGTCCAGCTCCCCTAAAATAGCTCCTTCAACGATGCATCGGCCAGGATGATTCATAGCTAGGTCCAGCCAAACTAGTGGAAAGCCTGACGCTCTCTCACTGTACTGCTTTGACCTCCCATCCTATCCCATCCATGATGAGCCAATCTGAAACCAGAGCCTGAATTAAGAATGCTTCGATATAATATTTTACCTTTGTTTAACTATGCAAGTCAGTTAAGAACAAATTCTTATTTACAATGACAGCTTACCCCGGCCAAACTCTAACAACACTGGTTCAATTGTGCACTGCCCGACTGGACTCACAATCACCGCCAGTTGTGAAAGAGCCTGGAATTGAACCAGGGTCTATAATGACACCTCTAGCATTGAGAGTGTCTTAGACCGGTGCGCCACCCGGGAGACCATATTAATGAGCATAGTGCCTAGCATGGATCATTATCATTATCTATGGTCCATTCAGGCTGTCCATTTAGCAGCATTCAGACAGTCACAAGGCTCCCATTCTCCACCAGGCTGGTACTGTTTTCTCCATTTTAAAAGATGAATTACCCAGATGTTTCCTTGTTTTGCTGTTGGCTCTTTCTCACATTATATATCAAACAGAAAGTCTCTCTCTCTACATCTCTCTCTCTCTCTTTCTATTACTGTAAAGAGAAATCGAGAGAGAACAATGTGTTTTTTGTTAATGTTTATGACCTGAATGCAGAGGGATCTGTAGAAACTCGTATTTCTTCGCCTAGTTAGAGCTGACTTTCAAACAGACTTGTCTAATTCAATTACAATGTTTTTTGTTTTATTTATCTCATGTAAGAAACAGGCAATATGAACAAGAAAAAGGAAATACTGATGGTTAGGTGTCACTGGTAAATTATTTTGTGAAGCCTGTACAAATTAACATTGGCTGCTCCTCAAGTCCCTAATGATGTGTATCTTGACACTTGTCCTGACTGATTGGGGCTGTAGATTGGCTGTCAGTGGTTTAAAAATACAGTAACATGGTAGACAGCTGAAACCTGGATGTCTCTTCCATCCCCCACCTTATGTAACTCAACCCTGACCTGCTGACTCTCAGGCCAACCTGTAATACTAGCCCTGCCTTCACCAACGGTATCCGGTGGCAACGCACACACACATACACACTTGCATCAACAGCAGCAGCATCTATAATAGATGCCTGGAAACATATGCAATGACGGGACCTCAAACAGGGGACAGAGCAATTTCTATAAGGCCACTGGCCATATGGTGAACAGGACTCCTCTATGTGGTGATTGATGGTAACTGTCGGGTGGGACCCCTGGTCCGGCAGAACACAGAGGATCCACTGGGGGCTAGTGTTTCAACCCTCCTCCTCCATTCAGCCATTCATCCACATAAAGAGTTAACCCCCGCTCCCCTGCTGCCTAGCCCCAGCCCACCACACTGCCAAGGCCCCTCTCTGTGGCTAGCCTGCTGGCACAGCCCCCGAACCCTCAATTCAATTC
Source organism: Brachymystax lenok tsinlingensis (assembly GCA_030435695.1). Lineage (NCBI taxonomy): Eukaryota > Metazoa > Chordata > Actinopteri > Salmoniformes > Salmonidae > Brachymystax > Brachymystax lenok. The sequence goes on from CM059791.1 coordinate 15,295,212, forward strand.
AATTTAAGGTCTTTATTGGCATGGGAAACATATGTTAACATTGCCAAAGCAAGTGAAGTCGATAATAAACAAAAGTGAAATAAACAATACAAATTAACAGTAAGCATTACACTCACAGAAGTTCCAAAAGAATAAAGACATTTCAAATGTCATATTATGTCTATATACAGTGTTGTAATGATGTGCAAATAGTTAAAGTACAAAATGGAAAATAAATTAACATAAAGATGGGTTGTATTTACAATGGTGTTTGTTCTTCACTGGTTGTCCTTTTCTTGTGGAAACATTTGACAAATCTTGTTGCTGTGATGGCACACTGTGGTATTTTCGTATTCTTTGTGGATCTGTGTAATCTGAGGGAAATATGTGTCTCTAATATGGTCATACAGTTGGCAGGAGGTTAGGAAGTGCAGCTCAGTTCCCACCTCATTTTGTGGGCAGTGTGCACATAGCCTGTCTTCTCTTGAGAGCCAGGTCTGCCTATGGCGGCCTTTCTCAATAGCAAGGCTATGCTCACTGAGTCTGCACATAGTCAAAGTTTTCCTTAAGTTTGGGTCAGTCACAGTGGTCAGGTATTCTGCCACTGTGTACTCTCTGTTTTGGGCCAAATAGCATTCTAGTGTTTTTGTTAATTCTTTCTGATGTGTCAAGTAATTATCTTTTTGTTTTCTCATGATTTGGTTGGGTCTAATTGTGTTGCTGTCCTGGGGCTCTGTGGGGTCTGTTTGTGTTTGTGAACAGAGCCCCAGGACCAACTTGCTTATGGGACTCTTCTCCAGGTTCATCTCTCTGTAGGTGATGGCTTTGTTATGCATGGTTTGGGAATCGCTTCCTTTTAGGTGGTTGTAGAATTGAACGGCTCTTTTCTGGATTTTGATCATTAGCAGGTATTGGCCTAATTCTGCTCTGCATGCATTATTTGGTCTTTTACATTGTGCACGGAGGATATTTTTGCAGAATTCTGCACGCAGAGTCTCAATTTGGTGTTTCTCTATCAATTCAATTCAATTTAAGGGCTTTATTGGCATGGGAAACATATGTTAACATTGCCAAAGCAAGTGAACTAGATAATAAACAAAAGTGCAATAAACAATAAAAATGTATTAACAGTAAACATTACACTCACAGAAGTTCCAATAGAATAAATACATAAAAAATGTCATATTATGTGCAAATAGTTAAAGTACAAAAGGGACAATAAATAAATATAAATATGGGTTGGATTTACAATGGTGTTTGTTCTTCACTGGTTGCCCTTTTCTTGTGGCAACAGGTCACAAATCTTGCTGCTGTGATGGCACACTGGTATTTCACCAAATATCTCTCTGTGGGTTTAAAGCCTCACGGTGGCTCTGCCTGGCTGGCTGGCCCCCCTCTGCTGCTCTGTTTAACCCCCTGACTGAGCACTCTGACTGGGGCACAGCAGAGCCAGATGGTACCCGCTCCCTAGAAACACGCTATGCCAGATTGGGAGAGGGAAAAACATGATACCAGGGTGCTTTACGCTTTAATTGACCACACAACAGCCACACTTTGGAGATGATTACCGGAAATAGTCATCACCATCAGTCACACATATGTTTGATTTGATATGCGGAACAACTGTTAATATCTGAAAGCACGGCTCAACACGTGAAAGGGATGAAGTGAGTTGGTGACACCTTAAATGGGCTCGAGGTAATGGCTGGAGTGGAATAGTATGAAATACAGCAAACATGGTTTCCATGTGTTTGATGCCATTCCATCTGCTCCGTTCCAGCCATTATTGTGAGCCGTCCTCCCCTCAGTAGCCTCCACTGGAGTCTAGTTAATGACCGTTTCAATATGACAACAAATTGATCTACGGCAACACTCATCAATAGTGTAGGTAGGAAGGTCTAGTCCATGGATGATCTCTTAAACCTAGCCATAAGAAAGTCTAGTCCATGGATGATCTCTAAAACCTAGCCAGAAGGAAGTCTAGTCCATGAATGATCTCTAAAACCTAATCAGAGGAAAGTCTAGTCCATGGATTATCTCTAAAATCTAACCAGAGGGAAGTGCAGTCCATCAATGATCTCTAAAACCTAACCAGAAGGAAGTCTAGTCCATGGATGATCTTTAAATGATCTTTAAAGCCTAGCCAGAGGGAAGTCTAGTCCATGGATGATCTCTAAAACCTAACCAGAGGGAAGTCTAGTCCATGGATGATCTCTAAAACCTAACCAGAGGGAAGTCAAGTCCATGGATGATCTCTAAAACCTAGCTAGAGGGAAGTCTAGTACATGGATGTTCTCTAAAACCTAGATGTTCTCTAAAACCTAGCCAGAGGAAAGTCTAGTCCATGGATGATCTCTAAAACCTAGCCAGAGGGAAGTCTAGTCCATGGATGATCTCTTAGTCTAGTCCATGTGAAGTCATGTGAAGTCATGTGAAGTCAAGTCCAGTCCATGTGAAGTCAAGTCTAGTCCATGTGAAGTTATGTGAAGTCAAGTCTAGTCCATGTGAAGTCATGTGAAGTCAAGTCTAGTCTATGTGAAGTCATGTTAAAGCATGAAGTCATGTGAAGTCATGTAAAAACATGAAGTCATGTGAAGTCATGTAAAAGCATGAAGTCATGTGAAGTCATGTAAAAACATGAAGTCATGTGAAGTCATGTAAAAACATGAAGTCATGTGAAGTCATGTAAAAACATGAAGTCATGTGAAGTCATGTAAAAACATGAAGTCATGTGAAGTCATGTAAAAACATGAAGTCGTGAAGTCATGTAAAAATGTGACGTTATGTTTTTGGTACACTTTTTTGTAACACTTCACATTTGACATTTTACAGTACACGTGACATGTCACATGTGAAATCATGTGAAAACGGGTTTTTGGAACACTTGAAATTGAAGTCCAAAGTGTAGGAATACAAGTGAAATCAGTTATCAACACAGACATGGTGCTGTAGCAGGAAGATAGGAATGCAGTGAATCAAGAGGTTGTGAGTTCAAATTACAGGTAAGGACATGTTGAATAATAATTACTGTATAAATAAACACACATTGTAGTCATCTATGTCAAAGTGTGTTAAATATGTACGTTTAAAATACTTTATGTTAAAAGCACTGTGTGTGTATCATAAAGACTTTATTTGCAGGGCATCACCTGTGAAATCTCATGTGAAAATCCACGTGAAACTTTGTAAAATATCATCACATGTGAAGTGTTCCAAAAACACATATTTTCACATGATTTCACATGTGAAATCATGTTATTTTACACATGTGAAATCATTTGGTTTTTCCATAAGGGCATCCTGCCTTTCCTGTTAGAGGATGGACATTCTAGAGATTCAGCTCCCAAGAAAGAGCCATTCAAAACCCTGCTCTATTCTCAATGTAAATTGGAATGATCTGACAATCTGTGAGTTAATCTGATCCTCTAAGTGAAGTCTGCAGCAGCAGCAGCAGACACACGAAGCCCAGCCACACAATGGCTCTGGCAGGCTGCTTAACTCTGCCTCTCCTCTCTGTTCTGTACATTACATGTCTTCTTCCTTCTGACCTTGCCAGCCAAACAAAGATGGCTGAGCTGAATGGCAGGCCTTGTCTGGCGTGTCCGTGGTGTGATGGAGGGAGGGATGGCAGCACATGGCAGCACTCAGCTCCACACAATACCGTCCACTGTACACCTGTCCCTCCAGTCCTCCAGTCCCTCCCCATCCAGGCTGCCAGCCTGTCCGCTTTATTCTGTTTTGGCCATTAACACCCCCTCCTTTTCATTTAACCTACTCAAACGAGTGTGTGTGTGTATGATTGCATTTGTGCGTGTGTGTATAAAGGGGATTAGTAGACCGAGGGAAACCTTGGAGGAGGGTTAGTGGGGACGGGAAGGATAGAGGGGGAGGCAGAGGAGGAGGGCAATATCTTAACAGATCACCCCCTCCACCCCCGCCCCACTCCACTGTGACTCCAGCATCACCAGGACCATGGAGAAGTCAGGGCTAGGGGGTGTCTGCTGCCCAGCTCACCCCGGCAGAACTCCTATTGTTGGGTCAGTGTTTGCCCTGGAAGGCATTGCCCTAGCCTGTTTGCGCTGAGAGAAGGGGAAAGAAGCCAGAGGAGAATCTCCATTTGTTCAACGTCTACTGCTCCATTCAGCTTGGTGGGCTTTGACAAATGAAGGCAATAAAGAGGCAGGCCTGGCAGGGGATCAATTAACCACTAGTGGGGAGCAAGACGGCTGAGACCCCTTCATGGTGGAAATAGGACAACTAAACCTTAGTGAGGGGAATTCCAGTCAGGGTAAATTTGTCCGGCTCTCTGTTGGTCTATCCATCTACCCATTGGATGCCTGGACTCTTGGTTTATGGAAGCAACTTGAACTCCATAAACTGGTTTCAATAGCACTGGTTTCAATAGCACTGGTTTCAATAGCACTGAGAAACAGGGTGAGAACATATTGGACCAAATGTATTTTCTGTCGACGTGCAGTTGTCATTGCACTACATTTCCACTTGTTGCATCAAGACACTACAGTGACATGACAAGGTGTCAGATCATGGTCAGACAACCCATAACATGACATCATGACACACATCATGACACACATGTCCAAGAAAACAGAATAAATCTCCACATGTACGCTCTAATGCCTTTTAGGGCATATCCAAGCCTAACACTCTTGCAGTAAAGTTTCTGTCAACATTGTGCTTAATGCTGGAGCAAATACATTGAGCAAACAGAGCTGAGGATGACAGGACAGGACAGCTTTGGGCTCCAGTGACACCCACCCTCTCTGACAGTCATTTGTCTACCTCACATTCAAATAGAAATCCAACAGAGGACAACGGCTTGCTTAGCCTGGTCCCAGATCTGTGCTGTATAGCCAACGACCCAAGGAGTATTGACCATACAGCACAAACAGATCTGGGACCAGGCTTGTAGAGGACTCCTCCAGTCTCCATCACAGGGACTGCTGTGCTGTGGTTCCAGCTTGTGGAGGCGTTGACCCCATTCAGCCAGCCTAAAGCTCCTGAAAAAACCCTGAAGGCTGCCTAGCGACGGAGAAATGAGTTAGTGGGATCCGTCAGTCAGTGACAGCATCTGAATTGTCTGTTAGTTTACCTCTTCTGATTCTCAACCAGGCACGAGGGAGAGAAAGAGAGGAGGATGGGGGAAAGACTACATTTGGCTGTGGCATTTATTGAACATTTCTGCACTGAAGGAAAGAAGTACGTAAAAGAGGGGGGGGGATTCCTAAAAAACAACCCTCCTTAGAACACTGCCATTCAATATTAAAGAGAGGTGCACCTGGACTCTGCTGTTTCATGTGGGGTCTTGTTGTTGCCCACACTGGACAAATGGAAGAGAGTGATAAGGTCAAATAGGAAATGAGAAACAGTGCATCATCAGTCAGGAGTGACGCGAGGTACAGTACCATGGGAGCTGGGGAACCTGTCTGCCTAGCTGATGCAGAGGGCAAAGGTCAAATAGTCATCTTCTGACAGGATTTTCACACACTCTCACACACCCGCACACATATGTTGGTTTTACTATCCAATTGGGGACCCAAAAATGTATTCCCATTCAAAATCCAATTTTCCCTAACCCTAACCCTTACTCTTAAACTAACCCTAACCATAACCCTAGCCTTTAACCTAACACTAACGCTAACCGTAACCCTAACCCTAACCCAGAACCCCTAAGCCTAAACATAACCACAACTTCTAACCCTAACCCTAATTCTAAAGCTAACTCTAAACCTAACCCCTAAGCCTAAACCTAACCCCTAAGCCTAAACCTAACCCCTAAGCCTAAACCTAACCCCTAAGCCTAAACCTAAACCTAACCCCTAAACCTAAACCTAACCCTAACCCCTAAGCCTAAACCTAACCCCTAAACCTAAAGTAGCATTTTTCCTTTTGGGGACCGTCGAAATGTTCTCACTTGTCAAATTTTCCTTGTTTTATTATCCTTGTGAGGACTTATGGAACCCAAAGGGATTGTAAAGTTATACCACGTGCACACGCACACAAACACATACACGTCCATGGCTGTCAGTTTGGAGGCAGGTCCCTCTGAGTGTAAGTACATGCTTTGAATGCTAATGCAGTGATGTGAGCTCAGGTTTTCCACTTGGCTGGGCTGTCAGGCAGGCAGGGCCCCTGACATGAGGTGGACCCACACCCTGGGCTCTGGGCTGGCGGATGTGGGATGTTTGTACAGTATGAGTGTCACTACTGACCCCAAACCAACTAATTCATTTCATCTTTCAAAACAATGGAAATCAAATGGACTTTTCCTTGATGGAATGGGTTGACCTTGCCTATGGAAGTAAATATACAGTATATTTTTGCTGAGGCAAAAACACCCTGTATGAAAAAATATGATGTGTGTGTGTGTGTGTGTGTGTGTGTAACTTTTGCCCTCTGCGTCAGCCAGGCAGACAGGTTTCCCAGCTCCCATGGTATTGTACTGTACCTCCTTTCACTGCTGATTGACAATGCATTGTTTCTCATTTCCTATTTGACCTCATCACCCTCTTCCTCCTCTCACAGATCATCTCTTCAGGTCAGGAAACAATAAACATTTTGACAGGCTGTCATCTTGTCTTGTCAGAATGTATCTGTTGATGTTTACATAAACTCTCTGTCTCCTCATCACTCTCTTCCTCCTCTCACAGATAATCTCTTCAGGTCAGGAAACAATAAACATTTTCGTCAGAATGTATCTGTTGATGTTTACATAAACTCTCTGTCTCCTCATCACTGCTAGTCACATCAAACCAACACACAGGGGGAAGGGGATGCTTGACAGGATACACTACATCACCAAATGTATGTGGACACCCCTTCAAATTAGTGGATTCGGCTATTCCAGCCAAACCCTTTTCTGACAGGTGTATAAAATCAAGCACACAGCCATGCAATCTCCATAGGAAATATTGGCAGTAGAATGGCCTTACTGAAGAACTCAGTGACTTTCAACGTGGCACAGTCATAGGATGCCACCTTTCCAACAAGTCAGTTTGTCAAATGTCTGCCCTGCTAGAGCTGCCCCGGTCAACTGTAAGTGCTGTTATTGTGAAGTGGAAATGTCTAGGAGCAACAACGGCTCAGCAGCAAAGTGGTAGACCACACAAGCTTGCAGAACGGTACCCCCGAGTGCTGAAGCGCATAGCCCGAACAAATCGTCTGTCCTCGGTTGCAACACTCACTAACGAGTTCCAAAGCAGCCACACATAAGCCTAAGATCACCATGCACAATGCCAAGCATTGGCTGGACTGGTGTAAAGCTTGCCGCCATAGGACTCTGGAGCAGTGGAAACGCGTTCTCTGGAGTGATGAATCACGCTTCACCATCTGGCAGTCTGATGGATGAATCTGGGTTTGGCAGATGCCAGGAGATCGCTACCTCCCAGATGCATAGTGCCAACTGTAAAGTTTGGTGGAGGAGGAATAATGGTTTGGGGCTGTTTTTCATAGTTCGGGTTAGGCCCCTTAGTTCCAGTGAAGAGAAATCTTAACACTACAGCTTACAATGATATTCTACACGATACTGTGGGCACAACCTTGTGGCAACAGTTTGAGGAAGGCCCTTTCCTGTTTCAGCATGACAATGCCCCAGTGCACAAAGCGAGGTCCATACAGAAATGGTTTGTCGAGATCGGTGTGGAAGAACTTGACTGGCCTGTCCAGAGCCCTGACCTCAATCCCATCGAGCACCTTTGGGATTAATTGGAACACCCACTGCGAGCCAGGTGTAATCGCCCAATAACGGTGCACACATACTTTTGGTCATGTAGTGTATTTTCACACCCATCAGGATGTGTGTTGTTCTTTGGGTCCCAGCACCTTTTGAGTGCTGAGTCTAATCAAAGGGTCCCAGGGTGTGTTTCTGCAACCCTCCCTCACTCCCTTCCTGCAGCAACCCAGCCACCCAGCCAGCCAGCCCAGCCAGCCCAGCCAGCCCAGCCAGCCCAGCGAGCGCTCTGTGAGGTCAAACGCAGGTCGCAGCGAAAAAGGATGAACTTCTGAACCTCATCCCTGAATGAGACGTCTCTGTGCCCAACAAATATCAGACACAAAGAAGAAGGCTGGAAACTATTTTCTCTCGACATGGTACTGCTTTTAAGAGCAACGCTGCTTATAGACACATTATAGCAGGGTAGTGACCACATAACGGACAGGGAGCTCCTCTTCACATTTATTCAAACATTTCATATCAATGTACATTGGCTGAGAGGGAGTTCATCCAACAAAGCTTTATGGATGATAATGTGATGAAAAGACGGGGTGATTTAGTTTTGGGGGTGGGGGGGGGGAGAGAGGGAGGGAGAGAGAGACTTCTGCAGTATTTTCCAAAACAGCACTAAGGCCACTTGGGAATACTTCAGGCTTGGAATAGCGATATCTTGCAAGAAACTTGGATGCCACCCAAACACAATATTTCTAAAAGAGGTCTTTAAGACAAACTGTCACTGTTTATTACATTTCTGTTTGATTCTTTCCCCCCTTCTTACTCTGAAGCAGAGGCAATTTACATAGGTCTCAGATAAAGCATTGTTTTTCTTCATGTTAAATCAACATAGTTCTCTAAAAGCTAAATCAGAGGATGCGGTCATGACCTGTATGTTTTATGAATCGCTAACAAAAGTGGTTTAATGTTTCTTTAAAAACATCTCTGAGCCGAACACAACATTCAAACACGATGAAAATAGGCCTATCCCTCATGACATTTCAAAATCAATAATCATCACTGATATACTGTATCAAAGATAATTTGGCAGAAAAAACATTCTGTGAAATCTAATATGTTGTTGCTGGAGCCCAGGAAGAGTAGCTGCTGCCTTAGAAGTTAATCTACTATATTACCAGAATTGACTGTTGTTTCCAAGTGTGTGTTTGGTGTATCTACTCTAAGATATGCTGGAGAAGCACTTAAAGAGGGCTTGATCTGGTGGTGTCAGGGACTGAGGATCAAAAGGAGCCATCTCATCAAAAGGGGATTGAAGTGTGTGTGTGTGTGTGTGTGTGTGTGTGTGTGTGTGTGTGTGTGTGTGTGTGTGTGTGTGTGTGTGTGTGTGTGTGTGTGTGTGTGTGTGTGTGTGTGTGTGTGTGTGTGTGTGTGTGTGTGTGTGTGTGTGTGTAGGGGCTATAGGGATCACAGCTGAAATCCTACTGCGTTGGCCTCAGAAGCTCAAACAGAGTCTGTCAAAGTGTGAACGCTGACAGACAGATGAGTGAGGACGAGCTATCTCTCTTTCTCGCTCTCTGTCTCTCAAATAACTCATACTGTCAATCTTTCTCTCTCTCTCTCTCTCTCTCTCTCTCTCTCTCTCTCTCTCTCTCTCTCTCTCTCTCGCTTTGTCACTCTCAAATACCTCATAGTGTCAACCTCTCGCTCTCTCTCTCAAAGACCACTCATACTGTCAACCTCTGTCTCTCTCTCTTTCGCTCTCTCTCTCAAAGACCTCTCATACTGTTAACCTCTCTCTCTCTCAAAGACCTCTCATACTGTCAACCTCTCTCTCTCTCACACATAGTCTTCTCAGACAGACCTGTCATTGAAATCTAGCTTATACAATCTCTCACCGTCTTTCTCAGACAGCTCAAAATCTACAGACTTCTTCTCATAGACCTTCCACTTAAAAAAGCTCACTAATCTTCACAAACTTCCATCAGCAACTAATGATCTCTTACAGATCTCCCTCTCACTGCTCCTCCTTCTTTCCTATCGTACTGAGCACCCAGTCCAGCCTAGGGCAGCTCTAGCCCAGCTGTGGCCTATATGCTTTTATCATCTAATAGCCGTGACCTTCACGGTCTGCATGTCAGAGCGGGCAGAAAGGCTTGGACGTTTATTAGAGCCTGTTACACACATACACAGAGTAAAGCAATAACGGTCAGAGGCACGGCTGGGACAACACAGCTAATGTACGGGGAAACACAGAGCTGGCTCACATACTACCGCTCCACCTCATTGAGCTTTGATAAGATGTTCATGATCTAAAACAACATCACATAGCGTAATTGCTCCTGGGTCTGCCACAACTTAAGAATCATTGTTGAATCTGGAAAAACATATATCCCAAAAGGATCTGTGATTGCATGTGCTGAAAGGAATGAGGTGGGTAGATAACTAAGTGTGTCATTGTAGCAAAGTATTTATAAACAAAAAATCTGATCTCTTAAACTTTTCGTCCTATTATCTATACAATAACCCATAATTGATTTTGTCCCGATAGGCCTGGCATATTCCCACGTTCAAGGAGCTTTCCGTTTGATTGGGTTATTTTGCCTAAAAACCTTTAGGCCTACCTATAGAAAGATAAAAAACAAGTGTATTTATTTGAAGGCTATAGCCTTAGGCTCCCTCTCTGGCTCCTGCCCTATTTAGAGTGTTTATATGCTGTTCAATATGACATGGAGCCTATTTGAAATGATGAGAGCTTCTTACATTCACCTTTTCATGTTTATTCAAATACTTTTCATTGAAATCCATATGGTTTGGTTTCAATGCTTAAAGACCAATTGGTAGGTTCAGGTAGTCACAAAAATAGATGGGCGTGTGAATTTGGAGCGGCAGTCCTTTTTTCATGTGAGCACGGAGTGGGGGCTGTAGGGAAACGCATGGAGCGCCATGAGTTACAAGCGGGATTTCCAACCTCTCAACTTCACTCTCATGCTCTGGTATTAATACACACTGTGTGAAATAGGACAAATCTAAGCACCCATAAACGTTTTTTATTTGATTAAGAAATGAAATGTCTTTTAATCACAGGATTGCATTGGGGGAAAGCAAACTAGAAGAAGAGCTACAAAATGGTGCAAATTATAAAAGGTACAAAATCTACAAAGAATCTGAATTTGCCCGTTGTCTCAGCCCAGTCTCTCTGTTCTGCCTTAGTATGGGGAAATACTGCTAGTCACTCAGTTTATATCCTGCATCAACAACACTCTGGGCTTCAGGTTTACAGTCTAAAAATAATATCTGGGTTACAATGCTTTGCTGAGCCAACTTCCACAAAGAAAAGTTTCAGGAAACCGCCTTTACGCTGCATTGCCATGGTTACTAACCACACGTTCCGTGAGATAGAGGTGACTAGTCAAACTAAGACCCCAAGATCCTCCTCTTCCTAACTCAAACAGGAAGTACCAGCGTCTATTCAACGCTGGTCTGACCAATCAGAAGCCATGCTTCAAGATTGTTTTGATCACGCGGACTGGGATATGTTCCAGGTTGCTTCTGAGAACAACCTTGACCTATACACTGACACAGTGACTGAGTTAATGAGGAAGTGTATAGGCGATGATCTCACAGGAAGGCCAAAAAGATCATCAAGGACATCAACCACTCGAGCCACAGCCTGTTCACCCCGCTACCATCCAGAAGGTGAGGTCAGTACAGGTGCATTAAAGCTGGGACCGAGAGACTGAAAAACAGCTTCTATCTCAAGGCCATCAGACTGTTAAATAGCCATCACTAGCCAGCCTCCACACAGTACCCTGCCCTGAACTTAGTCACTGTCACTAGCTGGCTACCAACCGGCTACTCAACCCTGCACTTTAGAGGCTACTGTCCTATATACATAGACATGGAATCACTGGTCACTTTAATAACATTTACATACTGTTTTACTCATTTCATATGTACAGTGCCTTCGGAAAGTATTCAGACCCCCCCCGACTTTTTCCACATTTTGTTACGTTCCCCTCATCAATCTACACACAATACCCCAATTAAAAAAAACTAATAAAATTCAATTATAATACCAAAAAATATGCTATATCACATTTACATAAGTATTCAGACCCTTTACTCAGTACTTTGTTAAAGAATCTTTGGCAGCGACTACAGCCTCAAGTCTTTTTGGGTATGACGCTACAAGCTTGGCACACCTGTATTTAGGGAGTTTCTCCCATTCTTCTTTGCAGATCCTCTCAAGCTCTGTCAGGTTGGATAGGGAGTGTTGCTGCACAGCTATTTTCAGGTCTCTCCAGAGATGTTAGATCGTGTTCAAGTCCGGGCTCTGGCTGGGCCACTTAAGGACATTCAGAGACTTGTCCCAAAGCTGCTCCTGCATTGCCTTGGCTGTGTGCTTCGGGGTCGTTGTCCTATTGGAAGGTGAACCTTCGCCCCAGTCAAAGGTCCTGAGCGCTCTACAGCAGGTTTTCATCAAGGATATCTCTGTACTTTGCTGCGTTCATCTTTCCCTCGATCCTGACAAGTCTCCCAGTCCATGCCGCTGAAGAACATCCCCACAGAATGATGCTGCCACCACCGTGCTTCACCGTAGGGATGGTGCCAGGTGTCCTCCGGACGTGACGCTTGGCATTCAGGCCAAAGAGTTCAATCTTGGTTTCATCAGACCAGAGAATCTTGTTTCTCATGGTCTGAGCGTCTCCAAGCGGCTATCATGTGCCTTTTAATGAGGAGTGGCTTCCATCTGGCCACTCAATCATAAAGGCCTGATTGGTGGAGTGCTGTAGAGAAGGTTGTCATTCAGGAACGTTCTCTCATGTCCACAGAGGAACTCCAGAGCTCTGTCAGAGTGACCATCGGGTTCTTGGTCACCTCCCCCGATTGCTCAGTTTGGCCGGGCGGCCAGCTCTAGGAAGAGTTTTAGTGGTTCCAAACTTCTTCCATTTAAGAATGATGGAGGCCACTGTGTTCTTGGTGACCTTTTGGTACACTTCCCCAGATTTGTGCCTTGACTCCAATCCTGTCTCAGACGTCTACGGACAATTCCTTCAACCTCATGGCTTGGTTTTTGTTCTGAACTCAATTTCGAGTCTCATAGCAAAAGATCTGAATACTTACGTAAACAAGGTATTTCTGTTTTTTTTATATAACTTTGCAAACATTTCTAAAAACATGTTTGCGCTTTGTTATTATGGGGTATTGTGTGTAGATTTCTGAGTATTTTTTAGAATAAGGCTGTACTGTGGGAAAAGTAAAGGGGTCTGAACACTTTCTGAATGCATTGTATAATGTATTCTACTGTATTCTAGTCAATGCCACTCCGACATTGCACGTCCTAATATTGATATATTTCTTAATTCCTTTACTTTTAGATTTTTGTGTATTGTTGTGAATTGTTAGATACTATGGCACTGTTGGAGCTAGGAACACAAGCATTTCACTACATTCGCAATAACATCTGCTAAATATGGATATGCGACCAATAAAATGTTATTTTATTTTAATACAACCCTGCTAAAGCTACTGACAGATGTGTTAAAGCAGATGTTTCATATACCAGAGAGTACACTAAGGTCCAGGCTGCATCACATCCAGGCCGTGATTGGGAGTCCCATAGGGCGGCGCACAATCGGCCCAGCGTTGTCCGGGTTTGGCCGGGGTAGGCCGTCATTGTAAATAAGAATTTGTTCTTAACTGAATTGCCTAGTTAAATAAAGGTTAAATAAATTAAAATAAAAAATAAAAAGGTCATGACGCCCAGGTCTACTCTGATTACTACCACCTTGACACTCAAGTTATGTTGAAAGAAATATGCAATGCCATTCATATCAATTTATCTACATTTCCAACATGATCTGTTTTAGTGATGATGGGGGATGGAAACTAAGGCAGGGCAATAACCAAGGCAAAAACCCTTCCACTCCCCCACTGGGTAGCTGCTAGTGTCAGAGAGTTCACAACACAACTCCCCCTCCCTCCCCCATACTTTCATCCTCCTCTGTGTTCCCTCTCAACAACTTCACAGAGCAGCATCAGGGTGATTGTGTATAGCCTGGTAGATAGACTGTGTATAGCCTGGTAGATACTGTAGACTGTGTATAGCCTGGTAGATAGACTGTGTATAGTCTGCTAGATATACTGTGTATAGCCTGATATATAAACTGTGTATAGCCTGGTATATAGACTGTGTATTGACTGGTATATAGACTGTGTATAGTCTGCTAGATACACTGTGTATCGACGACAGCAATGCGTTGTTTGGGTGCCTCCCAGCTAAATCATTATTGAGGCTCCAACTAATCCAGAAGAGTGCTGTCAGATCACATCACCCCATTCAGGCCCAACTCAACTGGCTACCGGTCAACTACAGGATAGAAGTAAAAATCTTCATGCTTGTATTTAAAGCCTCGAATGGATTGAGCCCCACCTACCTCAGCAACCTCATCTCAATCAGCGAGCCACCTCGCACTCTCCGCTCCAGCCACTCCCTACTGCTTCAAGTCCCCCAAGACACGTCTCCAAACTATGGGGGACCGAGCCTTCTGCTCTCTTGCCTCTTGCCTATGGGATGCTCTCTCTGACCATCTGAGAGCCGCTCCATCACTCAGAACTTCTAAAACGGGTCTTAAAACACTTCTATAGACTGTCATTTCCATAGTCCTGTTCCCAATCTAAAAAGGATTTAGCACTATTGTTTTTTACCTGCTTACTTCTAAATGTATATTGTTTTTATTGTATAATCATTATAACATTTTCTTCAGAAGAGCTTTGAGATAACTTGTAATGAAAAGCGCTATACAAATGAAATGTATATTATTATTACTTTTACAGCCTATTAGAGGATGTCTTTAGTTCCTTTGTGCTTCGTTTAAGCCTCAGACAGACAGACAGACAGGCAAGATACTCCTATACTAGGATGATAAAGGAGGAAGATATAAATCCCATTTGATGTACGCTTGACTGAAGCCAAAGCTTAACGGAGAAGACATCAAGGAGAGGAGGGAGGAACTAATGGGAAAGTCAACAAGCAACAGGCCTTTAGAAATTGTTCAGAAACTGTGTGTAACAACATTGGTTTAAGGATTAACACTGATTTATATAGATTCAAATCTCTGGGGTGAATTTTGTCATCATTTAATAACTTCCATTAAACAAAGCCTCTTTATTCATTATCTAAACAACTCATTATCAAATTGATTAATCATTTTAATACAGATGATCATGATGTAATGTTAAGCTGCATATATAGGCATTGTCATGACATTCTGAAAGGGCCCGTTTTCACAAAGCATCTCAGAGTCGAAGTGCTGATCTAGGATCATGTCCTCCCTGTCCACATAATCTTATTCATTATGATCTGAAAGGGAAACTGGTCCTAGATCAGCACACCTGTTCTGAGACACTTCAGGGCCCAGTGTCAAATCAAATCAAATGTTATGTCACGTGCCGAATACAACAGGTGTAGACCTTACCGTGAAATGCTTACTTACAAGCCCTTACCCAACAATGCAGTTCAAGAAATAGAGTTAAGAAAATAAAAAGTTACACAATAAATAACAATAACGAGGCTATATACAGGGTGTATCGGCACCGAGTCAATGTGTGATGCTACAGGTTAGTTGAGGTAGTTTGTACATGTAGGTAGGGGTAAAGTGACCATGCATAGATAATAAACAGCGAGTAGCAGCAGTGTAAAAACAAAGGGGTGGGGGTCAATGTAAATAGTTCGGGTGGCCACTTGATTAATTGTTCAGCAGTCTTATGGCTTGGGGGTAGAAGCTGTTAAGGAGCTTGTTGGACCTAGACTTGGTGCTCCGGTACCGCTTGCTGTGCGGTAGCAGAGAGAACAGTCTATGACTTGGGTGACTGGAGTTTTTTGGGCCTTCCTCTGACCATGCATGGTATATAGGTCCTGGATGGCAGGAAGCTTGGTCCCAGTGATGTACTGGGTCGTACGCACTACCCTTTGTAGCCCCTTACGGTCGGATGCCGAGCAGTTGTCATACCAGGAGGTGATGCAACCGGTCAGGATGCTCTCGATGGTGCAGCTGTAGAACTTTTTGAGGATCTGGGGATCCATGCCAAATCTTTTCAGTCTCCTGAGGGGGAAAAGCTGTTGTCATGCCCTCTTCACAACTGTCTTGGTGTGTTTGGACCATGATAGTTTGTTGGTGATGTGGACACCATGCAACTTGAAACTCTCGACCCGCTCCACTGCAGCCTCGTCGAGCTGTAGCCAGGTCTCTGACCTCCTCCCTATAGGTTGTCTCATCGTTGTCGGTGATCAGGCCACCACTGTTGTGTCGTCAGCAAACGTAATGATGGTGCTTAAGTTGTGCTTGGCCATGCAGTTGTGGGTGAACAGTGAGTACAGGAGGGGACTAAGCACGCACCCCTGAGGGGCCCCGGTGTTGAGGATCAGCGTGGCAGATGTGTTGTTGCCTATCCTTACCACCTGGGGGAGGCCCGTCAGGAAATCCAGGATCCAGTTGCAGAGGGAGGTGTTTAGTCCCAGGGTCCTTAGCTTAATGATGAGCTTTGAGGGCACTATGGTGTTAAATGCTGAGCTGTAGTCAATGAACAGCATTCTCACATAGGTGTTTCTTTTGTCCAGGTGGGAAAGGGCAGTGTGGAGTGCAATTGAGATTGCGTCATCTGTGGATCTGTTGGGGCGGTATGCGAATTGGAGTGGGTCTAGGGTTTCTGGGATAATGGTGTTGATGTGAGCCATGCCCAGCCTTTCAAAGCACTTCATGGCTACCGACGGGAGTGCTACAGGGCGGTAGTCATTTAGGCAGGTTACCTTCGCTTTCTTGGGCACATGGACTACGGTGGTCTGCTTGAAACATGTAGGTATTACAAACACGGTCAGGGAGATGTTGAACATGTCAGTGAAGACACTTGCCAGTTGGTCCACGCATGCTCTGAGTACATGTCCTGGTAATCCGTCTGGCCCCGCGGCCTTGTGAATGTTTACCTGTTTCAAGGTCTTTCTCACATCGGCTACAGAGAGCGTGATCACACAGTCGTCCGGAACAGCTGGTGCTCTCATGCATGCTTCAGTGTTGCTTGCCTCGAAGCGAGCATAAAAGGCATTTAGCTCGTCTGGTAGGCTCGTGTCACTGGTACTTCCTGCTTTCATTTTTGCTTGTAAGCAGGAATCAGGAGGATAAAATTATGGTCAGACTTGCCAAATGGAGGGAGAGGGAGAGCTTTGTATGCGTCTCTGTGTGTGGAGTAAAGGTGGTCTAGAGTTTTATTCCCTCTGGTTGCATATGTAATATTTTGGTAGAAATGAGGTAAACCAGGCCACTATGAGTTCCGCTTCTGGATGAGCACTTTCTTGTTTGCTTATGGCCTTAAACAGCTCGTTGAGTGCGATCTTAGTGCCAGCATCGGTTTGTGGCCGTAAATAGATGGCTACAAAAAATATAGATGAAAACTCTCTTGGTAGATAGTGTGGTCTACAGCTTATCATGAGGTACTCTACCTCAGGCGAGCAATACCTCGAGACTTCCTTAATATTAGACATCGCGCACCAGCTGTTATTGACTGATAGACACCCCCACCCCTCGTCTTACCAGACATAGCTGTTCTGTCCTGCCAATGCACAGAAAACTCAGCCAACTGTATATTATCCGTGTCGTCGTTCAGCCACGACTCGGTAAACCATAAGATATTGCGGATTTTAATGTCCCGTTGGTAGGATAGTCTCGAACGGAGATGATCCAGTTTATTCTCTATTGATTGCACGTTCGCCAATAGAATGGATGGTTGAGGCGGGTTACCCACGAATTCTCACAAGGCACCTCGATCTCCGCCCCATGTATTTCCGTCTTTACTTCACGGCAATGACAGGGATTTGGGCCTGGTCTCGGAGAAACAGTATATCTTTTGCTTCAGACTCATTAAAGAAAAAATCCTCATCCAGTTCGAGGTGAGTAATCGTTGTTCTGATATCCAGAAGCTCTTTTTCGGTCATAAAAGATGGTAGCAGCAACATTATGTACAAAATAAGTTACAAACAACGCAAAAAAACAGTAGCCCATAAAACGGCAGCCATCCTCTCCGGCGCCATTATTCAACAACCAATTGCCTGGACTTGGAAACTCCTCTCCAGCCAGGCAGGTTGAAAGTTTAGCCAGGGTTGAACATTTGTGAAACCAACAGGTCAGAACATATGGTCTACTTTAAAGGTTTCGTGCAGCTGGAGAAAACAGATTCCATTTGGCTTGACACAATTCCCAGTGGAACATTTACATAGATTCAGAGCAGAAGAGATGCTGATGGTAAATGAAAGAAATTGTGCAAGGAGAATAGAATAATGCTGTGTCTCCACCACATTAACTCAAAGTGGAAGTTTATACAAAAGTTGCATTTCAAGCAAATGCTTCACAACTGGTGCTGCTTTTAGGAACTACACTGCTAGCTACCTATGCTAGTTCTGAGACATAATCTACTAGCATGTTATTATTACTACTGTTACTGTACCTCTACTATCACTTCAATCATCAGCACTACAAACTACCACTTTAACTTCACTTTCAGCAGCACAATTATTACTTAACCAATGTAACTGTTTACTCAACCAAGTCTATTAATACTCCACATAGTATAGTATTGGCGTGTGTGGGGCAGCAACAGTTAGCCAGGTGGATAAGTCACTCCAGCAGGCAGGCAGTCAGTTAGTCAGGTGGGTCAGTCACTCCAGCAGGCAGACAGGCAGGCAGGCAGGCAGGCAGGCAGGGCCTCTTCAGTGAGCTGTGCAGCTGTGCTACTGACAGATCCACACAGGGCAGCGTGCAGCCGCCCTCTCCAGTCTCTCACATCAAAGGGCCTGTCTGCAGCTCCCCTGTAGCCCCCCAGCCCGCTACTTCAAAAGGCCTCTCAGCGCATCACAGGCAGATTCCCATCAAAGGCAAGGACGGCTGCTCACCCACACAGGCAGGCAGATATTAAAAGCACGTTATTGGAGGGAAGATGAGAGGAAAGGGTATGGAGGAGAGGATATCTAGGTGGAATAATCTTTCCCTGTCTCGCTCTATTCTCTCTCTCTCTCCCACTTTCTCTATATCCCTCTCTCCATCCTTCTCTCTCTCCCCATCTGGGAGATTCTGAGTGTCCAGGCATGGCAGGACAGGGTGATTAAAATGTGAAGGAGTCCAGCAGCAGCTCAGAGATGGTGTAGTTTGGCAGGACTGAGTGGCGCTCTCTCCCCCAGACTTGGGTGGGTCAGGTCTCAGGTCATTTAATGTAAGCCATGGGCTACACAGCCGATTCACACAGCCGATTCAGTACCCCTATGAGCCGCAAGTGGGCCTGAATGGTTACATTGTTGTCCATCGAGAGCTCTGACAAGCGCTGGTTCAATGAGAGCCTTAGGGGTTGGAATAATTTGACTAAATGCATTGGATTTGCAAATGAAGATTATCACTGCTGCCCAACACCCATGATCAGGTCCAGCTTGGAGGCTTCCAGTCTATTCTGACCAGTCAAACCGTCATTGCTTCTGTTTAAAACACCAGTTGAACCAGATACACTTCTTACATCTTCCAGTGTAATACAGTGTTTGAAATGATTAACAATGGCACACCCATCCCGCTGGGCACAGATGTCAATTCAACGTCTATTCCACGTTGATTCAACGTCATTTCATTGAAATGACATGGAAACAACGTTGATTCAACCAGTTTGTGCCCAGTGGGACAGCTCTTTAATCTTATTTTCATTCTCTTTTATATTAAATAATTCAGTGTTTTCTTGGTTAACACAAACACTTTAGATTACATCAATAGATTCACTTCTACTTAGCCATTTTCAGCATGTATACCCATTTCCATAAATGTCATGCTTGTTGCAGCTCATATGTGCAGCTTGTTGTTATTGAAAAGTGGCAGCGGCGGTTCAGTCATGATACCTCTCTGTGCATTATCCCAACTCATTAGAGTTAATGTCCAGACGTCAGAAGAATGTTTTATGGACTCTTGAGAAATTACTCTCAGCACAAGTCAGTCAGTGTTCTGCAGTGCAGCTGGGAAGATAAGGGGGTTATATTCTTAAGGGGGGCAGGCTGCCTCAGAAGGGCTTAGGCCCAGTGTGGTGAATTAAAATGAACGCCCAGACTGAATTAGTTCCAAGCAGACTGAGACCCATTCTATGAAACTGAACAATTAGGAGGATTAAAATAATAATTCCTCAGGGGGGGGGGGTGTAGCTGCATTATTGTTGCCACGGCAGCAGCAGCACCCAGCAGTAGGGGTGATGGTGGGGGTGGGGATGGCGGTGGGGGTGGGGTGGTGGTGGTGCGGGTAGGAATGGAGGGAGGCTTTATGTTGCTTGCATATGAAAAGTGATGGCTGGCCGAGAGAAATGTAATACACTTTGTGAAAGAGAGAGGTCAACACAATCGCAAACACTATATATCGTAGGCCTATGCTTCACTCTTCAAACAGTTTGCATGTAGTGGGGATTTTATGATTAGAGGGATGCGGACGCAACACATGTCAAGACATGAACCATTCACTCCCTTTGTATGTATTTTAAATAAAGTATTTTGTACAGCTGAAGTCGGAAGTTTACATACACTTAGGTTGGAGTCATTAAAACTTGTTTTTCAACCACTCCACAAATGTCTTGTTAACAAACTATAGTTTTGGCAAGTCGGTTAGGACATCTACTTCATGCATGACACAAGTAATTTTTCCAACAATTGTTTACAGACAAATTATTTCACTTATAATTCACTGTATCACAATTCCAGTGGGTCAGAAGTTTACATACACTAAGTTGACTGTGCCTTTAAACAGCTTGGAAAATTCCAGAAAATGATGTCATGGCTTTAGAAGCTTCTGATAGGCTAATTGACTTCATTTGAGTCAATTGGAGGTGTACCTTCAAACTCAGTGCCTATTTGCTTGACATCATCGGAAAATCAAAAGAAATCAGGCAAGGACTCAGAAATTTCCAAACGCCTGAAGGTGCCACGTTCATCTGTACAAACAATAGTACGCAAGTATAAACACCATGGGACCACGCAGCCGTCATACAGCTCAGGAAGGAGATGCGTTCTGTCTCGTAGAGATTAACGTACTTTGGTGCAAAAAGTGCAAATCAATCCCAGAACAACAGCAAAGGACCTTGTGAAGATGCTGGAGGAAACAGGTACAAAAGTATCTATATCCACAGTAAAACGAGTCCTATATCGACACAACCTGAAAGGCCGCTCAGCAAGGAAGAAGCCACTGCTCCAAAACCGCCATAAAAAAGCCAGACTACGTTTTGCAACTGCACATGGGGACAAATATCGTACTTTTTGGAGAAATGTCCTCTGGTCTGATGAAACAAAAATAGAACTGTTTGGCCATAATGACCATCGTTATGTTTGGAGGAAAAAGAGGGAGGCTTGCAAGCCAAAGAACACCATCCCAACCGTGAAGCACGGGGGTGGCAGCATCATGTTGTGGGGGTGCTTTGCTGCAGGAGGAACTGGTGCACTTCACAAAATAGATGGTATCATGAGGATGGAAAATTATGTGGATATATTGAAGCAACATCTCAAGACATCAGTCAGGAAGTAAAAACTTGGTCGCAAATGGGTCTTCCTAACGAACAATGACCCTAAACATACTTCCAAAGTTGTGGCAAAATGGCTTAAGGACAACAAAGTCAAGGTATTGGCCATCACAAAGCCCTGACCTCAATCCTATAGAAAATGTGTGGGCAGAATTGAAAAAGCTTGTGTGAGCAAGGAGGCCTACAAACCTGACTCAGTTACACCAGCTTTGTCAGTAGGAATGGGCCAAAATTCACCCAACTTATTGTGGGAAGCTTGTGGAAATCTTCCCGAAACGTTTGACCCAAGTTAATAAATAATTTAAAGGCAATGCTCTCAAATACTAATTGAGTGTATGTAAACTTCTGACCCACTGGGAATGTGAAGAAAGAAATTAAATCTGAAATAAATCATTCTCTCTACTATTATTCTGACATTTCACATTCTTAAAATAAAGTGGTGATCCTAACTGACCTAAGACTGGGAATTTTTACTTGGATTAAATGTTAGGAATTGTGAAAAACAGTTTAAATGTATTTGGCTAAGGTGTATGTAAACTTCCGACTTCAACTGTATTTTAACGATATACAATAAATGTTGTTTTATACAATAATATAATATTTTTACACAGTACAATGCATTCGGAAAGTATTCAGAGCCCTTCACTTTTTCCACATTGTGTTATGTTACAGCCTTATTCTAAAATGTATTAAATCGTTTTTTCCCCTCATCAATCTACCACAATATCCCATAATGACAAAGCAAAAACAGGTTTTTCGAAATGTTTGCGAATTAATAAAAAAATAAAAATAAAAATGTCACATTTACGTAAGTATTCAGACCCTTTACTCAGTACTTTGTTGAAGCACCTACGGCAATGATTACAGCCTCGTGTCTTCTTGGGCATGACGCTACAAGGTTGGCACACCTGTATTTGGGGAGTTTCTCCCATTCTTCTTTGCAGATCCTCTCAAACTCTGTCAGGTTGGATGGGGGGCTTCCCTGCACAGCTATTTTCAGGTCTCTCCAGAGACGGGTTTAAGTCTGTGCTCTGGCTGGGCCACTCAAGGACATACAGAGACTTGTCCCGAAGCAACCCCTGCATTGTCTTGGCTGTGTGCTTAGGGTCGTTGGCCTGTTGGAAGGTGAACCTTCGCCCCAGTCAGAGGTCCTTAGCGCTCTGGAGAAGCTTTTCATCAAGGATCTCTCTGTACTTTGCTCCGTTCATCTTTCCCTCAATCCTGACTACTCCCAGTCCTTGCTGCTGAAAAACATCCCCACAGCATGATGCTGCCACCACCATGCTTCACCGTAGGGATGGTGCCAGGTTTCCTCCAGACGTGACGCTTGGCCTTCAGGCCAAATAGTTCAATCTTGGTTTCATCAGACCAGAGAATCTTGTTTCTCATGGTCTGAGAGTCCTTTAGGTGCCATTTGGCAAACTCCAAGACGGCTGTCATGTGCCTTTTACTTTTACTCTATCATAAAGGACTTATTGTTGGAGTGCTGCAGAGATGGTTGTCCTTCTGGAAGGTTCTCCCATCTCCACAGATGAACTCTGGAGCTCTATCAGAGTGACCATCGGGTTCTTGGTCACCTCCCAGACCAAGGCCCTTCTCCCCAAATTGTTCAGTTTGGCCAGGCGGCCAGCTCTAGGAAGAGTCTTGGTAGTTCCAAACTTCTTCCATTTAAGAATGATGGAGGCCACTGTGTTCTTGGGGACCTTTAATGCTGCAGAAATGTTTTGGTACCCTTCCCCATATCTGTGCCTCGACACTATCCTGTCTTGAAGCTCTACGGACAATTCCTTTGACCTCATGGCTTGGTTTTTGCTCTGACATGCACTGTCAACTGTGGGACCATATATGGACAGGTGTGTGACTTTCCAAATCATGTCCAATCAATTAAATTTACCACAGGTGGACTCCAATCAAGTTGTAGAAACATCTAAAGGATGATCAATGGAAACAGGATGCACCTGAGCTCAATTTCAAGTCTCATTGCAAAGGGTCTGAATACTTATGTAAATAAGATATTTCTGTTTTTTATTTTTAATACATTTGCAAAAATGTCTAAAAACCTGTTTTGCTTTGTCATTATGGGGTATTGTGTGTAAGGCTGTAACGTAACAAAATGTGGAAAAAGTGAAGGGGTCTGAATACTTTCCTGAATGTACTGTATATTTAGTAAATCCTAGAAAAATAAAATACAAATGTACCCAGTTAAGACAATGTGGTATAAGAGGGAAGGGATAGCCCACTTCAATCCCAGACGCACAGACACAGTGGGGGTGGGTTAGGAACTCTGGGCTTACTGGCCGGCTGGCTGGCTGACTGGATGGCTTATTGTCTGGCTGGCAGGCTGGATGGCTGACTGTCTGGCCGGCTGGCTGACTCATTGGCTGGCTGGTTGGCCGGCTGACTGACTGACTGGCTGCTGGCTGATTATCTGGCTGGCTGACTGACTGACTGACTGGCTGGCTGATTGTCTGGCTGGCTTGTTGACTGACTGGCTGGCAAGCTGGATGGATGGATGTCTGACTGGCTGACTGACTCGCTGGCTGGCTGGAGTACTGGCTGACTGACTCGCTGGCTGGGTGCAGCAGCAGCCACAATCCCCCTGTCATCCACCTGTGTGTAAAAGGGCCTTTGTCAGAGCGGTCTAATTTGATCTGACGCACCCTACACATGGAACAGCTCAGCGGCTCCACTCACTACTACTGATTATACAGAGAGAGAGGGAGAGGGAAAAAGAGTCGAAGAAAGACAGAGGGAGAGAGGGAGCGTGCCATTAACAGTGAGCTGAGGGGAGTATAGCAGAGTAGTGCTGAGAGTGGAGTGTGGGCGCCCGAGCATGAGGCTGTCAGGGAGGTTCACCTCATGCAATACCCAGGGCTAGGCTAGCTCCCAGACTCTACGAATAGGTTTGCATTTAAAGTGGCACTCTAGTCTCCTTTTCACCTCATTTAACACTAGATTTAATTAACAAAAGTCACATCTCAATAAGTGGTCCAGGTAAGTCATGACATTGTGGGGTGGGCCTTTCCTCTTTTGTTCTCTATTGTTCCTCATGCAAGGAGGAGGCAGATGACATCACGGATTCCCATCAGACCAATTCCTTGAACGTCCTACTCCTTGAAGTTTGCAGTTGTGTCTTAAAAACCCTATTTTGCCCCAAATATGTTTGTTTTACCCTTTAGTGTGTCTACTTTACTGTATTTATACTTGGGATATCGCTTTTCAACAGTAAAAGTAAAAAAAAAATGGCTGGAGGAAAATAGCTGTACCCCAAGGAGGAAGGATCATAGTTTGCCGGTCCCTGGCACAAATAAGGACAAACGCTAGTCTAATCAACCTCTACTCATCCTACTAACCTCCTCTTCCTAACCATTTACCAACAGCAGCTCCACTCTCCCCTTCACATGGGCTCCTGAATGGCGCAGCGGTCTAAGTGTGGTGAAATATATAGTGTATTTTCCCACCTCATGCCATTCTAATTTCTACTTAAAATATTTCATCCCCTCTCTCTGTCTGTCATCATTTGTAATACTAATTACAGTAGAAAGTGACCGGGACTAGGCCTGGGAATTACCAGGGACCTCACGATACGATATTATCACCATACTTCGGTGCCAATATAATATGCATTGATTTTATTGTGATTTGACGTTGGAAACATATTGCTCACTATATGTCTGCTGCAGAGGGACAAAAGAGAGCCATGATAAAAAGAGATTTGATCAGTCAGGGAAATAAAAAAGTGCTGAAAACATGTTGGATCATTTTTTTAAAGAAGATACCAAACAAGCCATAGGATGAAAAATACCAGTGTTTTGGCACAACTACAGTCGACTAGCACTAGCTAACACTACCTACAGTAGCAAAAATACATAACAATTAATTTCATTTTTTACAAATCGATACTTTATTTTTTTTTACAAATCGATGTAACTGTATCGATTCCCCTGATCAATAACCAGGATTTTCATTGTTACCCCAGACAAAATATGCTGAGTTACTGAACAATGACCCCACGTCAACACCAGAACATCTCTCTTTCTTCTCTCAGTGCCACTTTCATTCTCTCTCTCTCGTTTTCTCTCTCTCTCCCCCACTTACCTGGAACACTTTACAGTTTCCACTCATATCAATTCCTCTTTGTCATACTTTGTTTTGTCATGGGATAAATTCTCTCAACTACTAAGCTCAAACGACAAACAACGATGCTCTTCATGTGATGGAGTTAGAGTGCCCTTTCCACTACTCAGTACTATTCACTATTAGGGAGGGAGCTACAGTGAGCTCCAGAGCGTGTAACGGCCTGGTACAAGGGGACTACCCTTGGCCTGTTTGCATTGACGCTGCGAGGGTTGTTTGCTGAAGCTCGACGGCACACACTGAAATTCCTCAACCGCACCCCTACCCCCACTCACCCCCTCCTGACCCCCCTGGTCACTGGCCGCTCGGAGAGACAGACAGACAGACAGATAGACAGCGAGTAGGAACTCTGGGGTCAAGACCAAATGCCCCTCGAAGGCCATGGCGACACTAGTCAGACACAGCAATAAGGAGGAATGAACACACCCTCCAGACATGTAGGAACGGGCCATACACTTGATCTTCTCAGTATGAGGAATGATCCCATCAATGTCAAAGCAACATTATATATCAGCCTCCTCTCAACCGGAGGTCATGGAATGTTATAATGAAGTTGTGATTGTGGGCATATGGTTGTTTGGTGATCACACCAGTCATGTGTACACTATACATTCACATTAGGAGGGTACAGCCCAGTGATACAGGCCCAGTGATACAGGCCAGTGATACAGGCCAGTGATACAGCCCAGTGATACAGGCCAGTGATACAGGCCAGTGATACAGCCCAGTGATACAGCCCAGTGATACAGGCCAGTGATACAGCCCAGTGATACAGGCCAGTGATACAGCCCAGTGATACAGGCCAGTGATACAGGCCAGTGATACAGGCCAGTGATGATGAGTGCACTCTAAGTGTTGTGTGTACTGTATGTGTTGTGTGCACTGTATGTGTGTGTGTACTGAATGTGTTGTGTGTACTGTATGTGTTGTGTGTACTGTATGTGTTGTGTGCACTGTATGTGTGTGTGTACTGAATGTGTTGTGTGTACTGTATGTGTTGTGTGTACTGTATGTGTTGTGTGTACTGTATGTGTGTGTGTGTGTGTGTACTGTATGTGTTGTGTGCACTGTATGTGTTGTGTGTACTGTATGTGTGTGTGTACTGTATGTGTTGTGTGTACTGTATGTGTGTGTGTACTGTATGTGTTGTGTGCACTGTATGTTTGTGTGTACTGTATGTGTGTGTGTACTGTATGTGTATGTGTACTGTGTGTGTGTACTGTATGTGTTGTGTGTACTGTATGTGTTGTGTGTACTGTAAGTGTTGTGTGTACTGTAAGTGTTGTGTGTACTGTATGTGTTGTGTGTACTGTATGTGTGTGTGTACTGTATGTGTTGTGTGCACTATATGTGTGTGTGTGCACTGTATGTGTGTGTGTACTGAATGTGTTGTGTGTACTGTATGTGTTGTGTGTACTGTATGTGTGTGTGTACTGAATGTGTTGTGTGTACTGTATGTGTTGTGTGTACTGTATGTGTACTGTATGTGTTGTGTGTACTGTATGTGTTGTGTGCACTGTATGTGTTGTGTGTACTGTATGTGTGTGTGTACTGTATGTGTGTGTGTACTGTATGTGTTGTGTGCACTGTATGTGTTGTGTGCACTGTATGTTTGTGTGTACTGTATGTGTGTGTGTACTGTATGTGTATGTGTACTGTATGTGTATGTGTACTGTGTGTGTGTACTGTATGTGTTGTGTGCACTGTATGTGTTGTGTGTACTGTAAGTGTTGTGTGTACTGTATGTGTTGTGTGTACTGTATGTGTGTGTGTACTGTATGTGTTGTGTGCACTATATGTGTGTGTGTGTACTGTATGTGTGTGTGTACTATATGTGTTGTGTGTGCTGTATGTGTATGTGTACTGTGTGTGTGTACTGTATGTGTTGTGTGTACTGTATGTGTGTGTGTACTGTATGTGTTGTGTGTACTGTATGTGTGTGTGTACTGTATGTGTGTGTGTACTGTATGTGTTGTGTGCACTGTATGTGTGTGTGTGTGTGTGTGTGTTTGTGTGTTTGTGTGTGTGTGTGTGTGTTTACTGTATGTGTTGTGTGTACTGTATGTGTGTGTGGATGTGTGCAAACACATGGCCTTTTGAGTTTTGAAGCCGTTGGATAATAAGAACATTCAGTTTGGGAACTCCCAGCGTATGGTTGCTGGGACATCCCCAGGAAATGGGTTTATTTGTAAGTATGTAATATGAAATTATATATTTTTAAATAACATAATTTTACTTTGTTTGTGGGTTTTCCCCTAATGTCAACTTTAAATGTCTGTTTTAATTTATTTCGCAACCCAAAATGTTTTATTTCAATGAGAACACCGGTTAGTTCAGGTCAAATTTCATAGCACAACCCAAAACCAACCAAATAAAGTCAGTGGTACTTAGAGGATGGAAATACAATCACACAATCATATCAGCTAACAACATTGAAGGAAATAACAATGTCTACTTTCAGGTCCAAATGGCTGTTATATAGCTACTGGGAATAGAGAACAAATAGGAACATTTTGGATTCTTGGGCTCATCCCAAAGCAAATAGTTTATTCAACCTTGATTCACATTTTCCCACATAGTCGAGTGTGTTTATGCATAGAATTTGGAATCTGGAAAAGGGCTTTGTTTTCTCATATTGTCCAGAGCCTAGTTAGTATATATACAGTGTTGGGTCTTCTCCCAGTGCTCAAGGCCTATGGGTAGTGCTTGGTCTCACCCTAAGACACTGTGGACTCTCTCTTCCTCCCAGTGTTCAAGGCCTATGGGTAGTGTTTGGTCTCGCCCTAAAACACTGTGGACTCTCTTTCTCCCAGTGTTGGAGGTCTATGCATAGATTTTAGTCCTGAAAGGCAGAGCATCCGTCACAAATGGCAACCTATTCCCTATGTAGTGTACTACTTTTGACCAGGAACAACAGGTCTCCGGTCAAAAGTAGTGCACTATATAGGGAATAGGGTGCCATTTGGGATACACTCCCAGCCTCTGTCCAACAAAGTTTTAACCCCACTCTGCCAAACACTGTCTCTTCAAAAACAGCTCATCTTAATGCTTTTGACAACCACGCAAGATGAGTCCGGTTACACAAACATAGCCTGCTCCATCCTCCACCTCCCTCTCCAACTCTCAAACACTAGGTGAATCCGATCCGCCCTCCTCTCTCCTCACTCAGATGTTTTCCTTGGCCACCCACTCTTCAGTTCCCTATCCAACGATTTTCACAGAGTAAACTAATTGTCTCCAACAGATGAGTTCTTCTAGTTTTCATGCAGGTTTATGTTTATTGGGATGAGTCTTGTCCTGGAGGCAGAACTGAGCGATTTCCGCTAGATGGACCACCTGCAAAGTTAAAATCGGCTAAATTGTAAAAAAAAAAAAAGGTTAAGGTTAGACATTAGGGTTAGCAGTGTGGTTAATGTTGGGGTTAAGGTTAGGGTTAGGTTTATGAGTTATTGTGGCTGTGCCAGCTGGTGACCACTTAAGAACAAGACTTATGATGAAAAACGCTAACCTGCTGTTTTTACACTCTCCGTTCATATTCAACAAGGCATATGCTACTGTACATTACCCGGGATTTTCCTCAGAAATGTTTTGTAATTCTACACTGAACCATAAAGTATACACTGAGTAAATATTGTGGTGTGTAGGGGGACAATGCATGGCATGGGGTGCTGCGTGCCGTGCAGTGTGTCTCTGCTGTGAATGTCTCTCTAGACAGAGAGAGCCAGAGGAATCTGTGTCTGTGTACTACAATATCCTGTTTGGGCTTAGGCAGAGCAGACTGATCAAGCCCCAGGCTGCTTCTCTCCTCTCCTCTCCTCAGCCCAGCCTAACCCTATCCCTCTGCTAATGCATCACACTCATGCCCTGCTGCCTAGCCCAGACCAAAACACCAGGCTCTGTTATTGTCATTTTTTTTGCACGCACTTCTGCTCTGCAATGCTGCAACAAATCATGTGAGGTTACTTTCCATGTTTATGTGATTCATCATGTGAAAGGGGGAAAAAGAGACAGTTGACTGCATGCCAAAATGGAGACTTAGCAACAACAATATACACCAATATACACACATATACACCAATATACACACATACACACCAATATACACCAATATAAACCAATATACAGCAATTAAAAACAAAACAATGAAGTAAAACAAATACTTTTTCCAGAGCCAACTATAGAAAGGGAGTGTGAGGGCTGGGGTGTGTGTGTGTTTGGTTTTACTATCCTTGTATGGACCAGAAGTCCTCATAAGGTTATTAAAAAACAAGGAACATTTAAATTAGGGGCTAAGGTTAGGTTAAGGGTTAGGTTTAGGGGTTTGGGAACATAGGATTTTGTTTGGTCCCCACAACGATAGTAAAACAAACGTGTGCATGTGTGCGTGTGTGTGCGTGTGTGGGAAGGCCAGCCTCTGTTTCTGCATGAAATGAAAACAGAGTTGCTCTGGCCAACAGCTCCACAGCCCCACGCCGGCCTGCTTCCCGTAAGGAGCAGAAAAACAGTCCTGGCCAGCGGCAGATACCTCACTTCCCAACAGCGTGAGTGCATTTCCTGAAACTGACAATGTTGTACGGGGCCAGGCCAATGTGACAGGGGGCTGCCAGAGAGAGAGAGTGAGGCTGGAGATAAACCTGCAGTGTAGAGAACATCCTAATACACTGGGGATGGCCTGTATCAATGGGCTGTATCAATGGGGTGTATCACTGGGCTGTATTACTGGGCTGTATCACTGGGCTGTATCACTGGGCTGTATCACTGGGCTGTACCACTGGGTTGTATCACTGGGCTGTATCACTGGGCTGTATCACTGGGCTGTACCACTGGGCTGTACCACTGGCCTGTATCACTGGGCTGTATCACTGGCCTGTACCACTGGGCTGTACCACTGGGCTGTACCACTGGCCTGTACCACTGGCCTGTATCACTGGGCTGTATCACTGGGCTGTATGAATGGGCTAATCTCATCACACACTGACTGGGTATAAGGGATGGAAAGACAACCGGTTCTGATGATCAAAGTCTGTTATAAAATACCTATTCAAAAAGAACAGTGGCCTGTAGTTTATACACTTCTATAAAATAGATGTTGTTCACAGTTGGAAAACAGTCCTCTAATTTCTGACATGAAAAGTGAATCCTTTTGGACAGAAACTAAAAATATCTGTTTTTGATTTAAAAAATATATATTCAAAAAATTATTTTGATATTAAAGGATTTTGTGTTATTTTTCTCTGCACAACACTAATGGAAAAGAGATGTAGACGTATAATAATGAATTCCGTGCAGTGGCCAGGGAGAGGGCTTGACCGAGTTGGGCAGGCACACCCTTACAAACCCTGGAAAACACTTGATGACATTTCCACTTACACTCAACCCTCGGCTGCTTAACTATTTCCTATTCTTCACTCTGTAAATATGGAATGGCAGCAGTACGATAGAATTAATGAATCCACGCTGTTCAAAAGACAAAAATAAAACCATTCTTAAATGATTATATTGTGTAACTCAGTATGAGTGTGAAGGGAGTTCAGTGCCGTGAGGAAAGACGCAGCTATAGCACAGCCTGCTGGTGACTGAAGAGATTTCTCCTGGTCTAACTGTTCCCTTCCCCCATTTCATAGTAAGTTACTGCTGACGTTTGGCCTTTTTCACTCCAATGTTTGTTTTTGAGGTTTCTGTTTAGAGGAACCATCATTTCTCTCAGGGGAGATAGTAGCAGCCAAAATAGTGTTGCTACCATTAATAATTTCAATGGTTTAAGTAAATCGTCTTTTGTCCCAGTGTATAGAGAGGTGATGTACCTTTCTGAGTACTAAAAGAGGGACAATAGGCTGGCTGGTGAGTATGCCCTCATGCTAATGTCACCAGGCTGTCTAGTGTCCGATGGTTCTTTCCATCCCCCACCCTCATGACTCATAGTGCACCCCTTCCCAAAGAAACTCTAGAAATGCCAAGTTCTCACATGACGACCAGGAAAATATAACGTCTTTCATGAGACTTTTGCACAATATACAATGAAAATCGATACATCAGTCAAACCAAAAACATTTTATAATTCAATCATATCTGACTCACTTACTCCTGTGAGTTAGCCCGAGCTAAACCCTTACGTGCCTAGAAACCTTTCCACCCGGCTGTACCCTGGGTCTGGGGTGTATTCATTTGTTACAGATCGTTGCAAAAGGTTTGGTCTGTTGCGAAACCGTTTACTCCAAATGGAAAATGTTTTGCAACAAAAAAAGTTTATATTGGACAAATTCAGGTAGGGTTCTCCCCATTTAATTACGTTTGCTCTGTTTGCTTCCATTTGGTTCCTAGAGTAAACTGTAAATGGTTTCAGAACAAATTGTTTGCAACGGCGACTAATGAATACACCCCTGGTCTATAAAGGTACCTCACTGTGTACCCCACAGCTATCAGAGGCCTCTGCCCTCACTCCGTCAGTCAGGAGATTTAACAGGGAATATAATGATAGGCTGGACACTTCCTGGGCCTCTATGGCAGCCATAACAGTCTGTTCCCATGTTCCCCATTTCTCTGTCCACCCCAGCCCCTGACTCAGCGCACTGCACAAATCCCGGTGCCAGGTAACCACCTCTGATATTAACACATTCATAACTCATACATAACACATTCATAACCCATACATAACACATTCATAAGCAGTACATGATCATTTTACCACTATGTCCATTACTATAATGTATTCCCATTTGCCTCTTAAACCAATAAATTCAAAAGCCCTGTGAAGTAAACTAAAACTTGACTTTTATCAATCAAAAGACATTTCAGATTCAGCTTCCTCCCAAAGTTCCCGACAGACGACAGAGTTTTTCAATAAAGGATAAAAAGAAGTCGTAAAGTTACAGTAGCACGCTGGAAAAGACTTTACACCACATATACACTTGTAGGAGAAAAGAGGCGACTTTTCAGCACTCTGAGAGACTTATTTAGAAGGTTATTAGTCCCACTTCCAGCCCCAGCCCCTGGGAGGCCTTTCATTAGGCTAGGCTGTTTGTATGGCTTCCATCAGGAGCAGTGGAAACTACACTACTTCTGGGTAGGGTTGCAAAATTCCTGTCACTTTCCCCAAGTTCCCAGATTTTCCAGAAATCCTGGTACGAGGATTCCAAATGTTCTGCTTATTCCTTGCCATTTCCAGGGATCTTCCAACCGGGATTTCTGGAAAACCAGAATTACCGGAAAGTTACCAGAATTTTGCAACCCTAATTCTGGGAGACTGGGGGTGAGGGGAGTACTATACAAGGCCAAAGCTGTTCAGTTCCGCTCAATGATCTAAAGCTTTTACCCTTCTTTTAAAACATCTGGCTCCAATGGCAGTCAAAGTGTCAGATCGGTATGCCAAGGCGGTATGCCACTCTAACATACACCACTAGAAACTAAAAAGAAAATAAATGTCAAAAAAATAAATGAAAAAACAACTATTTAAAGTATAAAACACAACAACATTATGCAGATTATGCAAATGTTAATATTAATGCAAAGTGTTAAAAGTATTAATTGTGCAATGGTGAAGTGTATCATACGAGTGGGTGTGTGGGTGTGACTAGATTAGCTCAGTGAAAAGATGCTCAGTAAAGGATGCCTGGGTATGAGACACTAACTCGCATGCTGTTGTGCGTCATGTTTTTTTTAACGTTTTTTGTTGTTGTTGTGGGTGGATCAGCTTTAATATTGCAGATAGATTGTGGCTTCTATCAATGTAATTGTCTGCATTATTTCCAATCCCCTATATATTTTTATTTGTAAATATAATATATATTTTTTTATTATTTTACCCTAACCCTACCACGCCTCCCCTAACTGGAGTAAACTAATGGACAACAATACTTAGGCTTCCACTTCCAGCTTATACATACTGTATTTATTTCATGGACAGTATATTTTACATTAGGTATCTTTGTTTTTAGTCCCAGCCTTCAGCTACCCTCAACCCCTCCCATCTATCTCTGAAGAACATCCATTTTAATTTCTTTCTATTTTTCCACTGTGCTGTTTCACAAAATAGCTGAACCTCTCATAGTTTCTACAGATTGTAAATTAAAGATAAACAATTTTGCTGAGAGTATTATTATATTATTGATCAATTGACTATGGCTTTTCAAATAACCTAGCAGTGCTATTTGCAGAGTTATCTCCAAGTAAATGCTACAATTTTTCAACCATTTCTGAACTTGCGACCAAAAACAAGCTACATATGGGAAGTACCTTCTCCCCTTTCCACTTGACTCTTCCATTTTTGCAGTAATGCTGCAATCAGTTGGTTGTAATTTTGGATAGAGCAGACATTTCCATATATTTGTATTAACTGCATGTGTGACATAACTCCACCAGTCCTATTTCTGATATCATTTCCAAAGATTATGACATTTAAAAAAAATATATATATATTTTATAATGTTTTTTATCAATTTGTATATTTGAGTTGAAGCATAATATTTGCTGTAATATTTGTTCTGTCTTTTCTGGTGGATTAAACTGAAATTGCAACCAGCTTTCTTCTGCTTGTTTTAAAAATAGCAATATTTTTTAGATGAAGGGAAAAAGGCCATTCTTGAACACGGGGTGAGCTATTCTTACTAATCTGCTAGAGAACCAGTTCGGATTTAATTACAGTTGTTGTATGACTGAAGCTTTAGTGAGAGGTCCAATGCTTTAATATTTAATCATTTCTGCCCTCCGAATTCATATTCATTATAAAAATAGGCCTGTTTAATTTTGTCTGGCTTCTGAAGGATCATGCCATCTCACCAGTTCCCTAATTACCCTCTGGACCCTCTCTCTTGCCAACTCACCACACCTTAACTAACTCTGATAATCAGCATTCTTTTCCCATTCCCCTGGTATGAAGTAGCTTGTGTTTTCCGTAGTGTGTGTTCAGTGTTTGTTGTTCTTCGTACCTGAGTTTAAGTAAGTGCCTTTTCATGTGTTAATGGAGATTGTATAATGCTAACTTTGCTGATTTCCTAGCCTTATATTTATTGCCAATTAGAACGTTTATATGCTTAAAAATACTTCCTATGTTGTCTGCATGTGTGTGTCTATATATATATATATATATATATATATATATATATATATACACGCTGGCCAGTTTATTAGGTACATATATACACCCATCTATTACCGGGTTGGACCCCCTTTTCCCTCCAGAACAGCCTAAATTCTTCGGGGTATGGATTCTAAAAGGTGTGGTGTTCAAACGGTGCTCCATTGGTATCAAGGTCCTAACGTTTGCCAGGAAGACATTCCCCACACCAATACACCACCGCCACCAGCCTGTACCGTTGACACCGGGCAGGATGGGTCATGGGGCACCAGGTACATTTTTCCACTCAATGTCCAGTGTTGGTGATCACATGCCCACTGGAGCCACTTGTTCTTGTTTTTAGATGATAGGAGTGGAACCTGTTGTGGTCGCTGCAATAGCCCATCCGTTCCGAGATGATGTTCTGCACACCACTGTCATACTTATGTCCTTTGTTCCTGTTTCTTATACCTTTTTACATTCTATTAGTTATGGCACGTTGCTTTCTTTATAGCCTAATGTGTTGTATCCCCCAGAACCACAACCTCCTATCATAACTTGTATCACAAACGTACCTTGTCCTTGTGCTGTGGCTTTTTAGGTAGTTAATAAATACCCTGAACTGGAAACCTTGCCTCCAACCATCATTCCTGCATTCTTACAAATGCACCATGGTGGCAATTTCAGCCTTAACCGAGCCTCCTTAGCTTTACACATAATAAATTCACATTTCCTGTTGCTGCAGGATTATTCTTATTATCTTCTTACTGTAGCAAACTGGCTCAGATTAACATCCTACATCTGTAGGCGTAATTCTGAATCAAGTCAAGACTATCCTCCAAACCCTGTGAATGGTTCCATACACTAATCGGACTGGGAGGGCTGAATAACTATAGAACACTGGCATCAATCTAAGAGCTCGCATTCCAAATATTACAAAGGTTTAAATTCTTCAAAGAGAGAGCTTGTGAATGCTTTACACATTATTAGCCTAGTATCGTATTCAGTATGCTGTTACGTTTCTAGACGTTTCAATGTTACACTTGTTGCAAAGTATTTAAGAAAATAATCATTAAAAAAACTCCCCTCCCAGATTTTATTCAGCCAGGTGGGCCTTGCTCTTAGCAAGGTTGTGAGTGACGCACACACACACACACACACATCCCTTGTGGTCAGGGCAGGGCCGGGCTGCCCTCTCTGGGGTTCCAGCGGGTATCCGCCCTGGCCCAGCATCTCTGTGTGTGTGAGAGAGAAACCACAGGGCCCCACAGACGAGTTCCGTCAACAGACTCCTTATTCAGCCCCCAGCCTGAACACTGGGCCTTCTAATGGAGCCCAGGCACCTGGCTGCAGTGCGCGGGAGACATCAGCGGCGACGTTGCCACACCTGAATAAACCCCCCAGGCCCACATCAATGCCAGGGCTGGGCCACTTGAAACTGATCCCCAGGCAGCCCCAGCACCAGGCCAGCACCGCTACGGCCAGTGCATAAACAGATCCAGTCAGATGCTCCTCTGAGCCACTGTTTTCATTACTGGGAGTGGAAGCCAAGCCCAGTGGAGAAGGAGAGACACAGTGAAGGGGATGGAGTAGTATTTATACAGGTGTTTCAAATAGGTCGAGCTGCATGCGAGAGAGACAAAACTCTGAAAGAGAGGAGTGGATCTGTACTAATCTATGACTGTCTTCTCAGAACTCCAGCTTTGTGGGCCTAAAGCATGGAACACACGAGAATCTCACTGCCGATAAGTACTTATCACAGTGGGAGGCTGTTCCTTCTCCTGCAAGAACAAAAGTGGTACCTGCTGCATCCAGAACCGTTAGCAACCAACCTACCAATTCTACTTGTAGAATCGCAATGATCATCAGTGACAAACAACTTGACTTCAATCAGAGAGCATGAGCCAACAAAAAAAGGGAAAGAAATGGTGCATTTTCTCTAGTACATCCACAGATAAGCCAGTCACACTTCATATGCAATGTAGACTGTAGGGATGTTGGCTAGCTCTGTATTGCACAGACACAATACTCACAACACTAAATACTAGTATTGACATAATTCAATCACAATGGATTAGCTAGTTTCCATGAAACAGCTGCTTGTGTTAGCTGCCAAGTTAAGTGCTGTGTCTTTAGCTATTTAGCTATGTTGTGCTAGCTAGAGAATATGCTAATGTTAGCTAGCTAGATAAACATTTGTCTATGAGCTGACACTGGCAGTATGGGATTATTGAGAGTAAATTAAAGTGTTTCTTCGTCATCTTGCTAGGTAGTTATCTAGCTGATGCCATCTGCCTAGTATCAATAAGGGCTTTCTACAAAATAGCAACATTAGTGCAGATAGCTTGGAATCTAGACAATAAGCAATACGCACAAATATGCATTGCCAAACAACTGCCACCTTCAGGCTTGGAGTATATTAACAAGGCTCAGTAGCCGACAACTTCCAAGGTCTTTGCTATGTGAACACAAAAGAGATTGACTGTTGACACTGTTCAAAGGTGTTAAGTACTGTCAGCAGGCAACATTTGACAATCCAACCGGTATGTCTGAGCTTTAAGAGAGATTTCTACAGAGCCTGCTCTGATGGTTCGAAGCAACTGCTGTAAGACACAGTAGGACTTCACGCATACAACACTGACTGGTAACAAGGCATGATCTGATGATAATTCGCATAAAGCCCCCCCACACAAATATACAGTTGAAGTCGGAAGTTTACATACACTTAGGTTGGAGTCATTAAAACTTGTTTTTCAACCACTCCACAAATGTCTTGTTAACAAACTATAGCTTTGGCAAGTCGGTTAGGACATCTACTTCGTGCATGACACAAGTAATTTTTCAAACAATTGTTTACAGACAGATTATTTCACTTATAATTCACTGTATCACTGTATCACAATTCCAGTGGGTCAGAAGTTTACATACACTAAGTTGACTGTGCTTTTAAACAGATTGCAAAATTCCAGAACATTATGTCATGGCTCTAGAAGCTTCTGATAGGCTAATTGACATAATTTCAGTCAATTGGAGGTGTACCTGGGGATGTATTTCAAGGCCTACCTTCAAACTCAGTGCCTCTTTGCTTGACATCATGGGAAAATAAAAATAAATCAGCCAAGACCTCATAAAAAGAAATTGTAGACCTCCACAAGTCTGGCTCATCCTTGGGAGCAATTTACAAATGCCTGAAGGTACCACATTCATCTGTACAAACAATAGTACGCAAGTATAAACACCATGGGACCACGCAGCCGTCATACAGCTCAGGAAGGAGATGCGTTCTGTCTCCGAGAGATGAACGTACTTTGGTGCGAAAAGTGCAAATCAATCCCAGAACAACAGCAAAGGACCTTGTGAAGATACTGGAGGAAACGGGTACAAAAGTATCTATATCCACAGTAAAACGAGTCCTATATCGACATAACCTGAAAGGCCGCTCAGCAAGGAAGAAGCCACTGCTCCATAACCGCCATAAAAAAGCCAGACTACGGTTTGCAACTGCACATAGGGACAAAGATCATACTTTTTGGAGAAATGTCCTCTGGTCTGATGAAACAAAAACAGAACTGTTTGGCCATAATGACCATTGTTATGTTTGGAGAAAAAAGGGGGAGGCTTGCAATCCGAAGAACAACATCCTAACCCTGAAGCACGGGGGTGGCAGCATCATGTTGTGGGGGTGCTTTGCTGCAGGAGGGACTGGTGCACTTCACAAAATAGATGGCATCATGAGGAAAGAAAATTATGTGGATACATTGAAGCAACATCTCAAGGCATCAGTCAGGAAGTTAAAGCATGGTCGCAAATGTGTCTTCCAAATGGACAATGACCCCAAGCATACTTCCAAAGTTGTGGCAAAATGACTTAAGGACAACAAAGTCAAGGTACTGGAGTGGTCATCACAAAGCCCTGACCTCAATCCTATAGAAAATGTGTGGGCATAACTGAAAAAGCGTGTGCGAGCAAGGAGGCCTACAAACCTGACTCAGTTACACCAGCTCTGTCAGGAAGAATGGGCCAAAATTCACCCAACTTATTCTGGGAAGCTTGTGGAAGGCTACCCTAAGTGTTTTACCCAAGTTAAGCAATTTAAAGGCAATGCTACCAAATACTAATTAAATGTATGTACAATTCTGACCCACTGGGAATGTGATGAAAGAAATAAAAGCTGAAAGAAATAATTCACTCTACTATTATTCTGACATTTCACATTATTCTGACATTTCACATTGCCAAAAGTGGGCCTGGACGATCTATTAGTTTAACATCTCACTTAATAGTAAATCTATGAGTTGGTGCTAGGGTGGAGGTCAAGCTCTCAGCCTGGAGGAATACAGGATTCATATCTTGATATGGTGCTCAGATCTGCACTGCACAGCACCAAACAGAGCCTATGTGTGGGGACGCTACAATCTGTTTGATTGTGCATAGTAGACTCAAACATACACACACTACACACTCCCACATACAATAAACACACACAACAGATGAATAAATATTAATCTCCTAACCTCCCGCATGGTGCTCTTGTATGTTATAGCCCCTGTATTTACCCAAACAGATGAGATGCAATACTGTTGATGTTAGCAAGTCTTTTACGCAATACTATTTATATTCTGTAAGTGAGAATCTTTTTTTTCCCAGTCTGATTTTATTTACTGCTTAGCTGTGACCACTTAGCTGAGATTTCCAATCTGCGGTGAGGGAATATAAAGAGGCATTCCTCCAGTGAAGATCCCTGTCCATAAACCCCAAGCCGCCACCACTGGGAGTAAACACTGGGATTTAACGACAACACGCACAGGGCTTTCATTGTCAGCCCCAAGTAAATGTACTCTTTAATTAAAACTTAATGGAGGGACCTTTTATTGCCTTGGTCTGGCCTGGTGTGCTATACCTCATTAAATAAATAAAAAGTCTGTTGGTTGCTAACCTTTATATTCTAGTTGTTAGGAGTTTGTTCAATATCCAATAATCTCTCTAGTCTATAGTATTGGCTCTGTGGCGACAACTGGGGAGATAAATCACACAGTGCATCATCTGAACTGTGTAAACCCATGTCTTAATGTCTCAGCTTCGCCCTGATGTCTTTCTAAAGGCTATTGGAGAAGCATGGCCTTCAGCTATCATTCATTTCAGGGATCCTGACACTTAATATGAATGTTGTCACTGTATCAAATCAAACGAAATCTGCAATGACTTGAGGGAATTCCTTTTTGTCAGCTACAGCCAAACACTTGTTGGAATGTTTTGGTGTCTCACTGCACTGCTACTTATTTTCATTTACACATTTTTCCTAAAATAACTCCAGCGTGTTAAGATGCAGTCCCGTGAAGCATTTCAAATATGAGTAATACATGTGGGTGAGTGGGGACTGAGTGCTGTAGCCACATAAAACGGCAGAGTTGGTATTGAGATTCATTTCTGTCTCCCTCTATGGCGGCTGGCTGGGCCAGTATGACCAGGAAGATGAACCAGTATGTGACTGTTTTACTACTAGCCTTATGGTTTTCTCTCTCGCTCTCATTCTCAAATTGGCAGCATTTCAAGAAACCGGGGCACAACTTGTTATTTTCTTATTTTTTTCGGTGCAGAAAGGCCCGGCAGCAACAGACTAGCCCTTTTTTCTCCCTGAAGACTGGGAGACAGTGGATCTATCTTACCTCATCAAATGTGTGCAAGGACTAATTCAGCCTCACGCTGACAGGGTACTTTGTCATCTTGACACTGGATAGCTAAGTGGAAATATTAGGAGGATTTGTTTGGCGATTTTCACTGTTAAGCCTATATCCAGCATGGAACTCCATAAAACATGTTCAGAGCGTATTATTATGAGCAAAAATAAATATTATAGCGTGGCTTTTTATGCAGGAGTGGACTAGCTCTGAGAAACATTATAAAAAAGAAAACTCTGATTTACTGGCTTACTGGGACAGACCCTCATAACTCCACTGGCTTAACATAGCACACAGACACTCACAGTGGGGGTTTCTGTGTGAGGGAACATTTGTTTTAGACTTTTGTTTTTTACCTAAAAAGTTATACTAGGTTCACCAAGACAAATATTACAGTTTAGGGCCATATGGAGGCCACAACAAAGTACAGACATTCAAACAGAAATTCACAACAGAGTGAGTAGCACAACAGAGAAATTACTATCAGTGCAACAACAGCCAACACACTCTCTCTGTCTCGCTCTCTCTCGTTCTCAATTCAATTCAAGGGGCTTTATTGGCATGGGGAACATATGTTTACATTGCCAATGCAAGTGAAATGGATAAACAAAAGTTGACACCAGGCAGGATAGGGCCATAGACCAAATCCTGACTCTGCCATCAGCATGACACACGACAATCATGATCAGCATGACACACGACAATCATACCACACTCAATGTCGCTTAGGTCACTCGTTTTGCCCATTCTAACGTTCAATCGAACAGTAACTGAATGCCTCGATCCCTGTCTGCCTGCCTGCTTTATATAGCAAGCCATGGGCATGTGACTCACTGTCTGTAGGAGCGAACCATTTTTGTGAACGGGTGGTGAATTGGCGAAGGCACTAGAACAGTCTGCAGCACTCAGCCT
Source organism: Brachymystax lenok tsinlingensis (assembly GCA_030435695.1). Lineage (NCBI taxonomy): Eukaryota > Metazoa > Chordata > Actinopteri > Salmoniformes > Salmonidae > Brachymystax > Brachymystax lenok. The sequence goes on from CM059791.1 coordinate 15,336,232, forward strand.
CACCCTACTGGACTCAATGACTTCAGTTTGCAGATGATCTGGTGCTTCTGTCCCCAACCAAGGAGGGCCTACAGCAGTCAGACTTGCACCCTGACAATGAATCTCAGTAAGACAAAAATAATGGTGTTCCAAAAAGGGTCCAGTTGCCAGGACAACAAATACAAATTCTATCTAGACACCGTGGCCTTACAGCACACAAAGAACTATACCTATCTCAGCCTAAACATCAGGACCACAGGTACACATACAAAACCCCTTCAAACTAGTGGATTTGGCTACTTCAGCCACAACCGTTGCTGACAGGGCTATACAATCGAGCACACCGCCATGCAATCTCCATAGGAAAACATTGGCAGTAGAATGGCTCGTACTGTAGAGCTCAGTGACTTTCAATGTGGCACCGTCATAGGATGTCACCTTTCTAATAAGTCAGTTTGTCAAATTTCTGCCCTGCTAGAGCTACCCCAGTCAACTGTAAGTAATGTTATTGTGAAGTGGAAACGTCCCACACATTCCACAACAAAGCCCTCAACTACAGAGCGATTAACCTTGAGAAGAGTCCCCTCAGCCAGCTGGTTCAGGATATATGCACACTGCCCACAAAATGAGGTGGAAACTGAGCTGCCCATCCTAACCTCCTGCCAAATGTATGACCATATTAGAGACACATATTTCTCACAAATCACACAGACCCACAAAGAATTTGAAAACAAATCAAACATGTTGTTTATTGTTTATTTCACTTGTTTTGGCAATGTAAACATGAGAGAGAGAGAGAGAGAGAGAGAGAGAGAGAGAGAGAGAGAGAGAGAGAGAGAGAGAGAGAGAGAGAGACAGAGACAGAGACAGAGACAGAGACAGACAGAGAGACAGAGAGACAGAGAGACAGAGAGACAGAGAAAGGGATAACCGTACACCGCAATCAGCAATAGGCCTTCCTAAATACCAAAGAAGTATTTCAAAACATTTACTTTTTCTCCAGGAATAAGCTCTGTGAATGTAAATCTGTCTTTGGGGAGTAGAATTGAGAACCATTCTCATATCAGTTGAGTTTGTATCTTTATGACAGAGAAAAGTAAACCAACTAGTCTCATTGATACACATACAGAGTGTATACAGAGCACTGTGTCATCATAGCTAGCAGTTTCTCACACATTCTGTTGAGTATTGCAAAATCATCAGAAATAACTATTTATCAGACTTTGCCCGAGTTCAAAAAAGAGGGAAGGAATATTTTTTTTTCTTCTAATTTAACAGATTCTAATATATGTTAGTGTTAAAAGAGGGGAAATGTATACAATCAGCAGAACAAGTGTTCTTTGTACAACAAACCCCTAAAACACTATGGTGAATACCACACTGACTATGTCAAGGAATTCAGTATTTCTCTCTTTGTTTGGTTTCCATTATGTGGGATTTATTTGGAATAGGTTCAGATAACAACTGGTATCTTCTCAAGGGAACGGTTGGTTGTGGGGGAGCGGTTCTGGATACCTCCGACTGCAAGGTCCTCATTTATAACCGTTGCGTACATTTTACACTAAACATCTGCACAAAAATATAGGGATTTATAAACCTGGCGCAGCCATACAAACACGGTTCCCGTTATAAATCAGACCAGTCGTAAAAATGTGCGCGTGTGAACAAGCATTATAACTCCCCCTGGAAAAACGCCCATCATTCACCTTTTATGGTGACAATAACACCCTTATTTGCTGTATACTTTGGAAGTATTGGAATTAGGCCAACACAGTATGGCTTCTGGAGGGGGAGTGAGACAAACCTTCTGGAGGGGTAGTGAGACAGATCTCCTGGAGGGGGAGTGAGACAGATCTCCTGGAGGGGTAGTGAGACAGATATCCTGGAGGGGTATGGAGACAGATCTCCTGGAGGGGGAGTGAGACAGATCTCCTGGAGGGGTAGTGAGACAGATCTCCTGGAGGGGTAGTGAGACAGATCTCCTGGAGGGGGAGTGAGACAGATCTCCTGGAGGGGGAGTGAGACAGATCTCCTGGAGGGGTAGTGAGACAGATCTCCTGGAGGGGAGTGAGACACACCTTCTGGAGGGGTAGTGAGACAGATCTCCTGGAGGGGTAGTGAGACAGATCTCCTGGAGGGGTAGTGAGACAGATCTCCTGGAGGGGTAGTGAGACAAACCTTCTGGAGGGGTAGTGAGACAGATCTCCTGGAGGGGTAGTGAGACAGATCTCCTGGAGGGGTAGTGAGACAGATCTCCTGGAGGGGTAGTGAGACAGATCTACTGGAGGGGGAGTGAGACAGATCTCCTGGAGGGGTAGTGAGACAGATCTCCTGGAGGGGTAGTGAGACAGATCTCCTGGAGGGGTAGTGAGACAGATCTCCTGGAGGGGTAGTGAGACAGATCTCCTGGAGGGGAGTGAGACAAACCTTCTGGAGGGGTAGTGAGACAGATCTCCTGGAGGGGTAGTGAGACAGATCTCCTGGAGGGGTAGTGAGACAGATCTCCTGGAGGGGTAGTGAGACAAACCTTCTGGAGGGGTAGTGAGACAGATCTCCTGGAGGGGTAGTGAGACAGATCTCCTGGAGGGGTAGTGAGACAGATCTCCTGGAGGGGTAGTGAGACAGATCTACTGGAGGGGGAGTGAGACAGATCTCCTGGAGGGGTATGGAGACAGATCTCCTGGAGGGGTAGTGAGACACACCTTCTGGAGGGGTAGTGAGACAGATCTCCTGGAGGGGTAGTGAGACAGATCTACTGGAGGGGTAGTGAGACAGATCTCCTGGAAGGGTATGGAGACAGATCTCCTGGAGGGGGAGTGAGACAGATCTCCTGGAGGGGTAGTGAGACAGATCTACTGGAGGGGGAGTGAGACAGATCTCCTGGAGGGGTATGGAGACAGATCTCCTGGAGGGGGAGTGAGACAGATCTCCTGGAGGGGTAGTGAGACAAACCTTCTGGAGGGGGAGTGAGACAAACCTTCTGGAGGGGGAGTGAGACAGATCTCCTGGAGGGGGAGTGAGACAGATCTACTGGAGGGGAAGTGAGACAGATCTCCTGGAGGGGTAGTGAGACAGATCTCCTGGAGGGGGAGTGAGACAGATCTCCTGGAGGGGTAGTGAGACAGATAGCGTGGAGGGGTAGTGAGACAGATCTCCTGGAGGGGTAGTGAGACAGATTTACTGGAGGGGTAGTGAGACAGATCTCCTGGAGGGGGAGTGAGACAGATCTCCTGGAGGGGTAGTGAGACAGATCTCCTGGAGGGGTAGTGAGACAGATCTCCTGGAGGGGTAGTGAGACAGATCTCCTGGAGGGGGAGTGAGACAGATCTCCTGGAGGGGTAGTGAGACAGATCTCCTGGAGGGGGAGTGAGACAAACCTTCTGGAGGGGTAGTGAGACAGATCTCCTGGAGGGGTAGTGAGACAGATCTCCTGGAGGGGTAGTGAGACAGATCTCCTGGAGGGGTAGTGAGACAAACCTTCTGGAGGGGTAGTGAGACAGATCTCCTGGAGGGGTAGTGAGACAGATCTCCTGGAGGGGTAGTGAGACAGATCTCCTGGAGGGGTAGTGAGACAGATCTACTGGAGGGGGAGTGAGACAGATCTCCTGGAGGGGTATGGAGACAGATCTCCTGGAGGGGTAGTGAGACACACCTTCTGGAGGGGTAGTGAGACAGATCTCCTGGAGGGGTAGTGAGACAGATCTACTGGAGGGGTAGTGAGACAGATCTCCTGGAAGGGTATGGAGACAGATCTCCTGGAGGGGAGTGAGACAGATCTCCTGGAGGGGTAGTGAGACAGATCTACTGGAGGGGAGTGAGACAGATCTCCTGGAGGGGTATGGAGACAGATCTCCTGGAGGGGGAGTGAGACAGATCTCCTGGAGGGGTAGTGAGACAAACCTTCTGGAGGGGGAGTGAGACAAACCTTCTGGAGGGGGAGTGAGACAGATCTCCTGGAGGGGGAGTGAGACAGATCTACTGGAGGGAAGTGAGACAGATCTCCTGGAGGGAGTGAGACAGATCTCCTGGAGGGAGTGAGACAGATCTCCTGGAGGGGTAGTGAGACAGATAGCGTGGAGGGGTAGTGAGACAGATCTCCTGGAGGGTAGTGAGACAGATTTACTGGAGGGGTAGTGAGACAGATCTCCTGGAGGGGGAGTGAGACAGATCTCCTGGAGGGGTAGTGAGACAGATCTCCTGGAGGGGTAGTGAGACAGATCTCCTGGAGGGGAATGAGACAGATCTCCTGGAGGGGGAGTGAGACAGATCTCCTGGAGGGGTAGTGAGACAGATCTCCTGGAGGGGTAGTGAGACAAACCTTCTGGAGGGGTAGTGAGACAGATCTCCTGGAGGGGTAGTGAGACAGATCTCCTGGAGGGGTAGTGAGACAGATCTCCTGGAGGGTAGTGAGACAAACCTTCTGGAGGGGTAGTGAGACAGATCTCCTGGAGGGGTAGTGAGACAGATCTCCTGGAGGGGTAGTGAGACAGATCTCCTGGAGGGGTAGTGAGACAGATCTACTGGAGGGGGAGTGAGACAGATCTCCTGGAGGGGTATGGAGACAGATCTCCTGGAGGGGGAGTGAGACAGATCTCCTGGAGGGGTAGTGAGACACACCTTCTGGAGGGGTAGTGAGACAGATCTCCTGGAGGGAGAGTGAGACAGATCTACTGGAGGGGGAGTGAGACAGATCTCCTGGAAGGGTATGGAGACAGATCTCCTGGAGGGGTAGTGAGACAGATCTCCTGGAGGGGTAGTGAGACAAACCTTCTGGAGGGGTAGTGAGACAGATCTCCTGGAGGGGTAGTGAGACAGATTTACTGGAGGGGTAGTGAGACAGATTTCCTGGAGGGGTAGTGAGACAGATATCCTGGAGGGGTATGGAGACAGATAGCATGGAGGGGTAGTGAGACAGATCTCTTGGAGGGGTAGTGAGACAGATCTACTGGTGGGGTAGTGAGACAGATGGCGTGTTGGCCACTGTGCAGTGCCACTTCCTTTTGGACAGCCCAGTGTCGTCACAGTCACACACAACTGTCCATTTGTCCTCTGATCTGAACCCCACTCGGAGGGTAGTCTGAAGATTAACAAACCCTACTGGGCTACTATAGTCCACACTATCTGCTATATCACTATCACCTAGGAACACCAGAAGAAACGCTATAGGAAAATACAGAGCCAACTGGCCCAATGATAGAGTCAGTCTGAATAGGCAGTCTGATAGAGTTAGTAACAACTGTAGGTATGATGTTGTTGTAGTGTGTGTGTGTGTGTGTGTACAGTATGTGTGTGTGCTGCCTGCGTGACTGACTACACTTAATGGAGGGCTTCCGAGCCAGGGGAACGCATGTCAACCATCCAGCCAGCGCCCAGGACACGAATGCACGAACACACACACACACACACACACACACACACACACACACACACACACACACACACACACACACACACACACACACACACACACACACACACACACTCTTCCTGATCACATCTGGGAGCTGTAAATCTCTCAACGCCACTGCTGCTCTCCTCTCCCCCCATCTCCTCTCCCTCTTCTTTCCTCCCCTGAACAAAAATATAAACGCAACACGTAAAATTTCCCAGAAATGTCTCTAACATTTTGTGCACACATTTGTTTACATCCCTATGGCCACTTTAAAATGTGCAGTTTTGTCACAAAATCCAATGCTAAAGATATCTCAAGTTTTGACTGAGCGTGCACTTGGCATGCTGACTGCAGGAATGTCCACCAGAGCAGTTCCCAGAGAATGTTATGTTAATTTCTCTACCATAAGCCTCCAACATCATGTTAGATAATTTGGGGGGGGGCTGGCTCCCCATTGGCTGGGGCCTGGTTTCCCAGTGGATGGGCCTGGTCCTTTTCAGTTCCATTCTAATTTGTTTAAAAACTGTTTAGCTGGGAATCAAGAAATGTTAAATTGGCATGCGGCATTGGGTTTTCCAAAGCAGCTGTTATAGGAGTGCCCATGTCCCAAATCTGTTAGAGCCTCTGGCTCAGCCTTACCCCTGTAGACCAGAGATATGGGCATGTGTTCCATGACACAACCACACTAGCAGTTGATAGTTGGTGATACATGTATTATATCACTGATTATAGTTATCTCAACACCACATTTTCCCTCAGTAATTTATTATACCTTTATTTAAACAAGGAACACAGACTGAGACCAAGGTCTCTTTTACAGCTGGGCCCTGCATATACATGTTTACATATACAGTTTAGGTACAATGAATAAGAAACTACACAAGACAAACAAAAACAATCACAGATAACACAAGAAATATAGCAGCAGATTATTACATTTACACACAGGTTATTCCCCTAACAGCACAAGAACTTGCATTACCCGAAGCAGTTACAAGCAATACAAACATAAAAATCCTCTAATAAATGTTTAAAATGGGCAAGGGGGACAAGAGTCCCAAGTTTAAGTTTAGTCTGCAGGCCAATCCCTTGGACAAGGAGAGTAACAGGAAAAGGCAGCCATAGCCAACTCTGTGGAGATCGCAGGGGCCTCAAGTGTAATCCATGCTTGAGACCTGGTTTTAAGAATTATAATTCTAATGTTGATGAGTGATGATAAATAAGAAGGTAGTTTATTCAGAAGTGCTTTATAGACAAACGAGAGCATGTTGTTCTCGTCTCATGGACAGCGAAGTCCAACCCACATTTTGATATAAAACACAGTGGTGAGTTCTGTAGCTAGCACCCGTAATAAACCTAAGTGCACAATGATAAGTAGCATCCAGCGATTTAAGTGTTGATGCTGTGGTGAGTATATATCCCAATAATCTATAATAGACATAAAAGTAGCTTTCACAATTTGTCTTCTATTTGTAGAGGACAAACATGTCCTGTTTCTATAGAGGAAGCCTAGCTTGATTCTTAGCCGTTTACAAAGTTTGTAATAGACAGTTTATCATCCAACCACATCCCTAAGTATTTATATGCAGAGATCTGATTAATTCGAGAACCATCTAAGCTCGTAAGTGCAAGTGTATTTTCAACCAACTTTTTAAACCTATTAAAAATCATAAAATGTGTTTTCTTTGGTGAGTACAGTGAGGTTACAGCAAGTAGGCAAAACCCTTTCGGTGATATCAAAGGATATCACACACAAAAACATAATTCACTTCTAAACACTATCAAAACACAAGCCTAGGCAGGGAACTCCAGGGCAGAGTTTATGCGTAGCCTACTACTACAGTGTAACTCCATACACTGGAACATGAACAGTACTGTAACTACAGAACTACTGTACCAATAAAACATACAGTAACTGGTGTACATCAGATATGTTTTTGCAGCTTTAAACGAAAGTGAACATAGCTACACATAGTGGTTGAACTGAGTACGCTGAGTACAGTTCACCCACTATGAGATGAATAAACTGAGTACAGTTCACCCACTATGAGATGAATAAACTGTGTATAGTTCACCCACTATGAGTTGAATTAACAAAGTATAGTTTACCCACTATACGTTCAAGTACTGTACAAGAGTGTAAAGGAATAGCGCCATCTACTGTTGGGAGGGAGAAAAGGATAATTTGAGCTTTAGACACGTCTTCACACGTCCCTTATAAAACATCCAAGATACCTTCTATTATTCACATGATCTCCTATGATGACCTTCATATGTGCAGTGTTCAAGGCAAGCAAACAACCATATTCAACAGTGTAGTGATCAAGGCCAGCAAACAGCCATATACAACAGCGTAGTGTTCAAGGCCAGTAAACAGCCATACTCAACAGCGTAGTGTTCAAGGCCAGAAAACAGCCATATACAACAGCGTAGTGTTCAAGGCCAGTAAACAGCCATATTCAACAGCGTAGTGTTCAAGGCAGGAAATAGTCATATAGAACAGCGTAGTGATCAAGGCCAGTAAATAGTCATATACAACAGTGTAGTGTTCAAGGCCAGTAAACAGCCATATATACAAGAGTGTAGTGTTCAAGGCCAGTAAACAGCCATATACAAGAGCGTAGTGTTCAAGGCCAGTAACAGCCATATTCAACTGCGTAGTGTTCAAGACAAGTAAATAGTCATATTCAACAACGTAGTGTTCAAGGACAGTAAATAGTCATATTCAACAGCGTAGTGTTCAAGGCCAGTAAACAGCCATATTCAACAGCGTAGTGTTCAAGGCCAGTAAACAGCCATATTCAACAGCGTAGTGTTCAAGGCCAGTAAATAGTCACATAGAACAGCGTAGTGTTCAAGGCCAGTAAAGAGCCACATACAACAACGTAGTGTTCAAGGCCAGTAAATAGTCATATTCAACAGCGTAGTGATCAAGGCCAGTAAACAGCCATATTCAACAGCGTAGTGTTCAAGGCCAGTAAACAGCCATATTCAACTGTGTAGTGTTCAAGGCCAGAAAACAGCCATATTCAACAGCATAGTGTTCAAGGCCAGCAAACCTTCATATTCAACAGCGTAGTGTTCAAGGCCAGTAAATAGTCATATTCAACAGCGTAGTGTTCAAGGCCAGTAAATAGTCATATACAACAGCAGAGTGTTCAAGGCCAGTAAATAGTCATATACAACAGCACATAAGGGAATGCTACATAAAGTAGATTATGTCCTTATTGTGGACACAGTAATAGAGAAAAAATTGATTTTGTAAAACATATATATATATATTGCCAGGGGAATTCTAAACTGCATGACAGTCTTCCAGGGTTGGACCTATCAGATGTGTGATGCTCAATACCATTTGGATAGTTGTTTGTCAGCTTATATAAGAGTCACACTTCAGTCGCTCCGTTCAGTCGCTCCGTTTAGATGCAGATGGAGTATATGATCAGAGTATAGGGGGTTGGGGGGTGGGGGTAGAGGGCTATAGTAATAGTGTAACACCCAGCAAGCAGTACAGTACCTTTTTGAATTCAAGTGGTGAGTTGAGACTGAGTCCTGGACCTTTGCCATGAACGGGCTGGTCAACAAACTGCAAGAGAGAAGCATTTGTGTTCCTTTTTCAAAATCTCTTGGCTGGAGGTGTGTCAGGAGAGGAGGAGGAGGATGGAGGCAGGAGAAGAAAGAGATTGAATCAGAGGAGGAATGCAGAATGAGAATGGTGTTAGAGGTGGTATTGGATTAGCTGGGCTGGGGAAGAGGTCAAGAGGAGAACAGAGAATGCCTACTGTGTGGTGTGTGTACACACTGAGAGAAACACACTCTCACACACATTCACAAGCACAAATGCACGCACACACATGCTCCTCTTTATACTCGAGTCCATCGCATGTCTGTGCTCCCCCTTCCCATTTATTTTTATTATATTTAAATACATCCAATTTGTGTAAATAGGTTATGCCCAACACTTCACTCTACAAACTCTGCCATAGATGGCTAGTAATAGGGTTAAGAAATGAAATGGCTCAAGACAAATTACAACAGATTTCCTAAATTAAACACATTCTTAGCTGAATACTCTGTGATTTTACAGTCTTTTTTGACCCCCAAAAATAAAACAGCCAAGTCCTACCCAGCACAGACCACTATGGTCATGTAACAACTAGCCAACTAGTCACCTTATAAACATGTCCCAAACAAACTGGGATGTTTTCTCCAACTCAAGGATAATCCCTTATTTACCGTTGTAATAACCAGGGTTTCAAGCACTCAATAGGCCATTTAACCCTCAAGTGAGTTGAACAGAGCAGCTTTCCATTGACAGGAAGGACTCTTTGGCCTAACAAAAGGCTTTATGCCCTATGGAGTAGAGATGGGGCAGGGAGGTGTCTATGGTATGGGGTATCCCTTTATGCTCATACCCGTATACAGGTTGAAAATGGCAGCTTAGGACACTGATAAGTGCCTAAATTGGAACGCAGTGGCTGCACAGTAACATGCTAAACATGACATCAGAGCTCTGGCTCTCTGCTTCACAGCTCTGTATGGATTATGACTGACAGCCGTTCTGAACTTGAGCACCATCCCTTCTGGTAATTGGGCAACTTTTGAAAATGTTATGTTGTCTGAGTGAAGGAAATGCTGTAAATTACGAGGATTCGATGTATTTTGAAAGATAAGACATTGAGGATGATAATAAATACCACTTTGATGTCATTCAAGCAAGCCAAACAACACCCTTGAGAACACATTTCCATATCATAAAACTCCGATAATATACAGTGTCAAAATGTAGGATCACTACGTTTGATGTACAAGATGAAATGGCGTTACACCATGGCTTTTCCTGAACAGAATGAGCTGTTGTTTGTTGTACTGTGAAGAAAATTTGCTGCAGCACACGTACCTGAATGCCCTCATGACTCCATTCTATGCGCACCAAAATTACAATCTGCTTACAATCAGTAATTCTGTAAGGTCCGGATGCAGGGTTGTGTTCCAAACAAAACAACTACAAGTGTGCTTGCTCTAGTTCCTCAACAGCACAGCAAGGAGAGCTAAAAAAAAGCTCCTTATAGTTGAAGACTATAAAATGAAATGACTTAGGAACTGTGTACACTTTGGAGAGGTGTGTGGCCACTTGGAGACACCAGTTAGTCCTCTCACTCAAACCCTTGTCATTTTTATTGTCTTATGTTGCACCTACAACACACGTATTCAGAATATTTCCAGATTTTGTTATCAACAAATGTAGCGAAAAGTACAGTAAATGTAAAATGCACATATAATCAACAGTGTAATTTTGGATTGTTTTGCCCTCATAATTTCCCCATAATCTCCAAACTGTTCCCTTGTAATTGGTACCATGGTTATGCATATGCTTTCCGTATTTCTTCTGTAAGAAACATTTCAATTTAGCCCTATCCATATAGGCCAATTCCCACGAGTGTAAGGGGTTAATAAGTTAATAAGGACAGGAGCATGGGTACAATACAATGGCTGTATGGAAGATGAATGTGAGGTAGATGTTCTGTAGTATAGTGAGTGATGGGGTAGTTAGGTACTTACTGTGTTGCGTCTGTCACCACGGGTAAAGGTGTATCTTCGCTGACATAGTCCATGTCATCACTCAAGCTGTTGCCCCGGGAGATGCCGTCCAGGTTTTTCTTAACTGTGCGAGACAATGCAAGAGTCTTGGTGACATATTCAAGGATTTAGTTCAATGCAACTTCCAATTTTATAAGTGAGAAGAAAATACACTCTTAGAAAAAAAAGGAGCTATCCAGAACCTTAAAGGGTTCTTCGGCTGTCCCCAGAGGAGAACCCTTTGAAGAAACCTTTTTGGTTCCAGGTAGAACCCTTTTGGGTTCCATGTAGAACCCTTTTCACAGAGGGTTCTAGATGGAAGCCAAAATGGTTCAACCTAGAATCTAAAAGATCTCGACTTAGATCCAAAAAGGGTTCTCCTATGGGGACAACCGAAAGAAAACTATTTTGGAACCCTTTTTTCTAATTTATAGGCTTATTTATTGAAAAGTAAAGAGAAAGTACAGGATAGCCAGTAAAGAAGTGTAAGGGTCTACCTGGAGAGGCAGGACAGCTCAGATTGAAAGAGGACCATGAGTGCTGAATGCCTGAAGTCAACAGCAAGAAAGAAAGTGTGAAAGACAAGTGGAATAAACACACAATGTGCTGACTAGTCAATGAAGTATACAGTCCGCCATTGTATTGTGTCATCACACTAAGATGATGTTGTTTTGGTATGTGAACATGATGATTGGTAACGTCCCTTCCAAACCTCTACAGCGGGGCTGGTTAGTGCAACTAAAAACCATTGCAAAGGTTTGTAAGGACCTAGTCCAACAGTCCGCAAAGCCTGCCATCTCATCCTCCAACAGAGACGTTTCTTTAGAAGTGCCTAATTGTCTTTTTGTCTATTGTACTTAATTTTTTGAGTATGCATACATGTGTATAGATGATGTAATGTATTATATATCACACCTGTACCATGTTTGACTATGATAGTTTTTTAGTGTCTCAAAACTCAATTTGAGGGGTCCACAATGTGCTTTAAACATCATCTGTATTATTTATTATTGTATCACTGAGGAGTGACACAAACTTTTCTAATCTAATCTAGTTTCAGGAACTGGGTTCTGTGCAGCTCCTCCACATCTCTCTCATTCAGGGGGACCGGGGACGCGAGCAGAATTATCTGCTACACAAACACTGCAGGCTTATTAATATCTGGCTTGTCAGAGCAAACACACTGGGTTAGAAGCCCCGGAGAATGAAAACAAGCAGGGCCCAGAGAGAGAGAGAGAGTGGGGGGAAAGAGGGAGACAGAGAAAGTGAGAGAGAGAGAGAGAGAGAGAGAGAGAGAGAGAGAGAGAGAGAGAGAGAGAGAGAGAGAGAGAGAGAGAGAGAGAGCAGGAGACTGGCTGGAGAGAGAGAGCCCCATTGAGAAGGGAGATTCTCACAGACGACGGCCGGGCCAGAGGGACAGACACATAAGTGGAGCGATAAGCCGGACGTTGACTAAATCAAACAATGCCCAGTTTATTTCTGACCACTGGAGCTCCACAATGGCCTCTTATCACCCCAACCTCCCTCCCAGTCCCCTGGCCCTCGGCCTCTATCCCCTGTCCCAGCCCTCACCCCGGTGCTGGCTGGACAGACAGAAAAGAAAACACCCGGGCTGGTCGACAGGACAGGAGGGAGTCCAGAGCCTGCCTGCGTCGGTCGCTCTGCTGGCTTCCAGTTTGCTCCGGTTGGTGACAAAGCGCCAGTCTAATTAAAATACTGTCTGGGCAGTTGTAAAAACCAAATGACTAATGATTAACACAGAGGATCTCTTAAAAGGACAAAGGATTGAGTCGTTAACTGCGTGAGTTGGAGCTGGAGTGCGTCAATAAGACTGGAGACCATGGAGTGATGTCATCTAGGAGATATTACACTTGTGACACATGTTAGAGAGATAGTGTTAGTGGGAGGAGCTATAGGAGGACAGGCTCATTGTAATGGCTGGAATGGAATCAATGGAACAGTATCAAACACATCAAACATACGGAAACCGCATGTTCCATCAATTCCATTCCAGCCATTACAATGAGCCCGTCCTCCCATCGCTCCTCCCACCAGCCTCCTTTGGTGCAGAGAGGTGGAGGACTCACCTGTTTGTCTAAACATTCGGATGATGCCTGAGGAGGAAAATAAAATGATGTCCTCACAAACACTGCCTTAATATGACGTACTGTATATAGAGAAATCAATCTACACAATCGATGGCGTGGGATATGGACAACATGACACCACTTTTGAGGTCAGAAAACATATGATAAACTTAGATCTTAGCATCATATATGACTTTAATTATGAATGTAAGAGAGTGCAAATGCCATTGCTGTTCTGTAAACCCTTTTCATCAGCAACACACTTGGTTTCCGCAGCAAAAGAATCCATTTAAACAACCAATCATCTGCAAAGACATTTTAATCTGAAGATCTGTTTTTCTGCACTGTTAGCAGTAGAACGTACATCACGTTGCCTGGACTCTAAACATTATCATTAGTGACAACATGCTGTTGAGAGTGTGGTGAGCATGGCTACTTAAATGTCTTGATGACATCAACAGAGAGCCTTTCAAAAGCCTTGGCTCCACTAACTAGCCTCAACATCCCAAAAACATGCAATTTGACAAATATGCATTTTTTTCTCCCCCTTTAAAGTTCAAAGGCAGTAAGCATATGTTCCTGTTCATTATCTAAGTTATATCCCACCAAACAAGATAGCATTTTCCCCCATAACTCCTTTTTCTACTGGTGACGTTCTGCGTTTATGTCCCTCTCCCTCCTTTTATGATTATGTGCTTTGACAGGAAAAACTCATAAAGCACACGTATTAACCTCCAGACTGGGACGATTCATTTGGCAGGGGTGAGGGGTTTACACAGGAAGTCCCCCCACACTGTTAGATGGTGCAATGGAAAAGTCCAATCTATCATTAATATGGAGTAATGGGTCTCAGCAGCACCAGTATGGACCACTGGATTTCATCTGGAGGTGAATGGACAGGGCACGAGAGTTTGGGAAAATAATAAAAATTGGGAAAGTAATAATATTTTTAGATAGCAACTTAGACAACAACAGGTTGTCTAACCCACAAATGTTGATGCTCCAGATACTCAACTAGTCTAAAGAAGGCCAGTTTTCAGATGTGCTAACATAATTTCAAAAGGGTTTTCTAATGATCAATTAGCCTTTTAAAATGATAAACCTGGATTAGCTAACACAACGTGCCATTGGAACACAGGAGTGACGGTTGCTGATAATGGGCCTCTGTACGCCTATGTAGATATTCCATAAAAAATCATCAGTTTCCAGCTACGATAGTCATTTACAACATTAACAATGTCTGCACTGTATTTCTAATCAATTTGATGTTATTGTAATGGACAAAAAATATATATATTTCAAAAACAAGGACATTTCTAAGTGACCCCAAACTTTTGAACGGTAGTGTATGTAAAATCAATCACATAGTGTGATTGTCTGATGTCTGTGAAGTGTACAAGTGGAGCAGTAAAGAGCTTGTATACATAGCCTCTAATCACCAGTGACTCTAATGACTTCCATTTTGCCTGTTCTGGCCCTGCTGGTGCTGGACCCTAACCCAGGCACGTTGCAGCCATCTTGTGTCTGACTGTCTATCACACGGACCCTGTTATTTTCTCTGAATGACTGACTGACATTCAAGCGCTGTCTCTTGAGAGGCTAGTTAATTAAGGACCATATCACCAGCTTAGCCGACACCCTAGACCCACTGCAATTTGCATATCGCCCCAACAGATCCATGGACAACGCAGTCGCCATTGCACTGAACACTGCCCTGTCCCACCTGGAAAAGATAAATACCTATGTAAGAATGCTGTTCATTGACTACAGCTCAGCTTTCAACACCATAGTACCCGTCAAGCTCATCACTAAGCTCAGGGCCCTGGGTCTGAGCCCCTCACTGTGCAACTGGGTCCTGGACTTCCTGACGGGCCAACCCCAAGTTATGAAGGTAGGCAATATTTTTATTTTGTATTGCTAGTTATTACTGCACTGGTGGAGCTAGAAACACAAGCATTTCGCTGCACCTGTGATAACATCTGCAAATCTGTGTACACAACCAATCATTTTGATTTGATTTGTATAATGAACAACCAGCTACACAACACCTCAGTCAGTCCTAATCCCTACCCACCATCCCTCTTCTCTCCCTTGCTCTCTTTATGGGGTGAGGAGAGTTTGAATCACACCACTGTGTCATGTCCCATCCACATGGCATACATTGCACAGATTCATCATTACAATTTACACCTTGAGCATTAAACTGAATGGTAAATAGCTACGGATAAGAACATTGTATCCTCACGTCTGAAATATAGTCTACTCCCAAGGTGATTGAGTTCCTCCTATTTCTATATCACTGTTGGAATCTCATACAGAGGTCTCCAACTGTGCCATGGAAATGTTTGTCTCTCTTGTCTCCACTGGCCCCTAACCAGCCAAGTCACCAGAGTATACTCACCAAGCATCCAATATCTCTGTTTTACTGAAATGATGGATTTTCAATGCGCAAAACACAAGGCTGCATGACATCATTTCAAGGGGCCCTTAAATACATTATTTTGTCAAATGAAGTTTGAAAAGGAAGAGAAAATCCATTACTGTGGTAATTCACTTTGGAAAATGCTCCTCATAGGACATCTGCTTTTAACACAGCTGGGTCAAACATGCATGACCCATGGTTATTTATCTGAAAAATACCTCAACACGGGGCACCATTCAACAGTATGCCATGCTCTCTTATTGTCAATTAAGGCATGGGAGTCAGTTTGCAATGTAGTGTAGTGTCAAGTCCTGGTTTTCAGTTCCTAGTTTTAACAGTTCCTAGAAACACTAGTATTGTATATGCTGGTTCAAGTAGTCTATGTGTTCTTCTTAAAACAAACCACTACATATTGCACATTATAAACTGGGAGGTTTGAGCGCTGAATGCTGATTGGCTGATAGCCTTGGTATATTTGACCGTATACCACAGGTATAACAAAACATGTATTTTTACTACTGTTGGTAAACAGTTTATAATAGCAATAAGGCACCTCAGGGATTTATGCGTCATGCATAAGAACAGCCCTTAGCCGTGGTATATTGGCCATGTAGTTCCAAGAGGCTTCTAAAGCTATATATATATATATATATATTTTAAACTGCATTGTTGGCTAGGGGCTCGTAAGTAAGCATTTCACTGTAAGGTCTACACCTGTTGTATTCAGCGCAAGTGACAAACACAATTTGATTTGATTTGATATATCACACCCCCTTGTGCCTTATTGCTTAATTCCAATACCAATGAGCTTGTTACCTATACCACTTTACACACAATGTGTTCAGATATGCCCAGTATGGCAGAATCTATCTTCACTTGAAGCCAAGCAATAGGAGCATCTGTAAGATGACCAACTGAATATGTACAGAAACTAGGGCCGGGACGATACCACTACACCACTATCGCAAACTCTTTGGTCCTTTTGTATGTAAAATATTGTGTGCTATAGCTTGGAAAATAAATAAAGGTGACTCTGGATTGTTTCCAGCATTAGGTCTGTTTTCCAAAATAAGTTAAATCCGCTTAGTGTTTTGATTCTGTTATATACCTTGGGGTTCTTCTAGAAAGAAGGGGACCTCTTTCTTCTCGTCGTTATCTTCGATGTGGTCGAAGGTGATCTGAGGAATAGACATCTTCCTCGCTCCAAAAGTGGTCATGGAGCCATTGTCACGAACCATCTTCAGTTTCCTCTTGGTGCGCTTGTTCTGAGGACAACACAGAGACAGACAATAATGCATCACCAGGGTTTTCCTGAACAGCATCGGTTATACTCAGGGCCAGGAGTTTTCCTAGTCAAGATTTTGTTCTCCTGCTGGAATATTTTTCATCTGAGCCTAGAGGAAAGTCTTTGTCCTCAGGCCTGGAGGGAAGCCAAAGTAATTCTGCTACCCAACAGTGGTAAAGCGGCCTTTACTGGTTCTAACAGCAGACCTATAAGCTTGCTTCCAGCTCTTAGCAAACTGTTGGAAAAAATTGTGTTTGACCAAAATTGTGTTTGACCAAATACAATGCTGTTGTTAAATGCGGAAGACACATTTCAGTTGTACAACTGACTAGGTATCCCCCTTTCCTTTAATAAACTGGTCCTGAACATCTCTAAAACTAAAATCATTGTATTTGGTACAAATCATTCATTAAGTTCTAGATCTCAGTTGAATCTGGTAATGAATGGTGTGGCTGTTGAACAAGTTGAGGAGACTAAATTACTTGCCGTTTCCTTAGACTGTAAACTGTCATGGTCAAAACATATCGATTCAATGGTTGTAAAGATGGGGAGAGGTCTGGCCGTAATAAATAGACGCTCTGCTTTTTTGACACCACACTCCAAAAAGCAAGTTCTGCAGGCTCTAGTTTGTCTAATCTTGATTATTGTCCAGTCGTGTGGTCCAGTGCTGCAAGGAAAGATCTAGTTAAGCTGCCGCTGGCCCAGAACAGAGCGGCACGTTCTGCTCATTACTGTAATCAGAGGGCTGATTTTAACACTATAAATGCCAGTCTCTCTTGGCTAAGAGTTGAGGAGAGAGCGACTGCATCACTTCTTCTTTTTATAAGAAACATTAATGTGTTGAAAATCCCAAATTGTTTACATAGTCAATTTACACACAGCTCTGACACACACCCTTATCCCACCAGACATGCCACCAGGGGTCTTTTCACAGTCCCCAAATCCAGAACAAATTCAAGAAAGCGTACAGTGTTATATAGAGCCCTTATTGCATGGAACTTCCTTCCATATCATATTATTGCTCAAATAAACAGCAAACCTGGTTTCAAAAAACAGATTGACCTGGATAGTTTGTGTGTATGCATTAATATGTAGGCTATGTGTACCTTTAAAAAAATGTATGTAGTTCTGTCTTGCTGTTCTTGTATATTGATGTTCTGTATTACGTCATTCTGTATTATGTTTCATGTTTTGTGTGGACCCCAGGAAGAGTAGCTGCTGCTTTTGCAACAGCTAATGGGGATCATAATAAAATACCAAATACCAAAAGTCACACGTGGCCAATCCCTACCTCCATATATTAGACACGTTGTTGTTGTTGTTGTTTTTGTTTTGGTTCAGCACTATCACTTGTCATTTATTCCTGATTTGCTATTTTCTAACATGGCGTACACTACCCAGTAAACTTTGATTCTAACCATTCAGAACACAGAAACCTCAGTATCTGTTTTGTAAGCAATGATTTGTGCACCTTTAAACCTTCAACTAAAACACTGTGTTAGTCAAATCTTCCTGCACTATAGCATGGTGATTAAGGCCATGTCTTCTAATCTGTGCTGGTTTAACTGAGGTCAACGCTCTTTGAGTCTCTGAATTCCTCGGGACCTTCATTGTGCTCCACTCCATCACCTAGCGGCAGAACCGCGGCACGTCACTGACTGACCGCTTTATAGAAACACAATGGTTTTTACTCAATGACACACACAGTGTCCTGGCATTGACACTGGCCCACAGTCCTGTCCAAAAACCAGAATGGGTTTGAATCCTGAATGACTCATTAGGAACAGAGGGGAGAGTGATAGAGGAGAGAGCGAGAGAGAGAGAGAGAGAGAGAGAGAGAGAGAGAGAGAGAGAGAGAGAGAGAGAGAGAGAGAGAGAGAGAGAGAGAGAGAGAGAGAGAGAAAGAGAGAGGAGAAGTTAAATGCCGAAACAGAAAGTGACGGAAGCAGCCTTCACTCTCTCCAATTTTTGTTATTGTTGCTGTTCTACCAACACAAAGGTTTCCTCCCATGAGAAAGGCGGCAGTGACATCATCTCAACTGACTGTGTCTTTGTGTGGGGGAGACAAAGGCCCGGGAATCATCCTGGGGGGCTCAGACACGAGACGTATGTGGTAGGGTCTACAGTCAATCACGCATTACAAAAAGAAAACCAGCCCCGTCGCGGACATCGACGTCTTGCTCCCAGACAAATGAAACAACTTCGTTGCTCGCTTTGAGGACAATACAGTGCCACTGACACTGCCCACTACCAAAGCCTGTGGGGTCTCCTTCTCCGTGGCCAACCGGAGTAAAACATTTAAACGTGTTAACCCTCGCAAGGCTGCCGGCCCAGACGGCATCCCTAGCCGCGTCCTCAGAGTATGCGCAGACCAGCTGGCTGGTGTGTTTACGGACATATTTAATCAATCCCTATCCCAGTCTGCTTTTCCCCACATGCTTCAAGACGGCTACCATTGTTCCTGTTCCCAAGAAAGCTAAGGTAACTGAACTAAATGACTATCGCCCCGTTGCACTTACTTCTGTCATCATGAAGTGCTTTGAGAGACTAGTCAAGGAGCATATCACCTCCACCTTACCTGTCACCCTAGACCCACTTCAATTTGCCTTCTGCCCCAATAGGTCCACTAACGATGCAATCGCCATCACACTGCACACTGTCCTATCCCACCTGGACAAGAGGAATACCTATGTAAGAATGCTGTTCATCGACTACAGCTCAGCATTTAATACCATAGTACCCTCCAAACTCGTCATTAAGCTTGAGACCCTGGGTCTCGACCCCGCCCTGTGCAACTGGGTCCTGGACTTTCTGATGGGCTGCCCCCAGGTGGTGAGGGTAGGAAACAACATCTCCACTTCGCTGATCCTCAACACTGGGGCCCCACAAGGTTGCATTCTCAGCCCTCTCCTGTACTCCCTGTTCACCCATGACTGCGTGGCCATGCACGCCTCCAACTCAATCATCAAGTTTGCAGACGACACTACAGTGGTAGGCTTGATTACCAACAATGACGAGACAGCCTACAGGGAGGAAGTGAGGGCCCTTGGAGTGTGGTGTCAGGAAAATAACCTCTCACTCAACGTCAACAAAACAAAAGAGATGATCGTGGACTTCAGGAAACAGCAGAGGGAGCACCCCCCTATCCACATCGATGGGACAGTAGTGGAGAAGGTGGAAGGTTTTAAGTACCTCGGCGTATACATCACGGACAAACTGAAATGGTCCACCCACACAGACAGCGTGGTGAAGAAGGCGCAACAGTGCCTCCTCAACCTCAGGAGGCTGAAGAAATTTGGCTTGTCACCTAAAACATTCACAAACTTTTACTGATGCACAATCAAGAGCATCCTGTCGGGCTGTATCACCGCCTGGTACAGCAACTGCTCCGCCCTCAACCGCAAGGCTGAGAGGATGGTGCGGTCTGCACTACGCATCACCGGGGGGCAAACTACCTGCCCTCCGGGACACCTACAGTACCCAATGTTACAGGAAGGCTAAAAAGATCACCAAGGACAACAACCACCCGAGCCACTGCCTGTTCACCCCGCTATCATCCAGAAGGCGAGGTCAGTACAGGTGCATCAAAGCAGGGACCGAGAGAATGAAAAAACAGCTTCTATCTCAAGGCCATCAGACTGTTAACTTCTTAGGGAGCGGCAGCAGAGGTGACGGTTTTGGAGAGTCTGGCGTGCCCAAAGTAAAATGCCTGCCACTCAGGCCCAGAAAATAGGATATGCACATAATTAGTACTATTGGATAGGAAACACTCTGCAGTTTCTAAAAGTGTTAAAATAATGTATGTGAGTATAACATAACTGATATAGCAGGTGAAAACCAGAGGAAAGTCCATCCGGATTTGCAGTTTTGTTTGTACATGACCTTCTTCTCCAGGCTGCCTATTCATTTCTATTTTAACTAGGACTGAGACTGCAGTACCTATGGCTTCCACTAGATGTCAACAGTCTTTATACAGTGTCTGGAAGCTCTAGCACTAAGCAGAACGGATAGGAAGAGGAAGTAGTGAAGGGACCACTTTTGTCAACAACGTTTGACGGGCGCGAGATTGTCAGCGCGCCCCACTTTATTTTCCTTTCCTATTGTTCACGTTATCGTCCGGATGAAATATTACAGTAAATATACATAAAAGGATCCCTAAGGATACATTAAAAATGATGTTTGATTTGCTTGTAGAAAGTTTATAGGTATAAATTTGAACGTGTTCTCTTCACGGTTCAATGGGCGACTCAACGGTGGATTTTCTGATCATAACGCGCCAACCAAACAGAGATTTATGGATATAATAAATGACTTTTTCCAACAAAAGAACCATTGGATGTCTTCGTTGGACACTTGGGAAGCCCTCAGCAGAAGTTCTTTGAAAGATAAGTGATATTTCTTAGCTCTTATATGGGTTTTGTGTGACCCGCACTGGATATGAATTTATGCTAATGTGGAAAATATATGAGGTGCTATCCTCAAACAATCAAATGTTGTGCTTTCGTAAAGCCTTTTTGAAATCTGACAACGCTGTGATATTGCCAAGAAGCAGAGCTTTTGATGACTATGCAAAACACTTGTATATTGATGAATGTTTAATAATTCAACTTTTGGATTTTGAATTTGGCGCCTTACATTTCACCGGGTAGTGTCGGGAGCTAGCGCGCCGCTACTCCCTAAGTAGTTAAACAGCCATCACTAACATAGAGAGGCTGCTGTCAACATACAGACTCAAATCTCTGGCCACTTTAATAAATGGACTTAATAAAGGTATCACAAGTCACCTTAAATAACGGCACTTTAATAATGTTTACATATCCTACATTACTCATCTCATATGTACATACTGCTCTATACCATCTACTGCATCTTGCCTATGCCGCACGGCTATCGCTCATCCATATATTTATATGTACATACTCTTATTCATCCCTTACATTTGTGTGTATAAGGTAGTTGTAGTGAATTTGTTAGATTACTTGTTAGATACTACTGCATTGTCGGAACTAGAAGCACAAGCATTTCGCTACACTCGCAATAACATCTTCTAACCATGTGTATGTGACAAAAATTTGATTTGATTTTGATTTGACTGGCTCTTGCCTCGAGCGGTAGAAGATACGGGGTTGAGATGTTGAAAGGGAGTGGGTGGGGGGCTTAACTTGTTCTTTCGTAGCTCCATGCCCTAAGCACCACCACATTGCTAATGTAGTTCTCAAAGGTAAAAACCATACTGTCAAAAGCGATAATACCATATGTCTGTCTGTCTGTCAGCCGGATGGAAGGCTCATATCACCACCAAACAGCTTTTTCCTGAGGGCAGCTCTCTTTCTGACATCTCCTCTGGGAATTGAGACAGGAAGCAAGCTCTCTAAGAGACAGGTTGACAGATATATTAGCTGTTGATTGACGAAGCAGCTATAGTGCATCAGTAGAATGCAGAGGCAAACGGTTGCTTCTCTGAACAGGGATAAAGGTGTATAAAGTGTGTATAGACCTGCAGTATTATGTTTGTTATAACTGAAGAAGTGATGTAGTGTTTACCTTGTTTTTGAGGTTTGGGTTGTTGATTTCAGAGATAATGGTGGGAATGTAGTCTCCGGTGAGGACATACATCTTCCAGGTGGCGGGACAGCCTTCTGGTTTCTCTGCTGCATAGCAGCGCCACAGCGTCTGAGGAAGAGGATGGACAAACTGTGAACCAGTGTGACAAGTGTCCTATCACATTTACCCAGTGTAAACACATATAACCATTCCTACAGTTATTTATATAGCCATTCACAAATAACCATTCTTATAGTCATTCATATAGCCATTCACATATAACCATTCACATATAACCATTAATATAGCCATTCACATATAGCCATTCATATAACCATTCACATATAACCATTAATATAGCCATTCACATATAACCCTTCATATAGCCATTCATATAGCCATTCACATATAACCCTTCATATAGCCATTCACATATAACCATTCACATATAACCATTCCTATAGCCATTCATATAGCCATTCACATATATAGCCATTCATATAAGCATTCACATATAACCATTCATATAGCCATTCACATACAACCATTCACATACCCATTCACACATAGCCATTCACATATAACCATTCATATAGCCATTCATATATAACCATTCACAAATAACCATTCATATATAACAATTCACATACAACCATTCACATATAGCCATTCACATATAACTATTCATACAGCCATTCACATATAACCCTTCATATAGCCATTCATATAGCCATTCACATATAACCCTTCATATAGCCATTCACATATAACCATTCACATATAACCATTCCTATAGCCATTCATATAGCCATTCACATATAGCTATTCATATAGCCATTCATATAAGCATTCACATATAACCATTCATATAGCCATTCACATACAACCATTCACATACCCATTCACACATAGCCATTCACATATAACCATTCATATAGCCATTCATATATAACCATTCACAAATAACCATTCATATATAACAATTCACATACAACCATTCACATATAACCATTCACTTAGCCATTCACATTTAGCCATTCACATATAACCATTCACATATAACCATTCACATATAACCATTCAAATAGCCAGTCACATACATACATTCATATAGCCATTCACATCTAGTCATTCATATAGCCATTCATATAACCATTCACATTTAGTCATTCACATAGCCATTCACACATAGCCATTCACATATATGAATGGCTCTCCTTCACCGCAGCCAACGTGAGTAAAACATTTAAATGTGTCAACCCTCGCAAGGCTGCCGGCCCAGACGGCATCCCTGGTCGCGTCCTCAGAGCATGCGCATACAAGCTGGCTGGTGTGTTTACGGACATATTCAATCAATCCTTATCCCAGTCTGCTGTTCACACATGCTTCAAGAGGGCCACCACTGTTCCTGTTCCCAAAAAAGCTAAAGTAACTGAGCTAAATGGCTATCGCCCTGTAGCACTTACTTCCGTCATCATGAAGTGCTTTGAGAGACTAGTCAAGGATCATATCACCTCCATCCTACCTGACACCCTAGACCCACTCTAATTTGCTTACCGTCCCAATAGGTCCACTGACGACGCAATCGCAATCACACTGCACACTGCCCTAACCCATCTGGACAAGAGGAATACCTATGTAAGAATGCTGTTCATCGACTACAGCTCAGCATTTAACACCATAGTACCCTCCAAACTCGTTATTAAGCTCGAGACCCTAGGTCTCGACCCCGCCCTGTGCAACTGGGTCCTGGACTTCCTGACGGGCTGCCCCCAGGTGGTGAGGGTAGGAAACAACATCTTCACCCCGCTGATCCTCAACACTGGGGCCCCACATGGGTGTGTTCTCAGCCCTCTCCTGTACTCCCTGTTCACCCATGACTGCGTGGCCAAGCACGCCTCCAACTCAATCATCAAGTTTGCAGACGACACTACAGTGGTAGGCTTGATTACCAACAACGACGAGACGGCCTACAGGGAAGAGGTGAGGGCCCTTGGAGTGTGTTGTCAGGAAAATAACCTCTCACTCAATGTCAACAAAACTAAGGAGATGATCGTGGACTTCCGGAAACAGCAGAGGGAGCACCCCTCTATCCACATCGACGGGACAGTAGTGGAGAAGGTGGAAAGTTTTAAGTTCCTCGGCACACACATCACGGACAAACTGAAATGGTGCACTCACACAGCGCATATTCAAACCTCAGGAGGCTAAAGAAATTTGGCTTGTCACCAAAAACACTCAAACTTCTACAGATGCACAATCGAGAGCATCCTGTCGGGCTGTATCACCGCCTTGTACGGCAACTGCTGCGCCCACGACCGTAAGGCTCTCCAGAGGGTAGTGAGGTCCGCTAAACGCATCACCGGGGGTAAACTACCTGCCCTCCAGGACACCTACAACAGCCGATGTCACAGGAAGGCAAAAAAGATCATCAACAACCACCCGAGCCAATGCCTGTTCACCCTGCTATCATCCAGAAGGCGCGGTCAGTACAGGTGCATCAAAGCTGGGACCGAGAGACTGAAAAACTACTTCTATCTCAAGGCCATCAGACTGTTAAACAGCCATAACTAACACTGAGTGGCTGCTGCCAACATACTGACTCAAATCTCTAGCCACTTTAATAATAAAAAATTGGATATAGCCATTCATCTAGCCATTCACATTTAACCATTCATACAGTGGGGAAAAAAAGTATTTAGTCAGCCACCAATTGTGCAAGTTCTCTCACTTAAAAAGAGTTCTCTCTTTTAAGTGAGAGAACTTGCACAATTGGTGGCTGACTAAATACTTTTTTTCCCCACTGTATATAACCATTCACACATAACAATTCATATAGCCATTCATATAGCCAATCACATATAGCCATTCATATAGCCAATCACATATAGCCATTCATATAGCCATTCACATTTAGCCGTTCACATATAACCATTCACATTTAGCCGTTCACATATAACCATTCACATGCAGTTGAAGTATGACGTTTACATACACCTTAGCCAAATACATTTAAACTCTGTTTTTCCCAATTCCTGACATTTAATCCAAGTAAAAAATCTGTCTTTGGCCACTTAGATTTAAATTTCAGAATAATAGTAGAGAGAATGATTTATTTCAGCTTTTATTTTTTTCCACCACATTCCGAGTGGGTCAGAAGTTTACATACACTCAATTAGTATTTGGTAGCATTGCCTTTAAATTGTTTAACTTGGGTCAAACGTTTCGGGTAGCCTTCCACAAGCTTCCCACAATAAATTGGGTACATTTCAGCCAATTCTTCCTGACAGAGCTGGTGTAACAGAGTCAGGTTTGTAGGCCTCCTTGCTCGCACACACTTTTTCAGTTCTGCCCACACATTTTCTATAGGATTGTGTCTTCCAAATGGACAATGATCCCAAGCATACTTCCAAAGTTGTGGCAAAATGGCTTAAGGACCACCAAGTTAAGGTATTGGAGTGGCCATCACAAAGCCCTGACCTCAGTCCTATAAAAAAATTGTGGACAGAACTGAAAAAGTGTGTGCGAGCAAGGAGGCCTACAAACCTGACTCAGTTACACCAGCTCTGTCAGGAGGAATGGGCCAAAATTCACCCAACTTATTCTGGGAAGTTTGTGGAAGGCTACCCAAAGTATTTGGTAGCAATGCTACCAAATACTAATTGAGTGTATGTAAACTTCTGACCCACTGGGAATAAAAGCTGAAATAAATCATTATCTTTACTATTATTCTGGAGTGGTGATCCTAACTGACCTAAAATAGGGAATATTTACTAGGATTATATGTCAGGAATGGTGAAAAACTGAGTTTAAATGTATTTGGCTAAGGTGTATGTAAACTTCCGACTTCAACTGTAGATTCAGTGACTCTACGTTTCTGAAATATCAGCACAATAAGGAGTCTCTTTTTAAATGCAGCTGTGGGCTTCTTTGTATGTTCAGAGTCAATGTGTTCCTTGTGATGGCCAGCTCCTGGTGAATAAACTGGCTGCTATTTGCCTGTTGTCTCTGCCTGGGAGAAAACAGGACAGGACAGCTCACCTTTTCAAGGACATGCGCAAACTACAAACACTGCTACTCATCTATTTGTGCTAGACTGCTTTTTGAGGCTTACATTGGCAAGATTCAGGAGATTTAGTGTTGTTACATGAGTAAAGCACTGAATCAAAGATGGCGTGCGTCAGACCAGACCTGGTCCTAGAGAGGTTCAGCGGCCTACAGTACGTCCCATGTGTCATCACTGTGCTTAAGCTCTATCTACACACTCAATCCTATACATATTCTCTCCTATACACAGCTGTTGAGATCCCAGACAGGACAGAGTGAGTGTTTGACTGGTGTCCCTCTGTCTGTCTGTCTGTCTGTCTGTCTGTCTGTCTGTCTGACTGTCTGACTGTCTGACTGTCAGTACCTGGATTAGTGAGGCTGCAGCCGGGATCTGTCTGTTGAAATGTTTCTGTCTCTGTTTCTGCTGCACCTTCAGAGCAAACCCCGAGCCCAGTATACCCTGGAGAAGGGGAGGGGAGAGAGAGAGAGAGAGAGAGAGAGAGAGAGAGAGGCATCATGACACTGTGAAACCACAGGACGACCTGGAGCTGCACACTGAGGCTTCCCCTCAGAGGACTAATTGGGTTACTCCCCAGACAACACAGTAATGATGGAAGGCAATATTGTATATTATGAATTATGTACACATTATGCTATTTAGTTTATTGTGGAAGAAGAGGAGGAAGATGAGGGGTAATTACTGCAGGCAGAGCGAAGAAGGAGATGGCGAAGACGCTGAAGCAGGAGGCAATGCACTTCCCTATCCACGTCTGAGGAATCTTATCCCCGTAGCCAATGGTGGTCACCGTCACCTGAGGACAGTAGGGACGGGATAGGTTAGGGAAAACAAGGCAATGTTTCCACACACTGATGTCATTTTTATTTACATGATAATTTCCTGTTATATATCTTTTCACCATTATTACATTTACATATGTACTAAATAAGTTTGAAATCATTTGTTAAAGGCTTCTAATAATGAGCTACTTTGTTGAAAAGAGGTAATTGAACACATTTTGGCGATAACAACAAGGAGCAGACCATGAAGAGAAAGTTCATCACACGTATTGGCCTGCCTCCAAAACTGTCACCACTCAGCAGTTGAAATTCACTCAATAGGAATACTATTCTGACTGGGACTAATCCTCGGTGAGGAGAGGATTCTGGGACTAATCCTCAGTGAGGAGAGGAATTTGGTAGAGCGGAGCGCGGAGGAAAGCAAATACCCTGCATTTCCATGTACATCCACTCTGAAAGCCGAGCCAATTGTGACACATTGAGAGAAGCACAGTGGAGTGTCTTTGGGGCGCTGTGTGACCCTGTGCTGTGTGCTTATACAAAGAGGGTGATGTAAGGTGAGATACTTAAAAGTATTTGGGAGTAAATAGGAAGAAGGAGGGAAGGAGGGAGGGAGGGAAGGAGGGAGGGGGATGGTTAATCCTCATCTACACATTCTATGACTAAACAATGGGCCTGACATCAGTGTGGAATAGTCCACTCAACAACACCCCTGCATTCAAACCCCTGGTGTAAGCGCTGCACTCCAAGTGTGTGGCGAAGCCTCTCCATGTCTTCACAAAGGTCAAACACACCATCTTGAGTTCTCATTGGGGCACAGTCTATTTACTCTTTCTCCCTCTCCCTCTCCCTCTCTCTGTGTAAGTGTGTGTCATTGCCACACCACACCTGCCATCATATGGTTCATAGTAAACACCATGCACCCTATAAACAACATCAACTAAATCTCTCTCTCCCTCCCTCTCCCTATCCTTCCTGAAATCAATCGGTTCTCTGTCTCTCTCTCCCATTTTCAAAGGTTGAGCAGAGTGCTGGTGAAGCTCCAGATCAAACACTCTTCCCTTAACAACCTCTGTCTGCGTGTGAAAGGCAGAGGAGAGGAGGAGAGAGGAGAAATATGAATCATGCCATTGGCCTGTGGGCTCTGGGCCCGTCCTACAGCTGTGCCCTGCACCTGCACACCCCACAGTGGAAAACAAGCTGACAGGGAATACACTGGGAAACACGCACACACACCACTCTCCAAACAGGCTCTCCCCTTACTGCTGGACAAACTGATCTCAGCACACACACACACACCACACCACATCACACACGAGTGACCAAACCTATTGGCACGGCATATCACAAGTCTCAAGTTTACAGTCTCTGTGATCAACAAAGGAGAGCAAAGTTCCTATTGGGCTGTTTTGTTCATTGTGGCTATGACACACAAAAACAGCTTTTCTCCTTGGTTCCATTGGGCACCAAGGACCCTTGAACCTTTCTAACTCGCATTACAAAACAGCTAGTAATCCTGCAATTACAGTTTTAAATAAAGGAACTGATACTTTATAGAGGCAGAGTAAAAGGTCTTTGAGACAGAGAGCAGAGAGGTGAATAAGGTTTATTGCATGTAGATCCCTCTAGCACAAGACTACCATAGGTTTTTTATTACTCACAGCCTTACATTGAACTGTTTAATTAACTGAACTGGAAACTTGACCTGCCTGATGGAAACAGCCAAAACAGCCTGCACTCAAAGAAAATGCTGGGTTGTTTGGTTGACCCAACTGCTGGGTTGTTTGGTTGACCCAACTGCTGGGTTGCAGGCATTGGGTCACTTAGTTGGGTTGTTTTCTTTAAAAAGAGCAGGGTTGGGTTGTTGACAAATCAAATTGTATTTGTCACATGTGCCGAATACAAGTGTAGACCTTACCGTGAAATGCTTACTTACAAGCCCTTAACTCTATTTCTTGAATTGCATTGTTGGTTAACTTCTTAGGGAGCAGCGCATGAGGTGACCGTTTTGGAGACCCTGGCGTGCCCAAAGTAAAATGCCTCCCATTCAGGCCCAGAAAATAGGATATGCATATTTAGTACCATTGGATAGGAAACACTCTGAATTTTCTAAAAGTGTTAACCATTTGTCTGTGAGTAAAACAGAATGGATATGGCAGGCAAAACCCCGAGGAATTTCTGTCCTGGAAAAAGTGGTTTTGACACATTGCTCATTTGTTACCCCTCCCTTATGAAAATGCCCATATAAGGGCATATGAATGCAGTACCTATCGCTTCCTCTGGATGTCAACAGTCTCGAGACAGTGTTCAGATTTTTTTTAGATGCTATTAGAGCAGAGAAGAAGAGGAATCAGGAAGTGTCCCCAGAGATGTCAATAGAAGAGGACGCGCGCTCTCGCCAGGTGGTTTTTTCCTTTCTTATAGCCCAGTTTATATTCCGGTTGAATTATTATAGTAAATATACATAAAAGTGTTCCTAAGGATACATTAAAAAGGATGTTTGATTGTTCTTGGACAAGTTTATAGGTATAAGTTGAACGAGTTCTCTTCACGTTTCAATGGATGAGTGGAGGCTGTAGTTTCTGATTATAAACGCGCGAACCAAACGGAGATTTATGGATATAATACATTACTTTTTCCATGGATTGTCTTCGTTGGACACTTGGGAAGCCATCAGCAGAAGTTCTTCAACAGATAATTGATTTGTTTTCGCTGTGAAATGTGTTTTGTGTGAACCGTGAAGGATAATGAATGGTAAAAATATGTTAGGTGCTACCCTCAAACAATCAAATGTGGTGCTTTCGCCGTAAAGCCTTTTTGAAATCTGACAACGCTGTGATATTGCCAAGAAGCAGAGCTTTTGATGACTATGAAACACTTGTATATTGATGCATGTTTAATAATTCAACTTTTGGATTTTGAATTTGGCGCCTTGCATTTCACCTGGTAGTGTCGGGAGAGGGGCGCTAGCGACGATGCATAGATAATAAACAGCGAGTAGCAGCAGTGTAAAAACAAGGGGGTCAATGTAAATAGTCCAGGTGGCCATTTGAATAATTGTTCAGCAGTCTTATGGGTTGGGGGTAGAAACTGTTAAGGAGCCTTTTGGACCAAGACTTGGCGTTCCGGTACCACTTGCCGTGTAGCAGAGAGAACAGTCTATGAATTGGGTGACTGGAGGCTTCGACAATTTTTTGGGCCTTCCTCTGACACGGCCTAGTATATAGGTCCTGGATGGCAGGGAGCTTGGCCCCAGTGATGTATTGGGCCGTACGCACTACCCTCGGTAGCGCCTTATGGTCGGAAGCCAAGCAGTTGCCATACCAGGCGGTGAAGCAACCGGTCAGGATGCTTTCGATGGCGCAGCTGCAGAACTTTTTGAGGATCTGGGGACTCATGCCAAATCTTTTCAGTCTCCTGAGGGGGAAAAGCTGTTCAGCCCTCTTCACGACTGTCTTGGTGTGTTTGGACCATGATAGTTAGTTGGTGATGTGGACGCCAAAGAACTTAAAACTCTCGACCCACTCCACTACAGCCCCGTTGATGTTAATGGGGGCCTGTTCAGCCTTCCTTTTCCTTTAGTCCACGATCAGCTCCTTTGTCTTGCTCACATTGAGGGAGAGATTGTTGTCCTGTCACCACACTGCCAGGTCTCTAACCTCCTCCCTATAGGCTCATCACTGTCGGTGATCAGGCCTACCACTGTTGTGTCGTCAGCAAACTTAATGATAGTGTTGGAGTCGTGCCACACAGTTGTGGGTGAACAGAGACTACAGAAGGGGACAAAACACGCACCTCTGAGGGGCCCCGGTGTTGAGGATCAGCGTGGCCTACCCTTACCACCTGGGGGCGGCCCGTCAGGAAGTACATGATCCAGAACTGGATCTTTAATCCCAGGGTCCTTAGCTTAGTGATGAGCTTTGTGGGCGCTATGGTGTTGAACACTGAGCTGTAGTCAATGAACAACATTCTCACATAGGTGTTTTGCCCAGGTGGGAAAGGGCAGTGTGGAGTGCGATTGAGATTGCGTCATATGTGGATCTGTTGGGGCGGTATACGAATTGGAGTGGGTCTAGGGTTTCCGGGATGATGGTGTTGATGTGAGCCATGACCAGCCTTTCAAAGCACTTCATGGCTACCGACATGAGTGCTACTGGGCAGTAGTCATTTTGGCAGGTTACCGTCACATTTTTTTAATATCAGTTTTCCATTAAAACGATAAGAAAAAATCACACAATTCTATGTCAATTCATAATGCAGAATAATGGTCCTTGACGTATGTATGACTGCTAGGGCCAGGCCATGAAGTTATATATATATCACAGTCATATACCCTTGAAAGCGCCTCGGCTACAGCATGTTAGTTTGTCTGTAAGGGTACAAATTATCAAGGAACCTACCAGGTACAACCTTAAATCCGTAACTATGGGCACCCTCTTATATATCATCCTGACGAACTTACCCTCTAAATACACCACTGCTGTCTTCAACCAGGATCTCAGCGATCCCTGCCTCATTGCCTGCGTGCGTAATGGGTCCGCGGTCAAACGACCACCCCTCATCACTGTCAAACGCACCCTAAAACACTTCAGCGAGCAGGTCTTTCTAATCGACCTGGCCCAGGTATCCTGTCAGTAGAGGATGCCTGGTTGCTCTTCAAAAGTGCTTTCCTTTCCATCTTAAATAAGCATTCCCTATTCAAAAAATTAAGAAGAGATATAGCCCTTGGAACCAATATACTCAGTCAGTTTGAAAAAGCTAGCCTTAGCTTTCCTAACAGAAATTTGCTTCCTGTAGCACTAAATCCCAAAGGTTTTGGGACACTGTAAAGTCCATGGAGAATAAGAGAACCTCCTCCCAGCTGCCCACTGCACTGAGGATAGGAAACACTGTCACCACCGATAAATCTACGATAATCGATAATTTCAATAAGCATTTTCCTACGGCTGGCCATGCTTTCCACCTGGCTACCCCTACCCCGGCCAACATCTCAGCACTCCCTGCAGCAACTTGCTCAAGCCCCCCCCAAACAGCTGATGTTCTGAAAGAGCTGCATAATCTGGATCCCTACAAATCAGCTGGGCTAGACAATCTGGACCCTCTCTTTCTAAAATGATCAGCCGAAATTGTTGCAACCCCTATTACTAGCCTATTCCATCTCTCTTTCGTATCGGCTGAGATACCCAAAGATCGTAAAGCTGCCGCGGTCATCCCCCTCTTCAAAGGGGGAGACACTCTAGACCCAAACTGTTATAGACCTATATCCATCCTGCCCTGCCATTCTAAAATCTAGATCAGCGACCATTTCGAATCCCACCAAACCTTTTCCATTATGCAATCTGGTTTCCAAGCTGGTCATAGGTGCACCTCAGCCACGCTCAAGGTTCTAAACGATATCATAACCGCCATCGATAAAAGACATTACTGTACAGCCGTCTTTATCGACCTGGCCAACGCTTTCAACTCTGTCAATCACCGCATTCTTATCGGCAGACTCAATAGCCTTGGCTTCTCAAATGACTGCCTCGCCTGGTTCACCAACTACTTCTCAGATAGAGTTCAGTGTGTCAAATCGGAGGGCCTGTTGTCCGGACCTCTGGCAGTCTCTATGGGGGTGCCACTCGGGCCGACTCTTTTCTCTGTATATATCAATGATGTCGCTCTTGCTGCGGGTGATTCTCTGATCCATCTCTACGCAGACAACACCATTCTGGATACATCTGGCCCTTCTTTGGATACTGTGCTAACAAAGCTCCAAATGAGCTTCAATGCCATACAACACCCCTTCTGTGGCCTCCAACTGCTTTTAAATGCTAGTAAAAGTGCATGCTCTTCAACCGATTGCTACCCACACCCTCGCGCCCAACTAGCATCACTATTCTGGATTGTTCTGACCTAGAAACCTAGGTGTCTGGTTAGACTGTAAACTCTCCTTCCAGACTCACATTAAGCATCTCCAATCCAAAATTAAATCTAGAATCGGCTTCCTATTTCGCAACAAAGCCTCATTCACACATGCTGCCAAACATACCCTCATAAAACTGACTATCCTACCGATCCTTGACTTCGGCGATGTCATTTACAAAATATCCCCCAACACTCTACTCAGCAAACTGGATGTAGTCTATTACAGTGCCATCCGTTTTGTCACCAAAGCCCCATATACTACCCAACGCTGCGACCTGTATGCTCTCGTTGGCTGGCCCTCACTACATATGCGTCGCCAAACCCACTGGCTCCAGGTCATCTATAAGTCTTTGATAGGTAAAGCCCCGCATTATCTCAGCTCACTGGTCACTATAGCGACATCCACCCGTTGCACGCGCTCCAGCAGGTATATTGCACTGGTCATCCCCAAAGTAAACACTTCCTTTGGCCGCCTTTCCTTCCAGTTCTCTGCTGCCAATGACTGAAACGAATTGCAAAAATCTCTGAAGCTGGAGTCTTATTTCTCCCTCTCTAACTTTAAGCATCAGCTGTCAGAGCAGCTTACCGATCACTGTACCTGTACACAGCCAATCTGTAAATAGCACACCCAACTACCTCATCCCCATATTATTACTTACCCTCTTGCTCTTTTGCACCCCAGTATCTCTACTTGCACATCATCATCTGCACATCTATCATCTACCAGTATTAATGCTAAATTGAAAATAATAAATAGGCATCTATGGCCTATTTATCACCTACCTCCCAACTTCTACATTTGTACACACTGTACATAGATTTTTCAATTTTTCTTTTCTATTGTGTTATTGACTGTACGTTTGTTCATGTGTAACTCTGTGTTGTTGTTTTTGTCGCACTGCTTTTCTTTATCTTGGCCAGGACGCAGTTGTAAATGAGAACTTGTTCTCAACTGGCCTACCTGGTTAAATAAAGGTGAAATAAAAAATAAAATAATAAACCTTCTCTGGAGTTTGGAAGCGCCACTGAACAGGTATTTTACTTGTCTGTAGAGGAATGCTGCTTCTGAAGCGGAACTAACGTCCATCATTAGGCGACCAGAACTGCGAAGGGGGGCACAGCATAGGAAGGTCAGCCACCGAGCAGACGGAGTCAGAACTGTGCACTAGGCCTATCTATTAGCAATCAAATGTTGTATCTCGCAATGGAATGCTGTATTTCGCAATTTCCTTGCTTTCAATGTCTCGCAACTTCAGTAAAGCAGGGCCTATCATCAATGAATATGCTAGGATATTATTTAAGAAAATAAGAAAAAAATCTTATTTAGAATGACGGCCTACCCCGGCCAAACCCGGACGACGCTGGGCCAATTGTGAGCCGCCCTATGGGACTGCCAATCACGGCTGGATGTGATGCAGCCTGGATTCAAACCAGGTACTGCAGTAACGCCTCTTGCACTGGGATGCAGTGTCTAAGACCACTGCACCACTCAGGAGCCCCAAAACGCAACAGACCGAAGACACACTAGCAAAGAGACTAGAGTAGGCTTCTGGCTCATCTAGGGTGTGTTGGTCAGGATGTGATCAGGGGGGTTTTGGTCTATGTTTTATTTTCTATGTTTGGTTTTTTGATGGTTCCCAATTAGAGGAAGCTGTTTGTCGTTACCTCTAATTGGGGACCATATTTAAGTTAGTTCATTTCCCCACTTGCTTTGTGGGTCATTGTTTTTGTATTGTGTATGTGCTGCTGCGCTACACAGTTTCGTCAGATTGTTGCTTAATGGTTTTGTTGTTTGTTAAGTTTCACCTAATTAAAAGATGTGGAACTCAGTCCGCGCTGCACCTTGGTCATCTCATTCAAGCGATCGTGACAACGGGCTCATAGTAATGGTTGGTTTCCATGTTTGATGCCATTCCATAAATTCCATTCCATTGATTATTTTGAGCCGTCCTCTCTCACCAGCCTCTTCAGCTTACCACGCCCCACCACAGGGCATCAGCTCTAATACTATGCCTTACCACTCCCCACCACAGAGCATCAGCTCTAATACTATGCCTTACCACACCCCACCACAGAGCATCAGCTCTAATACTATGCCTTACCACACCCCACCACAGGGCATCAGCGTAGCTGGAGAAGCCAGTCTTGCCCTCCTCGTCCACAGCATCCTTCTCCGCCAGGTACACAAAGTAGGAGGAGAAAATCAGCCCCAGGAAGCCGATGTACAGCGTGGTGATCAGCTCCTGCAACAGAGGAAGTTCAGATAGAGAGTAAGGTATGCCACTTGTAATGTGCAGTAGACCATGTATAGGTGTTACATGTATTTCTTTACATTATTTACACATTTTACATTGCAGGTGTGAATCAAACTAAAATTATATCCATCCATAACATCAATCATTACAACACATAGTGTTGTGCCACCAGGTTTGCACACATCTCAGAAGGGATTTTGTCCCACTCCTCTTTGCAGATCTTCTCCAAGTCATTAAGGTTTCGAGGCTGACGTTTGGCAACTCGAACCTTCAGCTCCCTCCACAGATTTTCTATGAGATGAAGGTCCTGAGACTGGCTAGGCCACTCCAGGACCTTAATGTGCTTCTTCTTGAGCCACTCCTTTGTTGCCTTGGCCGTGTGTTTTGGGTCATTGTCATGCTGGAATACCCATCCACGACCCATGTTCAATGCCCTGGCTGAGGGAAGGAGGTTCTCACCCAAGATTTGATGGTACATGACCCCATCCATCGTCCCTTTGATGCGGTGAAGTTGTCCTGTCCCCTTAGCAGAAAAACACCCCAAAGCATAATGTTTCCACCTCCATGTTTGACGGTGGGGATGGTGTTCTTGGGGTCATTCCTCCTCCTCCAAACACGGCGAGTTGAGTTGATGCCAAAGAGCTCCATTTTTGTCTCATCTGACCACAACACTTTTACCCAGTATTCCTCTGAATCATTCAGATGTTCATTGGCAAACTAAGACGGGCATGTATATGTGCTTTCTTGAGCAGGGGGACCTTGCGGGCGCTGCAGGATTTCAGTTCTTCACGGCGTAGTGTGTTACCAATTGTTTTCTTGGTGACTATGGTCCCAGCTGCCTTGAGATCATTGACAAGATCCTCCGTGTAGTTCTGGGCTGATTCCTCACCGTTATCATGATCATTGCAACTCCACGAGGTGAGATCTTGCATGGAGCCCCAGGCCGAGGGAGATTGACAGTTCTTTTGTGTTTCTTCCATTTGCGAATAATCGCACCAACTGTTGTCACCTTCTCACCAAGCTGCTTGGCGATGGTCCAAGCTGCTTGGCGATGGCCCATTCCAGCCTTGTGTAGGTCTACAATCTTGTCCCTGACATCCTTGGAGAGCTCTTTGGTCTTGGCCATGGTGGAGATTTTGGAATCTGATTGATTGCTTCTGTGGACAGGTGTCTTTTATACAGGTAACAAACTGAGATTTGGAGCACTCCCTTTAAGAGTGTGCTCCTAATCTCAGCTCGTTACCTGTATGAAAGACACCTGGGAGCCAGAAATCTTTCTGATTGAGAGGGGGTCAAATACTTATTTCCCTCATTAAAATGCAAATCAATTTATAAAAATGTTCACGTCTTTTTCTGGATTTTTTTGTTGTTGTCTCTCACTGTTCAAATAAGCCTACCATTAAAATTATAGACTGATAATTTCTTTGTCAGTGGGCAAACGTACAAAATCAGCAGGGGATCAACTACTTTTTTCCCTCACTGTATGACTCTCTCTATCATTTCACACAGACAGAAGACTTAATCTTTAGGAAGAATAGCTGCTGCTTTCCCAACAGCTAATGGGGATCCTAATAAAAGACCAAATTCCAAATCTCCCCTATTTATATAAAACCTAAACCCTCAACCCTAAAAGATTAGCAGTAGACCCATTGCACATCACAGAGAAATAACCCACAGCTTCCTGTTAAAGATAGAAAAAAAAAACAGTAGAGGAGGTCTTCAAAAGAACACTGGATGACTGAAATTAGAGTACAAACAAAGAGGGGAAAACACACGAAGAGGTGGAAAGGAAAGCTGTTAAACCTGACTCTCTTCCTCTCTCTCCTTATAAAGTCTTGCAGGTCCTAGTGAGAGTATCAGAGGAATCTGTGATTGTGCAACGGGCCCTGTGATAATCACTGGTGGCAATATAGCATGGACAGACGTCTGCCTCAGTCTGCCCATAACCAGACAAGCTAGGCAGGAGGCAGGGCAACTCAGACAGAACAAGTGCACTAATCCTCTGTAAGAAATGGCATCAATGTGCACCCCTCATCTGACCACAGTGTCCTTATTTGGTTAAGAAATGTCCAACAATAGTTTTCTCTTGTATTTTCAAAGCCATGACTAACCCCGTCTTTAGCCATCTCATCTACCTTGCTTTTTTATTTTCATCCGCTTGATTGACTGAGGATTTATGAAAAGCCTACTCAGGGTACAGCAGACAAGTAGATTATAAAAGATAATGTAAGATCAAGGTAGATTAATTCACTCAACTAAAAACAGCATTATACTCCAGATTACCTTTTGATATTTAACTTCATGTAAGCTCATACTGCACATCATTATGATATGAAATGAGCCAACAGATGTAAAGGGATCTCCACCTGTCTATGGATGAAGACTACCGATCCAAGAAGCCTCCATGTTCCTCCCTGACGATCCACATGCAGCATGCGTAGAATCTGGAGGAAGCGGATTCCCCTGTAATCATGGAGACAAAAGGCAGCCAATGTCAAACCTTAGCCTACTATACCTCTACTCTCTTCCACCTGTTGTACTATGCATGAAAACACAACTACAGTACAACATAAAATGTTACACTTATATTACAATATTATATTATTTGTAATTATGGTTGCAAAATTCCAGGAACTTTCAATGCATTTCCTGGTTATCCCTAAATCCCGGTTGGAGGCTTCCCGGAATCAGGAGGTGAATAAGCAGGATATCTGGGATCCTCCAACCAGGATTTCTGGAAAACCAAGGAAAATATTGAAAGTTTCCGGAATTTTGCATCCCGATTTGTAACACACCCAGTACCTGATAGCAGATGTGGCAAACACTTGGCCATTGGAGCCTACACCCAGCACTACGACGGAGGCAATAACCACTATCAGATCTGGGGGGATACAGGGATACGCCTGTACATTAGCATTGGCATCTAGTTCATAATCTTCAAATGTTTAGGTTGCCATTGAACAACAAAAGTAATACATAATAGTAGAAGAAGTAAAAAGAGAGCCGGGATGAAAGTAATACAGGGCAAAAGTAACACGCTGCTCCCTGCAACCCCCTCCCCAAAGTAACACGCTGCTCCCTGCAATATGGTCTCTTAGCACTATGGATCTGTGAGTAATTAGGAAACAAAAAAGTGTTACTTTCGTCCCGGTTCTCCCGTAGTAGACATAATAGTAGAAGTAATCAAATTTTACCCCCCAACATAAGGGGTAAAAACATGTAACAACGGTGTCTGAGATTTAATAAAGGATAAGCCAGGTGCACCTATGATAGAAATGGGTTTCCTGATGAAGCGGAGTCGTCCCTTGATCCCCACATATTTGCTCCTGCAGCCGGCAGACCAGAGCCGCACCACATACTCTGTCCCAAAGAACAGCACCAGGACAATCTCCTGTGGACCAGAACACAAGCAGTTACAGACAACAGTTAGGAGAACAGGGCTGGGGAAGAAGGGGAGAAGACACAAAGTATTCAAACTAGTTCATTAAGACCACATCATTTCACTAATGACATTTTACTAAGACTACTACACACACACACTATCTATCTAGTATTTCATACTATGAAAGTATTATGAGTGTTTTTCCAGTGTCCAGTGCCAAGCAATGCATTGAGATGTCAGGCTTGATAAGAGCTTGGTGGGACTGAGGGGACTTGACAGGTGTGCTGACAGAGAGAGGCTGAGGTGGTCTGGTAGTAAGGGAACCATTCACACCAGCCCACCCAGAAGAAGGTTAGATAGCATCTCTGATGACAGGCATATTGAGCCTGGGTCAATGGCTCAGTGATTTGAGCCTCATGGCTGTGACAGTTCCTCAGCAGGATGTGCAGGTAGGTTTAATACTAAATCAGCTGGGTTGTGTTGGAGCCCTTTACACATCTGTTGGGTGGTTATAATGGGTGACATTTTGCCACAGTGCAAATATTGGGTGTATGGTGGCGAGGGGGGAGGGTGTTTGTTTGTGTGTGTGTGATAATTCTTCATCATCCAATAACCAACACCATGTCTCCATAATATTTTGCCACGTAACGATCAGTAATAGCTGTCTTGGTGTGGGTGGCCGTCCCATTGCTTGCTTGAATTGGCCGCTCTACCAGCCCCCCCCTTTTGAAACTTAATACCACAGGCACTGCTGCAACAACATAGCTCCATAGTCACAAAAACAATCCCCTGGCTGTCACTCACCCTATAGACACGTTCACTTACTGTGAATGCAGTGACAGTGTCCCTCCTTTCCTTAATAATACTGTGGGTTG
Organism: Brachymystax lenok tsinlingensis; assembly: GCA_030435695.1. Taxonomy (NCBI): domain Eukaryota; kingdom Metazoa; phylum Chordata; class Actinopteri; order Salmoniformes; family Salmonidae; genus Brachymystax; species Brachymystax lenok. The sequence continues at coordinate 15,375,785 of CM059791.1, forward strand.
GATTGATCTTACAGGAACAAGTAGCACTGTTGTGTGGATTTAACATAAATAGCTACCGTGTTTGTGACTGAGGGAAAAAGTGAGAAGTGGGTTGTTAATATCTATTTTAGTTGGACTTGGCCGACCAGGCACAGCCCTACTTGTGTTTACCGGGGAGAGAGTGAGAGACCAAATTTCATGGCTCTGTGCTGTGTCTATATAACATTTCACTATTTGTGGGTATTTGTGTCTAAAAATTGACCAAGGCTATTTTCCCACACCTGTCCAAACTGCTCCCCAGTGGCCAGCACCTCTACACAAAAAAGGTGCTATCTAGAACTTAAAAAGGTGCTTTGGATGTCCCCATATGAGAACCATTTGAAGAAACACTTTTGGTTCCAGGAAAACCCCATTTTTTATTCTTGGTATAACCCTATTTAAATGTTATTAGTCAAATGCACCAAATACAACAGGTTTAGACCTTACAGTGAAATGCTTACTTACAAGCCCATAAGCAAAAATGCATTTTAAAAAATATGAATAAGAATAAGACAAAAAAGGAACAAGTAATTAAAGAGCAGCAATAAAATAACAATAGCAAGACTATATACAGAGTCAATGTGCGGGGCACCGGGGCACCGGTTAGTCGAGATAATTGAGGTAATATGTACATGTAGGTAGAGTTATGAAAGTGACTATGCATAGACAACAACAGAGAGTAGCAGCGGCGTAAAAGGGGGAGGGGGCAATGCAAATAGTCTAGGTAGCCATTTGATTAGATGTTCAGAAGTCTTATGGCTTGGGGGTAGAAGCTGTTTAGAAGCCTCTTGGACCTAGACTTGGCACTCCGGTACCGCTTACCATGCGGTAGCAGAGAGAACAGTCTATGACTAGGGTGGCTGGAGTCGTTGACAATTTTTAGGACCTTCCTCTGACACCTGGTATAGAGGTCCTGGATGGCAGGAAGCTTGGCCCCAGTGACCTCTGTAGTGCCTTGCGGTTGGAGGACGAGCAGTTGCCATACCAGGCAGTGATGCAACCAGTCAGGATGCTCTCGATGGTGCAGCTGTAGAACATTCTGAGGATCCATGCCAAACCTTTTCAGTCTCCTGAAGTTGAATAGGTTTTGTCGTGCTCTCTTCAAGACTGTCTTGGTGTGCTTGGACCATGTTAGTTTGTTGGTGATGTGGACACCAAGGAACTTGAAGCTCTCAACCTGCTCCACTACAGCCCCGTCGATGAGAATAGGGGCGTGTTCCGTCTTCTGTTTCCTATAGTCCACAATCATCTCTTTTGTCTTCATTACGTTGAGGGAGAGGTTGTTGTCCTGGCACCACACGGCCAGGTCTCTGACCTCCTCTCTATAGGCTATCTTGTCGTTGTCGGTGATCAGGCCTACCGCTGTTGTGTCATCGGCAAACTTAATGATGGTGTTGGAGTTGTGCCTGGCAGTGCAGTCATGAGTGAACAGGGAGTACAGGAGGGGGCTGAGCACGCAACCCTGAGGGGCCCCTGAGGATCAGCTTGGCGGATGTGTTGTTGCCTACCCTTACCACCTGGGGGCGGCCCGTCAGGAAGTCCAGGATCCAGTTGCAGAGGGAGGTGTTTAGTCCCAGGGTCCATAGCTTAGTGATGAGCTTTGAGGGCACTATGGTGTTGAACACTGAGTTGTAGTCAATAATTTGCATTCTCACATAGGTGTTCCTTTTGTCCAGGTGGGAAAGGGCAGTGTGGAGTGCAATAGCGATTGTATCATCTGTGGATCTGTTAGGGCGGTATACAAATTGGAATGGGTCTAGGGTTTCTGGGATAATGGTGTTGATGTGAGCCATGACCAGCCTTTCAAAGCCCTTCATGGCTACAGACGTGAGTGCTACGGGTCCGTAGTCATTTAGGTAGGTTACCTTAGTGTTCTTGGCCACAGGGACTATGGTGTTCTGCTTAAAATATGTTGGTATTACAGACTCTGACAGGGAGAGGTTGAAAATGTCAGTGAAGACAGTTGGTCAGCTCATGCTCGCAGCACACATCCTGGTAATTAATCTGGGCCTGCGGCCTTGTGAATGTTGACCTGTTTAAAGGTCTCACTCACATCGGCTGCGGAGAGCGTGATCACACAGTCGGCTGGAACAGCTGGTGCTCTCATGCATGTTTCAGTGCATGAGAGCATGGAAGTAGTTTAGGTCGTCTGGTAGGCTCGTGTCACTGGGCAGCGCACGGCTGTGCTTCCCTTTGTAGTCTGTAATGGTTTGCAAGCCCTGCCACATCCGACGAGCGTCGGAGCCGGTGTAGTTTGACTCGATCTTAGTCCTGTATTGACGCTTTGCCTATTTGATGGTTCGTCGGAGGGCATAGCAGGATTTCTTATAAGCCTCCGGGTTAGAGTCCTGCTCCTTGAAAGCGGCAGCTCTAGCCTTTAGCTGAGTGCGGATGTTGCCTGTAATCCATGGCTTCTGGTTGGGGTATGTACGTACAGTCACTGTGGGGACGACGTCATCGACGCACTTATTGATGAAGCCAATGACTGATGTGGTGTACTTCTCAATGCCATCGGAGGAATCCCGGAACATGTTCCAGTCTGTGATAGCAAAACAGTCCTGTAGTTTAGCATCTGCTTCATCTGACCACTTTTTAATAGGCCGAGTCACTGGTGCTTCCTGCTTTCATTTTTGCTTGTAAGCAAGAATCAGGAGGATAGAATTATGGTCAGATTTGCCAAATGGAGGGCGAGAGAGAGCTTTGTTTGTGTCTCTGTGTGTGGAGTAAAGGTGGTCTATAGTTTTTCCCCCCCCACTAATTGCACATTTAACATGCTGGTAGAAATTTGGTAAAACGGATTTAAGTTTCCCTGCATTAAAGTCCCCGGCCACTAGGAGCCCTGCCTCTGGATGAGAGTTTTCCTGTTTGCTTATGGCGGAATACAGCTCATTGAGTGAGGTCTTAGTGCCAGCATCGGTCTGTGTTGGTATGTAGACAGCTACAAAAAATACAGATAAACTCTCTAGGTAGATAGTGTGGTCTACAGCTTATCATGAGATACTCTACCTCACGTGAGCAAAACCTCCTTAGATATTGTGCACCAGCTGTTGTTTACGTATATGCATAGTCCTCCACCCCTTGTCTTACCAGACGCTGCTGTTCTGTCCTGCCGATACAGCGTATAACCAGCCAGTAGTATGTTGATAATGTCGTCGTTCAGCCACGACTCCGTGAAGCATAATATTTTACATTTGTTAATGTCCCGTTGGTAGTTTAATCTTCCTCGTAGGTCGTCAATTTTATTTTTCAATGATTGCATGTTAGCTAGTAGAACGGAAGGCAGTGGGGGTTTATTCGATCGCCTACAAATTCTCAGAAGGCAGCCCAACCTCTTCCCTCTTTTTCTCCATCTTCTCTTCACACAAATGATGGGGATTTGGGCCTGTTCCCGGGAAAGCAGTATGTCCTTCACTTCGGGCTCGTCGGACTCGTTAAAGAAAAAAAAGCTTCTGCCAGTTCGTGGTGAGTAATCGCTGTTCTGATGTCCAGAAGTTATTTTCGGTCATAAGAGACAGTGGCAGCAACATTATGTACAAAATAAGTTACAAAATAAGTTACAAACAACGCAAAAAAAAAGAACAAAAAAACACAGTAGGTTAGGAGCACATAAAACATCAGCCATCTTCTCCGGCGCCATGATACATGGGTACTCTTGGGTTCCATGTAGAACCATGACTTTTCCAGGTAAAACCAGGTGAACATGGAAAATCAAATCGGATTACAATAAATCCCCAAAATTCTAAAATGGTTCACCTGGATGTCCGAAGGATTTTGGTGTCACAAAACGGTAACTAGAAGTTTGCAGAAAACGGCTAATAGTTTCATTTAGTAGTGTTCCTTAATCTCATAAAACTAGGATGGATCTGATTCATTGGCCTGGGTATTAGCAATCTGAATGTAATTAGATGGATTAGAGATGGATTGGGCTATTCGGAAATGTTTGAGGGAGCTCTGTGTTAATATGGTGGAATGATGGTGGAGGCCAGTTTCTGATCAGATGTTTGGTGGTGCCACTGTGCCACATAGCTGTGACATCAGTGGACCTGGAGTAGAGTGAAGGACAGGACAGGAGAGAGAAACGAGAGCGTGTGACACGTGAATGATGTCGGTGCCTCCTGCTGGGCCTGGCTAACTTTACTTTGGCAGCTGCCTTGAAAGCCAAATATCCTTAAGGACTAATGTCCTCTCTGCCATCCAAAACAAGCACCCTGAACTCGCTAAGTATAGCCACTCTACCACAAATACGTGCCATGATGCTACAGACTCTCACTCACTCACGCACACACACATACACTCAAACACACACAGAATAAATGAAATACACAAACACTATTACATCATACACACACATTTAGGTGCACATAAAATGGGGTTGAACAGTTTAGTAACTGAAATCTTCCCCTCGGGACATTTCTACCTGTCTTCCTTAATAATACTATCTTGTAGGTTTTGTAACTCCCATGTTTTGAGTTACAAATGTTTTGTTACAATGGGTAACTCCACATCTAACGCTCTAATGTAACTACAGCTTTCTAGCTCACCTGTTACAGCTTTCTTCTGTCCTAGCCACTGGGTTTTCTACCTACTGTTCTAACTCTCTGTCTTCTGTCCTACCCACTGGGTTTCTACCTACTGTTCTAACTCTCTGTCTTCTGTCCTACCCACTGGGTTTCTACCTACTGTTCTAACTCTCTGACTTTTGTCCTACCCACTGGGTTTCTACCTACTGTTCTAACTCTCTGTCTTCTGTCTTACCCACTGGGTTTTCTACCTACTGTTCTAACTCTCTGACTTCTGTCCTACCCACTGGGTTTTCTACCTACTGTTCTAACTCTCTGTCTTCTGTCCTACCCACTGGGTTTCTACCTACTGTTCTAATGCTCTGTCTTCTGTCCTACCCACTGGGTTTCTACCTACTGTTCTAACGCTCTGTCTTCTGTCCTACCCACTGGGTTTCTACCTACTGTTCTAGATCAAACCAAGCTGCTGATAGGAGAGCTCTTCTTCCAGGGTGTAATAAATGAATAACTCAGCAGCCAGGGAATCCTCCAAAGGGCACTGGCCAAAAGTTTAGAGAACACTCTGTACAGTCCTGTCTTCTGATTGCCCCCACACTGGTGAGGTGTGTGTGTGTGTGTGTGTGTGTGTGTGTGTGTGTGTGTGTGTGTGTGTGTGTGTGTGTGTGTGTGTGTGTGTGTGTGTGTGTGTGTGTGTGTGTGTGTGTGTGTGTGTGTGTGTGTGTGTGTGTGTGTGTGTGTGAGCGTGTGTGTGTGTTTATATGCAAAGCGTTTTTCCTGCCCCAAATCAGTATTTCTCTACCTGTGAGAATAGGACTGATAGCACTGAGAGTAACAACACTGAGTAGCCAATATAATCTACATCAACCAAAACCCCCAGCAATAAGCTCTAGAGCATGCCAATGACTAATAGATATAGTGTCATGCACCTATATAGACCCTTTCCATTTCATTTGAGGTTCACTATTTTTATAATGCTGTTGAACACTGAGCTTGAAGTCAGTTGAATTTAAGATGGAGGTTAGTCTGCGTCCCACTCAATATGTTCTACTCCCATCATGTGGATGTGGATGGTATTGCAATAAAACAAAATCAAAAGGTAGGTCACTGATTTGGTGAATCCATCCCAAATCCACTCACCATCACGAAGAGTGTTCCGCTGGCAAAATCGGCATAGTCTTCTATGGTGGACAGGACACTGAAGATAAGGCACACCAGGACCATGAGGAAACTGTGGAGGTAAGAAACATACGTCAAACTTAGTATCACATATGCATGTAATCAGGGTTGGGGAGTAACGGATTTAAAAAGAACGGCAACTGTAATCCGTAACGTTACCAACAAAAATATTGTCAGATTACAGATACTTTTGAAAAACTACTTTGAGGATTATGTTAAATTCATAAAGGATGTTTGCGAGAAAAAACATCTTTGGCCCTTCTCTGTTTTGTCAATGACATTAAAAATCAGCATTGAAAAAAGGCCCAAGTTTAAATGTGATACACCTGAGCGAGTCAGAGACCACTATGATGACACACCAAATGTGTGGAGGGAATGGAGGGATGGAGGGAAAAGAGCATAAATAGGATTTTGTAGGCTACAGTCAAAGCTATGTCTTCCAATCGTACGACTGCTGTCGGCATCCAAAGATTATCCAACTTGAATAAACGCTTGGTGTCACGACTTCAGCCGAAGTCGGCTCCTCTCCTTGTTCGGGTGGCGTTCGGCGGTCGATGTCACCGGCTTTCTAGCCATCGCCCCTCCATTTTTCATTGATACATTTGTTTTGTCTTGTTCCCTGCACACCTGGTTTTCATTTCCCAATCACACTGCATGTATTTATTCCTCTGTTCACCATCATGTCTTTGTGTGGAATTGTTTTGTGTTACGTGTCAGTCGATATTTTGACGCTTTAGACTAGTGTGCTGTTTTTCCTTGTTGTTTATTTCAAAGTGGTTTATTGCTTACACTTTGTTTTAGTGGTACTGGCTTTTGCACCTTTGGACATATTTTATTCAATGTTTCAAGCTTGTTTTTTGAAAAACGAACAAGTACATGTTGTCTTTTCCAAAAGTAGCACCAAGGCAAAAGTACTGTTTTGGCGAGCGTGATTGAGGGCGCGCTCTTCGCTCTTTTCCTTTCCTATTGAACATAGTTCTCTCCATATTAAATATGATTGTTTATTTAGATATTAGAGTACCTGAGGACTAATTATAAACGTTGTTTGACTTGTTTGGACGAACTTTACCGGTAACTTTTTGGACTCTTTTGTTTGCATGTTGAACGAGTGGATTATTGAATTCAATGGCGCCAACTAAACTGACTTTTTTGGATATAAAGACCATTCATGTTGTAGCTGGGACCATTGGGATTGCAGACAGAGGAAGATCTTCAAAAGTAAGTGATTTATTTTATCGCTATTTATGATTTTGTGTTGCCTGTACTGGTTTGAAAAATATGTTGACATGGGGCGCTGTCCTCAGACAATCGAATGCTATGCTTTCGCCGTAAAGCCTTTTTGAAATCTGACACGCAGTTAGATTACCAAGATTCTAAGCTTTTGAATTCTGTAACACACTTGTATTTCCATTCATGTTTAATATTCAGATTTTTTATTTTGAATTTGGCGCTCTGCAATTTCACCGGATGTTGTCGCAGGTGGACCGCTAGCCCAAACAGGTTAAACAAATATATATTTTATACTTGAAATTCTTCAAAGTAGCCACGCTTTGCCTTGATGACAACTTTGCACACTGTTGGCAATCTCTCAACCTGCTTCATAGTCACCTGCAATGCATTTCTATTAACAGGTGTGCCTTGTTAAAAGTTAATTTGTGGAATTTCTTTCCTTCTTAATAGGGCTCACGTTCCGCTAGTGGGACACCAATCAACAACATCCGGTGAAATTGCAGAGCGCCAAATAAAAAATAAAAAATAGTAATATTAAACATTCATGAAAATACAAGTGTCTTACATCATTCTAAAGCTTAGAATCTTGGTAATCGAACTGCGTTGTTCGATTTACAATAGGCTTTATGGCGAAAGCATAGCATTTGATTGTCTGAGGACAGCGCCCCGAATCAACATATTTTTCAAACCAGCACAGGCGTCACAAAATCACCAATAGCGATAAAATAAATCACTTACTTTTTAAGATCTTCCTCGGTTTGCAATCCCAAGGGTCCCAGCTACACAATGAATGGTCTTTATATCCAAAAAAGTCAGTTTAGGTTGTGCCATTGATTTCAGTAATCCACTTGTTCAACATGCCGACAAAATAATCCAAAAAGTTACTGGTAAACTTCGTCCAAACAAGTCAAATAACGTTTCTATTCAATCCTCAGGTACCCTAATATGTAAATAAACAATAATATTTCAAAGGAAAGAACTACGTTCAATAGGAAAGGAATAGAACGAAGAGCGTGCCCTCATTCACGCGCACCAAAAGACTACTTTTCTAATGAAGCTCTCCTTGGAAAAACTACAATGACTTGTTCATTTTTCAAAAAACAAGCCTGAAACCTTGTATAAAGACTGTTGACATCTAGTGGAAGCCATAGGTACTGCAATCTGGGAGGAATTGTTATATATAGCCCATTGACTTGCATTGAAAAGGCCTTTTACCTCAACATTACAGCCTTATTTCTAAAATGAATTAAATTGTTGTTTTTTTTACAAAAATGCAGATAGAATCTTATAATTTCAAGCTCTCGATCAGAGAGAAAGGGGGGACTAGAATACTGCTAAAGGCAATGCTAAATTCTCCAAGTGCTGAGTTGTAGCCATTGTAAATCCTTTATGAACAGAACATGGAAGTAGCATTCCAGTATTTAGGCTATGATGGATTTTCATCAAACATGTATGGTTTTATACATTTACTGATGTTGAGATTAATAAACGCACTTATGAAGGAATCATGAAAAGAGAATAAAGCATTTCTGTAATCTGAAAATCCCTGTCCTTCAATACCCTTGCCTTAGTACAGGAATATTGTGAACAAAGTAATTGTTGTGGTTTCATCTCTTGGTGTAATTTTTGCATTTCCTAACATCTGGGGAGGAAGTGAAAAACAGAAATGAAAAAAAATCCCTTTCTCTTGTCATAACACAGGATCTTCTTAACTGGATTTATAAAAATACAAATATGATGTCATATGTCATTGTTAGTCAGGTTATACACAAGTGTAAATTTTCTGCAAAAACACAATTCCCCTGAGAAAATGATGTTGCGCAGCAGTATCTTTTCGATGTTGTTTCTAGCTCTAATTTCACAAAAATGATTGGTACTGTAGACTGCTGACATTTCCTGTTGTGTAGTAATACCTGCAAGAGTATCAATACAAAACAACACAAATTAATAAAGACATTTGTCTGATAGGCATGTCAAAGCTTTTGGAAGAACAAAATGAAGGTAGCTACTAGCTACTGTAGTAAAGTGATAACTTGATGGGACTGAAGTACATGGAAGAGAAAACGACCGACTCCTGACCTCAGCAATATCAATAACACTTATCCACTGGAGCCAAATATGTAGCTACTTCCAAACCTCTGAGTGACGTCTGGTAACAGAATAAATGCAGAGTACGATATAGGAAGTACTACACAGAGTAAAAGCAGACTTCAAGCCCAACGTGTATCCAGAGTTCATACACTCTAAAATCACTCATGCCTACAAAAACAGAAGACCACAAGACTTAAAAAAGCATAAACAGAAAACAAATCCTCCTGACCAAGGCCCCATGCCAAAACCCCAAAACAATCACAATTACATAAGACAAACTGTCCTATTTTAATTCTCAAACTCTGAATAAAGCATATTTGGGTTCCAGAAAAGCACCATAAAAACACTATGTATTATTTTTCATTGATATACATTTTAAGCTGGAATCCTTAATGGTGAAACTGCCACATTACAACAACAAAGAAGCTACTGCAAACAACAAACAGTGGGTTTTTTTCCATTCGGGCATCATCGCACCGGTGATAGAACAGCAGAATATGTACTTAATTTTTATTTTTTACTGGGTGGCGCGATGCTCCTCACCTCTGCGTTGTCAACAAAACAATACCAATGACCGTGGGGCAGACAGTGGCGCTGTTTCCCATACTGCGGATTCTACATACTGTGGCACTTTGTGATTGTTATACAATGGAATTGTACTGTTTAATTTAATTGCATTGAGTGCATGTGAAGTGCCAGTCTTGCCCACCTGCCATCTCACTGCCAAAAATGGGGACCACAATGGAAATAAGCTTCCGGACTGTATTGTGTCTTTAATTTTTGTATGTATGTAATGTAATGTTGTCTCTGGCTGGAGCAGCCTACTACTTTTAATGATCTAATAAATTAAATCAATCAATAAATCAATAGCAGCTAGACTGAGGTACTGTATATTCCTACTACAGTAATATCCTAAAGGTCCTAAAGCCTCTGTGTGTATCCTGACGCCCCAGGAGGCTTTAGCGTTGGGACAAACCAGGTCACAACCATTAGACAACCTGATTGGAAGGACAAAACCCCTGGGATCTGATTTAAAACAAAACAGCTGGTGGTTGACCCAGCGTTATTACAACTGCATATCCCTCAGACCCACTACAGAGAGGGTGCAGTGGAGTCCCAATCCCCCCCTTCAATATGAACCATGACGAAAACATTTGTTTCTGTGTGCATGTGTGTGTGTTTCACAGAAGAGGAGTATTCCTGTGGGGTTGCGATGCCTGTGCTGTGTGTATGGGGGTATACCTAATAAATAGGGCTGAGACGTAATTGAATAACCATGTTACTGATGGTTATGTCAACAGTGAAGAGGTGACTCCGGGATGCTGGCCTTCTAGGCAGAGTTGCAAAGAAAAATGAATATCTCAGGCCGGTCAATAAAAAGAAAAGATTAAGATGGGCAAAATAACACAGAAACTGGACAGAGGAACTCTGCCTAGAAGGCCAGCATCCTGGAGTCGCCTCTTCACTGTTGATGTTGAGACTGGTGTTTTGCGGGTACTATTTAATGAAGCTGCCAGTTGAGGACTTGTGAGACTGATTCTCAAACTAGACACTCTAATGTACTTGTCCTCTTGCTCAGTTGTGCACTGGGGCCTCCCACTCCTCGTTCCATTCTGGTTAGAGCCAGTTTGCGCTGTTTGGTGAAGGGAGTAGTACACAGCGTTGTACAAGATTTTGGCAATTTCTCACATGGAACAAGAAAACAAGAAAAGACTGAAGAGTTTCAGAAGAAAGTGCTTTGTTTCTGGCCATTTTGAGTCTAATCGAACCCACAAATGCTGATGCTCCAGATACTCAACTAGTCTAAAGAAGACCAGTTTTATTGCTTCTTTAATCAGAACAACTGTTTTCAGCTGTGCTAACATAATTGCAAAAGTGTTTTCTAATGATCAATTAGCCTTTTAAAATGATAAACTTGGATTAGCTAACACAACGTGCCATTGGAACACAGGAGTGATGGTTGCTGATAATGGGCCTATGTAGATATTCCATAAAAAAATCTGCCGTTTCCAGCTACAATAGTCATTTACAACATTAACAATGCCTACACTGTATTTCTGATCAATTTGACGTTATTTTAATGGACAAAAAAAATGCTTTTCTTTCAAAAACAAGGTCATTTCTAAGTGACCCCCATCTTTTGAAGTGTACATATAGTGTACATATGTACAACATGTTGCAATATCTATACCACAATGCAATTGTGAGCATTCAAGGCATTCTAAATTATACTACATCAGTCTAACTGAATATGGATGTTGTGTTGGTTGAATGTTCCAAGCAGGTTCCAGAATGTTCTTCAGCTGGTGAACCTCTTCTTGTGTTGGGTAATGGCAGCTACAAACACAGACATTTTGATATTTCTCACATCAATTGTATACAGCTCTATGGGGTGGTCCTCCACATCCTGAAATACACATTGAATTCTGGATATTGTGGTTTGCTTACAACTTGGAAATGTATCTGGCCCGTTTCTACGGTTGAGAAGCAGAAACGCTCGTATTTACATTTAGCAGACGCTCTTATCCAGAACGACATACAGTTAGTGCATTCATCTTAAGAAACTTAAGAATCTTAAGAAACTAGGAGGGCCAACCACATATCACAGTCATAGTGGGCTCCCGAGTGGCGCAGTGGTCTAAGGCACTGCATCTCAGTGCTAGAGGCGTCATTACAGACCCTGGTTCGACAACTGGCTGTGATTGGGAGTCCCATAGTGCGACGCACAATTGGCCCAGCGTCGTCGGGGTTAGGGTTTGGCCAGAGTAGGCCGTCATTGTAAAATAAGAATTTGTTCATAACTGACTTGCCTAGTTAAATAAAGGTTTTACAAATTTTAAGTACATTTTTACTCAATAAAGTAGCTATCAGCAAAGTCAGAGCTAGTAAGGGGGTCAAAAAGTTGAGTGTTAGTTCATGAAAGCTGTGGGATTATTTAAGATACTCTTTGAAGAGGTAGGGTTTCAGCTGTTTTCGGACGACAGGCAAGGGACTCTGCTGTCCTAGCTTCCGAGTGAAGCTGGTTCCACCAATCGGGTGCCAGGACAGAGAAGTGCTTGGACTGGGCTGAGCGGGAGCTGCCCTCCTGTAGGGGTGGGAGGACCAAGGGACCAGAGGTGGCAGAACAGAGTGCTCGGGTTGTGGTGTAGGGTTTGAGCATATCCTGAAGGTTGGAGGGGGCAGTTCCTCTTTCTGCTCCGTAGGCAAGTACCATGGTCTTGTAGTGAATGCGAGCTTTGACTGGAAGCCAGTGGAGTGTGCGGAGGAGCGGGGTGACATGGGAGAAATTGGGAAGGTTGAACACTAGGTGGGTATTTGCGTGAAGTGAGGAAATTCAACATTTTTATGACATGGACATATATGGACATATATAGTTAAATAGAGGAGGGGTGAAGTTTCCCTTTAAACTTTCTACATCTCATCTTTCCAAGGTTGTTCTGGCTCTGAGGCCGATAATGCGATAATGTTGTGTCCAATGGACAATGCGTCAATATTCTCCAAACTGGCATGGTATAATTTGATACAGAATCTTTTTTTTTTTTATAGACCAATCAAACGCTGATCAGGCCCGGTTCTGGCTAATATGCCGTCCTAGGCGAAACAAAAAAAAATGCCACGCTCATATCCCTGCACAGTACAATAGTAGCCTAGGCTATCTTCATACTATAGCATAGCTGTCCCCTTCATACTTTCCTTGTCAATTCATTATCTTATAGACTACTTCCGAAAATCCTAAGGTAGGGCTAGGTTTTTTAATATGTTTTAAGGAAAGGATAAATATTGCTTGTGTCTGACATACACTGGTGGCTTTGATTGACGATGGCTTTGATTGACGGGTGCTTTTATAGGGGTGTGCGTGTTTGCCTTCCGAAAATACTCATACCCCTTGACTTATTCCACATTTTGTTGTGTTACAGCCTAAATTCAAAACTGTTTTTTTATTATTTATTGTCTCACTCATCTACACACTATACCGCATAATGACAAAGTGAAAACATGTTTTAAGACATTTTTTCACATTTATTGAAAATGAAATACAGAAATATCTCATTTGCGTAAGTATTCACACCCCTAAGTCAATATTTTATAGAAGCACTTTTGGCAGCGATTACAACTGTGATTCTTTCTGGATAAGTCTCTAAGATTGTGCAACATTTGCCCAGTAATCTTTTCAACATTTTTCAAGCTCTGTCAAATTGTTGTTGATCATTGCTAGACAACCATTTTCAGGTCTTGCCATAGATTTTCAAATCTGTAACTCGGCCACTCATGAACATTCACTGTCTTCTTGGTAAGTAACTCCTGTGTAGATTTGGCTTTGTGTTTTAGGTTATTGTCCTGCTAAAATGTGAATTAATCTCCCAGTGTCGGGTGGAAAGCAGACTGAACCAGGTTTTCCTCTAGGATTTTGCCTGTGCTTAACTCCATTCCGTTTATTTTATATCCTGAAAAACTCTCCAGTCCTTAACGATTACAAGCATACCCATAACATAATGCAGCCACCACTATGCTTGAAAATATGGAGAGTTATACTCAGTAATGTGTTGAATTGGATTTGCCCCAAACATAACACTTTGTATTCAGGAGAAAATGTTAATTGCTTTGCCACATTTTTTTGCAATACTCCTTTACTGCCTTGTTGCAAACAGGATGCCTGTTTTGGAATGATTTTATTCTTAACATGCTTCCTTCTTTTCACTCTGTCAATTAGGTTAGTATTGTGGAGTAACTACAATGTTGTTGATCCATCCTCAGTTTTCTGTTTTAAAGTCACCATTGCCCTCTGAGCAGTTTCCGTCCTCTCTGGCAACTAAGTTAAGAAGGACGCCTGTATTTTTGGAGGGACTGGGTGTATTGAAAAACCATCCAAACTTGAATTAATAACTTCACCATGCTCAAAGGGATATTCAAAGTCAGCTTTTTTTTTTACCCATATACTGTACCAATACGTGCCTTTCTTTGCAAGGCTTTGGAAAACCTCGCTGGTCTTTGTGGTTGAATCTCTGTTTGAAATTCACTGCTTGACTAAAGGACCTTACAGACAATTGTATGTGTGGGGTAGAGATGAGGTAGTCATAAAAAAACATGTTAAACTATTATTGCACACATAGTTGTAATGAAGCACCCTGAGAGTGAGGATCCATTTGCAGTTTTATTACAATCTTGGTCGTACGAACAGGGTCAATCGCCAGCAAACACAACAGCAGGGATAAGGCAAATCGTAATCCAGGTACAGGCATGAGGTCAGGGCAGGCAGCAAGCTTACAAAAATCAGTCCAGTAAAGAATATAGTCCAGGGCAGGCAGCAAGAATCAAAACGGGAAAACAGTCCAGAGTATAACCACGATATGACAGACACGGGAGAAAACGCTCAGAATTGATCACCAGGGAATACAAGACTTCGCAAGGAGAGAAAGGGAGAGAGAGCCTAAATAGTCTATTAATGGGAGACAGGTGCAACGGTGATTGGAACCAGGTATGTGGGAGTTGTAGTCCAGGGCTTAATATTCAGGAGAGGGTTCCCTCTGGTGGTGAGCAGGAGGAACCGCGGGAGTCTCGCTTGTTACAGAGCCCCCTGTGAGCGGCTCCTGGCCTTGAAGAGGCGAACGACGCCGGGGTCTTCCTCGAGGTCGGGGGGCCGGTTTCTCCGGGTGCGTCCTATGGAACTCAGTCATGAGTGCGGGGTTGAGTATGTCCTCTGCATTAACCCAGGATCGCTCCTCCGGTCCGTACCCCTCCCAATCTACCAGATATTGGAGGAGCCTGCCCCGGCGTCTGGAATCGAGTAGATCTGCCGATATACCTCCGCCGCCCACCAGGATGGGTGGGGGGCCCTGCTCACTGGTCTGCTCCTCCTCCTCCGCTCTCGGACCACCAGCGGGTTTGAGAAGAGATACATGGAAAGTAGGAGAGATACGGTAATTAGCGGGTAATGCCAAACGGAAGGAAACTGGTGTGATTTGTTTGACTATTTGGAAAGGACCCACATACCTGGGACTGAGTTTCTTGCAGGGAGTTTGAGGCGAGGTCTCGAGTGGATAGCCAAACCCATTGACCTGGAGTATATTCGGGTTGGGGCGGCGGTGGCGATTGGCCTGCACCCTCTGTCTCCTGACTGCATGTAGTAAGTGGGTATGGGCCTGACTCCAGATGTCCTCGCTTCTCTGGAGCCAGTCATTGACAGAGGGTACCTCGGTGGGTTCCCCTGACCAGGGAAACAGGGGAGGTTGGAAGCCCATTACACACTGGAATGGGGTTAAACCGGTGGAGGGTTTCTGGAGTGAGTTCTGTGCATACTCCGCCCACATGAGGAATCGACTCCAGTCTGCTTGGTTCTGATGACAGTAGGATCTGAGAAACCGGGTGATTTCTTGATTGAGGCGTTCTGTTTGACCGTTAGATTGTGGGTGATACCCAGAAGTGAGGCTAATGTTGATGTTGAGTTGTTGGAAGAATGCTGACCATACTCTGGATGTGAATTGGGGCCCTCGGTCCGACACGATGTCCTCTGGCAGACCATAGAAGCGGAACACCAGGTTGCACATGAGTTCGCAGTTTCCAATGCTGTAGGCAGTTTGGGGAGTGGAATCAACCGGCAAGCCTTGGAGAAGCGATCTATGACAGTGAGTATTGTGGTATTCCCATTGGACTTGGGGAGATCGGTAATGAAGTCTATGGCGAGATGGGACCATGGTCGGTGGGGAACTGGTAGTGGTTGCAGTAGGCCCGATGGTAGTTGTCTGAGATGTTTATTTGTGTTACAGATGGTGCAGTCGTTAATGAACTTTGTGCGTCTGCCCGCAAGGTTAGCCACCAGAAGCTGTTCTGAAGCAGGTGAACCGTTAGCGCGATTCCGGATGACCGAGCTGAGTGCGAGTGAACTTGCTTTAGCACTTTCTGACAGAGGTCCTGAAATTTAAAACGTTTTGTTAGGAGGGCATTCGGGCGGAGGGGTCCTTTGTGAGTTGGCTTGGGTGAGCTCTGTCATGATGTCCCACTGAATCGGGGCCACGATTAGCGATTCAGGAAGCAGGGTTTCCTTGGGTTCAGTGGGCTATACCGTCGTGTTGGCGTGATAATGCGTCTGCCTTGGTGTTCTTGGAACCGGGGCGATAGGTAACAGTGAAGTCAAATCGTGTGAAGAAGAGTGCCCACCTCGCTTGTCTGGGGTTCAGTCTCTTGGCAGACCTCAAGTATTCCAGGTTCTTGTGGTCCGTTAGAATCACGAAGGGATGTTTAGCTCCCTCCAGCCAATGGCGCCCACTCCTCCATAGCTGCTTGGCCAACAGTTCCCGGTTTCCGGCGTCGTAGTTCTGCTCGGCTGGACTAAGTTTGCGGGAATAATAGAAGCGCGCGGATAGAGCTTGAGTGGGGATCCGTGCCGCTGTGAAAGAATAGCTCCAATGCCGTATTAGATGCGTCTACCTCAACTGTAAGCGGGAGTTCAGGATTAGGGTGGTGGAGGATGGGAGCCGATGTGAAGCGTGCCTTGAGTTCTGCTAAAGCCTCCTGTGCTGTAGTTGACCAGGTGAGGTGTGATGAGTTTCTTTTTAGTCATAGAGGTTAAGGAGGCGGCTACCGAGCTGAAATTCCTGATGAAAGCGTCGGTAAAAGTGTAAATCCCAAGAAGCGCTGTAACTCCTTTAAGGTTACTGGCAGGGGCCAGTCTAGAACGGCCTTGACCTTCTTCTGCGTCCATGGCGACTCCTCCTGGCTGATGATGTAGCCCAAAAAGGATGTGGAAGTCTGGTGAAGTCGCACTTCTCTGCTTTGGCGTATAGCTGGTGATCTATGAGTCGTTGCAATACTGTTCTCACATGTTGCACATGTTCTTCATAGGTGTGGGAATAGATGAGAATGTCATCCAATGTACACAATTACCCAGCGATTCAGCATGTCCCGAAAGACGTCATTGATAAATGATTGAAACACGGAGGGACTATTAGACAGCCGAAAGGCATAACCAGATACTCATAGTGCCCAGTGCTGGTAGAAAGGCTGTCATCCATTCATCACCGTCCCGGATGCGAATGAGGTTGTAGGCGCTGCGGAGGTCCAGTTTGGAGAAGTACTTGGCTTGGCGGAGTTGTTCTAGGGCAGCTGGAACCAGCGTAACGGATATCGAAACTTGACAGTGATGTCGTTGAGACCCGGTAGTCAATACAGGAAGCGTAAACCACCGTCTTTCTTTTTAACAAAGAAGAAGCCCGGCTGCAGGTGATGTCGATGCTCTAATGAACCCTTCGATAGTTCTTCCTCGATGTAGTTCTTCGCGGCTTCTGATTCGGGTTGAGATAGGGGAAAGATTCGGCCCTTGGGTGGCTTTGTACCTGGTAGCAGCTCGATGGCACAGTCGCTTGATCGGTGAGGGGTAGTTCCATCGCTTGGTCTTGCTGAAAGCCGATGAGGTCAGAGTATTCAATGGGTAGAGTGGGAAAGAGCTGGCTCGTCCTTTACCGTAACGGCCTGAATGGAGTGAAGAGCTGCCGTTAAGCAGTTGGAGTGGCAATGCGGGTCCCATTTGATGAATCGACCCTCCCTCCATGAGATGAAGCGGGTTATGTTGCCGTAGCCAGAAGCCCAAGGATTACCGGGTTATGGGGTGATGTGATGGCGTGAGAAGCGAATTACCTCCGTGTGGCGGGTCCCGGTCTGGAGTCGGAGGTCCACGGTGGTGTGCAGGACCCTCCCATCGCCGAGAGGTCGTCCATCTAGCGCCTCCACTGCCAATTGAGAGTCACAGGTGATTAATGGAATTTGTTGTTGTTGGGCAAATTCATGAGACATAAAGTTGCGGCTGCTCCGGAGTCTAATAGTGCTGATGTGGTTATATGATTGTCCTCTAGAGATAATACAATCGGCACTTTGATACAAGAACTGGAGTGGTGTGCTTGGATGCACGGACTCACCGAAGAGGGATTACGAGGAGGTGGTCTGGTGAACAAACGCCCTGAGATGGCCAGGTTGACCACAATAGAGGCAGAGATGTTGGCGTATGCGGCGTTCACGTTCCTCCGAGTCAGGTGAGTATATCCGAGCTGCATGGGTTCCGGTTGGAGGCAGAGTCACGGGACATTGTGTGCTGGTGGGTCCCGTTCTGAGTGGGCGCCGTGGTCGAATCAGATTGTCAAGCTGTATGGTGAGTTCGATGAATTGATTCAGCGATCTCCCTCATCTCGGCAGGCCAGTTCAGACTGTAATTCCAAGCTGAGTCCCTTGCGAAAGAGAGCAGTTTAAGCGTGCTCTCAACCCGGTCGGTTTGAGCTGCCAGAGTGCGAAATGTCAAGGCATATTCTGCTGCAGTATTTCGCCTCTGGTTCAATGCAGTAGTCGGTCACCAGCTCTCATGCCTCCCTCCGGGTGTTCAAATACCTCCCGGAAGCGTTGTAGAAAGGCACCGACGAGGGAAAAGCGTACCATCCTCTCTCCAAACCGCTGTTACCCACTCTAACGCTCTGCCAGTGAGGAGAGAACATACCAGGGAAATCTTGCTAGTGTCAGTGACATACATCGCTGGTTGTTGATCAATGAATAATGAACATTGCAGTGAAATCCCTTACTCTTAGTGGGGTTACCGTCGAATTTATCAGGGAGAGCCAGGCGTGGGTTAACTGTGGGTGCGGTGGTGGAGAGGTGCCCATACCTGCGTTCGGCTGAGGAGGGGCTGAGTTCGGAAGCGACATCTGTAACCTCTGTAGCGTCCGGACGAGTTCCTCCCGTTACCGTAGTTAGATGGGTTAGCTGCTGTTGATGAACGGCGAGCTGGTTTGCTTGAGTGGAGATCTCCGTGGACATTTGGACCAGAGCTGCTGGATCGCGAAGTGGCGAAGTCTTCTGTAATGAAGCACCCTGAGAGTGAGGATCCATTTGCAGTTTTATTACATTAATCTTGGTCGAACAGGGTCAATCGCCAGCAAACACAACAGCAGGGATAAGGCAAATCGTAATCCAGGTACAGGCATGAGGTCAGGGCAGGCAGCAAGCTTACAAAAATCAGTCCAGTAAAGAATATAGTCCAGGGCAGGCAGCAAGAATCAAAACGCGGAAAACAGTCAGAGTATAACCACGATATGACAGACACGGGAGAAAACGCTCAGAATTGATCACCAGGAATACAAGACTTCAAGCAAGGAGAGAAAGGAGAGAGAGCCTAAATAGTCTATTAATGGGGAGACAGGTGCAACGGTGATTGGAACCAGGTATGTGGGAGTTGTAGTCCAGGGCTTAATATTCAGGAGAGGGTTCCCTCTGGTGGTGAGCAGGAGGAACCGCGGGAGTCTCGTTTGTTACAATAGTGAGTCCATGCAACTTATTATGTGACTTGTTAAGATCATTTTTACTACTGGGCTTGCCATAACAAAGGGGTTGAATAGTTATTGAGTCAAGACATTTCAGCTTTTCATTTTGCATTCATTTGTAAACATTTCAAAAAAGATAATTCCACTTTGACATTATAGGGTATTGTGTGTAGGCCAGTGATAGAAACATCTAAATGGAATCCATTTTAAATGCAGGCTGTAACACAACCATATGTGGAAAAAGTAGTGCAAGGCGATTATTGCTTTTTGAAGTCGGTTCATTTAAAAATAATCACGATTTTCGATTTCAATGATTTTTAAAACATTAAATGCACTATGCATTATGTGGATTGAATGATGTAACAACACAGAATAAAACAATTGATAAAGGTCTCGTGATGGTAGTGTCACGACTTCTGCCGAAGTCTGTCCCTCTCCTTGTTCGGGCGGCGTTCGACGTCACCGGTTTTCTAGCCATCGCCGATCCACTTTTCATTTTCCATTGGTTTTTCCTTGTTTTACACAACTGGTTTCAATCCCACAATTACTTGTTCATTATTTAAACCTCTGTTCCCCCATGTTTGTTTGTGAGTGTTTGTATGTTAATACGGTCCGTTATTTGTGGGCTCGATATTTTTGTTGTTGTATTTTGTGATATTTTGAGTAAATACGTTTTTACCTCATATCTACTGTCCTGCGCCTGACTCCTATACACCAGCTACACACAGGATCTATTTACAGGTAGTGACTGCCCATTACTGCTTATCACTTACTAACCATCATTTATTCACATTACTTTACTTTAATAAAATATTGCAGTTGTTGTGTAGCCTATATTACATTTGTTTTATTTGATGACTTTATTATTTCATTCCAAGTCATCATCACATCTCTATAGGGCTGCTACATATGCTGTCTGACAAAATCACTATTTTGTATGTCTTCAAAGTAAATAAGGCATACTTTTATGACTGCTGAACACCAAATATCAGTCATTTAGATCATGTATTTTCAGGTAGAGATACCTGGGCAAAGCATCAGGCTGGGTCTGATTTATCTCTAGAGAAACTGTGCAATGTGCGCATTGAGCTAAAAAAAAGAACTAATTGAACAATTTAGTTGTTTAAAAATAATATAATAATAATAATAATTCAGAAAGTTTCCTAAAGTAGCCTGTCTTTAATAAGAATCAAATGCAGAAAAGCCAACAGACAAAGACAAGGTAGAAATATATATTTATTTTGACTCCGTTAATGTGTCAATACGAATATGGGAGAGATCCTCTCCAACTTGGCATTTCTTCATGTGTTGATAAATATTTATAAGTAATAACCTGAATAATAATAAAGAAATGCCATGATAATAACGAAGTGTAATGGCTTGTTTCAAATATCCATGTAAACAAGTGTACAAACAGAATTGTGACCTCCCCTTTATTGAACGGTTATGTCGATGACCGTGTACAACCTCAAATTCCAAGACTTTCACAGCCCTAGTAATAAATGTAGCCTATTGCATCTGAGCAATAGACCATTAGGGACATCCATCAAGGGCTATCTCCCTAGTAAATTACAGCTTTTTCCAACTGAGGATTTCTTCATCAAAGTGTCAAAATATGAATCAGCTTTGTAACTGGAAAGATACTGAGATACAATAAGATAATGCTAGATCAGCTGGCAAGTGTCTTCACTGACATTTTCAACCTCTCTCTGACCCAGTCTGTAATACCTACATGTATCAAGCAAACCACCATAGTCCCTGTTCCTAAGAACACCTAGGTAACCTGGCTAAATAACTACCGCCCCATAGCACTCACATCTGTAGCCATGGAATGCTTTGAAAGGCTGATCATGGCTCACATCAAAACCACCATCCCAGAAACCCTGGACCCACTTTAATTTGCATACCGCCTCAACAGATCCACAGATGACACAATCTCTATTGCACTCCACACTGCCCTTTCCCACCTGGACAAAAGGAACACCTATGTGAGAATGCTGTTCATTAAAACACAGCGTTCAATGCCATAGTGCCCTCCAATCTCATCCCTAAGCTATGGACCCTGGGACTGAACACCTCCTTTTGCAACTGGATCTTGGACTTCCTGACAGGCCGCCCCATGTGGTGAGGGTAGGCAACAACACACCTGCCACACTGATCTTCAACACGGGGGCCCCTCAAGAGTGTGTGCCTGGTCCCCTCCTGTACTCCCTCTTCACCCACAACTGTGTGGCTGCACACAACTCCAACACCATCATTAAGTTTGCCGACACCACGACGGTGGTAGGCCTGATCAGCGACGACGGTGAGACAGCCTATAGGGAGGAGGTCAAAGACTTGGCAGTGTGGTGCCAGAACAGCAACCTCTCTCTTATCGTGAACTACTGTCACACCAGCCTTCACTTTGGCTCCCCCTCCTGTTCAGCTTGGGCGTTGCCGGCCTTCTAGCTGCTGCCAAACCTACTGCTGGCAAACGCCCTTCACTCATCAACCCCCGGACTTGTCTCGTCATCATTACACACACCTGATTCCAATCCCCACTATATCACTGTATATATACTCCCTCTGCAATTTGTCTTTGTCGGTCAAATGTTACTTGTTTTCCTGAGAGGAATCTCTCCTACTATTTCCTGAGTACTTTATATTTTGCACTTTGGGTTCGCCCTGTGCCTTTTTGTTTATGAAGATATATTTTGAGCACAACAGTGTTTGGGTTTCATCCCGTTTTAATCTATGGTGCTTAAATAAATTCAGTAGTTCTAAACCTGCAGCCTCCTGCCTACTCCTCTTTAGACCAGTGACAACTACAGGTAACGCAGGGCTGAGCTCTCCCCCATTCACATCAATGGGGCTGTAGTAGAATGGGTTGAGAGCTTAAATGTCTTTGTTTACGACACCAAACTGCAGTCAGGTCAAGACTCTGGCAAGGATGACGAACACGCAGACGACGAACACGAGATGAGCCGGTTTCAGAAATTCTTTGGTTGTGCAAACCCACAGTTTCATCAGCTGTCCGGGTGGCTGGTCTGAGACGATCCCACTGGTGAAGAAGCCGGATGTGGAGGTCCTGGGCTGGTACGGTTACACGTGGTTGTGAGGCCGGTTGGACGTACTGCCAAATTCTCTAAAATGACGTGGGAGGCGGCTTATGGTAGAGAAATGAACAGCTCTTGCAACAGCTCTGGTGGCCATTCCTGCTGTCAGCATGCCAATTGCATGCTCCCTCAAAAATGTAGACATCTGTGGCATTGTGTTGTGTGGTCTTTTATTGTCCCCAGCACCTGTGTAATGATCATGCGTTTTAATCAGCTTCTTGATATGCCACACCTGTCAGGTGGATGGGATTATCTTGACAAAGGAGAAATGCTCACTAACAGGGAAGTAAACAAATGTGTGCACAAAATTCTAGAAAAATAGTTTTTTTGTCCATATGGACAATTTCTGGGATCTTTTATTTCAGTTCATGAAACATGGGTCCAGCATGTTGCATTAATATTTTTTTCAGTGAAGATTGGACGCATGCAAGCCAATTTTCTGTAGTTTGTTGCCAACGCAGGCACACTTACAGTAATAAATCCATGAATAGCGGTTGCATTCATCTCACCATTTAAATCTCACCATCAATGTTTTTATAATGAGAAAGTGACCAAAAAACAGGTTCCTTTTTTAATGGAAGGATTTGTACGGAAAGCCACATTAATGACCGTATCAATTTAGGTTTTAAGTATCAAGGTAATGTAACTCACTTGGTTAGAAGCATTAGATTTTGCAATGAAAACTGAAAAACAAGCCATGAAAACTGTTTCACCCCGTAACATAAGGAGACATCTTACGTAGTTACACTGCATTTCTGAAATGTCTATACAAAAAACTGTCCGACAGCTAAATCCAGGATTCTTACAGGGTTCAAGTTCAATTTCTAATTTAACTGACTAATGCTTAATATTTGATATAATGACAACTTAAACTGCCATAAATGCAAGGACAGAAAAGTAATGTTTTATGTCAGACGTTTTTGGACAAATCCATCAAGACACCAACCATGATAAAGGGTTAAACAAGTTTTAAATCAACTCATGAATTTTACTGAATATATAGGAGCTATGATCCCCTCTTATACCTAAATGTAATGACATTCAATTTTTGGGCGTATTACTATCAATTACTAATCAACAGCTGTAACAAGTTGTCCAGTGTAGAAAATCCTCACTGTTACCCTAGTTTATAGAAAGACCCTATTACTCAACTGAAACAATGTTCTACAGAGTGCGTGTGTGTGTTTTGCCTAACAGTCCTCAGGTTGCAAGCTGACTATGAAATAGTGTATGCCTATTCTGATCATATCATCTGACCAGCAGCCTGCTCTGACAGGCCCTCACCCATCCACTATGGGTTTAGGCAGGATACCTCTGTCACGGTTCATGAATTCACCGGCTCACTCTGTGTGTGCGTGTGTGTGTGGGTGTGGCCGCTGATTGCTCCCTGCTCATTATTAGCGCCAGCTGTTACTCATTGTCTGTGCCTTTATATACTCGTGGTCTTGGTCTAGTGTTTGTCGGTTTGTTGTCTTGTTTCCCTGTGCGTGTGTTTCTCTCCAGGCCGAGTTCTGTGTTCTCCTTTGGTTCTGTTCTCCGCTGGACTCTACGTTCGCTCTCTCTCCTGTGGAGGACTCTATGTTGGGCACGTTCAGGATCGCCAGTCTGGGAATTCCTCGTTGCTCGCTGACGTACAGAGGATTGGGTTTCCCTGCAGCCTCGGCGCTGTTCAGACCCAGACACTTACTGACACATCCTATTTACCTGTACCTGTTACTTACCTCCTGGATTGCTACAATAAATATTGAACTGTACTCGCTACTGAATCCTCCGTCCTTTTCACGTGACAGAACGAACCGACCATACATGGATTCAGCGAGTGCACCAGAGCTAACGAGATTTCTATCCAGACACGGGTCTCGGATGGATCAACAGGAGGAACAGATGAAGGCAACGGGTCATGCGGTACAAACCTTGGTGGCGCAGGTGTCAGAGCTCACCCAACAGCTTCAACAGCTAAGTGGAGGCATATTCGGGTGAGCCTAATTTTTGCAGACCATTTATCAACAAGTGCTCCTTGTTTTTTTTTCGCTCCAGCCACAGACGTTCGCCTCAGAACAAGCTAAAGTGGCTTTCACATTAACACTGTTGGTAGGACGCGCGGCTCAGTGGGGAACTGCGGTGTGGGAGAACCATCACCAATGCTGCTCTTCATTTCTGGCACTATCAGAGGAGCTGAGGCGGGTCTTCGACCGTGCCGCTACGGGGCCTTGAGGCAGCCCACGCTCTCGCAGATCTTCAGCAGGGGAGTAGACCAGTGTCGGATTATTCTATTGACTTTAGGACCCTGGCAGCTGAGTGCCAATGGAACGAGGAGGCGCAGTGGGACATGTTCCTGCATGGGTTGGCGGACCGCATACAGAGGGAGATTTATGCGTTGGATCTGCCCAGGAGCCTGGATGGGCTCATTGACCTGGCGATAAGGGTTGATGCTCGCTTAAGCCGGATGGAACAGTGGACACGTCAGACCCCGGGTTTCGCGAGGTTCGGGGGGCACCCGTCACCCAGCGACAATACGGTCAGTTCCGTGTTCCGTCGTGAGGCCGTGCAGGTGGGTGGAGCTCAACTCTCCCGGGAGGAGAGGCAACTACGGAGGAATAAGGGGCTGGGCCTGGATTGCGGAGGCACAGGACATTGGCTTAATGACTGTCCGGTAGGAGGGTTTCGCTCGCTAGCTAACCAGAGGCTCCGATCGGGCGGCCTCTCTACGGCCAAGTTCTCTTCCTCAACCCTCCTCCCGGTAAGACTGCAATGGGCGACTCACTCCCACCAATGTCAAGCCTTACTGGACTCAGGAGCGGAGGGGAACTTTATGGACCAGAGTCTGGCACAGAAGCTTCACATCCCTAGCACTCCTCTCACACGCCAGATCACCGTTACATCACTCAATGGGCAGGAACTCCCTAACATTCACCTCTGCACTAAACCCATAACCCTCGTCACTTCGGGTAACCATGTGGAGGAGATTTCGTTCCTACTCATGAGCTCTCCGCTCACCCCCATAGTACTAGGGCATCCCTGGCTAGTGAAGCATGGGCCCAGGGTGGACTGGGGACGCAGTACAGTATTGGCCTGGAGTAATGAGTGTTATGCGTCCTGTCTTGTGTCTGCTTGTTCGTCTGTGTCTGGTTCTGTGTTGCAGGAGGAGCCGGTGAATTTGTCTAACGTGCCCGCCGAGTACCGTGACCTGAAGGAAGTGTTCAGTAAGTCTCGTGCTGCTTCTCTGCCTCCACACCGTCCCTATGACTGTGCCATTGAGTTATGGTCAGGTACGTCTCCGCCTAAGGGCGGCCTATACTCTCTTTCTGTTCCAGAAAGAGAGGCCATGGAGAAATACATCTCTGAGTCTCTAGCAGCCGGGTTTATCCGCCCTTCTTCTTCTCCAGCAGGTGCAGGGTTCTTTTTTGTAGGGAAGAAGGATGGTTCCCTGCGACCTTGTATTGACTACCGAGGGCTGAACAACATCACGGTAAAGAATACTTATCCTTTGCCGTTGATGTCTTCAGCCTTCGAGAGGTTGCAGGGGGCATCTATCTTCACAAAACTGGATCTCAGCAATGCTTATCATCTGGTTCGCATCAAGAAGGGGGATGAGTGGAAGACCGCGTTCAACACCCCCAGGGGTCATTTTGAATATCTTGTCATGCCTTTTGGGCTGTCTAACTCCCCGGCGGTCTTCCAAGCGCTCATCAATGACGTGCTGAGAGACATGGTAGATCAATTTATTTATGTTTATCTGGATGACATTTTGATATTTTCGTCCTCTCTCCAGCAACACGTTCAGCACGTCAGACGGGTGCTCCAGAGGCTGTTAGAGAATGGGCTTTTCGTCAAGGCTGAAAAGTGAGTTTCACGCTCAGTCTGTTCCCTTCTTAGGGCACATCGTCTCGTCCGAGGGGATGCACATGGATCCCGAGAAGGTAAAAGCCGTGGTGGATTGGCCGAGCCCGGATTCTCGTAAGGCCCTACAGAGGTTTCTGGGATTCGCCAACTTCTACCGATGGTTCATCCACAATTTCGGCCAGCTGGCCGCTCCTCTGACGGCCCTGACCTCCCTCAGCACTACTTTCAGGTGGTCCGGTGCTGCTGAGGCTGCGTTTTCCCCATTCTGGTGGCCCCAGATCCTTCTCGTCAGTTTGTGGTGGAGGTTGATGCATCAGAGGTGGGTGTAGGTGCTGTTCTCTCCCAGCGCTCCGTCTCGGACGACAAGATGCATCCTTGTGCCTTTTTCTCCCACCGTTTATCACGAGCCGAACGTAATTATGACATCGGGAATAGAGAGTTGTTGGCAGTCAAACTGGCATTGGAGGAGTGGCGTCACTGGTTAGAGGGGTCGGGGGTACCCTTTACCGTCTGGACTGACCACAAGAACTTGGAGTACATCAGATCTGCCAAGAGACTCAACTCCAGACAGGCTCGGTGGGCTCTGTTTTTTGGACGTTTTGACTTTTCCCTCTCTTACCGCCCGGGTTCTAAGAACGTCAAACCCGATGCCTTGTCTCGCGTGTTTGACCGTTCTGAACGCCCGGCGACTCCCGAGTGCATTCTACCGAGAGGCTCATTGTGTCCACACTCACTTGGGAGATCGAGTCGAGGGTCAAGTCAGCATTAGAGGGGGTAACACCTCCGTCCGGTTGCCCACCGAGTCGGTTATTCGTGCCAGAGGAGCTGCGGTCCGATGTCATTCGCTGGGGACACTGCTCCCAAGTAGCTTGTCACCCAGGAGTGACCCGTACTTCTTTCTTGGTCAAGCAGCGGTTCTGGTGGCCAGCTATGGCCCAGGACATTCAGAGTTTTGTTTCGGCCTGTTCGTGTTGTGCTACAGGGAAGACTCCTAATCGGACCCCAGATGGGCTACTCCATTAGCAATAAGTTGGCTCCTAGGTTTATCGGTCCGTTCAGGGTGACTCAGGTCCTGAGCCCGTTGGCAGTCCGCCTCAAGCTCCCGCCGGCTTACAGGAGAATTCATCCTGTCTTTCATGTCTCCAGACTGAAGCCTGTGGTTCAGTCACGGTTGAACCCACCAGCCCGGTCCCCACCGCGCCTTGTTGATGGGAGACCGCTTACTCGGTCCACCGCATTCTGGACTCGAGACGGAGGGGACGCGGGTTTCAGTACTTGGTGGACTGGGAGGGTTACGGGCCGGAGGAGAGACGTTGGGTCCCTGCTAGAGACATTCTGGATCACTCCCTTATTGATGATTACAATCAACAGGTAGGTCCTTCTGGGAGCGCCAGGAGGCGCTCCTAGGAGGGGGGGTACTGTCACGGTTCATGAATTCACCGGCTCACTCTGCGTGTGTGTGTGTGGGTGTGGCCGCTGATTGCTCCCTGCTCATTATTAGCGCCAGCTGTTACTCATTGTCTGTGCCTTTATATACTCGTGGTCTTGGTCTAGTGTTTGTCGGTTTGTTGTCTTGTTTCCCTGTGCGTGTGTTTCTCTCCAGGCCGAGTTCTGTGTTCTCCTTTGGTTCTGTTCTCCGCTGGACTCTACGTTCGCTCTCTCTCCTGTGGAGGACTCTATGTTGGGCACGTTCAGGATCGCCAGTCTGGGAATTCCTCGTCGCTCGCTGACGTACAGAGGATTGGGTTTCCCTGCAGCCTCGGCGCTGTTCAGACCCAGACACTTACTGACACATCCTATTTACCTGTACCTGTTACTTACCTCCTGGATTGCTACAATAAATATTGAAATGTACTCGCTACTGAATCCTCCGTCCTTTTCACGTGACAACCTCAGCGTCCACAGCAGCAGAAGAATCCTCCTCGCTTAGTTATGTAGCTGAAGATGAATAGATGGAAAGATCATCAGAGATAAGCAGCATCACGGTTCACAGCCAGCCAACCTCATAGGTTAAAAACAATAATCAGCTGTGTGTGGTTGTATCAGCTGTGTATGGTGGAAAATTCACTGAAAATAAAATCAGTAAAGCTGTCTGACTTTAGTCAGTAAACTGCATTCAGTGGTGTAAAGTACTTAAGTACTTTTTTAATAATATGACGTTTGTTGCAGTATCTGTACTGTACTTTAATATTTATATGTTTGACTACTTTACTTTTACTTCACTACATTCCTAAAGAAAATAATTTACTTTTTATTCCATCATTTTCCGACACCCAAAAGTACTCGTTACAGTTTGAATGCTTAGTAGGACAGGAAAATGGCCCAATTCACACACTTATCAAGAGAACATCCCTGGGCATCCCCTGCCTCTGACCTGGCGGACTCATTAAACACAAATGTTTCATTTGTAAAGGATGTTCGCGTGTTGTAGTGTGCCCCTGGCTATCTGTAAATTAAAAGAAAAATACAAAATTGTGCTGTCAGGTTTGCTTAATATAAGCAATTTGAAATTATTTATACCTTCTGATTCTTAAGTATATTTTTGCAATTACATTTACTTTTGATGCTTAAGTATATTTACTTTTACTTAAGTCAAGTATGACAATTGGGTACGTTTTCTACCACTGATTGCATTTCCCCATTGGGGGCTACGTCAGTCCACTGCCACTGAGGAAAGTGAGAGGCTTGGCAAGCCAAGGATCAAAGGAGCCTGTTGTCTGAGGGGCTGAGTGAGGCTGAGGTAACACATGCCTTATCCCCTGTGTTAGATAATGTTATATAAAAGACTCAAATCTACTGGGTACTGCACAAGACATGTTCGTCAGAGATACAGAGTGTCTGTTCTCTGGTGAGCCTGCAGTGCCTGCTGACTGCACTGCATAAGACTTATTCTTCCTTTTATTTAATCTTTATTTAACTAGGCAAGTCAGTTAAGAGCAAATTCTTATTTACAATGACGGCCTACCCCGGCCAAACCCGGACGACGCTGAGCCAATTGTGCTCCACCCTATAGGACGCCCAATCACAGTCGGATGTGATTCAGCCTGGATTCAAACCAGGGACTGTAGTGACACCTCTTGCACTGAGATGCAGTGCCTTAGACTGCTGCGCCACTCGGGAGCCCAGGGGATTTATGGACCCTGTCCGAGTACGCTGTGGGTAGCCCAAGGGATTTATTCCGTACTAGACTATATTTATCTGTGTGAGTTACAGAGACAGAGAGTGTATGCATGTCTTTGTACCTGTCATTATGTGCATGCTTGTGAGTCCATGTCCGTGTGTGGCCCAGAGGCGGATGTCATTTCTGGGCTGATAACATGGCATGGGTTCAGTCTGTTTCTTCTCACTACGTAGTGCCTGTCCCTGGCTCTGGTCTTGATCAGCCAGATAAGAGGAGTGTTGGATTTGGCTGGAAACACTGGTAGCCAGGCACAGAACCACACCCTTCTCCCTCTCTGCCTGCCTATCTATCTCATCATAATGAAGAGCAGGCCTATTAGCCTGTCATGGTTGCTGTACACAGCCTTCTTTTTTTCTTCTCTCGTGTGTGTCCTGAAAGGCCTGATGGAGCAGAGTGGCGAGGAGCAGTGCCCAGGGAACAGTGGGTTAACTGCCTTGCCCATGGGTAGAATGACAGATTTTTACATTGTCAGCTCAAGGATTCGATCCAGCAACCTTCCGGTTACTGGCCCAACGCTCTAACCACTAGGCTACCGCTGTGCACGTTAGCTCAACCGTCCCGCGGGGGACACCGATCCTGTAGAGGTTAACCTCAAGTTCAACACCCACTGTTTAAGTCAATAAACAGTAGAAGCGGTATTATCCAACCTCTTGAATGATAGGGCAACAATTAGGATCCCGCCTAAATAGACATACCCAAACGTAATTATTTTTCATGATATGGCCATCAACAATAACTGGTAAAGTTGCCTAGTTTTAGAAAGGTCTGGAACTCACCTTTCTGGTAAGAATAGTTCTAAATTGCTAAGGTGCACTCACTTTTGAGGGCACAAGCTCAAGTATATAATACAAATATTATGAAAATATGAAAAATCATACATGATTTTTTTACTATTTAACAAATGTGGGGCAATAGGAATTTAAATGACTGAAACGCTCTCTAAATATATTAACAATCAAATTATAAAGTACTTACTATAAGATTTCACCTTTGTCATAACTGTAAAACAAATATGATCATACTTAGTGGCAGTACAATACTGGCACTATTTCATAGAACTGACGACAGCGTCCACAGAGCAACTCAGAGACACCATTCAAATGTGTGCAGACTCATTACAATTTCAGCTTTAAGCATGGACTGATTTCGTCCATCTGTGACCAAGAGAAATGGATCTTGTTTCAATTCTATTAAATTATTGAGTATTTTTTCATGTCAATACTGTTTCAAATGCGCTATTGCAAGCGCAGCTGTGAGTTTCACAGGCACAGGAAATTGTTCCTTTGTCTGGATAGGCTAGAAAATGTGACACGTCACTCCCTATGCAAATGTGGAGAGGGGTTCAAATAGAAAATGTGTGGCTTTTCAAACCATGGCACACCTTGATATAGAAAATTCTGCAGCACACCTAAAATGTCCTTATTAATTAATTTAGTGGTAATGACCTCCATCTCATCTGAACCATACTGCAAATCATCTATTTTCTGTGACAAACTTTTAATAGATTAAATAATGTTTATTTGAACTATTGTAATAGTTTGCATAGTTCCTTACTCATGGTGATTCATTTGTGTGTACCCCTTTAAGAGCGTCTGCAATCCACACCAGAAAGAAAAAAATGGATCTCTGGTAAAATATTTATTTAGTTTTGAACAGTTTGAGCTAGAGACGAGAGGTTTTCTGTGCAACCACGGACACAAGGCCATGCTCTGTTTGTTTCTATGGCAGAGACCGTAGTATAGCTAAGCCTAGTCAGACTTGCATATGCTAATGATTCTCACAGATGAAGTAAAATTATACAAATTACTTTGCTCTTGATACGCCCCCCTCAAATGATTAAAATGTTAAAGCCTAAGAATAACAGACTTGAAACAATGATACAGATGTAACCATGCGCCATTCAATGTATTATCTGAGCGACACTGGTGCTCCCAAGTCAAAATGACATGTACATTCCACAGGTCACATTTGTGAGATTTTGTTTTTAAAATCAAGATTAGCAAAGAATGTACAGCACACCTGAGAGTTCCTCAAGGCTCACAGGTTGAAAACCACTGATGTAGAGACACTGTAAACCCACTGGGCACAGACGTCAATTCAACATCTATTCCACGTTGATTCAATGTAATATCATTGAAATGACGTGGAAACAACGCTGATTCAACCAGAGTGCGCCGAGTGGGTTGCCCTTTAGCTGCCTATATGTATGTTAAAGTGACCAGCAAAGGATGAAAATGTACTGTAGGTACTCACACCAAGAAGTGGTAGAGGAAGCATCTCAATCCAGCGGGTCTCTCTAGGAAGTTGTAGACATCCCCCTGCATGCTAGTCTTGGTGATGTAGGGGCTCTGGGAGTGTATGGTGGAGCGCAGCCGGCTGGCTGGAGGGAGAGGAGGGTTAGGGCAGTAGGCAGGGGGCCGGCTGTCGATCTGCAGCGGTGGGTCCTTTGTGTCCGTCTGCGGGCTGCAGGGAATGTCTGATCCATTATTCACCGCTGTGGACTCCAGTTCCAGTGAAACAGGAGAGTAGTGTGTACTGTCAGCAGCAGCAGCGGCAGCCTCATCAAGGGCCAGGGACATGTCACTGTCCATGGTGCCCATGCCTTGGCTCCTATCCATGGGGCTCGGTCCCGGGTTGGTAAGGCTGGTGGTGGCATGGCCGTTTGGCCCGAAGGTCTTGGATCCTCCACCACCACTACCACCGTAGTCTCTGTGCGCACGGTTCAGCAGCTGAAAGGGACATCCTCGCTTCTCGCTCATACTGCCAAAGAGAACAGTCCGGTTCAAAGGAGCAGGAGGCTGGGTTAAAGGTCAGACCTGAGGTCCAGGTGGGAGGAGATAAACAGCTAACGACGAGGCACCTCCACCCCAGAGGCTAAAGCACTATTTGTTAGGCTACAGAACTGCAGAGGAGAAGAGGAGATCAGATAGGTTAGATCTAATGGGCAGAGTGATCACAGTGACAGTTGAACCCTGTAACACAGTACAGTACCAGTCACCAACCCAATGAGATGGTTGGCACTTTGCAGGCTTTGGTTCTGACCAAACCCGACACTTAAACCCTAAACAGCAACTAATGAAATAATCATTAAGACCTTGATTAGATGAAATAGGGTGTTAGTGCTGCACTGAAACAAAAGCTGACAGCCACAACATGTAGATCTCCAGGAACAGCCTTTCAGCCTCCGACCACTAGGACTTGTTTCCGACAGTTTTAGTGGCCATAATCCGTTCACCACTTTTCAGACCCAGGTCAGACTTCTTAAGGAAAAGGTATTACCCCTACTATACTGAACAAAAATATAAACGCAACATGTAAAGTCTTGGTCCCATATTTCATGAGCTGAAATAAGAGAGCCCAGAAATGTTGCATATGGACAAAAAGGTTATTTCATTCAAATGTTGTGCCCAAATTTGTTTAAATCCCTGTTAGTGAGCATTTCTCCTTTGCCAAGATAATCTAGCCACCTGACAGGTGTAGCATACCAATTAGCTGATTAAACAGCATGATCATTACACAGCTGCACCTTGTGCTGGGGACAATAAAAGGCCACTATAAAATGTGCAGTTTTGTCACACAACACAATGTCACAGATGTCTCAAGTTGAGGGAGCGTGCAATTGGCATACTGTCTGCAGGAAACTCCACCAGAGCTGTTGCCAGAGCATTGAATGTTAATTTATCTGCCATAATCCACCTCCAACGTCATTTTAGAGAATTTGTCAACAAGTCCAACCGGCCTCAAAAACACAGACCACATGTAACCACGCCAGCCCAGGACCTCCACATCCGGCTTCTTCACCTGTGGAATCATCTGAGACCAGCCACACGGACAGCTGATGAAACTGTGGGTTTGCACAACCGTCAGAAACCGTCTCAGGGAAGCTCATCTGCTTCCTCGTCGTCCTCACCAGGGTCTTGACCTAAATGCAGTTCGGCGTCGTAACCGAGAAGTGTACTCTTCACGGATTAATTCCGATTTCAACTGTACCGGGCAGATGGCAGACAGCGTGTATGGCGTCGTGTGGGCGGGCGGTTTGCTGATGTCAACGTTGTGAACAGAGTGCCCCATGGTGGTGGTGGGGTTATGGTATGTGCAGGCATAAGCTACGGACAACGAACACAATTGCATTTTATCGACCTCATGTTTCAGCATGATAATGCACGGCCCCATGTCGCAAGGATCTGTACACATGTTTGGGATGCTCTTGATCGACGTGTACGACAGCATGTTCCAGTTCCCGCCAATATCCAGCAACTTCGCACAGCTATTGAAGAGGAGTGGGACAACATTCCACAGGACACAATCAGCAGCCTGATCAACTCAATGCGAAGGTGATGTGTCACGCTACTTGAGGTAAATGGTGGTCCCAACAGATACTGACTGGTTTTCTGATCCACGCCCCTACTTTTTTTTTTTAAGGTATCTACAGTTGAAGTCGGAAGTTTACATACACCTTATCCAAATACATATAAACTCAGTTTTTCACAATTCCTGACATTAATCCTAGTAGTAAAAATTCCCTGTCTAAGGTCAGTTAGGATCACCACTTTAAGAATCTGAAATGTCCGAATAATAGTAGAGAGAATTATTTATTTCAGCTTTTATTTCTTTCATCACATTCCCAGTGGGTCAGAAGTTTACATACACTCATTTAGTATTTGGTAGCATTGCCTTTGAATTGTTTAACTTGGGTCAAACGTTTCAGGTAGCCTTCCACAAGCTTCCCACAATAAGTTGGGTGAATTTTGGCCCATTCCTTCTGACAGAGCTGGTGTAACTGAGTCAGATGTGTAGGCCTCCTTGCTCGCACACGCTTTTTCAGTTCTGCCAACAAATTATCTATAGGATGAGGTCAGGGTCTTGTGATGGCCACTGCAATACCTTGGCTTTGTTGTCCTTAAGCCATTTTCCACAACTTTGGAAGTATGCTTGGGGTCATTGTCCATTTGGATGACCCATTTGTGACCAAGCTATAACTTCCTGACTGATGTCTTGAGATGTTGCTTCAATATATCCACATAATTTCCCTTCCTCATGATGCCATCTATTTTGTGAAGTGCACCAGTCCCTCCTGCAGCAAAGCACCCCCACAACATGATGCTGCCACCCCCGTGCTTCACAGTTGGGTTGGTGTTCTTCGGCTTGCAAGCCTCCCCCTTTTTCCTCCAAACATAACGATGGTCATTATGGCCAAACAGTTCTATTTTTGTTTCATCAGACCAGAGGACATTTCTCCAAAAAGTATGATCTTTGTCCGCATGTGCAGTTGCAAACCGTAGTCTGGCTTTTCATGGCGGTTTTGGAGCAGTGGCTTCTTCCTTGCTGACCTTTCAGGTTATGTCGATATAGGATTTGTTTTACTGTGGATATAGATACTTTTGTACCTGTTTCCTCCAGCATCTTCACAAGGTCCTTTGCTGTTGTTCTGGGATTGATTTGCACTTTTCGCACCAAAGTATATTCATCTCTAGGAGACAGAACACGTCTCATTCCTGAGTGGTATGACGTCTGCGTGGTCCCATGGTGTTTATACTTGCATACTATTGTTTGTACAGATGAATGTGGTACCTTCAGGCATTTGGAAATTGCTCCCAAGGATGAACCAGACAGAGGTCTTGGCTAATTTCTTTTGATATTCCCATGATGACAAGCAAAGAGGCACTGAGTTTGAAGGTAGGCCTTGAAATACATCCACAGGTACACCTCCAATTGACTCAAATGATGTCAATTAGCCTATCAGAAACTTCTAAAGCCATGACATTATTTTCTGTAATTTTCCAATCTGTTTAAAGGCACAGTCAACTTAGTGTATGTAAACTTCTGACCCACTGGAATTGTGATACAGTAAATTATAAGTGAAATAATCTGTCTGTAAACAATTGTTTGAAAAATGTCTTGTGTCATGCACAAAGTAGATGTCCTAACTGACTTGCCAAAACTATAGTTTGTTTACAAGAAATTTGTGGAGTGGTTGAAAAACTAGTTTTAATGACTCCAACCTAAGTGTATGTAAACTTCTGACTTCAACTGTATTACCAACATATGCATATCTGTATTCCCAGTGATGTGAAATCCATAGATTAGAGCCTAATGAATTTATTTCAATTGACAGATTTTCTTATATGAACTGTAATTCAGAAAAATCTTTGAAATTGTTGCATGTTGTGTTCATTTTTGTTCAGTGTAATTAGTGCATTTTACTTTTCTGGTGGATGATGCTAGAGAAGGAGATGGAGAGACAGAGGGTAAAAGAGCTTGGATATGATAGACTATGCCTGAGATGGCATATCTTACCTTGTATTCATTCTTCATATGTGCCGTTGCTATAACTCACTTGTTTACAATGGGAAATCCGACATTAACACTTCCAGGTCTCAGAATCTCAGAATGTTCTGTTCTTGTCCAAAGTTAAAATATGAATCTGACGACTTGTGCCTGTACTTAAGTAGAAGTCACATCCCAAGCCTGAGCCCTGAGTGCTCACACAGAGGATTCTGGTCCATTAATGTTGCGAGGGGATGAGGACAGACAGGGGATAACCATTGTGACTATGGATTTGGAGAAGTATGGCATCTCTATCCATCATCATTATAGCTATCTCCTTTCACATGTGATCTGTTTACATCAACACAACAAACAGACACAATACTGGTAACTTTACTCAAACTGGTAATGATGATGGATGTCAAGCGGTCCAAAGTTGAGAGGCATTAGACCATCTTGGTAACAGATAACGTGTGTGTGTCACCCTGCATGATACATTCCTTAGCCAATGGTAGAGACCAGAGGTCACCACACACAAGGTCTACAACACATTTATAGAGGATCACACAAGAGCTGTGAAATACCACCCTGAAATACCACCCTGATAGCGTTGACTGAATTTAGGCCTTAGTCCATCATGTCCAAGCTCCTCTACCCCCTCTCTCTCCCTTTCCTTCTTATTCTCTATAGACCAGCATCATCCACCATAAAAGCCATGGCCACTATTCAGTAGGTGTCAATACCTTTTCCTTAAGGAAATTGACCTGGGTCTAAAAAGTGAACGGATCATGGCCACTAAATCCGTCGGAAACAAGTCTTTGTGGTGTGAGTCTGGGACGTAACAGGAGATAGCAACCCTCCACCGTGTTTGTACTCCACAGCAGATAATGTGATGACAGACTGTTCTCACAAACACTGCTGCTGTCCCCAGGCCATAGATTGAGTTTCTCTGCTACGCTGGACAACCATCAAACACACAAAAACTCTGTCAGGCGTTGGAGTCCTTAGGCATAGGAGTTACCTTCAGATAATCCATCATTAATCGTTCCATATAATAATATCATCTTCTTAACCTTACAGTAGCATCTTATTACTTTCAATATTCAAATATTTAGGACCAAACATGGTTTATGCAAAACATGTTTGTGAGAGGATGTTGAAAATTGTCTTGGAAGTGAATTAGAAGCTATTTGAGCCACTGTAACAATGATGATTCGTTGTTTTTATACATATTTAACACAAACAAATCTGTCAATATGTTTCTCTTTACCTGTATAAGAAACTAAAAACTGACCTATAAATGTATGTTTTGAGCCATCAAACTAACAGATCAGATGTGTTGGATGAGCTTTCAAAAAAAGGTATCTGCCAGACAACACAAAATACAGAAATATTTTCCATGGAATATTAGGATGTTTCCATTTCAGCTCTTGGTTATTTCAAATGTCCTATAAGGATATAACTCTTAACATATTTTATTGTAATAAAGTAAGAATTTCAGATAGCCCAAATTCATTTAATGTTTAAAAAAAAAGAAGAAGAAAAGTGAATTTACCTTTCAGCTGAGGACATTCAGTTAGCCTATCTTCCCTTCAAAGTGGTACCCAGATATAAGACGTGTCTGTGCGTAAATTACAGTGGACACCATGAAAAAAGGGAACAAGAGAATACAGAAATTAGAAGAAGAAAAAAACTACTCAGGTCGTTGACTCTATCCTTTCGCAGCTTGTCTATGAAGTGCGTCTGTCTCGAACTGGATAGTGTTGTGCTTGCTAAAAGCAACAGCTGGTGGCAGTACGCGCACGGCGGCAGGGATGCTGCTGAAATACAGTGGAGCCTTTCATCTTGTGCTCAACATTATCCACCTGACGCACGTGACCTCAGCGGCGCAAATACATGGTTTTGTCTACCAAGGACGAACCAAGTAAGATTATGGATACAATCAGAAACACTAGCGTACTTTTTTAGATAATGATCATGAGACCTAGGATATCGGTAGTTAAACAGTTGAATGGCCTAAATAGTCCATAAACACTAGCCCGGGTACCAGTCTCTTTAGCTAATCCACTCCCCGTGCTCCATGTCATGTGCCAAAGAAACTAGTTTTAGTCTGCCATCTTCAAATATGAATATTCTGATTAAATATTCATCATGATTTCACACCTATCCTCCAATCACAACGATTATGCAAATATTGGAACACCCTTTTTTCTCCACGGAACACGTTGGTATCCG
This sequence comes from Brachymystax lenok tsinlingensis, assembly GCA_030435695.1. Lineage (NCBI taxonomy): Eukaryota > Metazoa > Chordata > Actinopteri > Salmoniformes > Salmonidae > Brachymystax > Brachymystax lenok. The sequence goes on from CM059791.1 coordinate 15,413,739, forward strand.
GTTGCTAAGCAACCATTTTCTGTTTGTCCAGAGATGAAACCAGTCTGTCAAAAGTTGCTAACTCATGTCTAAATTGTAAAACTAAATACATTCTGCATTTCCAACCACAAAACGTCTTCGGTTTTAAGCCTCAAAATACAACAGCTTGCCTAGCTAACAGGTAAATGTTTGTTTTTGACGTTGTTATACATTCTAATTCTATTTTCTAGGCTTGACATGTTGTCATGGAAAATAGTAATGTTATATCCAACAACCAATAACCAACTCCGTTGTAAATCCAGCACATATTGAACATTGAGATTGCTGAAAGGCCAGTCTCTTTGGTAAGGACTGGCATGAACAAGAGTGGAATGTTAGCTGAGGAGACTGGTACTCAAACTACATAAACACCATTAAATGTTATTTGAGATCTTAAAATGTAGTCTAACAGATGAAGAAATTCGGAAATTCTAAAATATGCCTACATTTTACGAAATGCATAATAAACCTTTGTTGGCTAAATGCGTTCACCTGTTCGCAAATTGCAGTTCAATATCTATATCACAGGGGGGCACTGATACCCAATCTTGTCTGCGCGTTCTGTTTCGCTAAACAACTGTCCCTCTCGACTTGCCATAGGTTGACCGATCAAACATGGCTGCACACACATTGAACAAATCCATTTTGTCCTTCTTAGGACAAATAAATGGTCGCATTTATGGAATTCATGCGCTTAACCCGTTAAATAGGGATACATTCGCGACGGCCTTGTCTATCAATAATTCTAGTCAGAATAAAGGTGAGTTTACATGCAATATGCTGTCACGACGAGGAACCTGTTAACATGGTCCCGATTATGTCTATCTAACTTTCCTAAAAAAATTATAGACAACATGGTTAGCTTAATTTAAAAAAATAATAATAATGTAACCTTTATTTTACTAGGCAAGTCCGTTAAGATCAAATTCTTATTTACAATCACGGGCCGATTGTGATACACAGGTTCGATTCCAGGCTGTGTCTGTAGTGATGCCTCTAGCACTGAGATGCAGTGCCTTAGACCGCTGCGCCACTCGGGAGCCCAATGAAGTTGGATATGTTTTTCTGACATAATATCAATTTTAGGCTTTCCTGACAGAGGTAACAGAGGACCTTTCAACAGAAGACCAAGGAGAGAGGTGAGCGAACAAGTAATGTTTGTTGTAACGAGTCAAAGTTCATGATACTCACTCGAACACAGTCAGGTGGGATTGCAAATGTTCATAAACGTGTGCAAAACAAATCATTTCCAATCCAAGCATAGCTAGCGGATTGTAACGGGATAATGTGATGGATGGTCCTATAGCCGTTACAGGATAGGTGCTGTTTGGTAATCCTGTATTCGACGGATATTCGCCTGTAGTTTTCCTTACGTTCACCAACTGCAGTTAGGGACCGTCAACATAGTGACAAATCAAAATGTTCAAATTTCAATTGCTCTTTAACCATTACTCCTAAAACTTTCAAAACTGGTTCTAGCTAACCCGGTGGCATAGACACACATTGCACACACTTTTTTCTGTTGATTTACATCTTGCACTATTTAAAATTATTTATTTACATTTTTGAATTTCAATAGCTCTTTGGTCATGTGACCTACTGACTTGAAACAAGGTTCAGAATGTACACTCAGCGGCCCTACACATTGCACACCCTTTAGTTTGTCAATTTCCATCTCACTCAATTTTACAATAATTTACAATGTTTTTCAGTATTTCTAATTTCAATAGCTCCTTGGTCATTTGACCTACTGACCACAAACAAGGTTCAGCATGTCCACTGACTACCCTTCTATATTGCACTCCCTTTAGTTTGTCCATTCTCATCTCACACGATTTGACATTAATTATTCAATTTTTTAAGGTTCAGAATGTCCACTCAGTGTGCCTACACATTGCACATCCTTTAGAGTGTCCATTTTCATATCACACGATTTTACATGAATTTGCTTACTCTGCCCCCCTGAAGGACAGTGTCACTCACACACCTCTTCACTTGGGTCTTCTCCCTGGGGCCTTCCTGACCTCCAGGCAGGCTCCCATTGACCTGGTGACCTCTGACTCCTGGCCTCTAGGCCTACACTCCCTGCCCGCCTGCCTGCCCTCTCCCTGGGCCTGAGAGTGTGTAGCTTACTCCCTGGAACTACAGACCTCCATGCCTCCACACCTACTCTCCCTACCTGGTCAGCACCCCTCTCCCTTGGCTTTAGAGTATAGCTTACTCCCTGTAATTACTAAGACGTCTATAGTCCCGCTGTCAGGAACCACGGGTACCTGGTAACCCGTAACAGGCTCTGGGCACCTGGTAACCCGTAACAGGCTCTGGGCACCTGGTAACCTGTAACAGGCTCTGGCTACCTGGTAACCCGTAACAGGCTCTGTTCACCTGGTAACCCGTAACAGGCTCTGAGTCCCCACTCCAATCTCCATGGCCTGAGTGCTGCCCCCAGCCGCCCCTGCTTGGACTCAGTGCCCCCCGCCTTGATGGAGGCCTCCTTGTGCACCTAGTAACCTGAAACAAGCTCTGTGCACCTGGTAACTCACACACTTTTATCCGCTCATAGACTAAGTCCCCAGCCCCTGAGTAACGCCCAGTGGTATCATCAGACTCTTTTCTGTCTTACAAACTGGACATCAGTTGCTGCTACTAACCTTCAGCGGACTTTAACTGTTTTTCGTACACCCAATCGACAAGTGCCAGCGCAATACTTATAGGCTTGAGAACCAAATACCCCTCGCAGTATCTAGCGGCACCATCAACCGGGTGTCAGAAGAAGCAACAGAAAATAATAATCCCCTTTCAATCATTTGCTTTCCCAGTCAGCCCTTTGGGACAGAACCATAGGAACCACCTTTACCAGCGCTTCATCGATATTCCTCACTACGCTCCTTTGAATTTCATCAAGTTGACATTCAGTGATCCGGGCCCAGTGGGACCTAGGCCTCTTCCGTCCGTTTTATGGTTCCGCAGCAAATAAATGGGCGTGGATGGTACTACCCACATCAGATGTTGGCCTCCTTCCCAAGACAAGCTGGAGATACCTGAGCTGATCTGAGCCAGATCCATGCAATGCCCTATCACTGCGGGGCCAATGGGTTTAGTCTCCGCCTCAAGTCTAGTAAGCGTAAGAGGAGACCTCCCCACTTACAATTTGTGAGGCTGGGGAGATCCGCGAGAAGGGCCTGGCGCACGTCCAGAGTTGCCGCCGCAAACCGCCGGACCCAAACCCCCACCAGTCCGCTTTCGGCCCACTGACAGACACCACCCCAACGAACCCTCGCACGCAGCCCCTTGCGGGACCACACGAGAGACCGTGAGATGGGCCGCACAACGAACTTCCAATGGTGGCGAGAGGAGGGCGACGGAGCGACTGCTCTCCTAGACGCTGCTCGAGCCCAGCCCCACCGACCAAGCCCTTAGAGCCTATCCTTATCCCGAAGTTACGGATCTTTTTTGCCAACATCCCTTACCTACATTGTTATAACAGGCCAGAGGCTGTTCACCTTGGAGACCTGCTGCGGATATGGGTATGGCCCCGGCGTGAGGTTTAAAACCTCTCGCTCAAATTTTTAAGGGCCAGGGAGAGCTCACCGGACGCCGCTTAAACTGTGACGCCTTCCAGGGCCCTCTCGGGGCGAACCCATTCCAGGGCGCCCTGCCCTTCACAAAGAAAAGAGAACTCTCCTCGGGGCTCCCACCAGCTTCTCCGGGATCGGTTGCATTACCGCACTGGATGCCTCGCGGCGCCCGTCTCCGCCAGTCCATGGACATTCTACTGAGGTCAGTAGGTCACATGACCAAGGAGTTATTGACATTTTTTATTTAGAAAAATGTATGTAAAAACGTGTGAGATGAAAATTGACAAACCAAAGGGTGTGCAATGTGTAGGCCCATTGAGTGAACATTCTGAACCTTGTTTGAGTCCAGTAGGCCACATGACCAATGAGCTATTGCAATTCGAATGTAAAAAAAGTTTGTACTAACTAATTCAAATTGGAATACAAAATGCTGCTCACATTTCCACATGTTTATTAGCTTTGGAAAGCAAATTAATGTCCAAATCGTGAAAATAAGACCTGTGCAATGTTGTGTGCATTTTTTCCAACATCATGACACTTATTTGAAGTCTGTTGCTCAAGTGGTTTGAAAGCTAATGAGGTTTGAAAGCGCGAATAACCGTTGAATATCCAACTTGAAACTATCTTTACCTCGGTCTGTTTGGTGTACCACAGAAAATGTTTTAGCAACCTTAAAGAGCGATAGCTTCATCCCTCAACTAGACATTTTAAATGTCCATTTATATTAACAATTTAGACTTACCTGTAATGGGGGCGGCAGGTAGCCAAGTGGTTAGATATATATGACTACACAACCCCAACATGACTCTTTCTGGCTACAGCACATTATGGTCCCTGGGTAGAGGCTCACGTCATGAAATCAGCCCAGATAATTTACCAATAAAACAAATTGTGAGGAATGTATTATCAAGTTTTTAGACAAAACTGTATATTGACAGAAATAAAACTATATTTTGAAGTTGTTGTGACATCTCTAATTAGTCACCTTTTTCTCTGTTCCCTGTCTCCATGGTGTGTGTCAGGTGGGTGACTCCAGGACAGATAGGATGCCTGTAGACCAGGATGGACAGCAGTGTACCCGGCCGCTGCCCCCTTCAGACAGGGCTCTGTGCCCCTGCCCGTCCGCATGGGCTTCCCAGTGAAGAGAGGGGTGCCTCCGGAGAAGAAGTACATCCTGGAGCTCATCAAGGTCAGTTCCTCACCTCCAACCTGACATGTCAGAGCTTTTGATTTGGCATTGGGATGGAAATAATTTGTACAATTTAAGGCTATATATTGTATTGTGCTGTCAGATCATACAGGCATTTATGAAAACTTTTGTCTGTTTTCAGATTCCAAACTTTTTGCATTTAACTCCAGCAGCCATAAAGAAACACTGAAGCTCTGAAGCGTAAGTCACAAAATTGCTTATTGAGAGGTAGTATTTAATTAATAATTATACAACGGGTGGGTCTAATCCAGGATGTTGATTTGGTTAAAACCACGTTCCAGCCGGTGTCTATTACACAAGATACCACCGGCTAAATGTATGACGTTGAAATGCCTATTCACTATTCCATCTGACTGCGCAATCCACTGTCTCATCAGCCCAGCCAGGCATTTTATATACTTGATCTCCACTGTAAAAAAGCATCTAGATATTATCTCACATTTTTTGGGACTTAAGTTTTGGTTTTCAACAGCAGAGATTTGTATTAACTTTTCTGTCTCTGACATTTGCAACATTGTTTCAATATTGAAATTCTTCCTCCAGCTGTCCCATACTTCTGATTGTGTGACGAGGCACAGACAGCCTTTCTTAGCCAGTCGAAATCATTTTTTATTTTACCTTTATTTAACTAGGCAAGTCAGTTAAGAACAAATTCTTATTTTCAATGACAGCCTAGGAACAGGGGGTTAACTGCATTGTTCAGGGGCAGAACAACAGATTCTTTTACTTTGTCAGCTCGGGGATTCGATCTTGCAACCTTTCGGTTCCTAGTCCAACGCTAACCACGGCTACCTGCCGCCTCATGAATAGGCATCATTTTTATACACTACCGTTCAAAAGTTTGGGGTCACTTAGAAATGTCCTTGTTTTTGAAAGGAATTATTTTTTTTTCTCCATTAAAAGAACATCAAATTGATCAGAAATACAGTGCAGACATTGTTAATGTTGTAAATGACTATTGTAGCTGGAAACGGTTGTTTTTCCTAGCCACCGTGCTTCTACTTCTGCATTGCTTGCTGTTTGGGGTTTTAGGCTGGGTTTCTGTACAGCACTTTGTGACATAAAACTGGCCATCTTTAGACTAGTTGAGTATCTGGAGCATCAGCATTTGAGGGTTCGATTACAGGCTCAAAATGGCCAGAAACAAGTAACTTTATTCTTGTTCTGAGAAATATTCCATGTGAGAAATTGCCAAGAAACTGAAGATCTCGTACAACACTGTGTATTACTCCGTTCAGAGAACAGCACAAACTGGCCCTAACCAGAATAGAAAGAGTGGAAGGTCCCGGTGCATAACTGAGCAAGAGGACAAGTACATTAGTGTCTAGTTTGAGAAACAGACGCCTCACAGGTCCTCAGATGGCAGCTTCATTAAATAGTACCCGCAAAACACCAGTCTCAACGTCAACAGTGAAGAGGCGACTCCGGGATGCTGGCCTTCTAGGCAGAGTTCCTCTGTCCATTGTCTGTGTTCTTTTGCCCATCTTAATCTTTTATTTTTATTGGCCAGTCTGAGATGTTTTTTTCTTTGCAACTCTGCCTAGAAGGCCAGCATTCCAGAGTCGCCTCTTCACTGTTGACGTTGAGACTGGTATTTTGCGGGTACTTTGTAGATATTCCATTAAAATTCAGCCGTTTCCAGCTACAATAGTAATTTACAACATTAACAATGTCTACACTGTATTTCTGATCAATTTGATGTTATTTTAATGGACAAAAAATTTGCTTTTCTTTAAAAAAATCAAGGACATTTCTAAGTGACCCCAAACTTTTGAACAGTACACACACACACAAAGAAATGTCAATAGAAAAACTTAAACAAAAGCAAATGCAGCTGCTTTGCTTTGTTATTCTGGCTGCGCTGTTTGACGTGAATGTGTTGGCCAAAGTTGGCTAGCTAGCAAGCAAAATGTTGCCAGCCATCATGGCAACAGAACATCGAGAATGAATGACTCGATTTTTGAACAAAAAGATTGGCAACTGAACCGATAGAACGAACGACCTGCCGGCTTGGATAGCAACCCTAGATTTGTGTCGGACTATATCTCGTGGAAGGATGAGATGGTATGAATAAGTTAATCAATGTTTTTAATGAAAATATTTCAATCATTATTTGAATATATTGGTAACATGTATTTTATAAAAGTGATAATGCCCTCTAAGCCGGTGCTTGGAGGATATATTGGCACTGTTTGTCTAACAGCACCTGTGCCAATATATCCTCAACACCAGTTTCTCTGGCATTATCATTTAATTGTCTTTCTGTGTTTCTCCTTTCCCTGCAGCGTTCTGCACAGAGTGGCCCTCTGTCCTGGACACAGATGCTAAATATGATGAGCACTTCCCTGTCAAAGTAAAGAGCAAGGACTACGTGTCTGCCGGCACCTCCCTCAGAAACCCATCTGCCCGCATAGTCCACCTCCGAGTGAGTGTCTGTCTTCCTGTGTTGTAGGCATTCAAGGTCTGGGATTCGGGGGTTTGAGGTAGATTAAAATATTAGCTAAGAGTTCAATTTGACTCTGACCTGTATTTGTCCCTTCTCAACCAAATCCATATAAAGTGCAGGGTTATCCTCTTTTGTGTTGAAGGGATCTAGAGGTTCTCTAAACAGCTCTCATCTCATGTCTGGTTGACCTTTCAGGAAATGGCTCCATAGTCCAGATCTATGCTCTTAAAGGAAAAATCCATCCAAAACCACTCATTCCTATAATTTACAGTGTTAAATAACACTGAGAACAATATTTTTTTGTGAACAAATGTTTCATTTTGGTGTTTATAATAAGGTTTACACCTTGGAACTATGATAACGTTATTCTCCTATGGTAAAATCGTTGTGGAAATCTGTTGCAGCTCAAATTGACTACAAATCCACAATGCAATGCTCTATGGGCTGGCTGGCTAGCTAGCTAGCTAGCAAACGTAGCTACGTGAACTCAGCAAAGAAATTAACATCCTCTCACTGTCAACTGAGTTTATTTTCAGCAAACTTAACATGTGTAAATATTTGTATGAACATAAGATTCAACAACTGAGACATAAACTGAACAAGTTCCACAGACATGTGACTAACAGAAATATAATAATGTGCCCCTGAACAAAGGAGGGGTCAAAATCCAAAGTAGCAGTCAGTATCTGGATGTGGCAATCAGCTGCATTAAGTACTGCAGTGCATCTCCTCCTCATGGACTGCACCAGATTTGACAGTTCTTGCTGTGAGATGTTACCCCACTCTTCTACCAAGGCCCCTGCAAGTACCCGGACATTTCTGGGTGGAATGTCTCTAGCCCTCACCCTCCGATCCAACAGGTCCCAGACGTGCTCAATGGGATTGAGATCCTGGCTCTTACCTGACCATGGCAGAACACTGACATTCCTGTCTTGCAGGAAATCACGCACAGAACAAGCAGTATGGCTGGTGGCATTGTCATGCTGGAGGGTCATGTCAGGATGAGCCTGCAGGAAGGGTAGCACATGAGGGAGGAGGATGTCTTCCTGTAACGCACAGCGTTGAGATTGCCTGCAATGACAACAAGCTCAGTCCGATGATGCTGTGACACATCGCCCCACACCATGACGGACCCTCCACCTCCAAATCAATCCCGCTCCGGAGTACAGGCCTCGGTATAACGCTCATTCCTTTGACGATAAACGCGAATCCGACCATCACCCCTGGTGAGACAAAACCGCGACTCCTCCGTGAAGAGCACTTTTTGGCAGTCCTGTCTGGTCCAGCGACGGTAGGTTTGTGCCCATAGGCGACGTTGTTGCCGGTGATGTCTGGTGAGGACCTGCCTTACAACAGGCCTACAAGCCCTCAGGCCTACAAGCCCTCAGTCCAGCCTCTCTCAGCCTATTGTGGACAGTCTGAGCACTGATGGAGGGATTGTGCATTCCTGGTGTAACTCGGGCAGTTGATGCCATCCTGTACCTGTCCCGCAGGTGTGATGTTCGGATGTACCGATCCTGTGCAGGTGTTGTTACACGTGGTCTGTCATTGCGAGGACGATCAGCTGTCCGTCCTGTCTCCCTGTAGCGCTGTCTTAGGCGTCTCACAGTACGGACATTGCAATTTATTGCCCTGGTCACATCTGCAGTCCTCATGCCTCCTTGCAGCATGCCTAAGGCACGTTCACGCAGATTAGCAGGGACCCTGGGCATCTTTCTTTTGGTGTTTTTCAGAGTCCGTAGAAAGGCCTCTTTAGTGTCCTAAGTTTTCATAACTGTGACCTTAATTGCCTATCGTCTGTAAGCTGTTAGTGTCTTAACGACCGTTCCACAGGTGCTTGTTCATTAATTGTTTCTGGTTCATTGTTTCCCATGCTTGTTCAGTGTTTAAACCCTTTACAATGAAGATCTGTGAAGTTATTTGGATTTTTACGAGTTATCTTTGAAAGACAGGGTCCTGGAAAGGGGACGTTTCTTTTTTTTGCCGAGTTTACAATAATACCAAAGACAATATCAGCAGGTGAAGTAGCCAGTTAGTGCAGTTTAAGTGATTATACAGCTATCAATTTAGGAGTCTACAATCTCACCATGTTCAACTTGCAGATCGATGTGCCACAGAGTGGAGTCTGAAATTTGCAACGACACCATGCAATGCACCCTGGACTGAAGAGGCAGACATAGGAGAAATGTGCTAGATCCTCTGTTAAATTACAAATTTCTTGAGGTAGGAATACCTCAAAAATATGATCAATGGCTCATTCGAGAGAAGACAACCTCACGAGTTGACTTTGGCCAGTATTGAAATCTGACATGTATGATAGACAATTTCTATTAACTTCCAGTGTAGTGAGAGCGGCTTTATCATAATTCTACTTCATACCGGCTGAATTTCTGCCTGCTTGAACGCCAATAACTCCAATAAACATGAAATGACTCTGGGAATTGATAGGACATTATTCAGATGCACAAAAACAATAACATTCAAAATGGGTGACTCTTTCCTTTAAGGCTATGAAACGCTGCTCTAAGATACTTCTACAATGCATACCTTTTTCATAGCGCTGTATGATGGCAATATTCCATCATATGAACATACTTGTCACATGGAGAACGGCAATAGGCATGGAACCTAAAAGCAATTGACAGTTTTCTCTAGAAGAATTTTGTGATTAATCGCTAGCCATCAGCTCCACTGACACTTTCCCCTTAGATTACGACCTCGACACAGGAATTATTTAGCCATTAATCCCCCTGGATTAGTATAAGAATCAAAGATGGATTGCAGGGTCCAGGATACAGCCAAAACGGACTGATACCATTTCAGCCCACTGTTCTCAGGCTTGCCACTCAAAACTCCCCGTTTTATGATATAATCTGAATGAAAAGATCATACTCCTGCATCCCTCTTAGTTGCTATCCAACTATGTACAGAGCATTTGAAAAATACTCAGACCCCTTCCCTTTTTCCAAATTTTGTTACATTACAGCCTTATTCTAAAATGTATCAAAAGTCAATCTACACACAATACCCCATAATGACAAAGTGAAAACAGGTTTTTAGAAATGTTCACAAATGTAAATAAAAAAAAACTGAAACCTTATTTACATAAGTATTCATACTCTTTACTATGAGACTCAGCTGCATCCTGTTTCTATTGGTCATCCTTGAGATGTTTCTACAACTTGATTGGAGTCCACCTGTGGTAAATTCAATTGATTGAACATGATTTGGAAAGGCACATACCTATCTATATAAGGTCTCACGGTTGATGGTGCATGTCAGAGCAAAAACCAAGCCATGCGGTCGAAGGAATTGTCCATAGAGCTCAGGGACAAGATTGTTTCAAGGCACAGATCTGGGGAAGGGTACCAAAACATTTCTGCTGCATTGAAGGTCCCCAAGAACACAGTGGCCTCCATCATTCTTAAATGGAATAAATTTGGGACCACCAAGACTCTTCCTAGAGCTGGCCGCCCGGCCAAACAGGGCAATCAGGGGAGAAGGGCCTTGGTCAGGAAGGTGACCAAAAACCCGATGGTCACTGACAGAGCTCCAGCACTCCACCAATCAGGCCTTTATGGTAGAGTGGCTGGACGGAAGCCACTCCTCAATAAAAGGCACATGACAGCCCTCTTCGAGTTTGCCAAAGGCATCTAAAGGACTCAGACCCTGAGAAACAAGATTCTCTGGTCTGATGAAACTAAGATTAAACACTCTGGCCTGAATGCCAAGCGTCACATCTGGAGGAAACACCATCCCTACAGTGAACGGTGTTGGCAGCTTTATGCTGTGGGATTGTTTTTCTGCTGCAGGGACTGGGAGACTAGTCAGGATCGATGTAAAGATGAACGGAGCAAAGTACAGAGATCCTTGATGAAAACCTGCTCCAGAGCACTCAGGACCTCAGACTGGGGCCAAGGTTCACTTTCCAACAGGACAATGACCCTATGCGCACAGCCAAGACAACGCAGGAGTTGAGTGGCCCAGCCAGAGCCCGGACTTGAACTCGATCAAACATCTCTGTAGAGACCTGAAAATAGCTATGCAGCGACGCTCCCCATCCAACCTGATCTGCAGAGAAGAATGGGAGAAACTCCCCAAATACAGGTGTGCCAAGCTTGTATCATACCCAAGAAGACTTGAGGGTGTAATTGCTGCCAAAGGTGCTTCAACAAAGTACTGAGTCAAGGGTCTGAATACTTACACTATCGTTCAAAAGTTTGGGGTCACTTAGAAATATTCTTGTTTTTGAGAAACAGAAGCTTCACAAGTCCTCAACTGGCAGCTTCATTAAATAGTACCCGCAAAACACCAGTCTCAACGTCAACAGTGAAGAGGCGACTCTGGGATGCTGGCCTTCTATGCAGAGTTGCAAAGAAAAAGCCATATCTCAGACTGGCAAATAAAAATATTAAAATGGGCAAAAGAACAGACACTGGACAGAGGAACTCTGCCTAGAAGGCCAGCATCCTGGAGTCGCCTCTTCACTTTTGACCTTGAGACTGGTGTTTTGCAGATACTAATTAATGAAGCTGCCAGTTGAGGACTTGAGGTGTCTGTTTCTAAAACTAGACACACTAATGAACTTGTCCTCTTTCTCAGTTGGGCACCGGGGCCTCCCACTCTTTCTATTCTGGTTAGAGCCAGTTTGTGCTGTTCAGTGAAGGGAGTAGTACACAGCTTTTACGAGATCTTCAGTTTCTTGGAAATTTCTCGCATAGAATAGCCTTCATTTCTTAGAACAAGAAGAAAGTTATTTGTTTCTGGCAATTTTGAGCCTGTAATCGAACTCGCAAAGGCTGATGCTCCAGATACTCAACTAGTCTAAAAAGGCCAGTTTTATTGCTTATTTAATCAGAACAGTTTTCAGCTGTGCTAACATAATTGCAAAAGGGTTTTCCAAATGATCAATTAGCCTTTTTAAAATTATAAACTTGGATTAGCTAACACAACGTGCCATTGGGAGTGATGGTTGCTGAAAATGGGCTTCTGTATGCCTACAATAGTCATTTACAAAATTAACAATGTCTACACTATATTTCTGATCAATTTGATGTTATTTTAATGGACAAAAAATGTGATTTTCTTTCAAACAAGGACATTTATAAGTGACCCCAAACTTTTGAACGGTAGTGTATGTAAATGTTATATTTCAGTTTGCCAAATTTTCTAAACAGTTTTTGCTTTGTCATTCTGTGGTATTGTGTATAGATTGGGGGCACAATTTTAGAATAAGGCTGTAACGTAACAAAATATGGAAAAAGTCAAGGGGTCTGAATACTTTCCGAATGCACTGTATATACATTGCCTTGCAAAAGTATTCGGACCCCTTGGATTTCTTCACATTTTAATTTATTACACAGTGAGAAGAATACAAATATACAGATACAGATTACAAAACGTGTATCTTGTATGCAACAAGGCACTAAAGTAATGTACAGCATTGCCTAAATGCAAAGCCTTATGTTTGGGGTAAATCCAACACAACACTGAGTAACTTCCTCATTTTCAAGCCTGTTCGTATGGGTATGCTTGACATCATCAAATACTGGGGATTTCTTAAGGATTTAAAAGCATAATCCTAGACGAAAACCTGCTTTACAACAGAGACTGGGAGAGGAATTCACCTTTCAGCAGGACAATAACCTACAACACAAGGCCAAATCTACACTGGAGTTGCTTACCAAGTAGACAGTAAATTCTTGAGTGGTTAAGTTAGTTTTGACTTAAATCTGCTTGAAAATGTATGGCAAGACTTTAACATTTCTGTCTAGCCTTGATCTCCAACATCTAGACAGAGCTTGAATTTTTTTTTCAAGAATAATGGGAACATATTGCACAATCCAGGTGTGCAAAGCTCTTATAGACTTACCCATGAAGATTTACAGCTGTAATCAACGCCGAAGGCGTTTCTAACATGTATTGACTCAGGAAGCGAAATGCTTATGCAATGACTATATTAGTTAGTTAATTTCCGTTCATATTAAAAACAAGTTCATTCTTCCACTTTGACAGAGTATTTTGTGTAGATTGTTGACAATTATAAATCAAATTGAATCCCACTTTGTAACATTATAAAATGTGAAGAAATCCAAGGGGTCTGAATACTTTTGCAAGGCACTGTATGTACACATTTCCTGTCAACACGCGTGGCAACCGGTTCTCTCTCTCACTCGCGCGCGCACACACAGTTGTAGAACATGCACACGTGTGTACATGTAACATTTCTATAATATACTTGTTATGTGATATGGCGAGCCTTGTGTATAAACTCTCCCATGTGAGGTACATGCATGTGTAGTACGTGTGAAACCTGTTCCTAAGCCTGAAGTGTTCCCACTTGCGCTGCCGAATAGCTAGATTCTCCAAGGCGTGAATATTCTCTAGGTTTCTTCCTAGGTTCCTGCCTTTCTAGGGAGTTTTTCCTAGCCACTGTGCTTCTGCATTGCTTTGGGGTTTTAGGCTGGGTATATGTATTTCACTTTGTGACAACTGCTGTAAAAAGGGCTTTAGAAAATACATGACATTGATTGTAAGATGCTTCTGGAGGGTGGTTACGTGTATTTGCAAGGCATAGGTCCTGTGTTTGAGTGTCCGTATGAGCCAAATCAGAAGGAAGTAGCGCGATGTCTGTTAAGACCTGCAGTAATCTTTTGTTTTCCACACGATCTGCAAAGGGCTTAGTGATCACTCAGTAGCACGGCCTCTCTTTAAATAACTATGTGACTAATCTGATGAAAGTAAGGGGATTTGACCAATGGGGTAAGGGTCTTAGTCTCAATAATGAGAAATGTGACCTTTTTAAGGTTTTGTTTTGGTTGACATTGTGCTGGAACAATGCGAGAGAATAGCCTATAATCCTTCTCCTGAAAAGCCTCTTCACGTCTCATTATTCACTTCTTCTCTTCCATGAACTTCAGCTGTCACAAAGCTGTAAGGGGGAAGCATGTTTTCTGCAGCATGAACCATATCTGCTTGTCATTTTCCATTATTTAATTTCCATTCAGTAGACTTTGAGTTTAAACATTAACTGACTTACTGCTGCAGAGTTTCAACATTTAGTGTGGCACAGTGCATATTATTTCAGATTGAGGGATGACTGCATCTATTGTTTTTGGTGTGTTGATGGTTTTATTTGAATCAATTTGCCAAAGCCAATACGTTTCAGTATTATAATGTCAGATTTATGTGTCTTTGTCCACTCAGGTGAAGCTCTCCAGTCTGAACTTGGATGATCATGCCAGGAAGATGGTTAAACTGGTAAGAGAGAGGTACTGCAAAGAGACACACACTCACCATCACCACTGACAGGTAAGCAGCACCCCCTGTTGTTCAATGTGCTGTCACCAGTAAGGTGTTGGTCCTTCACTATTGTCAATGTCTTTTAAATGTAGGTTTTATTTCAACTAACACAATTTTCCGATAAATGTTTTTCTTTTCTCCCCTTTGCTCCTTCAGTTGCCCTGTGAGACAGCAGAATTATGACTACGCCATGTACCTCCTGACTGTTCTCTATCACAAGTCACTATTCAAGTGAATCCCTATTTCTCCCCTTCGTGTGAAAGAGTAAGGCCATAAGGGAGGTATGATGCATGAGGAGAATAGGCAGAGGGATGGCATACAGCAGCATTGTCACCACTGGCGTTTCCCCTCATGCATCATACAGACTCCAGTATCCGATGCTGACCCTGACACTTATTCACAGCACTCCAACCAACACCCGAGAAATCCACCATCAGGGTCACCAGCACAGGCTGTTTTCACATGAGAGTACAGCCAAAGGGACTTAATGGCTCTCCCTGTTGTGCCTTTGGGAGTTCTCTCACCAAGACAGCAGGGTTTAGCTGGTTAAAAAGCCTTGGCTTTTTGTCTCTCTGGGGAATGGCGCACAAGCCGGGAAGCGGAACACTGTCCACTGCCCTTTGCATACACAATGGAAGGCGCAGTGCAGCCCGCCGGTCGGGGGAAGCTGTGCTCCGGTAGTAATGTTAGAATCACCCAAGCGGCGGCTATCTATTCACTCATTGAGACGGACTCTCTGGGCCTGTTGCTAATTCCACTGTGGGCTGTTGATCCAGACCGGAGCTCCACTGTGACGGAGCACAGTCCTCCACCACAGCACAGCAGGTAGTGTACCGTACCATCTCCCCTTCTGGGCACTAGAGGCACTCCAATCCCCAAGAGACCATTTAATCTGTCCATCTCTTATTTGAGTGCTCCAATACTCTGTTCCACTCCAGTAATAAAACCCACAAATGTCCTCCTGTAAAACAGGTGTCTGTTGGTCTGTCAACATCATGGTCAGATACAGCCATAGTAGTACTGCACCCCTGGAGCAAATGAGGGTTAAATGTCTTGCTCAATGGCACATCGGCAGATGTTTCACCTTGTTGGCCTGGGTATTCGAACCAGCAACCTTACTGGCCCAATGCTCTAACCGCTAGGCTACCTCCCGCCCTGTCATCACCCTCGTCTCATTCACTGGGCTACACCCTGTGGAGACAAAAGCAATGGGAGATATGGAGTCTGTCGGACCAATGGTCACCTACCAGTTTTAACCCGGTTTGATTAAAACGTGAACTACTGTATGCTGAATCAAATGGCTTAGATTCTAAAGCAAACTAACAAACTAACTGAATCGATGTGAACCCAAACCCACAATCCCAAGAGGTGCAATCACAGACCCTTATCTTAATGTTTCACATACCTATAATAATTTGTCATATATTGAGTCATAAACTGATGAATCCTGGTTAGCATTTTGTTTGAGCTTATGTAGCGAACAATGTTTTGCTGTTCCACTTCCTCTGTCTAGAAAGTGGAGGCCTGGGAGTCTGAGAAGACTGTGGCAGACATGGAGGAGTACAGCCCCTCTCAGAAGAACGCCCTGTCCACATTGGTCCGCATGAGGAGAGGGAGAGAGAGAGAGGCTGTGACGAAACTACTGAACCTCTAATATGTCTAATATACACACACACAAACATTAAATACTTTATTTGAATCCACCAATCAAATTTACAAAAAAAGGATCCAAACATTTCAAAGGTCCCTGTATGCATGGCACTCAAAGGTACAGAAAGCACCTCCTTCTCCAAACAGCTAGGCTGCCCACGACAGCTGAAACAGAGCAGAACTTAGCCAATTGCTTTGCCCTAGTTTTTGTCAGGCCCTCAATCTGGAGGCCCCGCACTGCAAGCCTGTGTGCGTGGCTGAGATTGCCAAATATCAGCGTTACCAGCTTGCACCTCCACCCGAGGCTGTCCCGGTGTGTGACGAGGGACTGGTATTTAAGCAGCTTCTCAGCAAAGGTCTGCTCCATGTAGCCGTCAAATGAGCAGCCCACTTCCAAAATGAGCGCCTCCCGCCCACAACAACAATATTTGGAGTAGTTGACACACATGAAAACACATTAACATCAAACCAGCTTCCCCCTTACACAAGAATGTTTATGCATGTGTGCTGTTGGTGAGACTTTGTCTCACCTCGCTGGCTATCAGGTCAACAAGGTGTGTCATGTCTAGCAATGTACAAATCCTTGTATGAACAGCAGCCCTTCACAACATGGGCAATGGACTCCATTACATTTGACTCATGTAGAATACAAAATGGCCTCATGGTTTGCAGTGTGCTAGATTATATTTTGTTGGTAGAACTTGCAGCCTTAACAGTAAAGGTGAGAATGTCCTCGCCAATGGCAGCATTCTGGTACATGGAATGGGAGACAGTGATTAGCACAATCCAGAGCAGCGAGTTTCCCCTGCAGCCTCCAGGCAGGTCCAGTGTTGCAGTAGCTGCACCTGTCTAATACCAAGGAGTGTTGTCCTGGATGTAGGATGGGATGTTCCATCATGGGTGACGAGCCTCCACATCAACACCGCAATCTACCACAACTGCATCAGAGGAAGTCACTGGCTTAGTTTGCATATCAGTCCGTGTCCACCTGAGCTCCACTCCAGTCCGGTTCCACAGGTCGTTGAGGTCCGGCCAGTCTAACTAGACTACAAAGCCCACATCACGAGTGTTCCATTGGCCTTAAGCCCAGGAAGTTGTTCTGTGTCCCTGGCCAGTGGAACCTCCGTAGCCAGAGCCTCCCTACTTCTGGACATATCTCCCTAACTATCACATCGTCACTATATTGAGCATGTTCAACAGGTCAGTCAGTCTGGTAGCAGCATAAATCCATTTAATATTCGGGACACCTAAACCCCCTTCTTTGGCTCAGGAAGACGTCACATGTGGTTGTGTTTTAAGCATAGTTTAAGCATCTGGCTGTGTTTAAGCATAGCCACCTTCTCACCACTTGAACAGTTTTGCAGCGTTATCACTTCAGGTCCAATCGCGGGACAGTGTAGTCAAAGGTAGTGTAGTACAAAGACCAGAATTACATTTCTACACCCTGATGTTGACCGGTGCAATGTTAAGAGACTAACCTCTGATTTCACCACACAGCATTCGATGCCTGTAACGGTCTTTTTGTGAAATATTTGACAAAAAATGTACCTCTTTATATTTCCGTAATATAATTATTAAATACATGTTATGCTGTTGTCCAATGTAAAACAAATAAAAAGCTTTATTTTTCTCAAGTTTGGAAATTTGGTCTAAGTTCTTAATGTTATTTAAACAAGTGCTTTTTACATCATTGAACATATGTTTACTGTATTACCAACCAGCCCCCCCTTCATGGCTTCAACCCCATCCCCTTCTCCCCTCTGGCTCAGGGAGAGAAAGAGAAGCACCCTACTGAAAGGACGCATTCAGCAATGGGCCGATTTAAAATAAAAATCTTGAGGCAAGTGACCTCAAAGTGCATCAGCAGTTACTCCAAGTCTCAAGCTATTACCTCACAACGGTAACCACAATCCTCACAGCAAATTTGATCTTACAGTTTTGACGTGTGCTTCAATTCATTCTCCATGCAGCTCATCTCTCCAATAACACAAATATAGCTAGCTATACAGTTACATGAAAACAATAAGTTGCAGAACTATCAAATCAAATTTATTTATAAAGCCCTTCTTACATCAGCTGATGTCACAGAGTGTTGTACAGAAACCCAGCCTAAAACCCCAAACTGCAAGCAATGCAGGTGTAAAAGCACGGTGGCTAGGAAAAACTCCCTAGAAAGGTCAAAACCTAGGAAGAAATATCTACACCACTAATGGTCCCCGGTCTTTTCAGACCACCCCTGGATAGGCAAGGGTGGTCTGGGTGATGTAGGGGGCAGCTGTGGTGGGAGCATAGGTCCCCAAGGTGGGCATTACGGTGGAGGAGGGGGTGGATGTGATGGGGGAATGAATCGTGCCCTGAGTAGAGCTCTGGGGTGCGATGGTGGTGCTGGGCATCCTGCCCTGCTTCTAACCAGGGCTATGAGGTGGTGGTCAGTTGAACTGGCGCTTGTCTGAGGCCAGGGGCTCTGAGGCATTGACTGGTGTAGAGGTGGGGTACTTCCCAAACACCAACAGGTCTGGACGCACACCAGAATGAGACAAGAAAACTAACCCCAGTCAAACTGTGTAGCAGGTGATGGATCCTCTCACTGAAGCCTATAGGCTACCATCTCAATCACTCAATGTAAGCTATAACAGAGTTTATAAATGGTTTTCAATAAGTTCATGGTTAAGCTTTTTAAATGTTTTATTAGCAGAAATAAACAGCTGTTTGTCTTGTTTTATTATAGAAACAAACACCACTAAAGTAGCTTACAACTTAGTTCCAGTGTCAATTGTATCATATGGAGGCTCACCTTTGGTGATGTACAGGATAAAGTATCTGTGGCTGAGGATGCAGCTCTCCAGTGTTGGACAGTGCCGATGAAAACAGTTCACATTCTCTTGTGTCATAGTGGAATATCGCCAGGTTACAAGTAACTAAGGAGTTACATAAAAGCCTATTATCCATCAACGCATCCAGCAACTCATTAATAAACATTTGCGTAGTTAGATATGACATGATACACCTCTCCTCTTGGCAGCTGCAAATAAAAGTATTCTAGAAAATTGCCTCCAATAGATCATGAATTATACGTTTGAGAATAATTAAAATTGAAATGTAAATAATTTGATATTGGATTCCTTATCGCTGTACATTTAATCAATATTCAAAATCCGATACAAAACTGAACAAATACAGTAAACTTACAATGTCTCGTAAGGCAACAGTTTGAGATTCTTCACTATCGATGAAAATACCAGGGTATCGACGAATTCAACAGTATGTATAGTAAGACGTCTGTGAACACCTCGATTCCGTGTGGTACACCAAACTCATAATTGTTATTAAACTGAATGGAACAGTCATTGCGCGTGTAATATGTAATCAAATTATTGTTAAATGCAAGTTGAAGAGAGAACCGTGAACATTTTCGGACGCATCTGCGAGGTTTCTTGAACTTGGTCGATTGACCGAAATGAAGTCGGACTGCTTGCGCCAGCAGTGAGTGTCCCTTCTCAGGCGTGTCACGACTACATAGGCTACCTCGAGATGAGGACGACCGGAATCTCTCCATGCGCCAAAACCCAATTGTTTTCTTCACTTCTAATTGCAAGAGCATTATGTCTGATCTCTGCCACCGGTTTAAATGTATGTACCCTACTACTTGTAGCAGTACGCATGGTGTAAACGTATATTTGTTAGCAGTTGCTATTAGCATTATATCCTAATGCCGAAAAAGCATATGAATACTTCATTTGGCGTATATTATTGACTTTAAAACAACTCAATTCAGTAAACTTGATTTATTTTACCGTAATAGATGATCAGTGCACACTCTCAGCACTAAGGCAACCTGACCCTCCCTCAATGCAAGTAAGCAGTGAGTCCAGACAGAGGGGGAATGCCACAACCCATTGTTCCCCCTCCCCACAATACCTGCTGTTTTTAGAGGCAGACAGAGGATTACCATAATTGTAGCTAGCAGCCTATTCTTAAAAACTAGATTAGGAGATCAGAGGATCGTTTTGCATAGAAGCTTTCTAACATCACAAAATAGAAAACTGATCATAGAACACGTAAGGACACTTCAATGAACAAGGTTGTATACATTTATTATGTTGTGAATAAAACACACCATCCCTGGATGAAGAAAAAAAACATGTTTCACAAGGTTCATTTATATGAATGGGCCCACTTAAGCATATCAATCATTGCATCTTAATTGTCTCTCCCATGTGAGTACTTTTTGGATTTGTTTCATTCCTGAAACCTCTTTCATTAACACGGCAATGATATCGTTTCTCCCGTGAGTCCTTATGTATCTTTAGATGGTGAATCGGATTGATGCCTGTGCCACAATTAGGGCAATATCAGTCTTATTTCTCCTCTGTGTGAATTCATTTGTTGATCGAGCTGTAACATTAATGTTTTTCCACAATCAGGGCAGTGAAATGGCTTCTCTCCCCCGTACAGGGTTGGCGTTAATTCCACAAATTAAATTCTAGTTCAATTCTCTCTCCCTGTAAATTCCATTTAATTAAATTCAAATTCCAGGTCAGTAATTAAATTCCTCCCAATTCCAATGTTAGGTAAATTCCAATAACTAAATTCCCAATTAAATAGTATCCCCAATTCCACATATTCCAATTCGAATTACATTAACTCAGGCTTCTTTCTGGCTGATCATGTCACTGATCAGACAGCTTAGCTATAGTGTAAATATATAAATACAAGTTGAAAATATTTAAAACAAATCCTGCAATAAAAAAATTCTTAAGTGCATACATTTTCATTCAATTCCAAAGATTAAATGTTTTTACAATTCCAACTCAACAGTCTAATTACAATTCCATAACTTAAAGATTGTTGAAATTTGAATTGAAATTTCAACAATGTAAATTCTCCACTTCTTGAGTGAATTCAAGAATTGAATTGGAATTTCTAACTAAATTGGAATTGACCCAAACGCTGCACCTGTGTGAATCCGTATGTGTTTTTTCAGATTACTGCTGTTGCAGAATCCTTTGCCACAAAAATGGCAGTGATAAGGTTTCTCTCCTGTGTGAATCCTCATGTGTCTTTTTAGATTTCCATTCTGGTTGAATCCTTGGCCGCAATGACGACAATTAAAAGGTTTCTCCCCTGTGTGAATCCGCATATGTATTTTTAGATGTCCACTCCGAATGAATGTTTTCCCACAATCATGGCAATAATATGGATTCTCTCCTGTGTGGCTCCTCATGTGTCTTTTCAGATCTTCATTCTGGTTGAAGCATGTTCCACAAACAGGGCAGGAACAACAATAGGAAGTACCATGACTTTGACTGGGTGATTTCAGGAGGGAGAATTGTGTCGCTTTCTTACCCTTAGTATTGATACGGGACTTTTGTCCTTTTGCAATCTCTGATCTCTTTGATATGACTGGCTTAAAACCTGACAGAGGTCCTCCAGTCTCCATACCACCTACACTTTCAATGTTTTCACTCTGAGCTGCAAAACAGTCTGGATTTACTGCAGAGAGGGGCTGGGAGACACTGGTTGGTTCTGATTCTATGTAGTCCTCTCCATCAGGTTGTGTTGTGATCTGTTCAGTTGTAGGGTCTCTCTTGCTGTTTCCTTCCTTTTGGGCTTGATAGAGATGTGAGGGATGAGTTGGATCCTCATCACAGTCACTTTTCACACAGCCAGCAGTGAATATGGAGTCTTTAGTATCAGTCTCAAACCCATGAATCTGCTCTTCCTCCTGAGTGGTCCTGAGTTCCTCCTGTTCCTCTTTAATCTGTATGGGCTCTGTGTCCTCCTGTCCCAGACTGGGGCTCCACTCCTGCTCACAATGCTGCTGCTCAGGGGTAACCTCCTGTTCAGATACAGAGAGAGTACGCTGCTGGAGGTCTGGAGGAAAGGAGAAAGGATGAAACAGAGAACTTAATGCTGACATTATTACATTTAGGCCTACCTGCTAACTTTAATATTAAACTTACCAAAGTGTTTGGTCCTTTAAAAACCTGCTGTATGTAAAATAGTGTGCTTGGAATTGGGAAATAAATCAATGTGACTCCAAATGACAACATAATGATGTTGGGCGGTTTTCTTAAAGAAGTTACATCCGCTTCGTGTTTTGTTTACTTGCCACGATACTAACAAGTATCACTGAAAGCGAAGATTCTCAGGAACATATGAGTCTTCGGTTTCCCTCTACAATGCTCATAAGTTGCACAGGATTCCGCACAGACTGACTGGGGGAAATTAATTGGATGCAATTGTGATCTTCTTCCTATGAAATGTTTGAACGGTTTGGGCTATTGGCAATTATGACCCCATCCCTGAAAGCTAAGACTCAGAAACATACAGGTAACTGCCAACATAAAGGAAACACTAACATAAAGAGTCTTAATAGAACAGCTTCAATGCACCTTGGCATAGATTCTACAAGTGTCTAGAACTCTATTGGAGGGATGCGACATCATTCTTCCATCATTTGGTGTTTTGTTGGTGGTGGTGGAAAACGCAGTCTCGGGCACAACTCCAGAATCTCCCATAAGTGTTCAATTGGGTTGAGATCTGGTGACTGAGACAGCCATGGCATATGGTTTAGATAGCTTTCATGTTCATCAAACCGTTCAGTGACCACTCGGGGCCTGTGGACAGGGGCATTTTCATCCTATGCAGGCATAGCCATGGTAGTCAAAATAATTAACAAAATAATGGCCTGCCCAGCATTTTTATACATGCATGATGGGATGTTAATTGCTTAATTAACTCAGGAACCACACCTGTGTGGAAGCAACTTTGTATCCCTCATTTACTCATGTGTTTCCATTATTTTGTCAGTTACCTGTATACGTGTCTTCAGTTTCCCTCTACAACACTCACAAGTCACACAGGACTTAGAAGGGACTGTGACAAGACTGCACAGAACGACTGGGGAAATAAATTGATGTTCTGTTCTTACATGCTGACCAGACTGCACGTGCGCCATCGCGAGCAAGTTGATTTTGTCCAATGATTGAATAACATGTATGTGTACATTTATTTTGCAACACTCGCGCACACGACGCGTCCGGTCTGGTCAGCATGTAAGAAAGGTGAAATACACAATTGCCTGATGATCCTTTGTCTGCTTTCCTAAACTTTTAAATACTTGTCTGATGTATTTCAAATCACTTTAAAAGCATACTTCATTAAATTGCCGTTTTGAAGCAAATTTTCTGCAATTCTACACATTTTGCCATGGGGCTAAGAGAAAAATTGCACTTTAAAAAGCAAATTTCCTGCAATTTGACACATTTTGCCATGGGGCTGAGAGAAAATGTGTAGTTTTAAAGCAAATTTCCTGTAATTGTACACATTTTGCCATGGCTTATGCTATCTGAGTTACTCAAACATTATAACAAAATCAATAAAGGCCCCATGCCATGCGGCGGGGAATTTTAGATTCTAACTCACTGGTTTTTATTTAGGTGATTTTATGAAAAAATATACATACTTTATATCTAGTTTTAGTCATTTAAGTTTACATGGTAATTTTTCCCCAACACTGTTTGACATACACTATATAAACTCAGCAAAAAAAGAAACGTCCTCTTACTGTCAACTGCGTTTATTTTCAGCAAACTTAACATGTGTAAATATTTGTATGAACATAAGATTCAACAACTGAGACATAAACTGAACAAGTTCCACAGACACGTGACTAACAGAAATATAATAATGTGCCCCCTGAACAAAGGAGGGGTCAAAATCCAAAGTAACAGTCAGTATCTGGGTGTGGCTATGAGCTGCATTAAGTACTGCAGTGCATCTCCTCCTCATGGACTGCACCAGATTTGACAGTTCTTGCTGTGAGATGTTACCCCACTCTTCTACCAAGGCCCCTGCAAGTACCCGGACATTTCTGGGTGGAATGTCTCTAGCCCTCACCCTCCGATCCAACAGGTCCCAGACGTGGTCAATGGGATTGAGATCCGGGCTCTTCGCTGGCAGAACACTGACATTCCTGTCTTGAAGGAAATCACACACAGAACGAGCAGTATGGCTGGTGGCATTGTCATGTCAGGATGAGCCTGCAGGAAGGGTACCACGAGGGAGGACGATGTCTTCCCTGTAACGCACAGTGTTGAGATTGCCTGCAATGACAACAAGCTCAGTCCGATGATGCTGTGACACACCGCCCCAGACCATGACGGACCCTCCACCTCCAAATCGATCCCGCTCCAGAGTACAGGCCTCAGTGTAACGCTTCCTTCGGCGGTAAGCGCGAATCCGACCATCACCCCTGGTGAGACAAAACCGCGACTCGTCAGTGAAGAGCACTTTTTGCCAGTCCTGTCTGGTCCAGCGATGGTGGGTTTGTGCCCATAGGTGACGTTGTTGCCTGTGATGTCTGGTAAGGACCTGCCTTACAACAGGCTTACAAGCCCTCTGTCCAGCCTCTCTCAGCCTATTGCGGACAGTCTGAGCACTGATGGAGGGATTGTGCATTCCTGGTGTAACTCGGGCAGTTGATGCCATCCTGTACCTGTCCCGCAGGTGTGATGTTCGGATGTACCGATCCTGTGCAGGTGTTGTTACACGTGGTCTGCCACTGCGAGGACGATCAGCTGTCCATCCTGTCTCCCTGTAGCGCGGTCTTAGGCTTCTCACAGTACAGACATTGCAATTTATTGCCCTGGCCACATTTGTAGTCCTTATGCCTCCTTGCAGCATGCCTAAGGCACATTCACGCAGATGAGCAGGGACCCTGAGCATCTTTCTTTTGGTGTTTTTCAGAGTCAGTAGAAAGGCCTCTTTAGTGTCCTAAGTTTTCATAACTGTGACCTTAATTGCCTACCGTCTGTAAGCTGTTAGTGTCTTAACGACCGTTCCACAGGTGCATGTTCATTAATGGTTCATTGAACAAGCATGGGAAACAGTGTTTAAACCCTTTACAATGAAGATCTGTGAAGTTCTGTGGATTTTTATGAATTATCTTTGAAAGACAGGGTCCTGAAAAAGGGACGTTTCTTTTTTTTCTGAGTTTATACAAATGTATGTGTACACCCCTCTAAATTAGTGGATTCGGCTATTTCAGCCTCAACCATTGCTAACAGGTGTATAAAATTGAGCACACACCCAAGCAATCTTCATAGACAAACACTGGCAGTAGAATGGCCTTACTGAAGACCTCAGTGACTTTCAACGTGGCACCGTCATAGGATGCCACCATAAGATGCCAAGTCAGTTTGTCAAATGTCTGCCCTGCTGGAGCTGCCCCGGTCAACTGTAGGTGATGTTATTGTGAAGTGGAAATGTCTAGGAGCAACAATGGCTCAGCCGCGAAATGGTAGGCCACACAAGGTCACGGAACAGAACCGCCAAGTGCTGAAGTGTGTAAAAATCGTCTGTCCTCAGTTGTAACACTCACTACATTCGGGAGCTTCATGAAATGGGTTTCCATGGCAGAGCAGCTGCACACAAGCCTAAGATGCGCAATGCCAAGCATCGGCCGGAATGGTGTAAAGCTCGCCGCCATTGGACTCTGGAGCAGTGGAAACACGTTCTCTGGAGTGATGAATCACGCTTCACCACCTGGCAGTCCGACTCACTACTGAGTTCCAAACTGCCTCTGGAAGCAACGTCAGCACAAGCACTATTTGTCGGGAGCTTCATCAAATGGGTTTCCATGGCCGAGCAGCCGCACACAAGCCTAAGATCAACATGCACAACGCCAAGAATCGGCTGGAGTGGTGTAAAGCTTGCCGCCATTGGACTCTGGAGCAGTGGAAACGCCTGCTCTAGATTGATGAATCAGGCTTCACTATCTCTCAGTCAGACTGACGAATCTGGGTTTGGCAGATGCCAGGAGAACGCTACTTGCCCCAATGCATAGTGCCAACTGTAAAGTTCATTGAAGGAGGACTACCGTTCTGGGGCTGTTTTTCATGGTTTGGGCTAGGCGTCCTTAGTTCCAGTGAAGGGAAATCTTAACGGTACAGCACACAATGACATTCTAGATGATTCTGCGCTTCCAACTTTGTGGCAACAGTTCGGGGAAGGCCCTTTCCTGTTTCAGCATGACCATGCCCTGTGCACAAAGCAGGGTCCATACAGAAATGGTTTGCTGAGATTGATGTGGAAGAACTTGACTGGCCTGTACAGAGCCCTGACCTCAACCCCATCAAACACCTTTGGGATTAATTGGAATGCAGAAAGCGAGCAGTGTATTGTATATTTGTGTTATTTATAAGGCGCATTGAGCTATTGTTGCTTCAGATGTCATGTGTCTTTGACAGTACATTGTTTACAGTTGCGCACTGTAAATATAGCCTACAGTTCTAAGCATGCGCAAAGTTACTTATTTTCAAGCTCATTTTCTGTCTCATGAGATATGGGTTGTGTTTTTCATGAAAACACATTTTACTATCATACCGCATTTAGCCCTCCATTCAGCCATGACAATTGTATGCTATTTTCCCAACTTCAAATAGTGATTTGCCTACAGCTGTGCACCAATGGAGGGTCCAAGACTTGACACTGATCAATGAAAAACACTCACCAGAAAGTTTTTTTAAACAGAATCAGTTCTATGATGGCGAACATCATCTCAGCCGAGAAAAAAAACCATGATATTATTCAAATAGTGAAATAATTTCAAATGCCCATCCTTAGTTAATAGGGAATTAATGTTACACAGAAAATGCTTAGTATTCAGAGGATTGCACTGTACTTCAGCACTGCAAAGGTCTGCCACATCTGCCTCTGCCTCTCACCATCCCTAAAAAGTGGTTATCAATCAGAGCCCTAATAAAAGGTGCTTGTCAAATCTGATAGACCAATGGCATCAAAATGCAGCCTAAAATCACATCAATTAGCCAATAACTCCTCCTTCAGATAAAGGCCTATGCAGCTCCTGTTCTGAGCACATCATTTGATCACATGCTGAGGGTATAAAACTACGTTGTTCAACTTGAGCTAACTTGCCCCTATCCATTGTGTTTTGGTTAAGCTCAACCATGTTCAAAATTGCATGACCAAATCAACTCAAAGACTTGGTTTGAAGTTTCTTAGAGGTGATTTAGCCACAACTTTTGAACATGGTGCCATTCTTAAAAAAATAACTGGTTATAAGGGCAATGGGTCGTGTTAAAAAAATGTTGAAATGCAGGAAATTAGTTTTAAGTGGCAGAAATTTAAGTTGCGATGTGTGTCCACCAACTACATCAAGTCGCTTAGGGTCTATACTTGAAAATGTCCATTCTTAAATTATTTCCTCATTATGTCAGTCACTGACAGTCAATCAATTAGCCATGTCAGCTAACATGTTTTAGCTGGCTTGACTAATTTACCAATCTAAACTTGTAGTAATCATGGTTGAATTACCGACTGGGGAGCCCCCATTGATTTTATTATTCACTGTCACTCAATATCATATTAAAAACATTGCACACATTTCTCACCACCCTATGGCAAAATGTGTAGAATTTAATGAAATTAGCTGTAAAACTGCTAACTGTTCTCTACGCCCCATGGCAAGATGAGTAGCATTGCAGGAAATTAACTACAAAAAAAAAGAACATTCTCTCTGTTGCCTGTATACTTTTCTCAAAAGTCACTAGAAATTAGCATTTAAAACAAACCAAAAAAGTCTGGGGGCATGCCCCCGGAACCACGTAGCAAAGTGTGTCTCACCCCTAGGGTTGCTCATTTTGGGGAATATTAACAGAAATATATGGGAATTAACGGAAATATGCAAATTAATATTAATACCATTTAAATGTAGATGTTTTTTGCATTGGATATATTTACCATATCATATGGAGACAGAAACATAAACCTTTTACCTTAACATAAGTAGACATCATTGCAAATGATTAAATCCTTCCAATAGAAAAAAAATACAAATAATGTTAGTTATGAATTGAACTTTAATTAAATTATATGACTCTTCACATGGGATGATTTCACTGAACAACAAAAGACGAATATTGAACGATCCCCAATGATCCATCGCATCTCCCAAAACGTTTTCAACATACATCTGTAAAATGATGTCTAGAAACTAAAGCTTTGGTTGTCTTCCTCTCAAGCTTCTCCCTGGACCTCAATGTCCACCTCTTGAACATCAGACTCTGAGGCCTCATCTTCATTGTCACTTTCCAACCTTGTTGAGGATGGCTCATTGTTAGGCTCAAAAAGCCTCAAACTTGCCCAGATGGCCACCAATTTTTCAACCCTTGTATTGGTCAGCCTGTTGCGTGCTTTGGTGTGTGTGTTCTCAAACATGGACCAGTTGCGCTCCGAGGCAGCTGATGTTGGTGGGATTTGGAGGATGATGGAGGCAACAGGAGAAACAGCCTCAGATCCACAAAGTCCCTTCCACCAGGTGGCTGATGAGAGATGTTGGCACGACTGCCATATTGCATCTCCATCCCAAAGCCCTTGCTTGGAAGTGTACTTCGCCAGACTGCCAAGAACCTTGCACTCATCCAGGCCAAGGTGGCGAGACACGGCAGTGATGACAGCATACGTCTTGTTGATCGCTGCACCAGACAGGATGCTCTTGTCAGCATAGTTGGGGTCCAACATGTATGCTGCGGCGTGTTCAGGCAGAAGTCTTCACGCTTTTTTATGTATTTCAGAACTGCAGTTTCCTCTGCTTGGAGCAACAGTGAAGTGGGCAGGGCAGTACAGATTTCTTCTCTTACATCTGCAAGCGGAGTCTGAACATCAGACAGGAAGGCATTGTCTCCCTCAATCCATGCAATGGCTACTGCTATAGGTTTCAGGAGTTTCCGGCTGCTTACCACTCTCTCCCAAAATACATAATCGCGGAGGATCCTCTTGATGGGACTGTCCATTTCAGCAGACGGTGATATGCCCATTTCTTGGAGAGACTCCTTACCCTCCAGGAGACTGTCAAACATAACAACACCACACCAACGGGTGTTGCTGGGCAGCTTCAATGTGGTGATCTTATTCTTCTCACTTTTTATTTTACCTTATTTAACTAGGCAAGTCAGTTAAGAACAAATTCTTATTTACAATGACGGCCTAGGAACAGTGGGTTAACTGCCTTGTTCAGGGGCAGAACGACAGATTTTGACCTTTTCAGCTCGGGGATTCGATCTTGCAACCTTTCGGTTACTAGTCCAACGCTCTAACCACTTTGCTTGGTGAGGTAGATTGATGCTATAACTTGATGACCCTTCACATACCTAACCGTTTCCTTGGCTCTCTTGTAGAGTGTATCCATTGTTTTCAGTGCCATGATGTCCTTGAGGAGCAGATTCAATGCATGATCAGCACGGCCAATGGGTGTGATGTGAGGGTAGGACTCCTCCACTTTAGACCAAGCAGCCTTCATGTTCACAGCATTGTCTGTCACCAGTGCAAATACCTTCTGTGGTCCAAGGTCATTGATGACTGCCTTCAGCTCATCTGCAATGTAGAGAACGTGTCTGTTGTCCCTTGTGTCTGTGCTCTTGTAGAATACTGGTTGAGGGGTGGTGATGTAGTTCCTTTCCCACGAACATTCAACCACCCATCAGAGATGATTGCAATACAGTCTGCTTTCACTATGATTTGTTTGACCTTCACTTGAACTCTGCATCCAGCAAATGAGTAGATAAATCATATCTGGTTGGAGGAGTGTATGCTGGGCGAAGAACATTCAGAAATCTCTTCCAATACACATTGCCTATGAGCATCAGAGGTGAACCAGTTGCATACACAGCTCGAGCAATACATTCATCAGCATTTCTCTGACTACATACATTCATCCATTGAGTCAAAAAAACGTCTTATTCCAGGAGGACCATGAGCTGTAGCTATCAATAAAGGTGTCCGATTCATCATTTTCACCTTGAATAGAAGTAGAGGGACTTTTGTCAGAGGTTGCTTGTTGTGAGCGCTGAGGGAACTTGGCCAGATGATTCTGCATCTTTGTTGCATTCTTCACATATGATTTGGCACAATATTAGCACATGTACACAGCTTTTCCTTCTACATTAGCTACAGTGAAATGTCTCCACACATCAGATAGCGCCCGTGGCATTTTCCTGTAAAGATGAGAAATAAAAATAAAAAACACAATTTGTACAGATAAATAGTTAAGCAGTTAGATTAAACAACTCCTTTGTAAGATAAATGTTTTAAAATGAAATATGTATGGAATAGAGGTCGACCGATTAATCGGCATGGCCGATTAATTAGGGCCGATATCAAGTTTTCATAACAAATCGGTAAATCTGCCTTTTTGGGCCCGATTATGGCCGATTACATTGCAATCCACGAGGAGACGGCGTGGCGGCTGACCACCTGTTACGCGAGTGCAGCATCAAGAGGACCTTGTGGCTGCAAGGATCCAAGGTAAGTTGCTAACTAGCATTAAACCTTTCTTATAAAAAAACAATCTTCAAATAACATGTCACGCGTTCTCTATCCGGCCTATAGATCTCCAGGCTGCTCGTTATGGCGCACACCTGTCACCATCGTTACGCGCACCTGCACGTCATCAGACTCACCAGGACTCCATCACCACCAGGACTCCAATAATAAAATGTTTTGTTTTCGAAATGATAGTTTCCAGATTTGACCATATTAATGACCAAAGGCTCGTATTTCTGTGTGTTTGTTATATTATAATTAAGTCTATGATTTGATATTTGATAGTGCAGTCTGACTGAGCGGTGGTAGGCAGCAGCAGGCTCGTAAGCATTCATTCAAACTTTACTGCGTCTGCCAGCAGCTCTTAGCAATGCTTGATTCACAGCTCTGTTTATTACTTCAAGCCTATCAACTCCTGAGATTAGGCTGGCAATACCAAAGTGCCTATAAGAACATCCAATAGTCAAAAGGTATATGAAATACAAATGGTATAGAGAAATAGTCAACGAGTCATATTTCCTATAATAACTACAACCTAAAACTTCTTAACTGGGAATATTGAAGACTCAAGATTTTTTTAATGTATTATATTAAGTTAAAATAAAAGTGTTCATTGTTTATTCAGTATTGTTGTAATTGTCATTATTACAAATATATATATAAAAATTAAAAAAATAATAAAAAAATGGCCGATTAACCAGTATTTGGTCCTCCAATAATCGGTATCGGCGTGGAAAAATCATAATCGGTCAACCTCTAGTATGGAAACAGGTGAATTAACACTCAGTTAGCAGGCTCAAGCAAGCTAAAACCCACATGGTAGCAAAAACTAAGTATCTGAAATTGTTAAGTTAGAAATGATTTAAACACTTTGCTGTAGGATACTATTTACTAGTTAACAAAAAATCATGCATGTCATATAAAATATATTCACCCCACCCAGTATTGTAATCGAAACTTACCAGAAAGCATGTAGTCCTTGGCTCAGACAGTGTAGTAGTGTGGGCTCAATAGCATCTCATTAGTGTGCAAGATCTTGAGAATCAGCTGTACATGTGATGGAAGAGTGCACTGCACATGTGATGGAAGAATGCACTGTGCATGCAGAGGGTTGCAATTCCATTAAATTGGTGATAGTTTAACCAAAATATGCCACAATACCTAGAATTGCCTTGTGTATCGCACAAAAAAGGTTCACTGTTATAAGCTAACCTTTTTTTATGAATTTAAGCAAAATTCCCTAGGTTAATTTCCCATGGAAAATTTCCGGAAAAAATGTACAGGAAAGTTTCCGACCCTTTGCAACCCTACTCACCCCTAATGTCAGAGTCACTCGTACTCCCCTGGCCATTCCTATAGGGGAAATTCATGGGTAAATGGGTTTTTAGGATAAACACCAAAAATAAAGGTCTGAGGTTAAAGATCTCCTAAACCTGTGTTTACCACAGACCTTATTTTCTGTTTATCCAAAATCCAGCAGATCCGACACCTTACGCTTGATTACAGCTGCACGACAGGGTCGGACAGGCCGTTTGCTTAAATTAAGACACAGCGGAGAGATATGGCTCAGAAAACATTCCTCAATCCAGGGATGAGAAATTGCGTTGTACTCTGAATTGTTCCATAATCCCAACTGTTACAGAGAGATGATTGAACATAGCTGCTGTGGCTACTGTTACCTAGCATAAGGACAAAAACGGCGGTTTTCCGTAAATAGCAGTCATTCAATTTTCTCGGTGTAACAGTTGGGATAGCTGGACATTTCAAAATAAAAACAATTCAACACTCACAGCCGCCTAAGATATTAACATTTTATATTCTTCCAGTGTCTGGTATGTTTTTGGGTGACGTGATAACATCATCGCTGCTCGAGCTCCTCCCTGTACACACTGAGTGCTAGCGCGCATGTGTAAACCGGATGCAATCCAGATCTGTCCAAAATAATCCCAATGCGTTTCTATGGGTTTACTATGGGCTTGTCGCCTGCCTTCCTACCTTTGTTAGGGCGAAGACATGAGCATCTCCTCATTATATAAAGATCTCTGTATGGAGGTAAATCATTGACATAATGATTTGAGTGTGTAGAATAGATTTGAAGTTGTAAACAAAATTTGCAAGTGTGTAACTGATCAATTGTGAACATGAAATAATAATCTGTAGTTGTGATCGCATTCGCAAACTTAATATTTATTCTGTACATCTGCGCATGTCAATTTTGTGTGCTCAGACTTTTGACAGTGCTTTAGCACCCTACCATGACAAAAATATTTGTAGATGTGCAAACAGCAATTACTAAGGAGAGAGAGAGAGAGAGAGAGAGAGAGAGAGAGAGAGAGAGAGAGAGAGAGAGAGAGAGAGAGAGAGAGAGAAGGAGCTATTGGAGGTGGGTCCTGTTTCTTCTAACCAATCAGATGAGGTTTTCATAGACCAGCATACTCTACACTGGTTGGTTGGTGACAGCTCACATAGGCCGTGATCGTCTGACGCAACCAACTGTCAATCACAATGTGCATTACAAGGTTACCACCGAGACTGATTGCGCAAAGTCCACCAAAGAAACCCAACTGTTAGCTGTCATGGCAGGTAAGTTCAAATGTCTTTCTTTTATGGCTAGGTAGCAAGCTTTTTTGTAATACGTTTTTGGAAGCTATAAGCCATTGTTATTAAGAGTTTGTAACTAGCGTTGTAGTCTACCTAATCAATTCGATAGCTAGTGTCAAAGTTATTTTGCAAACTATTTTTAAGATGGCTCCATACAGAATAATTCTATCTATAGCTAGCTGGCTAGCATCATTATAAAAATGTTTTATTATTCACCTGCTAAGACCTAGCAACTGACATAAATCCCATGATTTATTGATCACCCAGTTAGATCTGGAGTTTTAGTAGAAGCACAATTGAAGGTAGAAAATAATTTATTTAGGGTTTGACATTGTCAGCCAATGTCAAAGCTTTCTAAACCGTTTACAAATTGTCTGTCTCCAGGGTGAAATCCACTCCCAGTTAGACGGGGTCCGTTCAATGCCCCGGGGGGATGCAAAGGACATCCAGAACACTCTGGCAAAAGCATCAACACCATTGAAAACCTGAAGGATGTAAAATATGCTGGGATGTAACACAGTCAGCTAGCCTCAGCTGTGGAGAACATAAAGAATATCTTCTCAGGTATGTTCAGCTGCACCGTTACATGCCACTTGATTGGGAATTATTGTTGGCTTAAATTACATTTGATGTGACATTGTACAGTCAAATGTATTTGTGTGTGTGTGTGTGTGTGTAATATATATATCTCACACACACACACAGTTGAAGTCAGAAGTTTACACACACTTAGGTTGGACTCATTAAAACTCGCTTTTCAACCACTCCACAAATTTCTTGTTAACAAACTATAGTTTTGGCAAGTCGGTTAGGCCATCTACTTTGTGCATGACACAAGTCATTTTTCCAACAATTGTTTACAGACAGATTATTTCACTTATAATTCACTGTATCACAATTCCAGTGGGTCAGAAGTTTACATACACTAAGTTGACTGTGCCTTTAAACAGCTTGGAAAATTCCAGAAAATTATGTCATGGCTTTAGAAGTTTCTGATAGGCTAATTGACATCATATGAGTCAATTGGAGGTGTACCTTTGGATGTATTTCAAGGGCTACCTTCAAACTCAGTGACTCTTTGCTTGACATCATGGGAAAATCAAAAGAAATCAGCCAAGACCTCAAAAATAAATTGTAGACCTCCACAAGTCTGGTTCATCCTTGGGAGAAATTTCCAAACGCCTGAAGGTACCACTTTCATTGATACAAACAATACTACGCAAGTATAAACACCATGGGACCACGCAGCAGTCATACTGCTCAGGATGGAGACGCCTTCTGTCTCCTAGAGATGAACGTACTTTGGTACAAAAGTGCAAATCAATTGCAGAAAAACAGCAAAGGACCTTGTGAAGATGCTGGAGGAAACAGGTATAGAAGTATCTATATCCACAGTAAAACAAGTCCTATATCGACATAACCTGAAAGGCCGCTCAGCAAGGAAGAAGCCACTGCTCCAAAACCGCCATGAAAAACCAGACTATGGTTTGCAACTGCACATGGGGACAAAGATCAAACTTTTTGGAGAAATGTCCTCTAGTCTGATGAAACAAAAATAGAACTGTTTGGCCATAATGACCATCGTTATGCTTGGAGGAAAAAGGGGAGGCTTGCAAGCCGAAGAACACCATCCCAACCGTGAAGCATGGGGTGGCAGCATCATGTTGTGGGGGTGCTTTGCTGCAGGAGGGACTGGTGCACTTCACAAAATAGATGACATCATGAGGAAGGAAAATTATGTGGATATATTGAAGCAACATCTCAAGACATCAGTCAGGAAGTTAAAGCTTGGTCGCAAATGGGTCTTCCAAATGGACAATGACCCCAAGCATACTTCCAAAGTTGTGGCAAAATGGCTTAAGGACAACAAAGTCAAGGTATTGGAGTGGCCATCACAAAGCCCTGACTTCAATCCTATAGAGAATTTGTGGGCAGAACTAAAAAAGCGTTTGCGAGCAAGGAGGCCTACAAACCTGACTCAGTTACACCAGCTGTCTCAGGAGGAATGTACCAAAATTCACCCAACTTATTGTGGGAAGCTTGTGGAAGGCTACCCAAAACATTTGACCCAAGTTAAACAATTTAAAGGCAATGCTACCAAATACTAATTGAGTGTATGTAAACTTCTGACCTACTGGGAATGTGATGAAAGAAATAAAAGCTGAAATAATTTACTCTACTATTATTCTGACATTTCACATTCTTAAAATAAAGTGGTGATCCTAACCTAAAACAGGGAATTTTTACTAGGATTAAATGTCAGGAATTATGAAAAATTGAGTTTAAATGTATTTGGCTGAGGTGTATGTAAACGTCCGACTTCAACTGTATGTATATATGTGTGTGTCTATATATATATAAATATAATATACAATTTATCCTCCCTTCCAGTGCAGTGCCTGAGATGGTGGCAGACACTCCATTCATGATTTAGCATGCTGTACTGCTGGAGGTCCAGCACAAGCTGATGAACCTGGAGTGCTCATGGAATG
The DNA here is from genome assembly GCA_030435695.1 of Brachymystax lenok tsinlingensis. NCBI lineage: Eukaryota > Metazoa > Chordata > Actinopteri > Salmoniformes > Salmonidae > Brachymystax > Brachymystax lenok. The sequence goes on from CM059791.1 coordinate 15,449,382, forward strand.
ACCTCATGTACGATCACTACCGCATGGGCAGCAAGAACACGCACAACATGAACCTAATTTGAAACTACTTTGGCAAGGTGCAGGGCCTGTCAGACAACCAGGCCAAGCAACTCTGGATAGCGCTGCAGCGCTCCATGTGCAAGGCTGGAGGCCACAGTGAGCAGTGCTTCCCAACACATTACAACACCTTGACAGGTTCTTCAAGCTCTACCATAAAACTGTGTCCATCAGGGGGCAGAGGACCTGACGGCCAACAAGATTGTGTCCCTCACCTGGGTCCTCAATTAATACGTACAAAACTAAGTCTGTACTGCCCTCTCTGTGGCTCATGTAGCATCAGTATTATCTGGGCACCAGTCCAATCATACAGTGCATTCGGAAAGTATTCAGACCCCTTGACTTTTTCCACATCTTGTTACATTATAGCTCTATTCTAAAATGGATTCAATCGTTTCCCCCTCATCAATCTACACATAATAGCCCATGATGGCAAACCAAAAACAGGTTTTTAGAATTTTTTGCAAATGTTTTCAAAATTAAAAACGAAAATCACATTTACATAAGTATTCAGACCCTTGACTCAGTACTTTGTTGAAGCACCTTTGGCAGCGATTACAGCCTTGAGTCTTCTTGAGTATGACACACCTGTATTTGGGAAATGTCTCCCATTCTTCTCTGCAGATCCTCTCAAGCTCTGTTAGGTTGGTGGGGAGCGTTGCTGCACAGGTATTTTCAAGTCTCTCCAGAGATGTTCGATCAGGTTCAAGTCCGGGCTCTGGCTGGGCCACTCAAGGACATTCAGAGACTTGTCCCGGAAGCCACTCCTGCATTGTCTTGGCTGTGTGCTTAGGGTCGTTGTCCTGTTGGAAGGTGAACCTTCGCCCCAGTCTGAAGTCCTGAGCGCTCTGGAGCAGGTTTCGTCAAGGATCTCTGTACTTTGCTCTTGCTCCATTCATCTTTCCCTCAATCCTGACTAGACTCCCAGTCCCTGCCGCAGAAAAACATCCCCACAGCATGATGCTGCCACCACCATGCTTCACCGTAGGGATGGTTCCAGGTTTAATCCATTTTAGAATAAGGCTGTAAGGTAACAATGTGGAAAGTCAAGGGGTATGAATACTTTCCAAAAGCACCGTATCTTGTTTGTTTAGCCTGCCTGCATTACAGTGGGGAAAAAAAGTATTTAGTCAGCCACCAATTGTGCAAGTTCTCTCACTTAAAAAAAAATTGACCTCTGTCATTGCCAACAAAGGGTATATAACAAAGTATTGAGATAAACTTTTGTTATTGAACAAATACTTATTTTCCACCATAATTTGCAAATAAATTCATAAAAAATCCTACAATGTGATTTTCTGGATTTTTTTTCCTCATTTCGTCTGTCATAGTTGAAGTGTACCTATGATGAAAATTAATGAACTTGCACAATTGGTGGCTGACTAAATACTTTTTTTCCCCACTGTACATGGGAACCACCAATAAATTATAGATATTCTCTCTGATTTTCTGTGAATGGCTGTGTGTTTCTACTCTAACAGTGTTGCTTCCGACCCTCTCCTTGCACAAACCAGAGACCCTCTGAACAGTCACCCACAAAGCATTGTTACCTATCGCTCCACAAAGCTGAGGCCCTTCTAAAGCTAGGGAAACTACTATTTCTAGGTTTCATAGCAGGTAAAGTCACTGATTGAATGCATGCTTCTGCACCCTGTATATTCGGGCATTGCTGTACGTCTAAATGTCCACAGTACATTACAGCACATACATGGTTCTCTCATTTATATATCTGATTGTGTTCCGGTGTGGAGATGGTTCACCCAGAGCAGAGCAATTATATAATAATAGGTATTAAAAAGGTTAACAAGGTTGAGTTGTGCAGAAAGACAAGCTTACTCTTAAGCTCTTAAGCTCTTCCACAGTCCAGCGTCAGAGAATGGCTGTACAAGGCTCTGCAGATGGACAAGACGGGCGGGCAGGAAGATAAAGCCGGAGGCTTCTGTGTAAGTCGATCAAATAAAGCAATTTGGAGAGCCTGATGCAGAATTGAACACTCACTTGTAACTCATCTTCATTGACGCCATCTGTATACCATTTGTACCCATTGACCTAAAATGATAGGTGTGCTGTCATAATATATGTATAAACTTAAGTGGTTAACTTACAATCTTTGGGGAAGATTGATATTGGTGAGTCCAACATGAAATCACAACACCAACTCGAGTTCTGTGTAATTGCTCTGGATAATCTCTGCATGTCTGGTTCCCACCATGAAACATGGAGGAGGATGGTGCTTTTCTTGTGACACTTTCTGTGATTTATTTAGAATTCAAGGCACACTTAACCAGCATGACTACCACAGCCTTCTGCAGCGATACGCCATCCCATCTGGTGTGCGCTTAGTGGGACTATCATTTGTTTTTCAACAGGACAATGACCCAACACACATCCAGGCTGTGTAAGGGCTTTTTGACCAAGGAGAGTGATGGAGTGCTGCATCAGATGACCTGGCCTCCACGATCACCTGACCTAAACCCAATTGAGATGGTTTGGGATGAGTTGGACCGCAGAGTGAAGGAAAAGCAGCCAACAAGTGCTCAGCATATGTGGGAAGTTCATCAAGACTGTTGGAAAAGCATTCCAGGTGAAGCTGGTTGAGAGAATGCCAAGTGTGTGCAAAGCGGTCATCAAAGCAAAGGATGGCTACTTTGAAGAATCTAAAATATATTTTGATTTGTTTAACACTTTTTTGGTTACTACATGATTCCATGTGTTATTTCTTTGTGTTGATGTCTTCACTATTATTCTACAATGTAGAAAATAGTAAAAATTAAGAAAAACCCTTTGTAGTGTATATCTTAAGGATGAGGTAGCCTAAGCTTAATGGTGATGTTAAACACTTCTCCAATCGTTGAGATCTGATATTCTGCACAGCGGAAGACGATACAAAGGCCAATGTCATAGGCTTATCATCAACTAATATTTCTCAAATCCTTTCGGGCTAAATTTCTGCTAATTTAAGAGGACAGTTAGGCCTCCTAACTACTTACAAAAAGCATGCTTCTGATGAAGAGCTACAAAAGTAAGTAGATAGCCATATTAGACTGAAAGATATAAAGTTTATTACGTAAAACTTGTGATGCTCTCCATGCTCATAGTTGCTCATTCAACATATTTTCTGCTACTTCCCTCAATCCCATTTTTTTAAGTCTGCCATCCTGTTTTACATTCCCTGAGACCAATCAGAAATGTTTCCCTGGCCAAAATATTCCCAGATTTTCATAAAACAGCCACACATGGCAAGGCAAGAGTTGGCTACGCTTCAATTTCTCGTTGGGTGCAGGGGACGCCAGGGGTGTAGTGCGGCCAGAGGACACCTGAGTGGCGCTCCGCCACTTCTCACAATGGTGCTCGTTTAGTAAATGTAGATAAAATCTGAATCAATGTCTAGGACGACTACATAATGATTAATTAGTATTCTACATAACAGAATCAAATACAATGATCAATCAAAACAATAAGAACACCTGCTCTTTCCACGACATAGACTGACCAGGTGAAAGCTCTGATCCCTTATTGATGTCACTTGCTAAATCAGGGGTTCCCAAAAATCTTTGGCCCCGACTCCATTTTGATATCTAAAAATTCCCGCGACCCCAAACATGTGATTTTTTATTTATATATATATAATTCATAGCCAATGTTTTTTTTTATTGGAGCTATGGCAGTCAATTGCAAAACAGTCTAATAGTATTTCTGATTGTATTCTCAACTCACCGTCATATACTTTTAATGTGAGGCTTTGACAGCTAATGGCAAATTAGTCTGACATCTCACTACCACCAATGAGATGGGTGTGCTTGATGCATGTCGCGTCGGAGCTACTCAAAGTCAGGGGGCGTGGTTGACAGTCTGCACCTTCTCTCCTGTCACATCCAACCTGGATTGATATTTGTTTTTAATGCAGATGAGAGTATTGAATCAGCGTACCATGAGTTTTAATGCTCGGAGGGAGAGGGCACAGTATTTTGAGTCAGGAACCAAAACTCCTCCATGGTGACACATGAATGAGTTGTCTGCAGCATTCGGTCACATCACAGCTCGATCTGCTGTTCAATTTCACTTACCGGCATGTCAACCGAGCCAGGATCAGTTAAACGAATTTCGTTGATTTGGTCACTCATCTGTATAATTATTTAGTATTTCCTCTGAGTGCAGAGGCCTGCTCACCGTCCCGTGATAGAGGAAGCACCATCTCTGCAAAAGCCCACAATTCAATCGATTTTTCATCAATATAGCCACGCAGCACACTGAACGTCCCCTGTGCCATTTCATGCTCGGGAATAGCATCACCAGACATGTAGCAAACAAAAGTCTATGCACTGGCATCTCGGCCCTCACAGCTAACGTCCATTTGGAGAGCATAAGGGCGGCAGGTAGCCTAGTGGTCAGAGCGTTGGACTTGTAACCGGAAGGTTGGAAGTTAGAATCCCCGAGCTGACAAGGTACAAATCTGAACAAGGCAGTTAACCAACTGTTCCCCGGGTGCCGAAGACGTGGATGTCGATTAAGGCAGCCCCCCACACAGAAGACATTTCAGTTGAAGGCATTCAGTTGTACAACTGACTAGGTACCCCCCTTTCCCATAAGGTGGGGAGTTCAGTCAGTTTCCTCTTGATTGCTAGCATCAATTCTTAGTTTCACAGTGTTATCTGACAAAGGTATTGATGTGAGTTTCTGTGCCTCTGCCTCTCTACACATTGTTTTCAATGTGGCCATCAGATCTTCTGCACCCTCATGGACACAGTGCTATGGTAGAGCTTGAAGAACCTGTCAAGGTGTTGTAATGTGTTTAGAAGCACTGCACCAGCGTCACTGCTCGCTGTGGCCTCCAGCCTTGCCCATGGTGCGCTGCAGCACTATGCACAGTTTGGCCAGGTCATACGACAGGCCCTGCACCTTGCCAAAGCACACTGACCCAAAATATAAACGAAACATGTAAAATGTTGGTCCCATGTTTCCTGAGCTGAAATAAAAGACCCCAGAAATGTTCCATACACACAGAAAGCGTATTTCTCTCAAATTTTTAGCACAAATGTGTTTACATCCCTGTTAGTGAACATTTCTCCTTTGCCAAGATAATCCATCCACCTGACAGGTGTGGCATATCAAGAAGCTGATTAAACAGCATAATCATTACACAGGTGCACCTTGTGCTGGGGACAATAAAAGGCCACAAACATGCACAGTTATGTCACACAAAACAATGCAACAGATGTCTCAAGTTGAAGGAGCATGCAATTGGCATGCTGACTGCAGGAATGTCCACCAAAGATGTTGCCAGAGAATTTAATGTTAATTTCTCTACCCTAAGCCTCCTCCAAAGTTGTTTTGTCAGTACGTCCAAACCGGCCTCACAACCGCAGACCACGGTTATGGTGTCTTGTGGGCGAGCGGTTTGCTGATGGCAACGTTATGAACAGAGAGCCCCATGGTAGCAATGGGGTTATATGGGCAGGCATAAGCTACGGACAACGAATACAATTATATTTTATTGATGGCAACCCATTGTCGTGCCATTCATCCGCCTTAATCACCTCATGTTTCAGCATGATAATGCACAGCCCCATGTTACAAGGACTATACATCCTTCCTGGAAGATGAAAATGTCCCATTTCTTCCATGGCCTGCATACTCACCAGACATGTCACACATTGAGCATGTGTAGGATGCTCTGGATCGACAGCGTGTTCCAGTTCCCGCCAATATCCATCAACTTCGCACAGCCATTGGAGTGGGACAACATTCCACAGGCCACAATCAGCATGATCAACTATATGCAAAGGAGATGTGCCGCGCTGCATGAGGTAAATGGTGGTCCCACCAGATACTGACTGGTTTTCTGATCCACGCCCCTACCTTTTTTTTTTTTAAGGTATCTGTGACCAAAAGATGCATATCTGTATTCCCAGTCATGTGAAATCCCATAGATTAGGGACAAATGAATATCTTTCAATTGACTGATTCCTATATGAACTGTAACTCAGTAAAATCAGTAAAAAATTGTTGCATGTTGCGTTTCAATTTTGGTTCAGTATATTTTCGAATCAGGTTCGTGTTGTGTGTGTTCTTGCTGCCCATGCCGTACATGAGATCATTCCATGAGCACTCCAGGTTCATCAGATTGTAGTGGTTCTCCAGCAGTTCAGATTGCTTTATCATTAACGGAGTTTCTGCCACCATCTCAGGCACCACACAGGAAGGGAGGAGAAATAGGAATATATACAAATACATTGTAACTGTACAGTGTCACATCAAACACAATGCGAGCCAACAATAATAATTCCCAATCAAGTGCCATGTAATGGTGCAGCTTAACATACCTGAGAAGATATTCAGGTTCTCCACGGCTGAGCCAACTGACTGTGTTGCATCCCAGCACATTTCACATCGTCAATGGTGTTTATGCTTTTGCCAAAGAGTTCTAGGTGTCCTTCACGTCCCGTAGGGCATTGTGGAGTTGACGGAGGCCTTAACAGACCCAGTCTAACTGGGAGTGGATTGCAGCCTGGAGAGTAAGGACAGACCTTTGTAAATGGTTTAGATAGGGTTTTACATTTATCAAAGGGTAGTAGCTAAAGATTTAGAGTGCAGCCATTGTCAAAGCAACCTCTTAAGGATCAGATCCATTTTTTTCAGTTTTTCACAAAAAATGACATACCCAAATCGAACTGCCTGTAGCTCAGGCATTGAAGCAAGGATATGCATATTCTTTAACCATTTGAAAGATAACACTTTGAGGTTTGTGTAAATGTGAAATGAATGTAGGAGAATATAACACATTAGACATGGTCAAAGAAAATACAAAGAAAAAAACAAACGTTTTTTTGTACCATCATCTTTGAGATGCAAGAGAAAGGTCACACATTCAGCTAGGAAGCTGGTGTCCACAAGAGGGCAACAGTATGTGCAAAGTTTCAGACTGATAACTTCAAGAATGAGCAAGCTACATGACATTTAGTACGAAGTCACCCAGTTGTCCTTCACAATTTGCCCAAATGTACCCAAGTGGCCGAATTGGTAAATTGATCATTTTCAAGAAAATAACTATAGAAAACATACAAAAATGCTATGCTAATAAAAAAATACAAGTTTACACACTCCCAGGAATGTCATACATTATGGATCATTAGCTTCCCTACATAAAAGGTACTAACAGGAGACGCGACAAGAATGCTGATCCAATGTCTCCAAACACAGAAGTTAATATTTAAGATAAGGGCCAAGTTAGCAGCCAACACACCACAAACCATACAAAGTAAAAAAATAAATACAACTTTTAAAATAGTACACACTATTTACAATTACAGAATTTAGAACACCCTCTACAAAAGATTGTGCTGCTGGTCCCAAGTCTCTTTCTGCTGTAAAGCACTTACCATCCTCTACTTGTAGGCTGGCTGGGTATTCACACCTCTAGCTGGCCGGGCGGGGGTTTGTTGTGGAGCCAGAGTGAGCAGCAATCAGACTAAGTGGGGGATGGAGGACTTGAATGTAGTCTCTTTGAAGTCAGTCTTTACCACTAAAAAAAATCTGTAAGGACTCAAGTTTATTACTTATTTTATTGAACCATTATTTTAGCAATACATCAAATCAAATGTATTAACCTTTATTTAACTAGGCAAGTCATGACATATTCTTATTTACAATGACGCCTACCCCGGCCAAACCCGGAAGACACTGGGCCAATTGTACGCCGCCCTATGGGTCTCCCAATCACGGCCGGATGTGATGCAGCCTGGATTCGAACCAGGTACTGCAGTGTGTTAGACCACTGCGCCAATCGGGAGCCCAAATGTATGTTGACTTTGACATGTTGTGGCTTTCGGATTTACAATATAAAGACTCGTATTTCACTTACCAGTCTAAGGTAACGTTAGCATCCTCTCCTTTAGCTGTTGTCTATGACACTTTCCCGGTAGATTTCTGATAAAATATCATCCAAAATCTGTATACCTGGACTTTGATTTAGCTTTTTAGTATTAGTAGACATATTGTAAGTTCAACATTTGAAAAACACTTAGTTTTCATAACTCACAGATATGAGTAACCCTCTTCAACATATTCTTGCATAAATGTCCAAACAGAACTAGCCTCCTGGGGTGCTAGGTTAGCTGAAAGATTGTGCAACAGACAAAGGGTTTCCACATACTCTCGTAAAGCACTGCTCATTGGCTATCTAGCTAGCCTGGTTTCAAAATGATAGGTGATCATTTGACAAAGATACAGTCAATCAAGTGAACACTGCCCGTGTCATTGGCGCGCAATAATGCCTTATGGCCATGATGCCTTCATAGCTAAAATTGGTTTCCCAGTAGATTGACTGAATGCAGACTGATCTAGCAAAGGTTGGTTACTTTTTAGTGTGTCTGAGGAATAAATATGAATATAATTTGACTGGTTGAAACAACGTTTTAGCGTTCGATTTATTTCTTTGCAAGTTGAACAAGTGGAAATATAAAATAGATTGTGCATCCTATATGGACCGTTTTAGGATATGAAAAATTATTTTATATAACAAAACGACACTACATGTTATCTCTGGGACCCTTAGGATGACAAATCAGAGCAAGATTTCAGAATGTAAGTGAATATTTTACCTTCATATGTGAATGTATCAAAGTGTTTTGTTGTTCTGCACTCTCCTCAAACAATAGCATGGCATTTTTTCGCTGTAATATCTACTGTAAATTGGACAATGCAGTTAGATTAACAAGAATTTAAGCTTTCTGCCCATTTAAGACACATATGTACCAACATTTTTTTCTCCTCGCTAAAAACGACGTTGTTGACACATTATGCTAATTGTAACAATATTATCCTAATTGAACACCGATCCCTAACAAGTTTAATTATTTTCTACCTTCAGTCTGACTTCTAAAACTCCAGATCTAACTGGGATCAAGAAATCCTGGGATTTGTGTCAGTTGCTAGGTTTTAGCAGGTGAATGGTTCATTTTCTAATGATTAGCTGTGGCTCCATACAGAATCAAGCTTAAAAATATTTCGATTTCGGAAGCTAGCATCAGACAACGTAAGAGTTACAAACTCTTAATAACAAAGACTTGGACAATTTCTTTCAAACACGTATTACAAAGTAGAAAATAGCTTGTTACATACCAATAAAAGAAAGACATTTAAACTTACCGGCCATGATAACTAACAGCTGGGCTTCTTTGCTGGACATTGTGCAAGCAGTCTCAGTAGTAACCTAGTAATGCACGTCGTGATTGACAGTTGGTTGCGCCAGACAACACACGTGTGACGTGTCATCAACCAACTGTAGAGTATGCTGGTCTATCAAAAACCTCCTCTGATTGGTTAGAAGAAACAGTTCTCTCTCTGCCAAAATTCTGAGCGTGCGAAATTGACATGTGCAGGTGTGCAGATGCAATTATTGCTTGCAAATATTAAGTTACACGTTTGCGAATCATAGGATGCAAATGCCATTAAAACCACATTTCTCCCCCCATGTTCACAAGTCATCAGTTACACGTTTGAGAACGTGTTTACAACTACTGTACAGATTATTATTTCATGTTGACAACTCATCAGTTATTTCAAATTGTGTTTACAACTATTCATCTATTCGACACACTCAAATCATTATGTCAATGACTTACCGCTATATCTATGTCGCTATTGCGCCCCTTAACTAGAAAGACGTATTGAGTAGCTAACAAACCTGCTCTGTGTAGCTTTAACGTTATATCAGGTTCAGGTTGAAGAACAATGTCGAGCAGCCTCTGTAGACGGACAACTTCCTCCTGATACTCTGCTATCGTTTTTTCAACGACCCCGAATATCTCATCAGCAGCAGCTGTTAATCTCTCGTTGAGAAAAACCCTCAACAACTGTATTTTAAACATTTTTAGACAATGCAAGTGGAGTAGACACTAGTTAGCAATCGGTGCTGTTTTCATCACGTGGCACGGCATGAAAGACAAAAGCATCCGGTAGGTTATCAGCGTCTCGTCAGCAACACTTGAAAAGTCTTTCTGGGTCACGGAATTTCTCAAAATAAAAGTCTCCCACGTAATAGTAGAAACGTGTCAATAACCTGTGATTATGAATGATATATGAAACATAATTGTCTAAACATTAACAATGATTCACATTTTTTCATATTTAAGTGACATGTGCATTAAAATAGGGTTTTAAAACATGTTCCAAAGTCAAGTCACTGTAAATTGAATGCATATTGGCTTATAGAGCAACTTTTCTGAGTTCCACAGTTCCAAAGTAAAAGATATTGTAGGTAATATTCAGTAGGGTCTGTAGAATATAAACTCAGCAAAAAAAGAAACGTCCATTTTTCAGGACCCTGTCTTTCAAAGATAATTCATAAAAATCCAAATAACTTCACAGATCTTCATTGTAAAAGGTTTAAACACTGTTTCCCATGCTTGTTCAATGAAACATAAACAATTAATGAACATGCATCTGTGGAACGGTCATTAAGACACTAACAGCTTACAGACGGTAGGCAATTAAGGTCACAGTTATGAAAACTTAGGACACTAAAGAGTCCTTTCTACTGACTCTGAAAACACCAAAAGAAAGATGCCCAGGGTCCCTGCTCATTTGCGTGAATGTGCCTTAGGCATGCTGCAAGGAGGCATGAGGACTGCAGATGTGGCCAGGGCAATAAACAGCTGATCGTTCTCGCAATGGCAGATCACGTGTAACAACACCTGCACAGGATCGGTACATCCGAACATCACACCTGCGGGACAGGTACAGGATGGCAACAACAACTGCCTGAGTTACACTAGGAACGCACAATCCCTCCATCAGTGCTCAGACTGTCCGCAATTGGCTGAGAGAAGCTGGACTGAGGGCTTGTAGGCCTGTTGTAAGGCAGGTCCTCACCAGACATCACCGGAAACAACGTCGCCTATGGGCACAAACCCACCGTTGCTGGACCAGACAGGACTGGCAAAAAGTGCTCTTCACTGACGAGTCACGGTTTTGTCTCACCAAGGTTGATGGTCGGATTTGCGTTTATTGTCGAAGGAATGAACGTTACACAGAGGCCTGTACTCTGGAGCGGGATTGATTTGGAGGTGGAGGGTCCGTCATGGTCTGGGGCGGTGTGTCACAGCATCATCAGACTGAGTTTGTTGTCATTGCAGGCAATCTCAACGCTGTGCGTTACAGGGAAGACATCCTCCTCCCTCATGCGGTGCCCTTCCTGCAGGCTCATCCTGACATGACCCTCCAGCATGACAATGCCACCAGCCATACTGTTCGTTCTGTGCGTGATTTCCTGCAAGACAGGAATGTCAGTGTTCTGCCATGGCTAGCGAAGATCCCGGATCTCAATCCCATTGAGCACGTCTGGGACCTGTTGGATCCGAAGATGAGGGCTAAGGCCATTCTCCCGAGAAATGTCTGGGAACTTGCAGGGGCCTTGGTGGAAGAGTGGGGTAACGTCTCACAGCAAGAACTGGCAAATCTGGTGCCGTCCATGAGGAGGAGATGCACTGCAGTACTTAATGCAGCTGGTGGTCACACCAGGTACTGACTGTTACTTTTGATTTTGTCCCCTCCTTTGTTCAGGGACACAATTTATGTTAGTCACATGGCTGTGGAACTTGTTCAGTTTATGTCTCAGTTGTTGAATCTTATGTTCATACAAATATTTACACGTTTAGTTTGCGGAAAATAGATGCAGTTGACAGTGAGATGACGTTTCTTTTTTTGTTGAGTTTATATATGGTGTCATTTCATGGGGCTTTGAATAATATGGAGTGTTCCTGGCCTTTTACTCCACCCATTCCATCAGCGACAATGTGAATCACTGTATATGGAATACATATTGGATTATAGAACAAAAACTATTCTGGGTGCCGCAGTAAAAGTATTGTAGGGAATACTCATTAGGGTCTGTGCCTTCAGAAAGTATTCATACCCTTTGACTTATTCCACATGTTGTTGTGTTACAGCCTGAATTCAAAATGTATTGCATGTATTTATTTTTCTCACCCATCTATACACACAATACCCCATTATGACAAAGTGAAGAAATGTTTTCAGAAATGTTTGAAAATGTATTGAAAATGAAATACAAAAATATCACATTTACATAAGTATTCACACCCCTGAGTCAAGACCTGTGAGTCTTTCTGGGTAAGTCTCTAAGAGCTTTGCACACCGGGATTGTACAATAATTACACATTATTATTTTTTTAATTCGTCAAGTTCTGTCAGGTTTGTTCTTTATCATTGCTAGACAGACATTTTAAAGTCTTGGCATAGATTTTCAATCCGATTTAAGTCAAAACTTTAACTAGGCCTCTCAGGAACATTCGATGTCGTCTTGGTAAGCAACTCCAGTGTATATTTGGCCTTGTGTTTTAGGTTGTTGTCCTGCTGAAAGGTGAATTTGTCTTCCGGTGTCTATTGGAAAGCAGACTGAGTGAAAAAAAGAAAATGGACAGCAGACTGGACAAGGTATTCCACTAGGATTTTGTGTGTGCTTAGCTCTATTTTGTTTCTTTTTATCTACCATGCTTGAAAATATAAAGAACGGTACTCAGTGATGTGTTGTTGGATTTTCCCCAACATAATGCTTTGTATTCAGGACATAAAGTTGATTTCTTTGCCCCATTTTTTGCAATTTTACCTCAGTGACTTACAAGATGCATGTTTTGGAATATTTGTATTCTTTTTACTCTACCATTTAGGTTAGTATTGTGGAGTAACTACAATGTTGTTGATCCATCCCCAGTTTTTTTCTATCACAACCATTAAACTCTGTAACAGTTTTAAAGTCACCATTGGCCTCATGGTGAAACCCCTGAGTGGTTTCCTTCCTCTCTGGCAACTGAGTTAGGAGGATGCCTGTATCTTAGTGACTGGGTGTATTGATACACCATCCCAAGTGTAATGAATAACTTCACCATGCTCAAAGGGATATTCAATGACTCCTCCCATCTACAAATAGGTGTCCTTCTTTGCGAGGCAATGGAAAAACTCCCTGGTCTTTGTGGTTGAAACAGTGTTTGAAATTCACTGCTCGACTGAGGGACCAAACAGAAAATTGTATGTGTGGGGTACAGAGATGATGTAGTCATTCAACATGTTAAACACTATTGTTGTCCATGCAACTTACTATGTGACTTGTATAGGCTTGCCATAACAAAGGGGTTGATACTTATTGACTCAAGACATTTCAGGGTTTATTATAATGTTTTTATATATATATTTTTTTTACATAATTCCACTTGACATTATGAGGTATTGTGTGTAAGCCAGTGACACAAAATCTCAATTTAATCCATACAGAGTGTTGCTGGCCTTTTACTCCACCCATTCCACTGGACACTATATGGTACAAATATAGCACTGAACAGGAAATACGATTATCTGTGCCGAGTGAGGTGGGGAGTCCTAACCTAAGTAGGGTCTGTAGAATCTATATATGGTGGTATTTCTTGGAGGACTGATGTCTATATGCCCAGCAACACTTTCTACTCCACCCACTCCATTGGTCCTAAAGCAATACACTATAGGCCTATACACTGAGTATACAAAACATTAAGAACACCTGCTCTTTCCATAGCATAGACTGACTAGGTGAATCCAGGTGAAAGCTATGATCCCTTATTGATGTCACTTGTTAAATCTATTTCAATCAGTGTAAATGAAAGGGAGGAGTCAGGTTAAAGAAGGATCTTTTAAGCCTTGAGACAATTAGGCCTACTCATGAGTACTTCTTTAACTACCTACCACTACTTTCTGAATGAACCCTCTCCCATTTGTCAGGAGTCAACTTAAACACAATTATTTGGAGTGGTAAGCCTGAACCCTCCAAAACTTCCATCATCTGACAAAACACATTTCAGTGTATCCTTGTTTTTTCGACGTCAAATTCTCCAGTTACATGCTGCTCACCTGATTCAGTTGTCATAGAGCTTACGATTTCCTCATCTGATAAACCTCTACCACAACGTTCTGTCTCTAAGTGGCAGTATTCATTCCCAATATCTTGGGTGTCTGAAATTTGATTGGGCTGCACACCTGACACTCCATCATATGAACTATTTTGCTACATCAGGATGAAGATCAGAAGCAGGTTCTTTATCCTATAAAGAGTGTACATTTTGCATATTAAATTGGCAGTCTGAGGGTCTTCTCTGAGAAGTTGACATTCCCTCATTTAAACTCTACATGCAATAGATTTTTGTACCTGAGCTTTATTTATATTCTCTGTTTGCACAATTTTGTTTAATTTCACTTTGTCACCAGCAATAGAATTTATAAATGTTACCTCTATTTTTGTCCCATATATTCAGAAGATTTTGTGACCCTACATTTAGTGGCAATGGGTTTTTCCAAGTGGCCATTGCAAAGTTTTGGCAACTTCCTCTTAAAATTGTAAATCACATTTTTCATGCTGCTGCATAACATAATGCATTGCCATTGAAATAGCGTGGTAATCCAAGCATTTTGTTTTGTAACTTTTTGTTGTTGTTGTGATTCTTAACTTTCTGATCCTCCCCAACATCCCTGCCACCCCCATACAATTTAGATTTCAGATTTGGTGGTTCAACAGCATTATTTTCATATATCATCTGTTGTGTCAAATTATTATGATCTATGCATTTATCAGTACTGTCAACCCCACAGTTAACTCTATCACCACAGACAACAGCATCAGTATCAGTAGTCAACTCCACAGTTAACTCTATCACCACAGATAACAGCGTCACTATCAGTACAGTCAACTCCTACTATAGCACTAGGTCCACCCTTTACCTCCACCCATTACCAGTCCCTCCACAGATATATTGAATTGTTTGGACAAATCAAAAACAAATTCAGAAAAAGCCTTTGACTCGCTCTCTAAAGTGTCACAGCCATTGGTTAGGCAGCACAAAAAGTTTACATCAGCAAGAGCAGGGCAGGCCAGGGCTCATGATTGAGATATCCATTGCAGTGTGTAATATTAGTCTAGCCTAGTTTTATTTACACCATCCCAGCAGTGCAAAAACTCTGAAAGGAAGTACTTTTTTTTAGTAAGAACATTACAGACACACAAATATCATACCCCCAAGACATGCTAACCTCTCACCATTACAATAACATGGGAGGTTAGCATTTTGGGGAGGATATGACATTTGTGCACCTGTAACTTTCTCACTCACCGTTATTCACAATTCATTCAGGACTATCTGTAAGTGTTTAGAAACATTATATTCTAACTTACAATAAAAGTGAGTCCAAAAATCACAAAATACATGATTTACCATTCATTTCTATTGGTCACAAAATAATGTGAACCAAAACAAACAGCAAATGCATCCAACAAGTTTATAGAGTCACAAGCTTGATGTAATCATTGCGTGCTAGGAATATGGGACCAAATACTAAACTTTTGACCACTTTAATACACAAGTGAATTTGTCCAAATACTTTTGGTCCGCTAAAATAGAGGTTCTATGTACTGCTGTAATTTCTAAACGGTTCACCCGATATGGAAAATACCCTCAAATTAAATCTGACAGTCTGCACTTTAACGCCATAGTCATTGTACCATTTCAAAGTGCTGGAGTACACAGCCAAAACAACAACAAATGTATCACTGTCCCAATACTTTTGGAGCTCGCTGTAGATTCTACAGACCCTACTGCAGGTTCCCCCCGACCATCCCTTTAAGAAAAAAATGGCCCCGCGGATGAATCTAATTAATGATCCCTGTCCTAGTGAGTAATCCCAACCACACTTTTACTTTGGCACCTAGAATAGTTTTCTCTCTAGGCCTATAGTGTATTGCATTGAGACCAATGGAGTGGGTGGAGTAGAAAGTGTTTCCTGGGCATATAGACATCAGTCCCCCATGAAATAACACCATATATAGATTCTACAGATTTTACTATGTACTTCCCAGCCCATTTTTACATCGGCACAAATAATAGTTTTTCCTGTATAGTTCTATATTTGTACCGTATAGTGACCAGGCACCCCATTTTAAACTGTTTGACCACAGCAAAGGCCCCTTGAAATGACACCATATAGATTCTACAGACCCTCCTGAGTATTCCCAATCCCACTTTTACATCAGCACATAGAATATTTTTTTTAATAAGACAACATGTAATTTGTAGGCCTACAGTGTATTGTATTGGGACCAATGAAATGGGTGGAGTAGAAAGGTCTGCTGGCTATTTTGACCACAGTTATCCAGGAACTACACCATATAGACTCTAGCGCTAGATCAATCGGGTCTGTAGAATGTTATCTTCTTTACATTAATTTACTTAAGCTACAACCATTTCTCAATGTGCTCCACCTTATAATATGATTTATTATATATAAAGTAGTAATTCTCTTTAGCTGAGAATGTATTTTTTTTTTGTGCACTGTGAAAATTTGCAAAAAAATATAGATTTTAGATTATACACATAGTGTTTTACTACAGACGTTTATTTTGAAGGCAAAATCGGAAAACAGGAAGTCTTAATTTTGCTACCTGGACACTAAGGTTGCTGCAATGCGCGCTCTTGGTGGTGCACGAGTAAACACATTTTCCCTATCGCCACCTGCTGGAGTGGAGTGCGAAAAGGTCAGTTAGGCCTCTGAAAAGAGTCAGGGCGGTCGGGATCATTGAGCTATAATAAGGTCGGGACCCAGTGACAAACCCCGTCACTAATTAATTTACCACAAACACAAAGTCTTTCTACGCTTATAACGTTAGGTTACAAAGTCATAAACCCCGCCCATACTGTTGTTGCCGCACAGACAGGATCTCTGAGAAGCCAGCAAGAATAAGCAAGACCTAACAAGAATAAAACCGTGACCTTGGCGATTATCCTTCTAAATAATAGTCCCGCAATGAAGATGGTAAAACGTAATCCAAAATGTAGAAATTCGTAACATTTTATCAGTGGTGGAAAAAGTGCCCAATTGTCATGCTTGAGTAAAAGTAAAGATACCTTAATAGAAAATGACTAAAGTAAAAGTGAAAGTCACCCAGTAAAATACTATTTGAGTAAAAGTATTTGGTTTTAAATATACTTAAGTATCAAAAGTAAAAGTACAAGTATAAATAATTTCACATTCCTTATATTAAGCAAAGCAGATGGCATGATTTTCATATCTATGGATAGCCAGGGGCACACTACAACACTCAGACATAATTTACAAACAAAACATTTCGTTTGAGTCTGCCAGATCAGAGGCAATAGGGATGGCCAGAGATGTTTTCTTGATAAATGTGTGAATTGGACCATTTTCCTGTCCTGCTTAGCATTCGAAATGGAACGACTACTTTTGGGTGTCAGGGAAAATGTATGGAGTAAAAAGTACATTGTTTTCTTTAGTAAAGTAGTGAAGTAAAAGTAGTCAAAAATATAAATAGTAAAGTACAGATACCCCAAAAAACTACTTAAGTAGTACTTGAAAGTATTTTTACTTAAGTACTTTACACCACTGCATTTTATTTATGTTAGCAGACTTAGAATTAAATTTAACAATATCAAAAAAGAAAAATAGATATTAGCCTTAATAACACAAATAATATTATTGAAAGTAATGATTACTAAATAAAAAAATACTTAAGCTCTGAGCTCCAACAGTGCAGGTGTAAATGAAACAATAATACAAATAATAATATAATCTATACAATACAATAATATATACAACCAGATAGTTATGGTTACAACATTAATACAAATAGTAAAACATGATTTATAAGGCTACTATGAATAATAATAGTAATAACAATGTTAATAATATTATTATCATTATCATCATCATTATCACTATTATTATTATAATCATCTTTAGAAAAACCTTTTAAATCCCATTTTTATTTAGCCCATTCATATTTCGGGCCAATCAGTATAAATCCAATAGTTTTTTCATGTTGGCCCGTACATATTGCACCATGCACAATTTTCTGTATGATGTGTCGCAAAATGAGTATCTTCTGGGTGTAAACTCTGTGGATTTGGAAACTACAAGTACTTCAGAGTAGAATGGACCTCCCTTTTACTGTGACCCAATGTACAGGAATTATGTACAGTTTACAGTGTAATAAATTATACATACACAAACAAAAAACATTGTCGATTTAGATTTGAAAAAAAATACTAAATAAATAAAATTGTATTGGTCACATACACATATTAAGCAGATTTTATTGCGGGTGTAGTGAAAATGCTTGTGTTCCTAGCTCCAACAGTGCAGTAATATCTAACAATACACAACAATACACACAAATCTAAAAGTAAAAGAGTGGAACTAAGAAATATCAGGATGAGCAATGTCTAAATATCTAAGTATAAATATTATGGACAGTATGTGGATAGAATATGTAGTATATCTAAAGAATACATAGGATAAAATAGTGTACAGTATGTTCAGCAATAGTCGAATAGGATGGGCTTGACTAGAATACAGTATCAACATATGAAATGGGTAAAATCACAATTTCTTATGGAAATACTTTTAATTATTCTGTGTGCTAACTAGTATAAAACATATCGATACTTGTGAACATTCTCTTTTCGCCCTAATTATTAATTTACAACGTATACAGGACGGTGCTCTTATTCTGAAGGATTCCAACGATTCGAAACCAGGAAGTACTTAGTTATTCTTGCCTGCTTCGTAGCGGTATGGAGATCTAAAGCAACACAGCTAGCTAATCATCTTGAATTGTCTAAACATGTCTCAAATACATTTATTGAGGGTTTTTCTGAACGATAGATTAACAGCTGCTGCTGAGGAGATATTCGGGGTCGTTGAAAAAACGGTAGCAGAGTATCAGGAGGAAGTCGTCCGTCTACAGAGGCTGCTCGACATTGTTCTTCAACCTGAGATAAACATGCCCAGAGCAGGTAGGCTAACTATAGCACAACTCGGCGGAAAATCTGTCTACCTCCAGCAGGTGGCGTTTTTTCGTTGTTTCGCCCACTGTTTTTATGTGTATAACTCACATCGGAGAGTTCAATCGTAATCCTTTGCTCAGGTATAACACGTTACAGGTCACACCATCCAAATCAGACACTCATAATGCACCTGCTTTATATATCCTAGATAGGTGCCCCACTAGCCCCATCTCTGGGTTGGCATTTTGCCCATTATCTTAACATCCTCCTTTTCATATATAATTAGCTTAAGCACGTTTTTAATACCACAGTGAAAATACCTATTTACATTATCACTGCCCTTTTTTATAAATGTTTATTTAAGATAAAAAATAATTGTCCATCTCTTAACACCGCAGGGGCGGTCTTACGTTAGCCCTTGTCCTAGTGTGCTGCACTGGTTCCATATTGGGCACCTCTGGGACGTTGGGCACCTCTGGGATCCTCAGGTCCTCTCCTGGCACGTTGGGCACCTTTGGGAGCCTCAGGGCCTCTCCTTCCTCTTCTTCTACAGCCTCCTGAAATTGTGGAGGCACGGTCGGCAGAGATAACTGCCCTGGTGGGGTCTTCCCCGTCTCCTCATTATGAGTCCTGCCCACACCATCCAGAGGATGCTGTGCCCCATGCTCTCCTCGACAGATTTTTACCTTGTCAGCTCGGGGATTTGAACTTGCAACCCTCCGGTTACAAGTCCAACGCTCTAACCACTAGGCTGGTTTTTCCACCACAACCATGTTGCTTATCCACGTAGTAGGTTTGGTGACCTTCGTAATGACACCCTGTTCCTCCATTGAATCAACAGCCTTTAGTATCTTTTCCTTCAGTGGAATGGGGATTCGACGGGGAAGCTGTTGAACTGGTCTAACAGACTCATCCATCACCTGGCAAAGCCCCCATCCCTTCAAAAACGTCCTCAAACTGTTTCAGTATTGCCTCTGAGGTGTTCAAGTCTGATGGGACCTTTTGTTTTTCTTTAGTGCTGACATGATGAACGACATGTTGGTGGTTTAGCTGTAGCAACTTACACTTTTCACACATTTCTGCTGAAAGCAGAGGCTTTTGCAAGGTTTTCACCGCTTGGAACTTTAGCACGTTTCTCCATCATGATTGGCTTGTAGTTCACACTCCCCTACTGGTGTAATAACCGCAAAATCTTTATTTTTTTCACCGAATTTGCATATAACCCCATATGCTGGGCATTTGGCTCTCGAGTATGTTGATCCAGAGTACATGCACCCTTCTTTAGTATTTTTCTGCCTTAGATCACTGTCCGATGAATTATGTTTCCATTTTCTATCGACATGGTCTCTGTATTTGTTCTGAGTGGCATAATTGACAGATTCAGCCTGTTCAGGGACAGTGTTCATCTTTTTGATTGCTCTGCATATATCTATGGCTTTAGTCAGCGTAAGTTGTGGTTGGCGCAGCATACTTGCTCTTACTCTATCTTTACAGCCAGGGGAGGAAAATAGGTTTATTCAAAGATAACAAATCATGCGGGGAGGTAGATGTTCATGCTCCCATGTCCTCTGTGATTCTCTCCTGTGATTCTCTCCACAGAACAAAGGGGCAGGATGTAGTTTTAGAACCTAGCCCTAGCCTGTGGTTGACAATTAGAATTCCTTGCAATAAAACTATAACAAGTATCCTATTTCAGGTTGGACCAATAACAAAGTGCAACACGCAGTTATGAGTTCGGACTGACATTCCTAACAGATGTTGAACTGAAAACCAACTATTTCCATTGATAATTAGTACTCTATTGACTCTCGTCCTCTGCGTTGTTTATTTATCTTCTCACACAGCCAACAGCCAATCACAAGCCTGTCTCTGATCACATGAAATCACATGAATCCGACAATTGACGCAACCTCACAACATTGACCAGACGTCTCTGCTTGAGTTTGTTCACATGTTAAAAATGAATCTTTCATAAATCACATTACAGGTGGGTTCAAAATGTCTTTATAAAACGTCAAGGATTTGTTCTATCCTCTTCCCCCAGATGTAGGTGATGCTGAAGCATATGGCACACTCTTCCAATAACACTGAGCAGTGTTGCCACTCACATGCAGTTTTTTTTATCTAAGCAAGGAGTTTTTGTATGGAGATCAATGAGAGAGTGCTGAATTTGGTCATCAACAAAAAATGTATGGCTTATTTTCTACTTGAGGATTGTATGATCGACTAGAAGTTTCATAATGCTTCATTTTTTATTGGAGTTGTCTTGAGATGGCTTTGCATATTCATAGTTGAGGCTAGTAGCATAGCATCTATCTCCATTGAATACAAGCGGTTGACGTCAACAACCCTCATTGAATATTCAAAACAGTATTACAGTAATGAGATGTATCCACTAAAGGTCGACCGGTTAATCGGCATGGCCGATTAATTAGGGCCAATTTCAAGTTTTCATAACAATCGGTAATTGGCATTTTTGGACGCCAATTATGTCCGATTACATTGCATTCCACGAGGAAACTGCGTGGCAGGCTGACCACCTGTTATGCGAGTGCAGCTAAGTTGCTAGCTAGCATTAAACTTATCTTATAAAAAACAATCAATCTTCACATAGTCACTATTTAACTACACATGGTTGATCATATTACTAGGTTAACTAGCTTGTCCTGCGTTGCATATAATCAATGCGGTGCCTGTTAATTTATCATCGAATCACAGCCTACTTCTCAAACGGGTGATGATTTAACAAAAGCACAATCGTTGCACGAATGTACCTAACCATAAACATCAATGCCTTTCTTAAAATCAATACACAGAAGTATATATTTTTTAAACCTGCATATTTAGTTAAAATAAATTAATGTTAGCAGGCAATATTAACTAGGGAAATTGTGTTACTTTTCTTGCTTTCATTGCACGCAGTCAGGGTATATGCAACAGTTTGGGCAACCTGGCTCATTGCAAACTAATTTGCCAGAATTTTACACAATTATGACATAACATTGAAGGTTGTGCAATGTAACAGTAATATTTAGACTTAGGGTTGCCACCCGTTCTATAAAATACAAAACGGTTCCGTATTTCACTGAAAGAATAAACATTCTGTTTTCAAAATTATAGTTTCCGGATTTGACCATATTAATGACCAAAGGCGCGTATTTCTGTGTTTATTATAATTAAGTCTATGATTTGATATTTGATAGAGCAGTCTGACTGAGCGGTGGTAGGCAGCAGCAGGCTCAAAAGCATTCATTCAAACAGAACTTTACTGGGTCTGCCAGCAGCTCTTAGCAATGCTTGATTCACAGCTCTGTTTATTACTTCAAGCCTATCAACTCCTGAGATTAGGCTGGCAATACTATAGTGCCTATTAGAACATCCAACATTCAAAGGTATATGAAATACAAATGGTATATAGAATAAATAGTCGACGCGTCATAATTCCTATAATAACTACAACCTAAAACTTAACTGGGAATATTGAACCACCAGCTTTCATATGTTCTCATGTTCTGAGCAAGGAACTTAAACGGTAGCTTTTTTACATGGCACAAATTGCACTTTTACTTTCTTCTCCAACACTGTGTTTTTGCATTATTTAAACCAAATTGAACATGTTTCATTATTTATTTGAGACTAAATAGATTTTATTTATGTATTATATTAAGTTAAAAGTGTTCATTCAGTATTGTTGTAATTGTCATTATTACAAATATATAATATATATAAAAATCGTCCGATTAATCGGTATCGGCTTTTTTGGTCCTCCAATAATTGAAAAATCATAATCAGTCGACCTCTAGTATCCACCAATCCAAATAATGGATAAGCGGAAGCTAGACAGCCCGCAGTGCCGCTTTGTGGACAACGACTCCCATTGTTAGGGCGGAGAGATGTATCTTGTCAGTGCTGTTGTGAAGGAAGTTGTCTTCTTTTACTTTGACATTGCGTTAGCGGATCGCATCCATTTTTTTATGTGCATACACCACCATCTACTGTACTGGAGTGTGAGGACAGTCATGACCTACCTACATAAAATTTTCTTCATCAACAAGTCCTGTTCCTCTAAAAAGGTGAAATGGAGCCCTAAACACTACCCCCAAACCCCAACCCCGTCCAGCCTCTCTGACCCTTTCACACAATCTCATGCAATTTACAAAAAGGTCAACACATGCTCCACTGTTTCCTCCACTAAATGCTCATCACACAGACCTGTTTAATGTCTCACTATCATCCACAACGTAGCATTCAAACCTGTGTGCCCAAACCGTAGTCTACTCCACACAACTTCCTCTGTCCTACATCCCATACTCCCCACCTCTTCCTTTACTGACCGGTGCACGCACGCCTACCCTTACTACTAGCTCCGCAATTGCGTCACACCCTCCATACGGAGCCTCCAATCACATTTTCTTATCAAGCATAAATAGGATTTTTAGGAGCCAAACTTTACCATTACTCTTTAAGGTCCAAAAATCTTGTTATTTTCAGAGGTAGACCGACTCTGGCAGCCAAATCAGCCAAATACTCTATCTAAATGTGAATCGATTCTCAATCGCGAAACTGTTCTAGAAACATAAAGCCCTTTACTTTCATATCACATCAAAATAATTTCACAAATGCAAAACTTACCCACTTACTGTACACTGTTTTAACCTGCTTTATCACAGTTGCAGCCGACTATTTTTCAGTGACATCACATTTCTGGCGGTCTGCTTCCGTTCCACACAGCATGCTAGATAGCTAATTAGCACAGGTGGTCCCTCTGTCTTCCGTAAACAAGTGCTGTAACATGGAGATATGGCCGTGTGGGAACACTAACCCTAAACCCATAAAGGTGTGTATCAATTTAACCTTTTTTGTTTTTTGAAAATGATTTCTTGCTAATATGAAAGATAAGGCCCTCATGCTTCCATAACCGTACCGCAAGCGATGTTAATGTTCAGACCGAGGGTCAGGGCACTTAACAAAACTCCACCGTACAGAAGACGCCTTCTTCCAATGACTCTTATATGTAATCAGAGAGGAAGAGGCGAAAGCAGAGGGATAACTGGGCCCAAAATGGCTCACCAAGCGAGGAGTTTTATATGGAGGTCAATAAGAGTGTTGAATATGGTTAACAAAAAAATAAATGGCTTATTTGCTACGTGTGTCTTATTTGATCGAATAGAAGTTTTGTAATGATTAGGTTGTTACAAGTGTACTGATATAAGTAGGACACGACATCCCAGCAACTTTGAGAGAAAACTCTATCAGAGTTGTGCCTAGTCGTCACTAGTTACCACAGCCACAAAGTCATAAACCCCACCTATTTCTACAATGTATCTTCTTAAAATGGGATTTTAAATCTAACCTTAACCATACTGCTAACCTTATGCTGAACCATTTTTACTTTGTGACTGTGGTAAGTAGTGGAAACAGTTGTGCCTGTTGTTCATACGTGTATCTGCCCTCTCATTAGCTAGAATGGTCCCATCTGCTCTTGCCCCCTCCTGACTGCCTTCCGTTTTTGAAGATTATTATTTTTTTTTTTTCATTGTTAGAGCGGCCAGTTTATTTACACCTTAGCCAAATACATTTAAACTCAGTTTTTCACAATTCCTGACATTGAATCCTAGTTAAAATTCCCTGTTTTAGGTCAGTTATAATCACCACTTTATTTTAAGAATGTGAAATGCCATAATAATAGTAGAGAGAATGATTTATTTCAGCTTTTATTTCTTGTGGGTCAGAAGTTTACATACACTCAATTAGTATTTGGTAGCATTGCCATTCAATTGTTTAACTTAGGTCAAAAGTTTCGGGTAGCCTTCCACAAGCTTCCCACAATAAGTTGGGTGAATTTTGGCCCATTCCTCCTGACAGAGCTGGTGTAACTGAGTCAGGTTTGTAGGCCTCCTTGCTTGCACACGCTTTTTCAGTTCTGCCCACAAATGTTCTATAGGATTGAGGTCAGGGCTTTGTGATGGCCACTCCAATACCTTGACTTTGTTGTCCTTAAGCCATTTTGCCACAACTTTGGAAGAATACTTGGGGTCATTGTCCGTTTGGAAGACCCATTTGCGACCAAGCTTTAACTTCCTGACTGATGTCTTGAGATGTTGCTTCAATATATCCACATAATTTTCCTTCCTCATGATGTCATCTATTTTGTGAAGTGCACCAGTCCCTCCTGCAGCAAAGCACCCCCACAACATGATGCTGCCCCCCCTGTGCTTCACGGTTGGGATGGTGTTCTTCGGCTTGCAAGCCTCCCCCTTTTCCCTCCAAACATAACGATGGTCATAATGGCCAAACAGTTCTATTTTGTTTTTCTCCAAAAAGTATGATCTTTGTCCCCATGTGCAGTTGCAAACCGTAGTCTGGCTTTTTTTATGGCGGTTATAGAGCAGTGGCTTCTTCCTTGCTGAGCGGCCTTTCAGGTTATGTCGATATAGGACTTGTTTTACTGTGGATATAGATACTTTTGTACCTGTTTCCTCCAGCATCTTCACAAGGTCCTTTTGCTGTTGTTCTGGGATTGATTTGCACTTTTCGCACCAAGTACGTTCATCTCTAGGAGACAGAAGGCGTCTCCTTCCTGAGCAGTATGAAAGCTGCATGGTCCCAAGGTGTTTATACTTGATTTTATGTCGAGTGTGCTCGATTTTATACACCTGTCAGCAACAGTGTGACTGAAATAGCCGAATCCACTAATTTGAAGGAGTGTCCACATACTTTTGTATATATAGTGTATTACCTCAAGTGCACAGGAGGTTGGTGGCAACTTAACTGGGGAGGACAGGTTTGTGGTAATGGCTGGAGCAAAATAAGTGGAATGGTATTGTTGTGGAAATTCTTACACAGGGACACTCAAAGTAAATCTTAAATGAGTCATTGTTTATTATCAGCGCGCTGGAGAGGTTCCAACAAACTTGATGCACCATAGTGAACGTCTGTCAGGAGCTCTAATGGGGCAGTCCCGTTAGTTCTCTTATATACTGCAGACAAGTCATTTATGCATGATTTGGCTTATTCATAATTCATTCATCATTAACATTTGCTTCATTCATGTGACCAGCAATACCGGGTCATGCATGTGAAAGACCAATACCTCACGAGGCTTCTTCTCTAAGCTGAGACCTTGAAACTGAGATATCATTCGTTCTCAAAACAAGGGTCTGGGCGTACTGCCGAATTGCAGATACTGAAAGTGAGGGTTCGTTCAGTCACAGTTATTAGAAAAGCACAAACATAACATTTTCCATCACAGTAGCCAATACATCACACAGTTTCCATGTTTTTGCTGCCATTCCATTCACTCCATTCCAGACATTATTATGAGCCGTCCTCCCCACAGCAGCCCACTGCTCAACTACCTCGTCCCCCTGCACATTGACTCGGTATCGGTACTCCTTGTATATAGACTCATTATTTTACCATTTCATTTTTTATTTAGCTAATTCTTCTTACTTTTTAATTCTTCATTATTGGGAAGGGCTCTTAAGTAAGCATTTCACGGTAAAGTCTACACCTGTTGTATTCGGCACATGTAAAATTTGATTTGATTTGTGTAATGGAACTGAGAGTCATGATCAAGGGCTAGGGCATCAGAGAGAAAATGTTGCAGTTTTAAAGTAAATTTCCTGCAATTCTACACAGTTTGCCTTGAGGTAAAGAGAACATTTTGCAGTTTTAAAGCAAATTTCTTTCAAGTTTACACATTTTGCCATGGAGCAGAAATAAAATGTTGCTGTTTAAAAGCTCAAATTACAGTGCATCATGTTAAAAAAATTGGGGGGGGAATACAAGAAGAATTGAGTAAAATAAATGTATAATTGATGGAGTACTGTGGATACCAATATCCATGTGAGTCTCCCAGGCCCTAACTCGCTAAATATGATAGTATCTTCTGGCCAGAGTTTTGTTAAGAGCCCCAACGCTTGTTCTGACCACTAAAACGCGGGACAGTTTTGGAAACATTAGTAACGTATCACAGAGAAATAGTAGGAAAAAAAAGTTTAATTACTACACACCTTTTTATAGGATTAGGGTTCCCACACTGCCATATTTCCATGTTACAGCGCTTGTTTACAGAAAACAGACAGAATAGAGAGGCGTGCCTGTGCTAATTTGCTATGTGCAAGTCCGAACACCTGTGTGTAAATGGAAGACAGACACCACAAAAGTCTTGTCACTGAAAAATGCTGTTGGCTGCAACTGTGTAAAGTCCGGTTAAAACAGTGTACAGTCTCTGTATATTTTTCATATGTGAAATTATTTTGATGTGATGTGAAAGTAAGGGGCTTTGTTTCTAGAACTATACCACAATTAAAAATCTAATCAAATTTGATTGGTCGCATACACATATTTTGCAGATGTTATCGCAGGTGCAGCTAGCTGTTTCTAGCTCCAATAGTGCAGAAATACCTAAAAATACAAAACAATACACACAAATCAACAACAATAAAGAAATTAAGAAATATCAGGACGAGCAATGTCATAGTTCAGAATATAAATATACATGTATATAATGTTGTGTATAGACATTATGGACAGTATATGAATAGAAAATGTAGTTATATAAGATGAGCCTTGAATAGAATACAGTATATACATATGAAGTGGGTAAAACAGTATGCATTACATTATTAAACTGGCTATGTACATAGGGCAGCAGTCTCTACAGTGCAGGGTAGAGTACCAGGTGGTAGCCGGCTAGTAACAGTGACTAAGCTACTGGGTGGAGGCCGGCTAGTAGTGACTATTTAACAGTCTGATGGCTTGAAGATAGAAGCAGTTTTTTAGTGTCTTGGTCCTGTCTCTGCCTTCTAGATGGTAGCAGGGTGAACAGGCCGTGGTTCAGGTGGCTGAGGTCCTTGAAGATCTTCTTGGCCTTCCTATGACACCGGGTGCTGTAGATGTCCTGGAGGGCAGGCAGTGTGCCCCCGGTGATGCGTTGGGTTGACCGCACGACCCACTGGAGAGCCCTGCTGTTTCGGATGGTGCAATTGCTATACCAGGCGGTGATACAGCCTGACAGGATTCTCTCAATGGTGCATCTGTAGAAGTTCATAAGGGTCTTAGGGGCCAAGCTCAATTTCTTTAAGCCTTCTGAGGTTTAAGAGGCGCTGTTGCACCTTGTTTGCCACACTTTCTGTGTGAAGGGACCATTTCAGGTTGTCAGTGATATACACGCAGAGGAACTTTAAGCTTTTGACCCTCTCCACTGCAGCTCTGTCGACGTGGATGGGGGTGTGCTCTCTCTGCTGTCTCCTATAGTCCACGATCAGCTCCTTTGTTTTGTTGACGTTGAGAGAGACGTTATTTTCCTGGCACCACTCCACCAGGGCCCTCATTTCCTCCATGTAGGCTGTCTTGTCGTTATTGGTAATCTGCATACTTGATGATTGAGTTGGAGACGTGCGTGGCCATGCAGTCATGGGACTACTGTGGGGCCCCCATGTTGAGGATCAGCGTAGCAGAGGTGTTTTTGCCTACCACCACCTAGGGTCGGCCCGTTAGGAAGTCCAGGACCCAGTTGCACAGGGTGTGGTTCAGGCCCAGGGCCCCCGAGCTTGGAGGGCATTATAGTGTTGAAGGCTGAGCTGTAGTCGTTGAACAGAATTCTAACATAGTTATTCCTCTTGTCCAGATGGGATAGGGCAGTGTGATCCGTGGATCTGTTGGGACGGTATGCAAATTGTAGTGGGTCTAGGCTGTCGAGTAAGGTGGAGGTGATATGATCCTTAACTAGCCTCTCAAAGCACTTCTTGATGACAGAAGTGAGTGCTATGGGGCGGTAGTCATTTAGTTCAGTTACCTTTGCTTTCTTGGGTACAGGAACAATGGTGGACCTCTTGAAGCAAGTGGGGACAACAGACTGGGATAGGGAAAGATTCAATATGTTTGTAAACACTTCAGCCAGCAGGTCTGCACATGCTCGGAGGACGCTGCTTTGTTAACATTCTCTGTTTCACAATATACTGTCCACGTCTTTACAGCCAGGGGGGGTCTCCGTACATCACACGGACAGGAAGAAAGAACTCTCTGGGGAAAAAGAAAGGTGGAGGTGTATGTTTCATGATTAACTACTCATTGTGTGTTTGGTTAACGTACAGGAACTGAATTGTTTGTTCTCCCTACCTGGAATGCCTCACCATCAATTGCCGACCGCATTACCTCGAGAGAGTTCTCTTCGGTCATCGTCACGACCATGTATATTCACATTTAGATGGAATATTTGGCTGTTTTGGCTGCCTGAGCCAATTCGCCTCTTAACAGAACATATAAGGTCCTTGGACTATAAGGAGTAACGTTAGGCTCCTTTAGTTCATTATTGAACTACCCAGGCCCATGTTGTGCATCTAAGGGTTAAGAACATAAATTGTGGTTGAATGATATTACATTGTATTGTAATGCACCCTCTAAACTTTTTCCACTGATCCCTTCTCCAATATTCCTAACAAATACAGTTTTATTTCTATTTTGAGATCTGGTTGCGGACTCCATGCAGTGTCAGACCCACATTGGGAACCCCCGGCTAACTCGTTAAGTTTGTCTAGCTCAACCTTCATTTTATAGGACATGTCGAAGATAGTTATTTTTGAGACAAAGTTTAGGATTACAGTTTATATTTGACTAGTAGAAGTTAATTATTGCAGGCGTACCAGACAGGAGGTAGGTCTACATGTCATTAAGTTCTCTGTTTTATCCTTTCTCCTTTCCTCCAGACCTCCAGCAGCGTACTCTCTCTTTCTCTGAAGAGGAGGTTCCCCCTGAGCAGCAGCACTGTGAGCAGGAGTGGAGCCCCAGTCTGGGGCAGGAGGACCCAGAGCCCATACAGATTAAAGAAGAGCAGGAGGAACTCCGAAGCCGTCAGGAGGAAGAGCAGCTTCAAGGGATTGAGGCAAATACCATAGAGTTCATATTCAATCCAGTCTGTGTGAAAAGTGACTGTGATGAAGACCCAACTCAGCCCTCACATCTCTATCAAGCCCAAAGGGAAGGCAACGGAGAGAGAGACACTCTACCCAGTACTACAACTGAAAATATCAAAACAGAACCTGATGGAGAGAACTATAGGGAATCAGAACCAACCGGTGTCTCTCAGTCTTTTTTTGGTGTAAATCCAGACAGTTCTGCAGTTCAGAGTGAAAACAGTCAAAGTGTCAGTGGTATGGAGAAGGGAGGACCTCCACCAGGTTTTAAGTCAGTCAAATCAAGAAGAACAACGATGGTAAAAAAGCAAAGGTCCCATATCAATACCAAGAGTAAGAAATCTACTCAGTTGTCCCTCCTGAAATCACCCAGTCAAAGTCATTCTACTCCTTGTTGTTGTAAGGTGTGTGGCAAGTCTTTTCATCACATGGGCACATTAATTAAACACGTGCAAATTCATACAAAGGACGAAGAAGGTATTTGTGGTGTGTGTGGAAAATGTTTTCAGTCCACAGAAAGTATGAAAGATCATCTCCAAACTCACATTGCAGATAGGTTTTGTTGTCCTGTTTGTGGTAAAGGGTTCACCTTAAACAGTAATCTAAAAAGACACATGAGGAGCCACACAAGAGAGAAACCATATGGCTGTCATTATTGTGGCCAAGGATTCAGCACTGGCAGCACTCTGAATAGACACATTAGGATTCACACAGGGGAGAAGCCATTTTGCTGCCCTGATTGTGGCAAAGCATTCACTCAGAGTGGACATCTAAAAATACACATGAGGACCCACACAGGGGAGAAACCACATAGCTGTCCTGATTGTGGCAAAGGATTCAGCATTGCTAGTAATCTGTCAGTGCACATGAGGATTCACACAGGAGATAAAAGACAAAAGGATTCAGCACTGGCACCAATCTGAATGTGCACAGACTGTACTGAGGGGAGAGACCATATGGATGTCCTCATAGTAGAAATGCATTTCCCAATCAGGTACATTAAATAACAGACACACCAAGGAAGCACTTTAAATGTGTGATACTGGCAGTATTTTTCTAAATGATAGAACTCTGATAAAGTAACATGAAGAACAATCACAAGAGGGAGAAAACAACATGACAGTGTGCTGTTTGGGGAGAGGTCTGGAGACAGAAGATTGAGAGGCACATTGTACAGTGCCTTCAAAAAGTATTCATATGCCTCGACTGATTCCACATTTTGTTGTGTTATAGCCTGAATTCATAATGGCTTAAATAAATAAAAAATACCCTCACACATCTACACACAATGCCCCATAATGATAAAGTGAAAGCTTTTTTTTTTCAGAATAAAATACAGAAATATCTTATTTACATAAGTATTCACACCCGAGTCAATACTTTGTAGATCACCTTTGTCGGCAATTACAGCTTTGAGTCATTATGGGTATGTCTATCTGCTTTGCACATCTTGATGTGGGGATTTTCTCCCATTCTTTCTTCTTCCAAGCTCTGTTAAGTTAGATGGGGAGTAGCGGTGAACAGCAATCTTCAAGTCTTTCCACAGATTTTCAATGGGATTCAAGTCTGGGCATTGGCTGGGCCACTCAAGGACTTTCACATTCTTGTTCTGAAGCCGTTGCTTTGGCTGAATGCTTGGGGTCATTGTCCTGTTTGAAAGTAAATTTTAGCCCCAGTCTAAGGTCATTTGCACTCTGAAACAAGTTCTCATCAAGGATTTGCCTGTATTTGGGCTCCATTCTTTGTTCCATCTATCCTTACCAGTGTCTCAGTCCCTGCTGCTGAAAAGCATCCCCATAGCATGATGCTGCCACCACCATGCTTCACGGTAGGGATGGTGTAAGACGGGTGATGAGCTGTGTCAGGTTCTCCAGACAGCACTTTGCATTCAGGCTAAAGAGTAAATCGGACCACATAATCTTTTGCCTATGCTGTCTTTCACGTGCCTTTTTGCAAACTCCGTGCGTGCTGTCAGGTGCCTTTTTCTCAGGAGTGGCTTCTGAAAGGAATTTTATAATATCTGTAATTACAAAAGTACAATGATTCATGTTTTGCTTTAGCTTGAGATGAAGAATCAGTGGTAGAGACTTTAGGTGCATGAAGAGGTCAACTGTACAAAAATCATATGCCTGTTTGTTGAAACTATACTTTCAGTTCCTGTTGATACTATGTTCCAGTCTTACTTCTGCTAGCACATGATAGCAATAGGAGGAAGAAGGATTGGGAAACTAATTGTAAATAACAATAAGCTGAACTCCGCTTAGCAGAAACATCTTTGTATTTGCAACTATTCATTTATGAGCTTATATGGTATTAAAGTTAAGGGATATCACCCTGGGTGGGGTGAACCTCAGTAGGGGATGAAAAGGGAAAACTGAACTGAGTGTGTTACTTGCAAATTACTGTAAGTGTGTACTCCGGCTTGCAATCCTTATTAAACAAACTAACCTCTGATCAAGGAAGTTTCCCGTGGTCTCTTGTATGAACATAGGGCAGAATTCCCTTGCACTTCCATATAGTCACTCTCCCATAAAGCCCAGATTGGTGAGGTGCCGTAGAGACTTATCCTTCTGGCAGGTTCTCCCATCTCAGCCAAGGAACTCTGTAGTTCTGTCGGAGTGGTCATTGGGTTCTTGGTCACCTCCCTGACCAAGGTCCTTCTTGCCCGGTTTCTCAGTTTGGTCGGACGGCCAGCTCTAGCCAAAGTCAGGGTAGTTCCATATTTTTTCAAATTCCCAATGATTGAGACCACTGTGCTCAATCAAACATTCAACACACTATAAATTGTTTTATACCCTTCCCCAGATATGTCTCCTCACAATCCTGGAGCTCTATGGACAATTCCTTGGACTTAATGGTATAGTTTCTGCTCTGACTGTCAACTGTGGGACCTTATATAGACAGGTATGTTTCTTTCTAAATCATCTCCAAACAATTGAATTGGCCACAGGTGGACTCCAATCAAGTTGTATCGACATCTCAAAGATGATAAAAGGAAATTGGATGCACCTGAGCTCAATTTTGAATGTCATAGCCAAGAGGTGAATATTTATGTAAATTAGATATTAATGTATTTCATTTTCAGTAAATTGTATTATTTTTCTAAAAACATGTTTTCACTTTGTCATAAGAGGGTATTGTGTGTAGATAGGTGAGATTTGTTTTTAATCCATTTTGAATTCAGGCTGTAACAACACAATGTGGTATAAGTCAAGGGGTATGAATACTTTCTGAAGGCATTGTATATTCCACTCTTAGGTGAATAAAATATGACTGAATTACAACTTCAACATAAGAACAATACATCACCTGAAGCAGCCACCACTGTCTAACAGAGCAGTTTGTGGATTTCTGAGCAACAGTAGTCCCTGGTCATTAGTTATAGGATGACAGAAAGACATTTGAAACTGTCCTCCATCTCTAACAACTTCATAACAGATGTAATTTTATGTAAAGGGAAATTCCATGGTAACTCTATGCACAAGGACCACCTTTTAACAATTTCCACAGAGGATTTTACAAAAACACATTTACAGAAAGAACTGCAGATCCAAAGTTTGGTAACAGAATAAAACTGAGTGAGATACCGTAATTCTGTTACCAAATTTGGCATCTGCACAGTATTTGCAGTAAATGTGTTTTTATTTTATTTACTGTGTAAATTGTTAAAAGTAGTCATTTTTCATATAGTTGTATGGTTTGTTAAACTTAGGAAATCAATTGTTTTGGTTTGACATACATTTTAAAGTGAAATAATCGGAGTCTCAGCGTAATTCCGTTACCGTGGAATTGCCCTATAAAGTAGTTTTCGCAATATCAGTTACTTTGTATATCAGTTAGTGTCCACAGGAACTGAAATAATCCTACCATTATTATTACCTCTGAGCTTGATGCCAATATCCACTCTGAGGGGGAAATACATTTTTATTTTGTTTTCCATATTTTGACAAGACAATTTGTGCTATGCTCAAGTGGACCCATTCATATACTGTAAATGAACCTTCTGAAACATAGGGGTATGTTGTACATGCCTTTGTATAACAGAATAAATGTTGATAACACATGTTCATTGTGGAGGTCTTTACCTGCACGTTTCTCTTTTATGAAACATTGGAACCATTGAAATGTTTGACAGTTACAATAAATTTAGAAAGTATTCAGACCCCTTGACTTTTTACACATGTTACGTTACAGCCTTATTCTAAAATGTATTAAATTAAACAATTTCCTTATCAATCGACACACAATACCCCATAATGACAAAGCGAAAACAGGTTTCTAGAAAATGTTGCACATTTATAAAAAATTAAATACGTTATTTACTTAAGTATTCAGACCCTTTGCTATGAGAGTCAAAATTGAGATCAGGTGCATCCTGTTTCCACTAATCATCCTTGAGACGTTTCTACAACTTGATTGGAGTCCGCCTGTGGTAAATCCAATTGATTGGACATGATTTGGAAAGGCGCACACCTGTCTATATAAGGTCCCACAATTGACAATGCATGTCAGAGCAAAAAACAAGCAATGAGGTCGAAGGAATTGTCTGTACAGCTGTGAGACAGGATTGTGTTGAGGCACAGATCTGGGGAAGGGTACGAAGGGTATGTCTGCAGCATTGAAGGCACCTAAAGGACTCTCAGACCATGAGAAACAAGATTCTCTGGTCTGATGAAACCAAGATTGAACTTTGGCCTGAATGCTAGGTGTCACGTCTGGAGGAAACCTGGCACCATCCCTAAGGTGAAGCACGGTGGTGGTAGCATCATGCTGTAGGGATGTTTTTCAGCTGCAGGGACTGGGAGACTAGTCAGGATTGAGGGAAAGATGAACGGTGCAAAGTTCAGAGAGATCCTTGATGAAACCTGCTCCAGAGCGCTTGGGACCTCAGTCTGGGGTGAAGGTTCACCTTCCAACAGGACAATGACCCTAAGCACACAGCCAAGACAACGCGGGAGTGGCTTCGGGACAGGTCTCTGAATGTCCTTGAGTGGCCCAGCCAGAGCCCGGACTTGTACCCGATCTAATATTTCTGGAGAAACCTGAGAATAGCTGTGCAGCATCGCTCCCGATCCAACCTGACAGAGCTTGAGAGGATCTGCAGAGAAGAATGGGAGAAACTCCCCAAATACAGGTGTGCCAAGTTTGTAGCGTCATACCCAACAAGACTCGAGGCTGCCAAAGGTGCTTTAACAAAGTGCTGAGTAAAGGGTCTGAATACTTACAGTGGGGAAAAAAAGTATTTAGTCAGCCACCAATTGTGCAAGTTCTCTCACTTAAAAAGATGAGAGAGGCCTGTAATTTTCATCATAGGTACACTTCAACTATGACAGACAAAATGAGGAAAAGAAATCCAGAAAATCACATTGTAGGATTTTTTATGAATTTATTTGCAAATTATGGTGGAAAATAAGTATTTGGTCAATAACAAAAGTTTATCTCAATACTTTGTTATATACCCTTTGTTGGCAATGACAGAGGTCAAACATTTTCTGTAAGTCTTCACAAGGTTTTCACACACTGTTGCTGGTATTTTGGCCCATTCCTCCATGCAGATCTCCTCTAGAGCAGTGATGTTTTGGGGCTGTTGCTGGGCAACACAGACTTTCAACTCCCTCCAAAGATTTTCTATGGGGTTGAGATCTGGAGACTGGCTAGGCCACTCCAGGACCTTGAAATGCTTCTTACGAAGCCACTCCTTCGTTGCCGGGCGGTGTGTTTGGGATCATTGTCATGCTGAAAGACCCAGCCACGTTTCATCTTCAATGCCCTTGCTGATGGAAGGAGGTTTTCACTCAAAATCTCACGATACATGGCCCCATTCATTCTTTCCTTTACACGGATCAGTCGTCCTGGTCCCTTTGCAGAAAACAGCCCCAAAGCATGATGTTTCCACCCCCATGCTTCACAGTAGGTATGGTGTTCTTTGGATGCAACTCAGCATTCTTTGTCCTCCAAACACGACGAGTTGAGTTTTTACCAAAAAGTTCTATTTTGGTTTCATCTGACATTCTCCCAATCCTCATCTGGATCATCCAAATGCTCTCTAGCAAACTTTAGACTTGCCTGAACATGTACTGGCTTAAGCAGGGGGACACGTCTGGCACTGCAGGATTTGAGTCCTGGCGGCGAGTGTGTTACTGATGGTAGGCTTTGTTACTTTGGTCCCAGCTCTCTGCAGGTCATTCACTAGGTCCCCGTGTGGTTCTGGGATTTTTGCTCACCGTTCTTGTGATCATTTTGACCCCAGGGGTGAGATCTTGCGTGGAGCCCCAGATCAAGGAAGATTATCAGTGGTCTTGTATGTCTTCCATTTCCTAATAATTGCTCCCACAGTTGATTTCTTCAAACCAAGCTGCTTACCTATTGCAGATTCAGTCTTCCCAACCTGGTGCAGGTCTACAATTTTGTTTCTGGTGTCCTTTGACAGCTCTTTGGTCTTGGCCATAGTGGAGTTTGGAGTGTGACTGTTTGAGGTTGTGGACAGGTGTCTTTTATACTGATAACAAGTTCAAACAGGTGCCATTAATACAGGTAATGAGTGGAGGACAGAGGAACCTCTTAAAGAAGAAGTTACAGGTCTGTGAGAGCCAGAAATCTTGCTTGTTTGTATGTGGCCAAATACTTATTTTCCACCATAATTTGCAAATAAATTCATAAAAAATCCTACAATGTGATTTTCTGGATTTTTCTTCCTCATTTTGTCTGTCATAGTTGAAGTGTACCTATGATGAAAATTACAGGCCTCTCTCATCTTTTTAAGTGAGAGAACTTGCACAATTGGTGGCTGACTAAATACTTTTTTCCCCACTGTATGTAAATGTGATATCAGTTTTTTTATATATATATATATACACATTTGCAAACATTTCTAAAACCAGTTTTTGCTTTGTCATGATTGGATATTGTGAAAAACAATTTTATCCATTTTAGAATAAGACTAACCAAACAAAATGTGGAAAAAGTCAAGGGGTCTGAATACTTTCCGAATGCGCTGTATTTAGTCACCAATGCATGCAATGTTTTATCAATCTAAAGCTTGATGAAGGCCAATCAAGTTGCATTTAACTGAGGCTCTTGTAGTTGATATGATTGACTATAATTATGTTTTTTTTATCATCTTCTCATGTGCCCTAAATATACTATTCTTGATACACATGAGAAACTGTTAAGAGTGAAAAACCCAGCAGCGTTGCAATTCTTGAAACAATTCTTGTTGTGTTAGGGACGGAGGCTGGGATTAAAAATAAAATATAGGACAAAACACAAATCCCGACGAGAGACACCACAACACTACATAAAGAGAGACCTAAGACGACAACAACAGCATGGTAGCAACACATGGTACAAACATTATTGGGCACAGACAACAGCACAAAGCGCATGAAGGTAGAGACAACAATACATCACGAGAAGCAGCCACAACTGTCAGTAAGAGTGTCCATGATTGAGTCTTTGAATGAAGAGATGGAGATAAAACTGTCAATTTTGAGTGTTCCAGTCGTTCCAGTCGCAAGCTGCAGCGAACTGAAAAGAGCAACCTAGGGATGCGTGAGCTTGAGAGAATCTGCAGAGAAGAAATTCCCCAAATACAGGTGTGCCAAGCTTGTAGTGTCATATCAAAGAAGACGTGAGGTTGTAATCGCTGCCAAAGGTGCTTCAACAATGTACTGAGTAAAGGGTCTGAATACTTATGTAAATGTGATATTTCAGTTTTGTATTTTTACAAGTTTGCAACAATTTCTAAAAACCTGTTTTTTGCTTTGTTATTATGGGCTATTGTGTGTAGATTGATGAGGGGGGAAAAAACAAATGAATCCATTTTAGAATAAGGCTGTAACGTAACAAAATGTGAAAAAAATCAAGGGGTCTGAATACTTTCCGAATGCACTGCAGGTTATAATGAACTTCACAGGGTGGTGAAAGTGCATGGTATGAGTTTGATACACCTTTCCAATAAATATAGAGGGTCTTATTCTGGTGACATGATGATCGATGCTTGCCTGCCGTTTGACAAATAATTAAGCTGTTTGCTTGAGTAATTGGACATGGAAGAGAGTTCCATGCGATCATGGCTCTGTATAAAACTGTGCATTGCTGTAAATTCATTTTGGACTTGGGGACTGGTAACATGTCTTGTGGGGAATGTCTGGGTGTCTGAGCGGAATGTTATTTGATTATGCAGACAATCTGGAATTTTTGTCAATGTAATTTTTCTCATAAAAATTAGAAGAGAAGCAGTTAATCTCTCGTCAACCCTCGACTGGCATACATGTTGTTGATGTTAGTTCTGTATGTGCAGTTAAGGGCAAGGCGTGCTTCTCTGTTTTGAGCCAGCTGCAGATTTGCTAGGTCTTTCTTTGCTGCACTTGACCATTTTACCGGACAGTAAACACCATGGAACAAGACCAGAGCCTGAACAACTAGTACAGTTGATCTTTGTGTCAAAAATGCAGAGCATATTTTTATAACTGACATAACCCTCCCTATCTGCACAACAACTTTGAACATGATAATTGACCATTCATGTTTTTATCTAGGAATTTAGCTTCCTAAACTTGCTCGATGGTCATACCCTTTATGTACAACTCCAGTTGAGGTTTAGGTCTTAGAGAATGTTTTGAACCAAATACAATGCTTTTCGTTTTAGATGTATTTAAGACAGTTTATTATTAATCACCCATTCTGGTACTGACTGTAACTCCTTATTTAGCATTTCAGTGAGCTCACTGGCTTTGGTGACATGTAGGGTGTGGAATCATCCGCATACATAGTCATTCTAGCTTTGTACAAATCATTTATAAAAACAGAGAAGAGTGACGGCCCAAGGTAACTGCCCTGAGGGACACCGCACTGTACATATCTGATGTTAGTGAAGCTTCCATTGAAGAACACTCTGGGTTCTATTGGATAAATAACTCTACAACCCTGTGATGGCAGGTGATGTAAAGCCATAGCAAGTGAGTTTTTTTCAATAACAATGTGTGATCAATAACATCAAAGGCTGCACTGAAATCTAACAATACAGCTCCAACTATCATCTTATTATCCTTTTATTTTAACCAATCATCAGTCATCTGAGTCAGTGCTGTACACGTTGAGTGCCTTTCTCTATATGCATGCTGAAAGTCAGTAGATAACTTGTTCTCTGAAAAATAGAATCATATTTGTTCAAACACAATCCTCTCCATCAGGCTGTTAGAGCCAGAAAGGGGTGCTTTAGCTTCCTTCCATGTCTGTGGACACACATTCCTTTAGGCTTTGGTTAAATATATAGCAAATAGGGGTGGCAATAGAGTCTGCTATTATTCTCAATAGTTTCCCATAAAGGTTGTCTATACCTGGTAGCTTATCATTATTGATGGATAACAATAGTTTTTCCACCGCTCCACAGTAATTGGGTGGCAGGAGAAATCTTTCGTTCTGCCCTTGATAAAGGCAGTTAATCCCTAACAACTTCTCCCCAGGCGCTGATGACGTTTATTAAAGCAGCCTACCGCACCTTTGATTCAGAGGGGTTTGGTTAAACGTGGAAGACACATTTCAGTTGAATGCATTCAGTTGTGCAACTGACTAGGTATCTGCCTATCACTAACTTGACAAAATTTTAAACATTGTCCCTCTCTTTCATAATTAGATATTTTATACAACAATATAATGGTTCACTGTTCAATGTTGTCATTTCACTTTTGAGGTTTTCCACTTTACTAGTGAAATAGTAATTGAAATGATTGGCAATATCAAAAGGTTTTGTTATAAAGGACCCATCAATTTCACAGAACGATGGAGATGAATTGGGTATTTGGCCCATGATATCATTTAAGGTAATCCAAAGTCTTTTTCAATTGTGTTTTATGCCATTTATCTTTATTTGGTAATATAATTTATTCTTCTTTTTGTTATATTTAGTAACAAGTGAGTTTCAGAGATGGCCAGTATATGAATGTTATCTGATGTTAGCAAGTTATTGATTTCATTAACCTTATTTGTAAGGCTACAATCTGTATATTAATATGGGCTATTCTTAGCCCTTTCCTTGGTAGGTTATCGGAGATAGACATAATATGGAGAAAACAATAAACAAATAAAACAAACATGAAAACATTGTTTGGCTAATAGAGTCAGTCAATCAGGCACTTGTGATTGTGTGTGTGTGTGTGTGTGTTTGACGTTGGGCTGAAGTTACAGACCCTGAGGCTCTCACTCTTTACAGGCTTTTGGGAGGGAGGGTGGACAATGAGCCTGTCATAGCGGATGTAAGCAATGATCCCATGCTTTCTGGCAGCTTTCATAGCTGAGTTAAGTTGTGGCGCACAGCTTCAGAGAAGTCCTTGTTGAGGGAGATGTTGGTTCCTCTCAAGTTCTAGGCTCTCTTCCAGGACAGCCATCTTGACCTTAAACCTCAGGAACTTAACCACTATTGGCCTGGGTCTGTCACATGGGTTGATTACATGTTTTCTAGAACTGTGGGCGTGCTACACTTCAATCTTCGTATGATCCATCTGCAGCTTTTCAGTGATCATTTTTCTTACTTTGTTCTCAAACTCGGCCCAGTTCTCATGTGAAGACTGTTCTGCCATCCACAATGATGTTATTCCTCCTGGATTGTCCCTCTAGATCAGGCCTGGGCAATTATTTTCCATGGACGGCCACATTAGAATATATTTTTGCCATCGCGGGCCAGAATCATATTACAGGATTATACATCATGTGTATTACTGTGTTGACAGATATATCTACTGTAAATCACGCCCAGATATGCTACTTATTTAACTTTTTTAACATGCACAGAAAAACCAAATCCATGTTTTCCTTTTGGTAGGTATTTTCATTATTAAACATGCAATGAACTACACGGAGGGAAAAGTACACTGTGCATTCAGCACCATGGACAGAACTCTTGTTAACGGGTAAGCACAAAACACAAGAAAGAGAGAGCTCAACATTACAATTAAACAACTCAATCAGTGTGAGGAGTGAAGTCTCTAACGGGCATTGACTAGATCAGTGAAGTCAGGTATAGTTTCTGACGTCGCTATGCGCAGGATTGCTGAGAGGTGAGAGTCAGTAAGAGATGATCTGTGCCTTGACTTCAAATATTTAATCACTGAGAAAAAAGAAGGAACCCGCACACTGCTCTTGATAGTATGCTTTGCTTTATTTTGGCCAAGTCGCAGTTGTAAATGAGAACTTGTTCTCAACTAGCTTACCTGGTTAAATAAAAGTGAAATAAAATAAAACAAAAAATCACTGCTCTTTAATAAGCTTTACGTATTGGCCTACGTCAGAGCTTTTGTGAGTTTTTTAAATAAGCACCCTTATATAGACCTAGCCCCACCCACATCCGTTCCACGCATCGAATGGGGCTGGAGTCGAGGGAAAACAAATAAGTGCTACCAAATATACATTTAATAAATATTCAAATAAAGTGTGTACATAAAACACATCTGTAAAACCACAATGAGGACATACCAAGCAGGTTTTCATGAATCATTGGGTACAGCGCAAGAAAGACGTCAGAGTAATCTGAAATAGCGGCATAATTCATGTTCAAATTTACAACCTAACATACATAGGCATTTCATCATTAAGACCTTTAGGAAACAATGTCTGGAGGGTGAAAATCCCAAAACATTCTCTTTTGCTCAGAGTTTTATTTATATCACCTCCCCTGTCTGATATCTTAACTTTCTCTATGCCACAAAATCTAAAGGTAGAAATGTCATGTTTAGGTCATTAAAATGTACTGCGACTGGATAATCCTTGTCATTTCTCCTAATTTAACTTTTATGGTCACAGATTCTCTGTTTGAGAGAACAAGAGGTTTTACCTACATAGCACAGCCCACATGGACATTTAATAATGTAGATAACATGGGTGGTGGAGCACGTAATAATGTCATTTATTTGGAACCGTTTTCCTGTATGTGGGTGGCAGAAATATTCACACTTCATCATATTGCTGCACTTTGAGCAACTACTGTGTTTATAGCTACCATTCGGAAGATGCCGTAAAAGAGCCTGGCTGATTTTCTTTTGTGGTCGGCAATTGGCATGGACCAATTTATCGCGTAAATTGCGACCTCTCCTATGTACAATAAGTGGCGGATTCTTAAATCAGCGGACCCAGCATTGCCAACTGTATT
This sequence comes from Brachymystax lenok tsinlingensis, assembly GCA_030435695.1. NCBI lineage: Eukaryota > Metazoa > Chordata > Actinopteri > Salmoniformes > Salmonidae > Brachymystax > Brachymystax lenok. The sequence goes on from CM059791.1 coordinate 15,491,342, forward strand.
TAACATCCTTTCCATTCGATGTGTGGAACGGATGTGGGTGGGGCTAGGTTTAAATAAGGGTGCTAATTTTAAAAACTCACAAAAGCTGTGACGAAGGCCGTGATGCCGATACGTAAAGCTTGTTAAAGAGCAGTTATCCCATCAAGAGCAGTGTGCAGGTTCCTTCTTTTTTCTCGTTTTATCCAACTGTTACCATGCACCTGCAAAAAAGATAGCTCAGATGTGCAAGTGCCGTTTGAATTTTATATTTCATAATTTAAAATGTCTGTTCACATACATAGGTTGATTCAAACAGTACAAACATCCATCAATAATGATAAGCATGACTCCTAATCTTTGGAATGTTTTGTTCATCGAGAGATGCATAGAACCTCGTCAGTGACATTATTTTGAATAATTCTCCAATCACTGCATCAGACTGAAGATCGATAAGCTCAAGTTGCAGGTCAGTGGGAGCGTTATCCACATTAAAGGTGAAAGGAGAGGAAACATGTCAGCATGTCATTTTCCAACACTTTGAAATCTTCAAAACAATGAGAAAACTCACAGTTCAAAGCACACGGCAGTGATGTATACTTCTCCCGCTGGTCATCTGATAGGGGAACAGACTAGTAGTGTCGGAAGGTGGGTGAGATTGTTGGCTTCTACTTGGCGGGTCAGGAAGAGTAATTTTCCCTTGAAGGCTTTGACAAGGCTGTACATCTGATGTGCAAAAAGGCTCTTCCCTTGTAGTTTGGAATTCAGTTCATTCATGAGGGCCATGATGTCCACGGTTAAGGCAAAATCAGCCAACCACTCTTTATCTTGCAGTTGAGGGAACTCCACATATTTTCCTTCCATTTGCAAAAACTCAGCAATCTCCGACTTCAGGTCCCACACCCTTTTAAGCACCTTCCCCAAACTCTGCCATCTCACGTTTGTGTGGTAGGGGGAGATCTGCATGACCCGACTCTGTCTCTTCCAACAGTGAGACAAACTGCCTGTGGTTTAAAGATTTTGCTCTTATGAAGTTTACCACTTTAGTGACAGTATCCACAACATGGCTCATATTCAGAAAACATTTACAGAGCACATCCTGATGAATAACGCAATGCAGGAAAATCATTTTCTGATCTGGGTTCAGCTCAGCTACTTGATCTTGTATCCTTTCCAAAAGGCCAACTTTTTTCCTGTCAAGTTTGGGCACCCATCAGTGGTCACACTGGATTACTTTTCAAAACTCAGTCCCAGCTTTGTCACACACTTATTAACCTCCTCCAATAAATATTTCCCTGTGGTTGTGCTCTTCATTGACTGCACTGAAGAAAGCTCCTCTGTCATTTCAAAGTCTGGGGTTATGTCTCGTAAGAATATTAACAACTGTGCCGTGTCACATGCATCACTGCTCTCATCCAGGGCCAAGGAGAAATAGGTGAAATCATTTACCTTGTCTTTCAACTGTTGTTCCATGACATTTTCAAACAGCTCTTTCTTGTCGGGCAAAGTATTGCTGCAGAGACAATTACAGTTGAAGTCGGAAGTTTACATGCACTTAGGTTGGAGTCATTAAAACTTGTTTTTCAACCACTCCACAAATTTCTTGTTAACAAACTATAGTTTTGGCAAGTCGGTTAGGACATATACTTTGTGCATGACACAAGTAATTTTTCTAACAATTGTTTACAGACAAATTATTTCACTTATAATTCACTGTATCACAATTCCAGTAGGTCAGAAGTTTACATACACTAAGTTGACTGTGCCTTTAAACAACTTGGAAAATTCCAGAAAATTATGCCATGGCTTTAAAAGCTTAAGATAGGCTAATTGACATAATTTGAGTCATTTGGAGGTGTACCTGTGGATGTAATATCAAGGCCCACCTTCAAACTCAGTGCCTCTTTGCTTGACATCATGGGAAAATCAAAATAAATCAGTCTGCTTCATCCTTGGGAGCAATTTCCAAAAGCCTGAAGGTACCACTGTTCATCTGTACAAACAATAGTACGCAAGTATAAACACCATGGGACCACGCAGCCGTCATACCGCTCAGGAAGGAGACGCCTTCTGTCTCCTAGAGATGAACGTACTTTGGTGCGAAAAGTGCAAATCAATCCCAGAACAACAGCAAAGGACCTTGTGAAGATGCTGGAGGAAACAGGTACAAAAGTATCTATATCCACAGTAAAAACGAGTCATATATCGACATAACCTGAAAGGCCGCTCAGCAAGGAAGAAGCCACTGCTCCAAAACCGCCATAAAACTGCACATGGGGACAAAGATCGTACTTTTTGGATAAATGTCATCTGGTCTGATGAAACAAAAATAGAACTGTTTGGCCATAATGACCATCGTTATGTTTGGAGGAAAAAGGGGGAGGATTGCAAGCCGAAGAACACCATCCCAACCGTGAAGCACGGGGGTGGCGGCATCATGTTGTGGGGGTGCTTTGCTGCAGGAGGGACTGGTGCACTTCACAAAATAGATGGCATCATGAGGCAGGAAAATTATGAGGATATATTGAAGCAACATCTCAAGACATCAGTCAGGAAGTTAAAGCTTGGTCGCAAATGGGTCTTCCAAACGGACAATGACGCCAAGCATACATCCAAAGTTGTGGCAAAATGGCTTAAGGACAACAAAGTCAAGATATTGGAGTGGCCATCACAAAGCCCTGACCTCAATCTTATAGAACAGAACTTATAGGGCAGAACTGAAAAAGCGTGTGCGAGCAAGGAGGCCTACAAACATGATTCAGTTACACCAGCTCTGTCAGGAGGAATGGGCCAAAATTCACCCAACTTATTGTGGGAAGCTTGTGGAAGGCTACCCGAAATGTTTGACCCAAGTTAAACAATTTAAAGGCAGTGCTACCAAATACTAATTGAGTGTATGTAAACTTCTGACCCACTGGGAATGTGATGAAAGAAATAGCTGAAATAAATCATTCTCTCTACTATTACTCTGATATTTCACTTTCTTAAAATAATGTGGTTATCCTAACTGACCTAAAACAGGGATTTTTGACTGGGATTAAATGTCAGGAATTGTAAAAAAACAGAGTATAAATGTATTTGGCTAAGGTGTATGTAAACCTCCGACTTCAACTGTAAACATTATTTAATGAATTCACCCTCAGCAAATGGCTTGCAATGTTTAGCAATTTTGTGGGACAGTATATAGCTAGTTCTCACAATTCAAGTTGTAGTCTTTCAAGACAGCGATGCTCTCTTTGAACACTAAGCACACAGCTTTCCCTGATACCTCAATAAAAAAAATTGTCCACTCTTGCTGGAACACCCTACATTCATTGTCTACTTTCCTTTTCTTTGAAATCTTTGAAAATGAATTTTTGCCCAATTTCTAGCTAGCAACTGTACTATTTGTAACTGTGGCGTGTGTGTCAGCCTGTCAGTCACTGTCTGTCCTCGTGCAGTTGTTATTTATACGTGCCTTCAAAATAAATGCCCCACAAGCGGTGGGAGTTAAATCATTATACAAAGGCGAGTATTCATTTGGCTTATAATTTGAATAACAAATACGGTTTTCAAAACTTTACTATCACAAATTCTTTATGTGATCTGAGCATGATTCTGCGGGCCATTTTGAATCAGGTCGCGGGCTGCATACGGCTCCCGGGCCAGCCTTTGCCCAGGCCTGCTCTAGATAGTCTGTTTTCCCAGTCATCGTTAATAATGATTCACAGACAGTGCTGATGTCATCTCGAGAGGACTTAAAGTTTGTCATCTTGCTGAAAGTCTCTTTCAGGACGGGCACCTCTCCCTGGGAGAACTGCAAACTTAAGGTCCTGAACCTCTCTGGGCAGATAGTCCATTCCTATGTTAGTTGAGTTCATCAGTATTTGGACAAAGCTCTTGAAGCTATTTTCCTTTTGTTGTAACAACTGCTTGCAGAACCCTTTTTGTTTGTTTAAAATATCCTTCACTTGTGATAGAGAAACATTGTCCTCTCCATTACTCCCGCCTTTGGCTTTGGATGTCATGGTAGCAATACAGGCTAATGCTGGTATCCCACTCAGTTCCAGACAGGACAGATCACAGGGTAGATTTAAACAGCAACAAACAGCAGGGATTTAGGCAGCCAAAAGCCCGGGACAATCTGCGGTCCCAGCCACAATGGCTAACTGCATAGTGGGCTTTGTTTGTATTTATTATGGATCCCCATTAGCTGATGCTTTGGGTCCAGCAAAATTAAGGCAGTTTATACAATTTTAAAAACATTACAATACATCCACAGATTTCACAACACACTGTGTGCCCTCAGGCCCCTACTCCACCACTACCACATATCTACAGTACTAAATATCCATGTGTATGTATAGTGTGTATGTTATCGTATGTGTGTGTGTGTGTCTGTGCCAATGTTTGTGTTGCTTCACAGTCCCCGCTGTTTTTTAAATCTAATTTTACTGCTTGCGTCAAGCTGTCAAGGAAACCTTGCTAGCTTGATAGCTAGTTAGCAGCTAGGCTAGCTGCTACACCAATCAGCTCTTCAAACTTTTGTTTGGCAGGATCCCTGTCTAAGTAACTGAGGCTAACCGCGTCGTGCGATCCAAATTGAGATATTTTTCAGAGACTTTCAAAACTTTCACAACAACAAACCAAGCTCTTCCTCGTTTCCTATCCTCTTGTTGCACAACAATTTAAGTCAATAAGTCATCATTTTTGTCGAAGTATGATATATTTGGGCTTGAAGTGACAAATCCGAACTGCCCACTTCGTGCAAATCCTTGTGAATGCGGTGTATTTTCCTAATATATGACATACACATTATTTTCAGCCTACGTTTCGTTTCAGAGTTGGGTTTTATTTGAATGTTACTACCCACCAGCATGGCATTGTTTATTAATCAGAAATAGCTGCAAAGTTATTCCTCTTCGTGACTGAGATGAGCCAAACAGCCTTGTGTCAGAGAGGAAGAGGAAGAGAGAATCCCAACTCTGCAGAAAATCTGTCTCCCTCCAGCAGGTGGCATTTTTTTATTGTTTCGCCCACCAAGCAAGGAGTTATGGATGTCAATGAGAGTGTAGAATTTGGTCAACAAAAAAATGAATGGCTTATTTTCTACATGAGGTTTATATGATAGAATATACGTTTTGTAATGCTTCATTTGTTACGAGTGTAATGATATAAGTAAGGCACGTGACATCCCGGCAACTTTAAGAAAAAACACTTTATATCGGTGTTGTCTCGAGACGTCTATGCACATTCATGTTATGATGCATAGCATCTCTCTCAATTTAATACAAGCAGTTTACATCAACAACCCTCATTGAATATTCTTAAAAGGTTTACAATAATTAAATGTATCCACCAATTCAAAGAAAGGATAGGCGGGAGCTAGACAGCTTGCCGTGCTGCTTTGTGGACAATGACTCCCATTTTTAGGGCGTAGAGACATGTATCATGTCAGTATATCCATAATCTTTGCTTGTGTCCACTGAGCCATGGAAAGTTATTTTTTTACCCTAAAATTATTATCATGCATTGGATAATTTCTAAATTTTCACTTATTTTTTGTTAGTCTGTATACATTTTTTAAATATGACAATTTTTTTAAATGGTATAATTGCGTGATATAATAGCATCTTGCAAACCCGCTCCCCCGTCGCCCCAAGATGACGAATGCTTTGAACAGGGGTGTAAAAGTAAAAGTACTTTAAAGTACTACTTAAGTCGTTTTTTGGGGTATCTGTACTTTACTATTTATATTTTTGACAACTTTTACTTCACTACATTCCTAAAGAAAAGAATGTACTTTTTATTCCATACATTTTCCCTGACACCCAAAAGTACTTGTTACATTTTGAGTGCTTAGCAGGACAGAAACATTGTCCAATTCACACACATATCAAGAGAACATCCCTGGTCATCCCTACTGCCTCTGATCTGGCGGACTCACTAAACACAAATGCTTGGTTTTATATGATATCTGAGTGTTGGAGTGTGCCCCTGGCATTATGCCGTCTGATTTGATTAATAAAAGGAATTTGAAATGATTTATACTTTTACTTTTGATAATTAAGCATATTTGAGCAATTACATTTACTTTCGAAAGTAAGTATATCTAAAACCAAATAATTTTTGACTTTTACTCAAGTAGTATTTTACTTGGTGACTTTCACTTTTACTTGAGTCATTTGTTATGATGGCGCCGGGGAGTAGGGCTGCCGTCTTATTGGCTCTCAACCAATCATGCTATTTTGTTAGTTTTTTCATGTTGTTCGTAACTTGTTTTGTACATAAATGTTGCTGCTACCGTCTCTTATGCCCGAAAAGAGCTTCTGGACATCAGAACTGGGATTATTTACCTCAAATTGGATGAGGAGTTCTTCTTCAATGAGTCGGACGCGAGGGATGTACTCCAGACACCCGACCAGGCCCGATCCCCGTGATTCGCTGGAGAAGGAAACTGAGATTTAGTGGCAAAAGATCAGGGTGCCTTGCTAGGATCAGGCGACAAGTGGCTAATCTGCCCTTGCCCTCCATTCTGCTAGCTAACGTTCAATCGCTGGAAAATAAATGGGACGAACTGAAAGCATGTATATCCTACCAACGGGACATTAAAACTGTAATATCTTACGGTTCACCGAGTTGTGGCTGAACAATGACATCAAAAACATACAGCTGGCGAGTTATAAACTCTATCAGCAAGACAGAACAGCAGCCTCTGGTAAGACAAGGGGCGGGGGCCTATGCATTTATGTAAACAACAGCTGGTGCACAATATTTAAGGAAGCCTCAAAGTTTTTGCTCGCCTGAGGTAGAGTATCTCATTATAAGCTGTAGACCACACTATCTACCTAGAGAGTTTTCATCTGTATTTTTCATAGCTGTCTACATAGCACCACAGAGCGAGGTTGGCACTAAAACCACACTAAATGAGCTGTATTCTGCCATAAGCAAACAGGAAAACACTCATCCAGAGGCGGCGCTCCTAGTGGCCGGTGACTTTAGTGCAGGGAAATTTAAATCAGTTTTACCGAATTTCTATCAGCATGTTAAATGTGCAACCCGAGGGGAAAGAATTCTAGACCACCTATACTCCACACACAGAGACACATACAAAGCTCTCCCTCGCCCTCCATATGGAAAATCTGACCATAACTCTATCCTCCTGATTCCTGCTTACAAGCAAAAATGTAAGCAGGAAGCACCAGTGACTCAGTCTACAAATAAGTGGTCAGATGAAGCAGATGCAAAACCACGGGACTATTTTGCTAGCAAAGACTGGAATATGTTCCGGGATTCTTCCGATGGCATTGAGGAGTACACCACATCAGTCACTGGCTTTATCAATAAGTGCATCAAGGACGTCATCCACACAGTGACTGTACGTACATACCCCAACCATAAGCCATAGATTACAGGCAACATTCGACTGAGCTAAATGGTAGAGCTGCCGCTTTCAAGGAGCGGGACTCTAACCCGGAAGCTTATAAGAAATCCTGCTATGCCCTCTGACGAACCATCAAACAGGCAAAGCGTCAATACAGGACTAAGATCGAATCGTACTACACTGGCTCAGACGCCCGGCGGATGTGGCAGGGCTTGCAAACTATTACAGACTACAAAGGGAAGCACAGCCGAGAGCTGCCCAGTTGACACGAGCCTACCAGACGAACTAAATAACTTCTATGCTCACTTCGAGGCAAGTAACACTAAAACATGCATGAGAGCATCAGCTGTTCTGGATGACTGTGTGATCACGCTCTCCGCAGCTGATGTGAGTGAGACCTTTAAAGTGTCTTCACTGACATTTTCAAACTGTCCCTGTCTGAGTCTGTAATACCAACATGTTTCAAGCAGACCACCATAGTCTCTGTGCCCAAGAACACTAAGGTAACCTACCTAAAGGACTACCGACCCGTAGCACTCACGCCTGTAGCCATGACATGCTTTGAAAGGCTGGTCATGTCTCACAATCAACACCCTTATCGCAGAAACCCGAGACCCACTCCAATTTGCATACCACACCAACAGATCCACAGACGATGCAATCTCTATTGCACTCCACACTACCCTTTCCCACCTGGACAAAAGGAACACCGATGTGAGAATACTATTCATTGACTACAGCTTAGCGTTCAACACCATAGTGCCCTGAAAGCGCATCACTAAGCTAAGGACCCTGGGACTAAACACCTCCCTCTGCAACTGGATCCTGGACTTCCAGACGGGCCGCCCCCAGGTGGTAAGGGTAGGTAACAACACATCCACCACGCTGATCCTCAACACGGGGGCCCCTCAGGGGTGCATGCTCAGTCCCCTCCTGTACTCCCTGTTCACTCATGACTGCACGGCCAGGCACAACTCCAACACCGTCATAAGTTTGCTGATGACATCGACAACGATGAGACCGTGTGGTGCAAGGACAACAACCTCTCCCTCAACATGATCAAGACGAAGGAGATGATTGTGGACTACATGAAAAGGAGGACCGAGCACGTCCCCATTCTCATCGACGGGGCTGTAGTGGAGCAGGTTGAGAGCTTCAAGTTCCTAGGCGTCCACATCACCAACAAACTAACATGGTCCAAACACACCAAGACAGTCGTGAAGAGGGCACGACAAAACCTATTCCCCCTCAGGAGACTGAAAAGATTTGGCATGGGTCCTCAGATCCTCAAAGGTTTTGCAGCTGCACCATCGATGGCATCCTGACGGGTTGCATCACTGCCTGGTATGGCAACTGCTCGGCCTCCAACTGCAAGGCACTACAGAGGGTAGTGAGTACGGCCCAGTACATCACCGGGGCCAAGCTTCCTGCCATCCAGGACCTCTATACCAGGCGGTGTCACAGGAAGGCCCTAAAAATTGTCAAAGACTCCAGCCACCCTAGTCATAGACTGTTCTCTCTGCTACCGCACGGCAAGCGGTACTGGAGCGCCAAGTCTAGGTCCAAGAGGCTTCTAAACAGTTTATACTCCCAAGCCATAAGACTCCTGAACAGCTAATCAAATGGCTACCCAGACTATTTGCACCCCCCATGGCAGCGCTGCTTCTAGCTCCTAAGCAACTTTGCAGTATTTCGTTATTTGTGTGTTATTGCTTATACTATTAGCACAGAACGTTTTTTGTGTTATGACATACATCTGGAAAGAATTTTGGATATCAGAGCGGCGGAAACTCACCAGCACTACGACCAAGAATACGACTTTTCCGAATTGAATCCTTTGTTTGCACTCCCCAGGGCAATTTAACTTTTCCCAGAGGCTGCTCCAAGATGCCGCCGGCGGAGAAGAGGTATTCGAAGTGGACTTTTAGTCTGACTTAGGAGGCGGGCACACCATTCACCACTTCCGAGTATATTACTCGCTAATGTTCAGTCTCTGAACAATAAAGTAGACGCGCTCAGGGCGAGAATCTCCTTTCAGAGAGACATCAGGGACTGTAACATACTTTGTTTCATGGAATCATTGCTCTCTCCAGATATACTGTCCCTGTTCATACAGCCAGCTGGATTCTCAGTAAATAATTTGTTCCTAACTGACTTGACTAGATAAATAAAGGTTAAATAAATAGAAAATCCCTCAGGGAGGAGGTGAGGGCCCTCGGAGTGCTCACTCAACCGCTCACTCAACGTCAACAAAACAAAGGAGATGATCGTGGACTTCAGGAAACAGCAGAGGGAGCATGCCCCTATCCACATTGACGGGACCGCAGTGGAGAAAGTAAAAAGATTCAAGTTCCTCGTCGTACACATCACTGATGATCTGAAATGGTCCACTGACACAGACAGTGTGGTGAAGAAGGCGCAACAGCGTCTCTTCAACCTCAAGAGGCTGAAGAAATTTGGCTTGGCCCCTAAGACCCTCACAAACTTTTACAGATGCACAATTGAAAGCATCCTGTCGGGCTGTATCACTGCCTGGTATGGAAACTGCACCACCCGCAACCCAGAGGGTGGTGCAATCTGCCCAACACATCACCAGGGGCACACTGCCTGCCCTCCAGGACACCTACAGCACCCGATGTCACAGGAAGGCCAAAAAGATCATTAAGGACATAACCACCCGAGCAACGGCCTGTTCACCCCGCTATCATCCAGAAGGCGAGGTCAGTACAGGTGCATCAAAGTTGGGACCGAGAGACTGAAAAACAGCTTCCTCAAGGATATCAGACTTAAATAGCCATCACTAGCCGGCTACCACCCGGTTACTCAACCCTGCACCTTAGAGGCTGCTGCCCTATATACATAGACATGGAATCACTGGTCACTTTAATAATGGAACACTAGTCACTTTAATAATGTTTACATACTGCTTTACTCATTTCATATATATGTACTGCATTCTATTCTACCGTATTTTTGTCAATGCCACTCCGACCTTGCTCGTCATAATATTTATATATTTTTTTTACTTACAGATGTGTGTGCATTGTTGTGAATTGTTAGATATTACTGCACTGTTGGAGGAACATAAGCATTCCACTGCACCCGCAATAATATCTGCTAAATATGTGTATGTGACCAATAACATTTTATTTTATTTTAACAAAATGTGGAAAAAGTTAAGGGGGTCTGAATACTTTAACAAATGCACTGTAGATTTCATCTTCATGTTTTTGTATTTTAATGTGTGTTTATACAGTGCATTAGGAAAGTATTTAGACCCCTTGACTTTTTCCACATTTTGTTACCTTACAGCCTTGTTTTAAAATTGATTAAACCGTTTTTTTCCCCATCACCAATCTACACACAATATCCCATAGTGACAAAGCAAAAACTGGTATTTTTTTTTGCTAATTTATATATTAAAAACCCCCGGAAATATCACATTTACATAAGTATTCACACCCTTTACTCAGTACTTTTGTTGAAGCACCTTTGGCAGCGATTACAGCATTGAGTCTTCTTGGGTATGACGCTACAAGTACACCTGTATTTGGGGAGTTTCTCCCATTCTTCTCTGCAGATCCTCTCAAGCTCTGTCAGGTTGGATGGGGAGCATCACTTCACAGCTATTTTCAGGTCTCTCCAGAGTTGTTCTATCGGGTTCAAGTCCGGGCTCTGGCTGGGCCATTCAAGGACATTCAGCGTTGTCTTGGCTGTTTGCTCAAGGGTCGTTGTCCTGTTAGAAGGTGAACCTTTGCCTCAGTCAGAGGTTGTGAGCGCTCTGGAGCAGGTTTTCATCAAGGATCTCCCTGTACTTCATTCATCTTTCTCTCGATCCTGACTAGTCTCCCAGTCCCTGCCGCTGAAAAATATCCCCGCAGCATGATGCTGCCACCACCATGCTTCACCGTAGGGATGGCGCCAGGTTTCCTCCAGACGTGACGCTTGGCATTCAGGCTAAAGAGTTCAATCTTGGTTTCACCAGACCAGAGAATCTTGTTTCTCATGGTCTGAGTTTCTTTAGGTGCCTTTTGGCAAACTCCAAGCGGGCTGTCATGTGCCTTTTACTGAGGAGTGGCTTCTGTCTGGCCACTCTATAATAAAAGCCTTATTGGTAGAGTGCTACAGAGATGGTTGTCCTTCTGGAAGGTTCTCCCATCTCCACAGAGGAACTCTGGAGCTATTTCAGAGTGACCATCGGGTTCTTGGTCACCTCCCTGACCAAGGCCCTTCTCCCCCGATTTCTCAGTTTGGCCGGGCGGCCAGCTCTATGAAGAGGCTTGGTTTTTCCAAACTTCTTCCATTTAAAAATGATGGAGGACACTGTGTTCTTGGGGACCTTCAATGCTGCAGACATTGTTTGGTACCCTTCCCCAGATCTGTGCCTCGACACAGTCCTGTCTCGGAGCTCTACGGACAATTCCTTTGATCTCATGGCTTGGTTTTTGCTCTGATAGTCTCACAGCAAAGGGTCTGAATATTTATATAAATAAGAGATTTCTGTTTTTATTTATAAACTATCAACAACAAAAAAATCGAATAACCTTCTTCGATTTTTCTTTATCCGGTATTTTGTGTAGATTGCTGCGGATTTTAATTTTTTAATCCATTTCAGAATAAGGTTGTAACATAACAAAATATGGAAAAGTCAAGGGGTCTGAATACTTTCTGAAGGCACTGTATATATCGTACTTTAACAAAGGCCTTCTCAAAGTCAGCTATGAATACCAGGCCTGGTTTCCCAGATGTTTCATAGTGTTCTATTGTTTCCAGTACTTCTCTTATATTATCTCTGATTAGGATGAATAACATACAACAATACCTTTTTAATTCTATGTGCTTTGCATTTTGCAAGGATTTTGGCATCACAACACTGAAGTGTAAGGGGTCTCCAGTTTTTTAGGTGGACTGGATCTTTATATTTACCATCTGGGTCCTGTTTCAGTAATAGTGAAATCAGACCTTCTTGCTGAGTATCTGAGGCTTCCATTTTTATAGAAGTGGTTAAAACATGTTAATAACGGACCTTTGAGTACATAAAAAAAATATTTGATATACAGTACCTCAACTGCTACGCCATCCAGCCCTGGAATTGTCCCAGACTTGAAGGCTTTATTTAAGAATGATAGTAAAAATCTTTGGGGCACCAGAAATGACATTTTGGGGAAAAAAGCCAACTCGGCTCCATTATTAATTGAATCAGATGGCTCAATCATCACAAAGCCCACTGATATTGTCAACTACTTAAATGACTTTTTCATTGGCAAGATAAGCAAACTTAGGGATGACATGCCATTAACAAATGCTGACACTACACATCCAAGTATATCGGACCAAATTATGAAAAACAAGAATTGTACTTTTGAATTCTGTAAAGTCAGTGTGGAAGAGGAATTATTGTTGTCTATCAACATTGCTAAGCCACCGGGGGCGGACAATCTGGAGGGGAAATTACTGAGGATAATAGCAGACGATATTGCCACTCCTATTTTCCACATCTTCAATTTAAGCTGACTAGAAAGTGTATGCCCTAAAGCCTAGAGGGAAGCTAAAGTCATTCCGCTACCCAAGAATAGTAAAGCCCGCTTTACTGGCTCAAATAGCCGACCAATCAGCCTGTTACCAACCCTTAGTAAACTTCTGGGAAAGAATGTGTTTGACCAGATACAATGCTATTTCACAGTAAACAAATTGACAACAGACTTTCAGCACGCTTATAGGGAAGGACACTCAACAAGCACAGCACTTACACATTGGCTGAGAGAAATTGATGATAAAATGATTGTGGGGGCTGTCTTGTTAGACTTCAGTGTAGCTTTTGACATTATCGATCTGCTGCTGGAAAAACGTATGTGTTATGGCTTTACACCCGCTGCTATAATGTGGATAAAGAGTTACTTGTCTAACAGAAACACAGAGGGTATTCTTTAATTGAAGCCTCTCAAACATAATCCAGGTAGAATCAGGAATTCCCCAGGGTATCTGTTCAGGCCCCTTGCTTTTTTTCATTTTTTACTAACGACATGCCACTGACTTTGATTAAAGCCAGTGTCTATGTATGCGGATGACTCAACACTATACACGTCAGCTACTACAGCGACTGAAATGACTGCAACACTCAACAAAGAGTTGCAGTTAGTTTTAGAGTGGATGGCAAGGAATAAGTTAGCCATTAATATTTCTAAAACTAAAAGCATTGTATTTGGGACAAAACATTCACTAAACCTTAAACCCTAAACCTCAACTAAATCTTGTAATAAATAATGTGGAAATTGAGCAAGTTGAGATGACTAAACTGCTTGGAGTAACCCTGAATTTTAAACTGTCATGGTCAAAACATATTGATACAATAGTAGTTAAGATGGGGAGAAGTATGTTCATAATAAAGCGTTGCTCTGCCTTCTTAACAACATTATCAACAAGGCAGGTCCTACAGGCCCTAGTTATTTTATTGTATTTATTTATTTCACCTTTATTTAACCAGGTAGGCCAGTTGTAAACAAGTTCTCATTTACAACTGCGACCTGGCCAAGATAAAGCAAAGCAGTGCGACAAAAACAACAACACAGAGTTACACATGGGATAAACAAACGTACAGTCAATAACACAATAGAAAATTCAATGTACAGTGTGTGCAAATGTAGTAAGGTTATATTTGCACACATCTATCTGGTAAGAAGAAGGGCGGGGGTGTATGTCTTATGATTAACGAGTCGTGGTGTGATCATAACAACATACAGGAACTCAAGTCCTTTTGTTCACCTGACCTAGAATTCCTAACAATCAAATGCCGACCGCATTATCTACCAAGAGAATTCTCTTCGATTATAATCACAGTCGCGTATATCCCCCCTTAAGCTGACATAGCGACGGCCCTGAAAGAACTTAATTGGACTATGTAAACTGGAAACCACATATCCTGAGGCTGCATTTATTGTAGCTGGGGATTTTAACAAGGCTAATCTGAAAACAAGGCTCCCTAAATTTTATCAGCATATCGAATGTGCGACCCGGGCCAGCAAAATCCTGGATCATTGTTATTCTAACTTCCGCGACGCATACAAAGCCATTCCCGGCCCCCCTTTCGGCAAATCTGACCATGCCTTCATTTTGTTGCTTCCAGCCTATAGACAGAAACTAAAACAGGAAACGCCCGTGCTCAGGTCTGTTCAACGCTGGTCCGACCAATCTGATTCCACGCTTCAAGCTCTGTAAATCTGCTTCAATCACGTTGACTGGGATATGTTCCGCATAGCGTCGGAAATAACATTGATGAATATGCTGATTCGGAGAGCGAGTTTATTAGCAAGTGCATCGGTGATGTTGTACCCACAGCGACTATTAAAACCTTCCCCAACCAGAAACCGTGGAATGACCACTGCTTTTAATCAGGTATGGCGACCGGAAACATGACTGAATACAAACAGTGTAGCTATTCCCTCCGCAAGGCAATCAAACAAGCTAAGCGTCAGTATAGAGACAAAGTAATCGCAATTCAACGGCTCAGACACAAGAGGAATGTGGCAGGGTCTACAGTCAATCACGGACTACAAAAAGAAAACCAGCCCCGTCGCGGACCACGATGTCTTGCTCCCAGACAAACTAAACAACTTCTTTGCTCGCTTTGAGGACAATACAGTGTCAGCGACACGGCCCACTACCAAAACCTGCGGGCTCTCCTTCACCGCAGCCAGCGTGAGTAAAACATTTAAACGTGTTAACCCTCGCAGGGATGCCGGCCCAGATGGCATCCCTGGCCGTGTCCTCAGAGCATGCGCAGACCAGCTGGCTGGTGTGTTTACTGACATATTCAATCAATCCTTATCCCAGTCTGCTGTTCCCACATGCTTCAAGAGGGCCACCATTGTTCCTGTTCCCAAGAAAGCTAAGGTAACTGAGCTAAATGACTATCGCCCCGTAGCACTCACTTCCGTCATCATGAAGTGCTTTGAGAGACTAGTCAAGGATCATATCACCTCCATCCAACCTGACACCCTAGGCCCACTCCAATTTGCTTACCGTTCCAATAGGTCCACAGACGACGCAATCGCAATCACACTGCACACTGCCCTAACCCATCTGGACAAGAGGAATACCTATGTAAGAATGCTGTTCATCGACTACAGCTCAGCATTTAACACCATAGTACCCTCCAAACTCGTTATTAAGCTCGAGACCCTAGGTCTCGACCCGGCCCAGTGCAACTGGGTCCTGGACTTCCTGACGGGCCGCCCCCAGGTGTTGAGGGTAGGAAACAATATCTCCACCCCGCTGATCCTCAACACTGGGGCCCCACAAGGGTGCGTTCTCAGCCCTCTCCTGTACTTCCTGTTCACCCATGACTGCGTGGCCAAGCACGCCTCCAACTCAATCATCAAGTTTGCTGACGACACTACAGTGGTAGGCTTGATTACCAACAACGACGAGACGGCCTACAGGGAGGAGGTGAGTGCCCTCGGAGTGTGGTGTCAGGAAAATAACCTCTCACTCAACGTCAACAAAACAAAGGAGATGATCGTGGACTTCAGGAAACAGCAGAGGGAGCACCCCCCTATCCACATCGATGGGACAGTAGTGGAGAAGGTGGAAAGTTTTAAGTTCCTCGGCGTACACATCACGGACAAACTGAAATGGTCCACCCACACAGACAGTGTGGTGAAGAAAGCGCAACAGCGCCTCTTCAACCTCAGGAGGCTTAAGAAATTTGGCTTGTCACCAAAAACACTCACAAACTTCTACAGATGCACAATCGAGAGCATCCTGTCGAGGCTGTATCTCCGCCTGGTACGGCAACTGCTCCGCACACAACTGTAAGGCTCTCCACAGGGTAGTGAGGTCCGCACAACGCATAACCGGGGGTAAACTACCTGCCCTCCAGGACACCTACACCACCCGATGTCACAGGAAGGCCAAAAAGATCATCAAGGACAACAACCACCCGAGCCACTGCCTGTTCACCCCGCTATCATCCAGAAGGCGAGGTCAGTACAGGTGCATCAAATCTGGATCCGTGAGACTGAAAAACAGCTTCTATCTCAAGGCCATCAGACTGTTAAACAGCCATCACTAACATTGAGTGGCTGCTGCCAAGAAACTGACCCAACATACATCTCTAGCCACTTTAATAATAAAAGATTGGATGTAATAAATGTATCACTAGCCACTTTAAACAATGCCACTTTATATAATGTTTACATATCCTACATATAGATTTCTTGTTAGATTACTTGTTAGATACTACTGCATGGTCGGAACTAGAAGCACAAGCATTTCGCTACACTCGCATTAACATCTGCTAACCATGTGTATGTGACAAATAAAATTTGATTTGATTTAATTTGAGGTAAGGCAATAAATAGGCCATAGTGGCGAAATAATTACAATTTAGCATTAACACTGGAGTGATAGATGTGCAGATGATGATGTGCAAGTAGAGATACTGGGGTGCAAACGAGCAAAAAAATAAACAACAATATGGGGATGAGTTAGTTGGGTGTGCTATTTAGAGATGGGATGTGTGCAGGTACAGTGATCGGTAAGCTGCTCTGACAGCTGATGCTTAAAGTAAGTGAGGGAGATATTAGTCTCCAGCTTCAGTGACTTTTGCAATTCGTTCCAGTCATTGGCAGCAGAGAACTGGAAGGAAAGGCGGCCAAAATAGGTGTTGGCATTGGGGATGACCAGTGAAATATACCCGCTGGAGCGCGTGCTACGGGTGGGTGTTGCTATGGTGACTAGTGAGCTGAGATAAGGCGGGGCTTTACCTAGCAAAGACTTATAGATGACCAGGAGCCAGTGGGTTTGTCGACGAATATGTAGCGAGGGCCAGCCAACGAGAGCATACAGGTCGCAGTGTGATAGACTACATCCAATTTCCTGAGTAGAGTGTTGGAGGCTATTTTGTAAATGACATCGCCGAAGTCAAGGATCGGTAGGATAGTCAGTTTTACGAGGGTATGTTTGGCAGCATGAGTGAAGAAGGCTTTGTTGCGAAATAGGAAGCCGATTCTAGATTTAATTTTGGATTGGAGATGCTTAATGTGAGTCTGGAAGGAGAGTTTACAGTTTAACCAGACACCTAGGTATTTGTGGTTGTCCACATATTCTAAGTCAGAACCGTCCAGAGTAGTGATGCTAGGCAGGCGGGCAGGTGCGGGCAGAAATCGGTTGAAGAGCATGCATTTAGTTTTACTAGCATTTAAGAGCAGTTGGAGGCCACGGAAGGAGTGTTGTATGGCATTGAAGCTCGTTTGGAGGTTTGTTAACACAGTGTCCAAGGAAAGGCCAGATGTATACAAAATGGTGTCGTCTGCGTCGAGGTGGATCAGAGAATCAGCAGCAGCAAGAGCGACATCATTGATATATACAGAGAAAAGAGTAGGCCCGAGAATTGAACCCTGTGGCACCCCCATGGAGACTGCCAGAGGTCCGGACAACAAGTCCTCCGATTTGACACACTGAACTCTATCTGAGAGTAGTTGGTGACCTAGGCGAGGCAGTCATTTGAGAAACCAAGGCTGTTGAGTCTGCCGATAAGAATGCGGTGATTGACAGAGTCGAAAGGCTTGGCTAGGTCGATGAAGACGGCTGCACAGTATTGTATTTTATCGATGGCGGTTATGATATCGTTTGAGCGTGGCTGAGGTGCACCCATGACCCGCTCGGAAACCAGATTGCATAGCGGAGAAGGTTCGGTGGGATTCGAAATGGTCAGTGATCTGTTTTGTTAACTTGGCTTTCGAAGACTTTAGAAAGGCAGGGTAGGATAGATATAGGTCTGTAACAGTTTGGGTCTACAGTGTCTCCCCCCTTTGAAGAGGGTGATGACTGCGGCAGCTTTCCAATCTTTAGGGATCTCAGACGATACGAAAGAGAGGTTGAACAGGCTAGTAAAAGGGGTTGCAACAATTGTGGCGGATAATATTAGAAAGAGAGGGTCCAGATTGTCTAGCCCAGGTGATTTGTAGGGATCCAGATTTTTCAGAACATCAGCTGTCTGGATTTGGGTGAAGGAGAAGCTGGGGGGCTTGGGCAAGTTGCTGCGGGGGGTGCAGAGCTGTTGGCCGGAGTATGGGTAGCCAGGTGGAAAGCATGGCCAGCCGTAGAAAAATGCTTACTGAAATTCTCGGATTATCGTAGATTTATTTGTGGTGACAGTATTTCCTAGCCTCAGTGCAGTGGGCAGCTGGGAGGAGGTGCTCTTATTCTCCATGGACTTTACGGTGTCCCAAAACTTTTTGGAATTAGTGCTACAGGATGCAAATTTCTATTTGAAAAAGCTAGCCTTAGCTTTCCTAACTGACTGTGTATAATGGTTCCTGACTTCCCTGAAAAGTTGCATATCGCGGGGGCTATTCGATGCTAATGCAGCACGCCACAGGATGTTTTTGTGCTAGTCAAGGGCAGTCAAGTCTGGAGTGAACCAAGGGCTGTATCTGTTCTTAGTTCTACATTTTTTGAATAGGACATGCTTATTTAAGATGATGAGGAAAGCACTTTTAAAGAACAACCAGGCATTCCAGGATACCCGGGCCAGGTCGATTAGAAAGGCCTGCTCGCTGAAGTGTTTTATGGAGCATTTGACAGTGATGAGGGGTGGTTGTTTGACCACGGGCAATGAGGCAGTGATCGCTGAGATCCTGTTTGAAGACAGCAGAGGTGTATTTAGAGGGCAAGTTGGCCAAGATGATATCTATGAGGGTGACCACATTTACGGATTCAGGGTTGTACCTGGTGGGTTCCTTGATTATTTGTGTGAGATTGTGGGAATCTAGCTTAGATTGTAGGACGACCGGGGGTGCTAAACATTTCCCAGTTTAGGTCACCTAACAGTACGAACTCTGAAGATAGATGGGGGGCAATCAATTCACATATGGTGTCCAGGACACAGCTGGGGGCTGAGGGGGGGTCTATAACAAGCGGCAACAGTGAGAGACTTATTTCTGGAAAGGTGGATTTTTAAAAGTAGAAGCTCGAACTGTTTGGGCACAGACCTGGATAGTATGACAGAACTCTGCAGGCTAACTCCTTCCTCTTTGGCAGTTCTATCTTGACGGAAAATGTTGTAGTTGGGGATGGAAATTTCAGAATATTTGGTGGCCTTCCTAAGCCAGGATTCAGACACGGCTAGGACATCAGGGTTGGCGGAGTGTGCTAAAGCTGTGAATAAAACAAATGTAGGGAAAAGGCTTCTGATGTTAACATGCATGAAACTGGGTGCTACAGGGCCTGGGTTAACCTCTACATCATCAGAGGAACAGAGGAGGAGTAGGATAAGGGTATGGCTAAAGGCTATAAGAACTGGTCGTCTAGTGCGTTGGGAACAGAGAAAAAAAGGGGCAGATTTCTGGGAGTGGTAGAATAGATTCAGGGCATAATGTACAGACAAGGGTATGGTAGGAAGTGAGTACAGTGGGGGTAAACCTAAGCATTGAGTGACAATGAGAGAGCTTGCATCTCTGGAGACACCAGCTAAGCCAGGTGAGGTCTCCCATGTGTAGGGTGTGTGACATGCGGCTCTGAATTGAAATAAAACAATAACTAACCATAACAGCAGAAGACAAGGCATATTGACATTAGAGAGAGGCATGTGTAGCCGAGTGATCATAGGGTCCAGTGAGCAGCAATAGGTGAGTCCGGGAGCCGTTCGGTAGTCGCTACTATGGTAGGCGATCGGGAGGCACGGCGTTCAGAAAGCTAGCGGGCCGGGGCTAGCAGATGGGAAAGTATATTTAGATCGTAGGTGAAAAGTGAGATTAAAATATATACGGAAAAAAATTATTAAGCCGACTATTTCCATGGGACAAAACAAACACTTGTCCGACTGCTACACCATCTTGGAGGACATCCTGTTCAGTCGTGTGGTCAGGTGCCACAAAAAAGGAAAATTGCAATTGGCTCAGAACAGGGTAGTACGGCTGGCCCTTGGATGTACTCAGAAAGCTAATATTTATAATATGCATGTCAATCTTTCCTGGCTCAAAGTGGAAGAGAGATTGACTTTATCACTACTTGTATTTATGAGAGGTATCGGACACCCATGCATACCCCACAAGACATGCCACAAGAGGTCTCTTCACAGTCCCCAAGTCCAGAACAGACTATGGGAGGCGCACAGTACTACATGGAACTCTATTCCACATCAAGTAACTGATGCAAGCAGTAAAATGTGATTGAAAAAACTGATTGAAAAAACATCTTATTGAACAGCGGGGACTGTGAAGAAACACAAACATAGGCACATACACATGCATACACACACACAATAACATACACACTATACACACATACACATGGATTTAGTACTGTAGATAGAGTGGCAAGAAAAAGTATGTGAACCCTTTGGAATTACCTGGATTTCTTTGTCACAACAATAGACAAACACAGTGTGCTTAAACTAAAAACACACAAATTATTGTATTTTTCTTATCTATATTGAATACATCATTTAAGCATTCACAGTGTAGGTTGGAAAAAGTATGTGAACCCTAACTGGTTGACCCTCCTTTGGCAGCAATAACCTCAACCAAAGGTTTTCTGTAGTTGCGGATCAGACCTGCACAACGGTCAGGAGGAATTTTGTACCATTCCTTTTTATAAAACTGTTTCAGTTCAGCAATATTCTTGATCTGCAACAACAGAAAACATTTGGTTGAGGTTATTGCTGCCAAAGGAGGGTCAAACAGTTATTAAATCCAAGGGTTCACATACTTTTTACACCCTACACTGTGAATGTTTACACGGTGTGTTCAATAAAGACATGAAAATGTATAATTGTTTGTATGTTATTAGTTTAAGCAGACTGTGTTTGTCTATTGTTGTGACTTAGATGAAGATCAGATCAAATTTTATGACCAATTTATGCAGAAATCTAAAGGTAATTCCAAAGGGTTCACATACTTTTTACTGCCACTGTATGTGGTAGTGGTGGAGTAGGGGCCGGAGGGCACACAGTGTGTTGTGAAATCTGTGAATGTATTGTAATGTTTTTAAAATTGTAAAAACTGCCTTAATTTTGCTGGACCCCAGGAAGAGTAGCTGCTGTCAATGCAGCAGCTAATGGGGATCCATCTTAAATTAAAATACAAAAAATGCATCTAGAAGTTCCTTCTTTGTAATTAGGCCTACACATGAGTCTTTCTGTATAGCTGTTCATTTTACACTATTAATATAAAACAATCCTCACAATGAACTTCAGTTATTGGAAATGGAGGAGACTGAAATGAAAACATATAGTATCTACTACTCACACCACTCCTCTCAGGATCCCTCCCCTTTGACCAATCTTTCTCTACTTTTTCAGGAACTTCACTCCTGCCACATGCCCATAAGCTTGACCGCTGTAACAACGAAGTGTATTCGGCACAAAAGCTCATTCAGGATAACTTATATAGCCTAACATCCCTTGGCAAATGCAAGCGAGCAACGAGCTTTGGCATTGATCAACCAATGGTGTGTTAGATACCACCCACATACATTTACTTGACACCCCCCCATTTTCATATTGGAGGAAGAAATATAGAAATCAATAGATGAAGAAATAATATAAATGAATAAAATGAAAAAGTAGATTAATTATTAAATTAATGATGTATATATTTATGCATGCATTCATTCATCCATTTATGTATGTATGTATATATTTATGTGTGCATTTATTTATTCATGCATTTATCTATTTATGTGTATTCATGTTTTTTTTCAATTACAGTAGATTTGGTCCTCCATACATTTCCTCTCTTTGAAAGGAAATTAGGTCGTGGGGAGGTACTTTAAGAAGAGAAATTGTAGAAATAGGCGTGGTTTGGCCATAATTATGACTTTGTGGCTGTAGTAACTAGCGACGACCTTTTGCAACCGGATGCTTTTGTCGCTGATGGCGAACGTGATGAAAACAACACAACGCGCTATCTATCTGGCAAGCTAGCTACTCAACTTGCATTTTCTACAAATGTCTAAAATAAAGTTCTTGAGGGTTTTCCTCAACGAGAGATTAACAGCTGCTGCTGAGGAGATATTCGGGGTTGTTGAAAAAACGATTGCAGGGTATGAGGAGGAAGTGGTCCGTCTACAGAGTCTGCTCGACATTGACATTGTTCTTCAACCTGAGATAAACCTACACAGAGCAGGTAGGCTAACCCATTACGTTTGTCTAACTAACTCAAACTTTATTTTATAGGACATTGGAGCAATGGCAAAGGTAGTTCTTTTGTAGACGAAGTTTAGGATTAGTCAATCAAAAAGGGGATTTTTTTTTACCGCACCTTTTTAAATTTGAACGAAACTGTAAGTTAGCTACATGTTTATCCATGGTAAAATGGCCAGAATGTGAATATTGGATCAGAATAGAATGATAAACCATTCGGAAGGTATAGGCAGAAATTGTGTGTATATATATTGTTGTCGGACGGCAACAATTGTTTATCTCGCCTAAGGCGGCAGAACGGCCAGGACAGGCGCGGTCCTGGCCGTTCTGCCGCCTTAGGCGAGATAAACAATTGTTGCCGTCCGACAACCCCGCAAATTACAATAGGTAAGTGTTGTCTTGAGACTTTGAAGTTAATTTTATGTGAAATTAAATGTGAAAATACATTTTCTGGACGTTTAAAATGCATATTTTCGGGACGTTGAAAAACCTATTTTCCGGAAGTTGAAATCGTGTTCATTTTCGGTTTTGAATAAACGTTGAAAATATATAATTGCGTCACCAAATCTGAACCAAACATAGAGATGGAATTTGATGAATGCCCATCCATGTGGTAGGCCTACCTTTAGTAAAACAGGCAGTTGCATTGGCTTTATTAGTCCTGATTTCTGTGACTAATCAATTTGCCAATTTTTTATTTCACCTTTATTTAACCAGGTAGCCCAGTTGAGAACAAGTTCTCATTTACAACTGCGACCTGGCCAAGATAAAGCAAAGCAGTGCGACACAAACAACACAGAGTTACACATGGGATAAACAAATGTACAGTCAATAACACAATAGAAAAATAGATATACAGTGTGTGCAAATGTAGATTAGGGAGGTAAGGCAGTAAATAGGCCATAGTGGTGAAATAATTACAATTTAGCAATGAAACACTGGAGTGATAGATGTGCAAGTAAAGATATTGGAGAGCAACAACAACAACAAAATGATATGGGGATGAGTTAGTTAGGTGGGCTATTTACAGATGGGCTGTGTACAGGTGCAATGATCGGTGAGCTGCTCTGACAGCTGATGCTTAAAGTTAGGGAGGGAGATATGACTCCAGCTTCAGTGGTTTTATTTTACAATTCGTTCCAGTCATTGGCAGCAGAGAACTGGAAGGAAAGGCGGCCAAAGTAGGATTTGGCTTTGGGGGTGACTAGTGAAATATACCTGCTGGAGTGTGTGCTACGGGTGGGTGCTGCTATGGTGACCAGTGATCTGAGATAAGGCGGGGATTTAC
Organism: Brachymystax lenok tsinlingensis; assembly: GCA_030435695.1. NCBI lineage: Eukaryota > Metazoa > Chordata > Actinopteri > Salmoniformes > Salmonidae > Brachymystax > Brachymystax lenok. The sequence continues at coordinate 15,515,114 of CM059791.1, forward strand.
CTAGCAAAGACTTATAGATGACCTGGAGCCAGTGGGTTTGGCGATGAACATGAAGCGAGGGCCAGACAACGAGCGCATACAGGTCGCAGTGGTGGGTAGTATATGGGGCTTTGGTGACAAAAAGGATGGCACTGTGATAGACTACATCCAGTTTGCTGAGTAGAGTATTGGAGGCTATTTTGTAAATGACATCGCCGAAGTCAAGGATCGGTAAGATATTTACGAGGGTATGTTTGGCAGCATGAGTGAAGGATGCTTTGTTGCGAAATAGGAAGCCGATTTCTAGATTTTGGATTGGAGCTGCTTAATGTGAGTCTGGAAGGAGAGTCTAACTAGACACTTAGGTAGTTATCCACATATTCTAAGTCAAAACCGTCCAGAGTAGTGATGCTAGGCGGGCAGGTGCGGACAGCAATCGGTTGAAGAGCATGCATTTAGTTTTACTTGCATTTAAGAGCAGTTGAAGGCCACGGAGAGGCCATTTCATATAGTGAGGTTAATCCACATTAAATTTACCTGGTTTATTTCCATTACTGCTGACAGCAATGTACCGGTAGCTTGGTAGGAAATAGAGGTTGTAGGCTTCACATTCACACATGGCACAGCACCTGGTTTCAGTCAGTCTCATTCGAAAATACTGCCTTCCACTGGTTATACTAAGCCATCGAAGTCTTCCGGGGTCCCTGTGCCCAAGGACGCGAAGGTAACCTGCCTAAATGATTACCGCCCCGTAGCACTCACGTCGGTAGCCATGAAGTGCTTTGAAAGGCTGGTCATGGCTCACATCAACAGCATCCTCCCAGATACCCTAGACCCACTCCAATTCGCAAACCGCCCCAACAGAGCCACAGATGACGCAATTTCAATCACACTCCACACTGCCCTTTCCCACCTGGACAAATGAAACACCTATGTGAGAATGCTGTTCATTGACTACAGCTCAGCATTCAACACCATAGTGCCCACAAAGCTCCCTCTGCAACTGGATCCTGGACTTCCTAACGGGCCGCCCCCAGGTCGTAAGGGTAGGTAACAACACATCCGCCACGTTGATCCTCAACACGGGCCCCCTCAGGGGTGCGTGCTTAGTCCTCTCCTGTACTCCCTGTTCACCCACGACTGCATGGCCAAAAATGACTCCAACACTATCATTAAGTTTACTGACGACACAACAGTGGTAAGCCTGATCACCGACAATGATGAGACAGCCTATAGTGAGGTGGTCAGAGGACAACAACCTCTCCCTCAATGTGAGCAAGACAAAGGAGCTTATTGTGGACTACAGGAAAAGGGCCATTAACATCAATGGGGCTGTAGTGCAGCAGGTTGAGAGTTTCAAGTTCCTTGGTGTCCACATCACCAACGAACTATCATGGTCCAAACACACCAAGACAGTCATGAAGAGGGCACAACAAAACCTTTTCCCCCTCAGAAGACTGGAAAGATTTGGCATGGGTCCCCAGATCCTCAAAAAGTTCTACAGCTGCACCATTGACAGCATCCTGACTGGTTGCATCACCGCCTGGTATGGCAACTGCTCGGCATCATACACCCCCTCTCCTTCTTCCCGGAGAGATGTTTATTTCTGTCGGCGCAACACACAAAGAATCACGGTGGCTGTACCGACTCCGACAGCATATCCAGTGAGAGCCATGTTTCCGTGAAACAGAGTATGTTACAATCCCTGATGTCTCTCTGATTACCCTAATTTCATCTACCTTGTTATCTAGAGACTGGACATTAGCGAGTAATATACTCTGAAGTGGTGAGTGGTGTGCGCGTAAGAAATAATACATAAAAAAACAAAATACTGCAACGTTTCCTAAGGACTAGAAGCAAAGCGGCCCTCTGTCGGCACCATCTTGTACATATATCAAAGCTAGCTTCTCGCTTTTGCGCCACAAATGAGTCGTAACCCCAACCTTGTGGGTATTACTGCACTATGTTGCTATTACTGCACTAGCTACGAACAAAGAAACTACTACAATGCTCGCTCGATTACCACTATCAAACGCACAGGAGAAGAGGAGATGCCATTTTGGGGGGGATTCATTTACATGATTTCTACTTTCTGGATGTACAGTGCATTCGGACAGTATTTAGACAACTTCCCTTTTTCCACATTTTGTTATGTTAGCCTTATTCTAAAATTGATTAAATACATGTTTTTCCCTCCTCAATCTACACACAATACCCCATAATAAAAAAGTAAACCATTTTTTTTTTAAATGTATTTAAAATAAACTTAAATACTTATTTACTTAAGTATTCAGACCCTTTGCTATGAAATTGGAATTTTAGCTCTGGTGCATCCTGTTTCCATTGATCATCCATGATGTTTCTACAACTTGATTGGCGTCCACATGTGGTAAATTATATTGATTGGACATGATTTGGGAAGACACACACCTGTCTATATAAGGTCCCACAGTTGACAGTGCATGTCAGAGCTAAAACTTAGCCATGAGGTCAAAGGAATTTTCCGTAGAGGTTCGAGACAGGATTGTGTCGAGGCACAGATCTGGGGAAGGGTCTCAAAAAATGTCTGCAGCATTGAAGGTCCCCAAGAACACAGTGGCCTCATCATTCTTAAATGGAAGAAGCTTGGAACTACCAAGACTATTCCTCGAGCTGGCCGCCCGGCCAAACTGAGCAATCGGGAGAGAACAGCCTTGGCCAGGGAGGTAACCAAGAACCCGATGGTTACTCTGACAGAGCTCCAGAGTTCCTCTTTGGAGATGGGAGAACCTTCCAGAAGGACAACCATCTCTGCAGCACTCCACCAATCAGGCCTTTATGGTAGATATGGCCAGATGGAAGCCACTTCTCAATAAAAGGTACATGACAGCCCACTTGGAGTTTGCCAAAAGGCACCTAAAGAACTCTGACCATGAGAAACAATATTCTCTGGTCTGATGAAACCAACATTGAATTCTTTGGCCTGAATGCCAACCGTCACATCTGGAGGAAACCTGGCACCATCCCTACGGTGAAGCATGGTGGTGGCAGCATCAAGCTGTGGTGGATGATTTTCAGCGGCAGGGACTGGGAGACTAGTCAGGATTGAGGGAAAGATAAACGGAGCAAAGTACAGAGAGATCCTTGATGATAAACCTGCTCAGGACCTCAGACTGGGGCGAAGATTCACCTTCCAACAGAACAACGACCCTAAGCACACAGCAAACACAACGCAGGAGTGACTTTGGGACAAGTCTCTGAATGTCCTTGAGTGGCCTAGCCAGAGGACGGACTTGAACCAGATCAAACATCCTATGGAGAGACCTGAAAAGAGCTGTGCAGTGACACTCCCCATCCAACCGGACAGACCTTGAGAGGATCTGCAGAGAAGAATGGGAGAAACACCCCAAATACAGGTGTGCCAGGCTTGTAGCATCATACCCAAGAAGACGTGAGGCTGTAATCGCTGCCAAAGGTGTTTTAACCAAGTACTGAGTAAAGGGTCTGAATAGTTATCTAAGTGTGATATTTCAGTTTTTATATTTAATAAATGTGCAGCTATTTCAAAAAAACTGTTTTTGCTTTGTCATAATGGGGTATTGTGTGTAGATTTTTTTTCTTGTATTTTTTTAATCCATTTTAGAATAAAGCTGTAACATAAAAGTCAAGGTCGGAATACTTTCCGAATGCATTGTATGTAGTGTACCTCCCAGATGATGTAAAATTGGGTCTAAACTACGATGAAGAAAAATCTCACGTTTTTAGATCATTGACTTTAAAGGTTACATTTCCTAATTGTTATTTGAACATTTTCTAAAAAAATATATATGTTTTGCAACCCTGTTTGTACATTTTCAACGTATCTTTTTCAGTAGAAGTTAATTATTGCAGGCGTACCAAACAGGAGGTATGTCTGCAATGTTATTGACTTTTCTATTTCATCCTTTCTTCCAGATGTCCAGCAGCTCAATCTCTCTGTCTCTGAAGAGGAGGTTCCCCCTGAGCAGCAGCACTGTGAGCAGGTGTGGAGCCTCAGTCTGGGGCAGGAGGACCCAGAGCCCACACAGATTAAAGAAGAGCAGGAGGAAGAGCAGCTTCAAGGGCTTGAGGCAGATACCATAGAGTTCATATTCAATCCTGTCTGTGTGAAAAGTGACTGTGATGAGGACCCAACTCAGCCCTCACATCTCTATCAAGCCCAAAAGGAAGGAAATGGAGAGAGAGACACTCAACCCAGTAATACAACTGAAAATATCAAAGCAGATCCTGATGGAGAGGACTATAGGGAATCAGAACCAACCAGTGTCTCTCAGCCTTTCTCTGCTGTAGATCCAGACTCTGCAGCTCAGAATGAAAACAGTCAAAGTGTCAGTGGTATGGAGACTGGAGGACCTCAATCAGGTTTTAAGTCAGTCAAATCAAATATAACAATGATGAAAGGACAAAGGTCCCACATCAAAACTAAGGGTAGGAAATCTACACAGTTGTCCCTCCTGAAATCACTGCGTCAAAGTAATTCTACTCCCTGTTGTTGTAAGTTGTGTGGCAAGTCTTTTCATCAAATGGGTTCATTAATTAAACACGTGCAAACTCATACAGATAAAGAAGGTATTTGTGGTGTTTGTGGAAAATGTTTTCAGTCCACAGAAAGTATGGAAGATCACTTCCAAACTCACATTGCAGCTAGTTTTTGTTGTGATGTTTGTAGTAAAGGGTTCAGTAAGAACAGTAAGCTGATAGTGCACATGAGAAGCCACACAGGGGAGACTCCATTTCGTTGTTGTCATTGTGGCAAAGGATTCAAACAGAATGGGAGTCTAAAAATACACATGAGAATTCACACAGGGGAGAAACCTTTTTCATGCCCTGTTTGTGGTACATGTTTCAGTCAGAATGGAGATCTAAAAATACACATGAGGATTCACACAGGGGAGAAACCATATAGCTGTTGTCATTGTGGCCAAGGATTCAACCAGAAGGGAAATCTAAAAACACACATGAGGACCCACACAAGAGAGAAACCTTACCGCTGTCATGATTGTGACCAAGGATTCAGCACTGGCAGCGCTCTAAAAAGACATATTATGATTCACACAGGGGAGAAGCCTTTTTGCTGTCCTGATTGTGGCAAAACATTTAATCGGAGTGGTCATGTAAAATTACACATGAGGACCCACACAGGGAATAAATAATATCATTGCCATTTTTTGGCAAAGGATTCAGCACAAGTGGCCTTCTGAAATTAAACATGAGGATTCATACTGGAGAGAAACAGTATCATTAGTGACTGTGGTAAAGGATTCTCCACTGGCACCAATCTGAAAGTGCCCATAAGGACTCATAGAGGACAGAATAGATACTCTCAATTTAGAAAATTATTTCACCAATCAGGTACATTAAATAACAATCAGACACAATGAGAAAACACTTTCATTTAAAATTGATAGAACAGTCACTAGAGGGAGAACTTAATGGTGTGCTGTTTGGGGAAAGGTCTGGAGACAGAAGATTGAGAGTCACATTGTAACTTCCACTTGTGAGAGGAGATGCCCCTCAGAACCCTACTCGTGGGTGAATAAGATATGATGGAATTACTGCTTGAACGTAAGAACTTCCCATCACTTTCTAACAGAGAGCAGTTGTTAGTTCTAGGATGACAAGACATTTGGGAAACTGTCCTCCCTTTTTTGTTTTTGAAATATTCTACATTATGTACACAGTGTACAAAACATTAGGAACACCTGCTCTTTCCATTAAATAGACTGACCAGGTAAAACCAAGGTGCACGCTATGATGCCTTATTGATATCACTTGTTAAATCCACTTCAGTGTAGATGAAGTGGAGGAGACGGGTTAAAGAAGGGGTCTGCAACTAAATATTAAGGTGTTCCTAATGTTTTGTATACTCTGTATGCTTTGATGTTAAAGTACTTTTCACAATCAGTTACTTTGTACTTTTGTATCCACGGGAGCTGAAAGAATCCTGTACACATGCCATTTTATTGTTATTCGTTTTATGAGCCTGTTGCCAATATCCACTGAGGGGAAAATTTCACCAGCATTAAGAAAACTGGTGAAAAACTCAAGTGGACCCATTCATATAAATTGGCCTTGTGAAATATGTTTTTCTTCATCCAGAGATTGTTTTTTTTCTCCCTCTTTTGACAGTGTTCAATTATCAGTTGATCTTGTGTTGCTAGAAAGCTCCATTAAACAAAACGTTTATGATTAAAGTGCATTTTTAAACATGGGAAACGGCAGGGTAGCCTAGTGGTTAGAGCGTTGGACTAGTAACCGAAAGGTTGCAAGTTCAAATCCCCGAGCTGACAAGGTACAAGTAGTTAACCCACTGTTATAAGAATTTGTTCTTAACTGACTTGCCTAGTAAAATAAAATTATCTAATCAGCAATCTATAAAATGTATACACATTTTAAAGCACTTTAAAGGTCAAAGAAGTATTTCATTTTTTCTGTCTTCTCATGTGCACTGCGTAATACTGTTCTCTCATACTTCGCTGTAGTTTCTTTGAAATGCAGCTCCCTTCCTCCCTGATCTGAGGGTTGGATTGACGATAGCAGTACAACCTTTCTCGGACCTAATTACATACACATCAGTTATAATCTCAAGGAAGGAGGATGCTCTTTGTTGTCAGGCTTTTTCAAGTCTCCCAATCTTATCATAAAGCTGTATATTTACTACAGTGCATTCGAAAAGTATTCAGACCTCTTGACTTTTTTCATATTTTTTTACGTTACAGCCTTATTCTATAATGGATTAAATATTATTTTCCCTCATCAATCTACACACAAAAATGACAACTGTTTTTTTTTTTTTTCACATTTATAAAAATTTAATAAAAAATGAAATATGTTTACATAAGTATTCAGACCCTTTACTCAGTACTTTGAAGCACCTTTGGCAGTGATTACAGCCTCAAGTCTTCTTGTGTATGACGCTACAAGCTTGGCACACCTGTATTTGGGGAGTTTTGGAGAGGCTGGTAACTAATGAACATATCCTCTGCAGCAGAGGTAATTTAGGGTCTTCCTTTCCTGTGGCGGTCTTCATGAGAGCCAGTTTCATCATCGAGCTTGATGGTTTTTGTGACTGCACTTGAAGGAACTTTCAAAGTTTTTGAAACGTTCCCGGATTGTTGTTTGTCTTTGCTTATTTGAGCTGTTCTTGACATAATATGGACATGGTCTTTTACCAAATAAGGCTATCTTCTATGTACCACCTTTACCTTGTCACAGCACAACTGATTGGCTCAAACGCATTAAGGAAAGAAATTCCACAAATGTAACTTTTAACAAGGTATACCTGTTAATTGAAATGCATTCCTCATGAAGCTGGTTGAAAGAATGCCAAGAGTGTGCAAAGCTGTCAAGGCAAAGGGCGGCTTCTTTGAAGAATCTCAAATATAAAGTATTTTTTTATTTAACACTTTTTTTGGTTACTACATGATTCCATATGTGTTATTTCATAGTTTTGATGTCTTCACTATTACTCTACAATGTAGAAAATAGTACAAATAAAGAAAAACCCTTGAATGAGTAGGTGTTCAAAAACTTTTGACTGGTACTATATGTCACTAAATTACATGTGCATAACTATGTAGTTTTAATGTGCATTAACAGTGGTTCTTCTTATTTTGGGAGTAATATAACATTTTTACTTTTTTCAATACATGCAACCTAAGAGTTCATGCCTGCAAGAAAAAGTCTTAGGTCAATCGGTCTGAGGATTTGAAAGTTATATAGCACTACTTTGTACTTAATGAAATGAAAGCTAGTGAGCCAGCTAAAATTGGTCACTGTATTGCAAATGCATTTAGTACCAGTTAGAAATGTCATAACAAGGTAGTCATGCTGCCTGACAAGTTGAACGATGCTAGCCTTGAGGCCCTTACTCTCTTGGGGTTGTTGTGTGTAGCGTGATTTACTTAGGGTCGACCTGCCTTCAAGCCTACCTCAGGTCAATACCCCCTCCTACTATTTGCTACGCTGATGAGCAGAAGTAGGGTAGTGTATGAGGGTCAAAAGCATGTCCTGTTAAGGCGTGAGGGATTTGTGATAGAGAAGCACAGGTTGTGTTTTCTGAACCAAGGGAGTAGTGTAACGATCCTAGCCTTAATAAGTCTATTACGAAATCCCCCAAGGGAGATCTCACTCTTGGCATCTCCCTTGGGGTTCCCAAACATCTCCTCAGCCCCTCCAGACGTTTCACATTTTTGTTTTAATCCTTAACTGGCACACATGGTTCAATTAGTCATCTAATCATCAAGCCTTTGACTGATTCAATCAGGTGTGGCAATTTAGGGTTAAAACAAACATTTGAAACTTCTGGGGCGGGGGGGCAGTGGAGAGGGTTGGGAAACCCTGTTTTAGGGTCAGATACCCCAGGGTCAAGCTCTATTTAAGGCGGTACTCACCCCCGCCATTAGCTGCAATATGGTCACCTGTTCCGGTAAGGTTCATGTCCTCCGCTGTGACTTTTTATGACAATAATAAACATTTTACATGAGGCAGCCAGAACAGGCATTATTTATTTAGAAAAAATGGTTACACTTTACATGTGGTAACAAACACAAGTAAATAGGTACATAACACTTACCATGTCTTGAGGTCTTCTTAGACCTTTTAGTCCAGGTCTTTGGTGAATTATGTTGCTTCTGCTGTCCCTCTCTATTCATTGGACAGGGGCAAGGCTAGTGGCAGGAGCAGGTGACTGTCGCTTTGCAGCTCGCTCCTTCTGATCCTAAAATATGTATTCTAATCAAACATAGAATGGGAATCTGTCTGTGATTAAAATTACAACACAACAACATTGTGGTATGTACCCACAATTCAACTTCCCTGAAAATATACTGGGGAAATTTGAAGAAATCACTTACAGCTACATGTTGAAATTGTAATGCTGTGCGATAGCTTTCTCGAATAGCCTCCTCTAATGTCACCTGTGCTGCATCCCGCTCTTTGCTCAAGCTCATTTCTCTATTTTGTTGAACATAAACATTATTGTATGTTAATGTAGAAAAGAAAGTAGAAAAATGTGTGATTATATACCGTGAGACACAATCAAATATATATAGTAAAGTCACACACAATACAAGTAAATTGCTATACATTGTGGATGGTTTCTTAACATTATTGTGGGAACTGCGTTATATTGTGCAAAAGGCAAAGCCTCCACATTTAACACTAAAATGTTTTTGTTATTAATCTGCTTTAATTCATTAACATCTCAGGTCCGGACACACAGATAAACTAGCTACGCCACCAAAGATCTAATTAAAAGGCAAACTAGTTTATTCTGTTATATGTTATGTATTCTATGCAGAGCAATTGTTTATTTTAAGTTGGGTTCGGTATTCAACACAACCACAGGTATAATAAGAACGAACACAACGGTCAGTTCCGGTACTACGGAATCATGGGAGATTGAGTTTCACAGTCCGTCGCTCACTGCCAGACACTTTTAAATCATGAAATAAATACCTCAATAGTTTGCTAAAAGGTATTTCCATGTGCTTAAATGATTGATATTATTGATTGTATTTTTACGTAATTAATAATGGCTAGCAAAAATGTTCACTGGGGTTGCAAACGGCAGGAACCAAAAAGCTAACGTTAGCACACAAGATAGTGTTGGCCAGAGTGAATAAACTTCCTCTACAAGATGAACTAATACACGTCACTGATTGAAATAAAATAGTTTAGAATTATGCGGGCCGAAATACAGAACATACTAGATTATTTGTAATTTCTTGTTCAATAACTTACCTCGTTTTCACTGTAAAATAGCTAGCTAGCTTCAACCAAATAAGCAGTTATGTTTTCGGGCGGCAGGGTAGCCTAGAGCGTTGGACAAGTAAACATAAGGTTGCAAGTTCAAATCCCCGAGCTGACAAGGTACACATCTGTCGTTCTGCCTCTGAACAGGCAGCTAACCCACTGTTCCTAGGCCGTAATTGAAAATAAGAATTTGTTATTAACTGACTTGCCTAGTAAAATAAAGGTAAAAAAAATATGTTTATTTGTACAAATAGCACAAACTCAGGATGCATCGAGTTTAAATGGATTCAGAAGGGGCGTGGCATCAGAGGTTGCTGGTGTTATTGAGTTCGGTGAGTTTGTGCTATTAGTACATAAAAACATGGTGCTAATTTGTACATATAGTACATATTTATGAGAGACTGGGTTGTCCAGAAAACATGTAGTTTTAAAAATAGCGTTTGAAGTTCATTATGGAATGCTAACAAGAACAACATTTATGCTAGGTGTAGTTGACGGAAATGGGATAAATGATGCAAATTAAGTATTTATATACATTGCACTCCACCAATCAGGCCTTTATGGTAGAGTGGCCAGACAGAAACAACTCCTCAGTAAAAGGCACATGACAGCCCGCTTGGAGTTTGCCAAAAAGCACCTAAAGTACTCTCAGACCATGAGAAACAATATTCTCTGGTTTCATGAAACCAAGATTGAACTCTTTGGCCTGAATGCGAAGCATCAAGTCTGGAGGAAACCTGGTACCATCCCCTAAAGTGAAGCATGGTGGTGGGAGAATCATGCTGTGGGGATGTAAATAGTTCAGGTGGCCATTTTATTAATTGTTCAGCAGTCTTATAGCTTGGGGGTAAAATATGTTAAGGAGCTTTTTGGACCTAGACTTGGCGCTCCGGTACCGCTTGCAGGAGTACAGGAGAGGACTAAGCATGCACCCGAGGGGCCCCCGTGCACCCGAGGGGCCCCCGGCAGATGTGTTGTTTCCTACCCTTATCACCTGGTGGTGGCCCGTCAGGAAGTCCAGGATCCAGTTGCACAGGGAGGCGTTTAGTCCCAAGGTCCTTAGCTTAGTGATGAGCTTTGTGGGCACTTTGGTGAACACTAAACTAAACTTGGTCAGGGAGAAATCCAAACCAGTCTAATTGGAATGAATGACAGTAGAGGCATAATCCTGATTTTACTTAGGCAGGAAAATAAAACAAAGGAATGTGATATATCAGAAATTGTGCGTTAGAATGATTGTAAACTTAAAATATTGTCATAATCATAAATACACATTATATATATATATATATATATATATATATATATCACTAGCCACTTTAAACAATGCCATTTATATAATGTTTACATATCCTACACTACTCATCTCACATGTATATACTGTTCTATATACCATCTACTGCATCTTGCCTATGCCGGTCAGCCATCGCTCATCCATATATTTATATGTACATACTCGAAATTCAATCCTTTACACTTGTGTGTATAAGGTAGTTGTTGTAAAATTGTTAGATTACTTGTTAGATACTACTGCATGGTCGGAACTAGAAGCACAAGCATTTCGCTGCACTCGCATTAACATCTGCTAACCATGTGTATGTGACAAATACAATTTGATTTGGATGGCAGGAAGCTTGGCCCCAGTAATGTTTTGGGCCGTATGCACCACCCTCGGTAGCGCCTTACGGTCGGATGCCGAGCAGTTGCCATACCAGGCAGTGATGCAACCGGTCAGGATGCTCTCGATGGTGCAGCTGTAGAACATTTTGAGGATCTGGGGACCCATGCCAAATTTTTTCAGTCTCCTGAGGGGGAAAAGGTTTTGTCGTGCCCTCTTCACGACTGTCTTGATGTGTTTGGACCATGATAGTTCGTTGGTGATGTGGACACCAAGGAACTTGGAAACTCTAGACCCACTCCACTACAGCCCTGTAGATGTTAATGGGGGCCTCTTCTTTTCCTGTAGTCCATGATCATCTCCTTTGTCTTGCTCACATTGAGGGAGAGGTTGTTGTCGTGGCACCACACTGCCAGGTCTCTGACCTCCTCCCTATAGGCTGTCTCATCATTGTCAGTGATCAGGCTTACCACTGTTGTGTCATCAGCAAACTTAATGGTATTGGAGTCGTGCTTGGCCACGCAGTTGTGGGTGAACAGGGAGTACAGGAGAGGACTAAGCATGCACCCGAGGGGCCCCCGTGTTGAGGATTTGGTGGCAGATGTGTTGTTTCCTACCCTTATCACCTGGTGGTGGCCCGTCAGGAAGTCCAGGATCCAGTTGCACAGGGAGGCGTTTAGTCCCAAGGTCCTTAGCTTAGTGATGAGCTTTGTGGGCACTTTGGTGAACACTAAACTGTAGTCAATGAACAACATTCTCACATAGGTGTTCCATTTGTCCAGGTGGGAAAGGGCAGTGTGTAGTGTGATTGAGATTGCGTCGTCTGTGGATCTGTTGGGGCGGCATGCGAATTGGAGTGGGTCTAGGGTTTCTGGGATGATGATGTTTATGTGAGCCATGACCAGCCTTTCAAAGCATTTCATGGCTCCTGACGTGAGTGCTACGGGCAGTAATCATTTAGGCAGGTTACCTTCCCTTCCTTGGGCACAGGGACTATGGTGGTCTGCTTGAAACATGTAGGTATTACAGACTTGGTCAGGGAGAGGTTGAAAATGTCAGTGAAGACACTTGCCAGTTGGTCGGCGAGTGCTTTAAGTACACGTCCTGGCAATCCGTCTGGCCCCTTGGCTTTGTGAATGTAATAAATTCCTTTATGAATGTAGTAAATCCAGACAGTTCTGCAGTTCAGAGTGAAAACAGTCAAAGTGTCAGTGGTATGGAGACTGGAGGACCTCCATCAGGTTTTAAGCCAGTCAAATCAAAGAGAACAAAGATTGTCCTTTTACTAAGGTCCCGTATTAATACTAAGGGTAAGTAATCCACACTGTTCCTCCTGAAATCATCCAGTCAAAGTCATGCTACTCCTTGTTGTAGTGTGGTACGTGGCAATTATTTTCATTACATGGGTTCATTATTTAATAAACACGTGCAAACTGATGAAGACATTTGTGGTATGTGTGGAAAAGGTTTTCAGTCCACAGAAAGTAGAAGAGATCACCTCCAAACTAGTGATCTACCGCAGTTTGGGGGGGATTCCAGTATGTCATAAACCTTTTAAGTTCCAAAATGGGGTGAAAATGGCAGCCAACTTGGTCAGGGAGAAATCCAAACCAGTCTAATTGGAATGAATGACAGTAGAGGCATAATCCTGATTTTACTTAGGCAGGAAAATAAAACAAAGGAATGTGATATATCAGAAATTGTGCGTTAGAATGATTGTAAACTTAAAATATTGTCATAATCATAAATACACATTGTCTACATAAATAGCCTCTAAAATATATAAACAGACCATAAAGCTGAGTTATTATATGGTACAATATTAGTAGTTGTTGCATTTGTCTACAACTTGTCTAAATCCTATCATGTACTGATTTCAGCCAGGATTGAATGCATTGTTCAAATCAAATCACATTTTATTTGTCACATACACATGGTTAGCAGATGTTAATGTGAGTCTAGCGAAATGCTTGTGCTTCTAGTTCCGACCATGCAGTAGTATCTAACAAGTAATCTACCATTTCACAACAACTACCTTATACACACAAGTGTAAAGGAATGAATACGAGTATGTACATATAAATATATGGATGAGAGATGGCTGACTGGCATAGGCAAGATGCAGTAGATGGTATAGAGTACAGTATATACATATGAGATGAGTAATGTAGGATTTGTAAACATTATATAAGTGGCACCGTTTAAAGTGGCTAGTGATACATTTATTACATCCACTTTTTAATTATTAAAGTGGCTAGAGATTTGAGTCAGTATGTTGGCAGCAGCCACTCAATGTTAGTGATGGCTGTTTAACAGTCTGATGGCCTTGAGATAGAGACTGAAAAACAGCTTCTCGGTCCCAGCTTTGATGCACCTGTACTGACCTCGCCATCTGGATGATGAACAGGGGTGAACAGGCAGTGGCTCGGGTGGTTGTTGTCCTTGATGATCTTTTTGGCCTTCCTGTGACATCGGGTGGTGTAGGTGTCCTGGAGGGCAGGTAGTTTACCCCCGGTGATGCGTTGTGCAGTCCTCACTACCCTCTGGAGAGCCTTACGGTTGTGGGCGGAGCAGTTGCCGTACCAGGCGGTGATACAGCCCGACAGGATGCTCTCGATTGTCCATGTGTAGAAGTTTGTGAGTGTTTTTGGTGACAAGCCGAATTTCTTCAGCCTCCTGAGGTTGAAGAGGCGCTGTTGCGCCTTCTTCAGCACGCTGTCTGTGTGGGTGGACCATTTCAGTTTGTCCGTGATGTGTACGCCGAGGAACTTAAAACACGTTCCACCTTCTCCACTATTGTCCCGTCGATGTGGATAGGGGGGTGTTCCCTCTGCTGTTTCCTGAAGTCCACTATCATCTGTTTTGTTGACGTTGAGTGAGAGGTTATTTTCCTGACACCACACTCCGAGGGCCCTCACCTCCTCCCTGTAGGCCGTCTCGTCGTTGTTGGTAATCAAGCCTACCACTGTAGTGTCGTCAGCAAATTTTATGATTGAGTTGGAGGCGTGCTTGGCCACGCAGTCATGGATGAACAGGGAGTACAGGAGAGGGCTGAGAACGCACCCTTGTGGGGCCCCAGTGTTGAGGATCAGCGGGGTGGAGTTGTTTTCTACCCTCACCACCTGGGGGCGGCCCGTCAGGAAGTCCAGGACCCAGTTGCACTGGGCGGGGTCGAGACCTAGGGTCTCGAGCTTAATGACAAGTTTGGAGGGTACTATGGCGTTAAATGCTGAGCTGTAGTCGATGAAGAGCATTCTTACATAGGTATTCCTCTTGTCCAGATGGGTTAGGGCAGTGTGCAGTGTGATTGCGATTGCGTCGTCTGTGGACCTATTGGAACGGTAAGCAAATTGGAGTGGGTCTAGGGTGTCAGGTAGGATGGAGGTGATATGATCCTTGACTAGTCTCTCAAAGCACTTCATGATGACGGAAGTGAGTGCTACGGGGCGATAGTCATTTAGCTCAGTTACCTTAGCTTTCTTGGGAACAGGAACCATGGTGGCCCTCTTGAAGCATGTGGGAACAGCAGACTGGGATAAGGATTGATTAAATATGTCCGTAAACACACCAGCCAGCTGGTCTGTGCATGCTCTGAGGACACGGCCAGGGATGCCATCTGGGCCGGGCCGGCAGCCTTACGAGGGTTAACACGCGTAAATGTTTTACTCACGTTGGCTGCGGTGAAGGAGAGCCCGCAGGTTTTGGTAGCGGGCCGTGTCGGTGGCACTGTATTGTCCTCAAAACGAGCAAAGGTTGTTTAGTTTGTCCGGGAGCAGGACATCGTGGTCCGCGACGGGGCTGGTTTTCTTTTTGTAGTCCGTGATTGACTGTAGACCCTGCCACATTCCTCTCGTGTCTGAGCCGTTGAATTGTGAATCTACTTTGTCGCTTAGCTTGTTTGATTGCCTTGCGGAGGGAATAGCTACACTGTTTGTATTCAGTCATGTTTCCGGTCGCCTTACCCTGGTTAAAAGCAGTGGTTCACCATCAATCCACGGTTTCTGGTTGGGGAAGGTTTTAATAGTTGCTATGGGTACATCATCAACAATGCACTTGCTAATAAACTAGCTCACCGAATCAGCGTATACATCAATGTTGTTGTCTGGTACTATCCGGAACATATCCCAATCTTGAAGCGTGGAATCAGATTGGTCGGACCAGCGTTGAACAGACCTGAGCACGGGCGTTTCCTGTTTTAGTTTCTGTCTGTAGGCTGGGAGCAACAAAATGGAGTCATGGTCAGACTTGCCGAAAGGAGGGAGGAGAATGGCCTTGTATGCGTCGCGGAAGTTAGGATAACAATGATCCAGGATTTTGCCAGCCCGGGTCGCACATTCGATATGCTGATAAAATTTAGGGAGCCTTGTTTTCAGATTAGCCTTGTTAAAATCCCCAGCCACAATGAATGCAGCCTCAGGATATGTGGTTTCCAGTTTACATAGAGTCCAATGAATTTCTTTCAGTGCCGTTGATGTGTCAGCTTGAGGGGGGATATATGCAACTGTGATTATAATTGAGGAGAATTCTCTTGCTAGATAATGCGGTCCGCATTTGATTGTAAAGAATTCTGTGTCAGGTGAACAAAAAAACTTGAGTTCCTGTAGGTTGTTATGATCACACCACGACTCATTAATCATAAGGCATACACCCCCGCCCTTCTTCTTACCAGATAGATGATTGTTTCTGTCGGCAAGATGCGTGAAGAAACCATGTGGCTGTACCGACTCTGATAACGTGCCCTGAGTGAGCCATGTTTCCGTGAAGCAAAGAACGTTGCAGTCGCTGATGTCTCTCTGGAAGGCAACCCTTGCTCGGATTTCGTCTACCTTGTTGTCCAGAGACTGGACATTGGCAAGTAGTATACTCAGGAGCGGTGCACGATGTGCCCATCTACGGAGCCTGACCAGAACACGGCCCCGTCTGATCCTTCTCCTGCGCCGCCATTGTTTTGGGTCACCGGCTGGGATTCAGTCTATTGTCTTGGTTGGTGGGCCAAACAGAGGATCCGCTTCGGGAAAGTCGTATTCCTGGTCGAAATGTTGGTAAGTTGACGTTGCTCTTATATCCAATAGTTCCCTCCGGCTGTATGTAATAAAATGTAAGATTTCCCGGGGTAACAATGTAAGAAGTAATACATAAAAAAACAAAATACTGCATAGCTTCCTGAGAACGTGAAGCGAGGCTGCCAATTTAAAACATTTATGGAATCATTCCTCTAAAACTAGCTGTCTAACAAATATAGTGCAGATACATTCTTCAAGTTTGTTATGTTACACAATATCTTATTACAACACTGGCAAACCATGGTTGACCAACTCCCGGACCAAAATGGCTGACCTTTATCCCATCATAATAATGTTCAAGGCCATTCTAGTATTTTGATTTCTAATTATATGGGGGAGACCTTAGTTCCCGCTTGCCAACTAATGCTGAGCACTGTCCTGCAGTAAAGAGAGGGAAGTAGCTAGATAGTGAAACCAATACAAGGCCAGGGTGACAGCCAGAGAACATTTGTTGTAGTGATTTTCACAGAAAATGTATAACAACGATATTAACGTCTACATTATTATGATTATTTATTTTATGAACAATTACTCCGATAAAACTGAATGATTCTGAACAATCTCCCAACTAGTTTCACATTCTAGTGTAAGTTTCTAGGCACAAGCATAAACTAGCTAGCTTGGAAGGACTCATTAGGACAACTGACTGAGCCAAATCCGTTTGTCCCCTATCAACTCTCTCGGCACTGAATACGTCATCAATTTTGGGCACCAGGCGTGTCTGTATATTGCCGTGTTCAAAAGAGGGCACCAGCGCGTTCAAGACAACTTGAAAAAAATCTGTAAAAACAAGCTCAGACTGGGAAAAATATTTTTGAACGGTCATCCAACTCAGAATTCCAAGTCGGAATGTATCAAAGTGGCGTGTTTTTAGGCTGTCCCTAAAAAATGTGGCTCTCTCGGTCTTGCACGAATAAACCCATTTGCTTTATCGCCACCTGCTGGAGTGGAGTGCAACAAGGCCAGTTCGGCTTAGAAGAGAGGGCACCTGTTGAAATAGCATACTGGCAAATCCCCACAACCTTGAGTCCTCTACGGGATCGGTGTCCCCACGCGGGAGGGTTGAGCTAACGTGCGCTAATGTGATTAGCATGAGGTTGTAATTAACAAGAACATTTCCCAGGACATAGACATATCTGATATGGGTAGAAAGCTTAAATTCTTGTAAATCTAAGGCTTGATTGTCCAATTTACAGGCGCTATTACAGTGAAATAATATAATGCTATTGTTTGAGGAGAGTGCACAGTTATGAACTTGAAAATGTATTAATAAACCAATTAGGCACATTTGGCAGACTTTTGAACAGAAATGCAATGGTTCATTGGATCAGTCTAAAACTTTGCACATACATTGCTGCCATCTAGTGGCCAAAATCTAAACTGGAAAAATACATTGTGGCCTTTCTCTTGCATTTCAAAGATGGAATTATTATTTTTTCTTTGTATTATCTTTTACAAGATCTAATGTGTTATATTATCCTACATTCATTTCACATTTCCACAAACTTCAAAGTGTTTCCTTTCAAATTGTATCAAGAATATGCTTGCTTGCTTCAGGTCCTGAGCTACAGGCAGTTAGATTTGGGTATGTCATTTTAGGCGTAAATTGAAAAAAGGGTTCCGATCCTTGAGAGGTTTTAAGAAACATATGCAGTAAACAATAGTATATTTAGGGCAAATGAAAAACAATTACAGTCAATCATACGGCCTACGAGCTTTTGTTAAATGCAACTTGATAGGCCTTTATCGAGCATTAAACATTGCATGGATTGGTGACTAGATAACTGTCAAACATTTCAATGGTTACAATGTTTCATAAAAGTGTAATGAACACAGTCAGAGGAAAGAGAAGTGTGCAGGTAAAGACACTTCACAATAAAGATGTTATCAACATTTATTCTGTTATACAAAAGGTGGACAAAATATGCATAAATATATTTTGAGATGAAACAAGCATGTTTGAGAAGGTTCATTTATATGAATAGGAATACTTAAGCATATCACAACAATTTTCTTAATGCTTGCCAAAACATGAAAAACTAAATAATGTATTTTCTCCTCAAAGAGTGGATATTGACATCAAGCCCATGACAAAATATTTGGTTTGTATAGGATTCTCTCAGCTCCTGTAGACACTGAAGGAAACATAAGCACAAATAAGCAATATTCTGGAAATTACTTTAGCAATATCAAAACAGATAAACACTTTATATACAAAAGTATGTGGACATCAGTTCAAATTAGTGGATTTGGCTATTTCAGTAAAATTGAGCACACTACCATGCAATCTCCATAGACAAACATTGACAGCAGAAATGCCTTACTGAAGAGCTCAGTGACTGCAGCATAGGATGCCACCTTTCCAAAAAGACAGTTTGTCAAATGTCTGCCCTGCTAGAGCTGCCCCACTCAACTGTAAGTGCAGTTATTGTGAAGTGGAAAAGTATAGGAGCAACAACAACTCAGCCGCGAAGTGATAGGTCACACAAGCTCACAGAACGGGACCGCAGAGTGCTGAAGCACGTAGTGTGTAAAAATCGCTTGTCCTCGGTTGCAACACTCACTACCGAGTTCCAAACGGCCTCAGGAAGCAACGTCAGCACAAGCACTATTTGTCGGGAGCTTCATGAAATGGGTTTCCATGGCCGAGCAGCCGCACACAAGCCTAAGATCACCATGCACAATACCAACTGTCGGCTGGAGTGGTGTAAAGCTTGCCGCCATTGGACTCTGGAGCAGTGGAAACGCCTGCTCTGGATTGATGAATCACGCTTCACTATCTCTCAGTCCGACTGACGAATCTGGGTTTTGCAGATGCCAGGAGAACGCTACCTGCCCCAATGCATAGTGCCAACTGTAAAGTTTGGTGGAGGAGGAATAATGGTCTAATGTTGGGCGATTAGCAGCAAATGGTTCGGGCTAGGCCCCTTAAGTTCCGGTGAAGGGAAATCTTAACGCTACAGCATACAATGATATTCTAGACCATTCTGTGCTAATATGCTTTTTGGCGACAGTTTGGGGAAGGCCATTTGTTTCAGCATGACAATGCCCCTCTGCAAAAAGCGAGGTCCATACAGAAGTGGTTCAACGAGATCGTGTGGAAGAACTTGACTGGCCTGCACAGAGCCCTGACCTCAACCCCATCAAACACCTTTGGGATGAATTGGAACACTGACTGCGAGCCATGTCTAATCACCCAACATCGGTGCCCGACTTTACTAATGCGCTTGTGGCTGAATGGAAGCAAGTCCCTGCAGCAATGTTCCAACATCTAGTGGAAAGCCTTTCACAGAAAAGTGGAGGCTGTTATAGCAAAAAAGGGGGACCAACTCCATATTAATGCCCATGATTTTGGAATGAGATGTTCGACAAGTATGTCCACATACTTTGTCATGTAGTGTGTGGCAAAATTCAACATATTAACAGGAAATGTTAACTCTCAAAACATGTACATAGGTTCAAATTTCAGTTGTGCTATCCTATAACTAATGAGTAGGAACTACTGTTGCTCAGAAATCCATGAATTGCTCTGCTAGACAGAGATGGGGAGTTCTTATGTGCAAGCAGTAATTCAGTCATATTTTATTCACCCAAAAGTTGCATCCTGAGGGGCATCTCCTCTCACAGGTGTAAATTACAATGTGCCTCTCAATCTTCTGTCTCTAGACCTTTTCCAAAACAGCACACATGTTTTCTTCCTTGAGACAGTTGTTCATGTAACTTTGTAGGAATTAATATGTTGAATTTTGAAAAATACTGCAATCATTGCACCTATACAGTGCTTCCTTGGTGTGTGATTGTTATTCAGTGTACCTGATTGGGAAATGTATTTCCCATATGAGCACATCAGTATGATCTCTCTGACATTTTCTTTGTGTATCTTTTCTTTGGTGTCATTAACAATCCTGCCTGTGTCTGGTCAAGAGACGGGGGGAGGGGCGGGCTCCGGAGGAACATCTGGCAGAATGCCCCGAATATGTTCTTTAAGTTAAGATAGGATATAGTCACATGTAGGAACCGATTCAATGAATATGTTTATGTAGGTTTAGATAGCAGTATATAAAGCTCTGTTTAAGGAATGCCCTTTTGGAGCTCACTTCAGACCAGTACTTATGCATCTAAGTTTGACTGTGACCTCTCCAGCTTGCTGATGATAAAGAGTGATTCATTTAAGATTGACTTTGAGTGTCCTGTGGAAGAATTTCCACAACACAAGCTAAGGTGAAAACAATGCCTGCCATGGACGTTTCCCAGTTGCTTTGAATGTTCAAAATCATTAGGGTTAGAACACTTTAAAAGCCTCAAAGGATGAGATGAAACTAGTCCTTTTTGGCTAGCCACAGCAGTCAACTAGCTAGCTAGCTAGATAGCTGTTTAGCTTTCTAGCATATTCACTAATTTGTTTGTAAACAATTAACAAGCTAGATAGCTACCACATGCTCTTGTCAAACTGTTAACAGTGTAGCAAGTAAGCAGCAAAATATACCAAATAAGTCTAAAAACCACTTGAGGGCAAATAAATCCGATTTGACCGTTCAGACAAGTCACATGGCCAGGAATCAGATTTGTATATGACTTCAAACCACCTATATAGGTGAAATATGGCTTGAAATATCCGATTCAATATGCTTTTTGGCTGTTCAGACTGCAGGGAAAAGAACATATTCGAATCAGATATGCAAATAAATAGAATTTGAGTCACTTCAAACTGCTAATGTGAACATGGCTTTAGAGCTCCTGAGCGTCAGAAACTGGCTTTGTCATTAGAAAAAGAAAAAGCATTTAACCTGTACAATGGTATTTTAGCATCAGTAGACCCCTGTTCTTCGACAGCTTCTAACAAAAGTGGTATTGGACAAGATAGTTCAGCAATGAGCAAGATTAAGTCTTATTAACAGCGTATTAACAAATTCTTGGCTGTTGATGATATTAAGCCATTGGAGTTACTGAGAGAGAAATTGGAGAATGAGGATACACAGAACAGAAACATCAAGGCCAAGGGTTTAATTCATGTTTTACAATTAGCTCCTTTTCGGGTTATATGCTTTACTGAGGGAGGAATCAGGCTCTGGCATGACATGACCAAACACAGTACAGCTTTCTGGGATGCCACGGTGTTATAAATTGTCTAAAGATCTACCCCATCTAAACCCTATATTTCAGCACCTGTGGCATTTATGCTTACTGACCAACACACACAGAGCTTGTTTGGACAACTTATGCAGTAATGGATAAAGAGAGGGAAACATATGACACTATCACATGACCTGTATTAATGACTAGTGATATATCCATAGTTTTGTTTTAAGCAGGTATGAAAGACTTTAATAGGGACAATATGAAGACGTATTTGTGGCGTTGTTGGAAAATAGTTACTGGAGTGGCCACTCAAACAGATCTCGAGTTCTGTATCATACGGGCATGTAAAAGTAATTTAATGCGGCAGGCTAGTGAACTTTGTAAATCAAAGTACAGTGGTAAGGATGAGAGGTATAAGGTGGGCATGCACATTTTCAGCTTACTGGCAAACTCTTCGAATCCACTGGTATATGATATTTGCATAGTTCTTGGTAGCAGAATTAACTCCATATTGGTGAGGAAAAGCATTGCTAAATTAAGTATTCACACAGATAAATTGATCACTGTTCCAGAGGCACAACGATACAAACACTTGGATGTTTTGGAGTCTAAAAAGCTAAATCTCCATTCAGTGAGTGTTTTGACAAAAACAGGAAGCAAGCCAGCAAAGACATTGATAATTTCATACGCACTGATAAAAAACTATACTTTGGACCAAAACTTCTTAACCAACTAACAATTTCCTTCCTGTAATCACAATCTGGTCTGACTTTATAACTGGAGATTTACTGAGATTCTCATCAGAATATCCACAGAAATCAAGTCAGAATCAGAAAAGCACAGCAGTGAGTAAGGCAATGTTTAACATATGAAACACTTGTATTTCAATTATCAAAAGCAAAGAGTAGATGAGTTTATAACTGAAATCCACACCTTGTATAAAGTCAAAGAGCGAGACCTCTGTGACGCTATAAAAACAACAACATATAAAACCACAACCAGTAGAAACACGGCAAAAAAGAATCCTTTGCTGACACATTCCAGCATTTAATCACAAGGGGGATGCACCTAGTACATGTAGAAAAGGTGATGTAGTGCTAGTCAGACAAACACTGTAGACAGATATTCTTCCCTTTCATGTTAACCGTGTTACCTCAGATGGTAAATCAGTTAGGAAAGATCTGATATCCCCATGTTGAAGTATTGACGGTCCAGTTAGCAACAACAGCCAAGCATACAGATTGAGCTCAGTAATATGCAACTCTGGCTGGTAGTCTAGTGGACAAGAGCATTGGGCCAGTAACTGAAAGGTCTCTGGTTTGAATCCCCTAGGTGACAAATCTGTCGATGGGCCCTTGAGCAAAGTACTTAACCCTAATTGCTTCTGTAAGTCGCTCTGGACAAGAGCATCTGCAAAATGATTAAAACGTTTTAATAAATGTAATGCGAAAAAGGGGCACTTCTGGTGACAGTTGATTTTTGACAGTTTTGAATTGAAGGCAGATGATCTGCATATTTACAAAATGTCCAAGAATAATGAGAACACATGGAGTTATTTATTTTTATGAAATCTGTAAACAGGGCCCTCATGGACACACTGATGGAGAAGAGGTATGTTATGCAGATCTTGCTCCCATTCAGAACCACTACACCTCTAAACATACGAAGGGCTGTGTTTTACCCATTCTAGCCTTTCTTAGACGTCAGTTTAACATAATGTAATTCTAGATTACAAAGTTCTATCCAGGAGCATAGTCCTAGTTGTCCACCTTTCACTCAAGCCATCAAACAGTTGAATAGATGGAAATTGTTAAAACCTTCCCAGTTGATGGTAGAACAACAAGTGAAATAAACTCAGCAAAAAAGGAAACGTCAACTGCGTTTATTTTTAGCAAAATTAACATGTGTAAATATTTGTATGAACATAACAAGATTCAACAACTGAGACATAAACTGAACAAGTTCCACAGACATGTGACTAACAGAAATTGAATAATGTGTCCCTGAACAAAGTGGGGTAACAGTCAGTATCTGGTGTGGCCACCAGCTGCATTAAGTACTGCAGTGCATCTCCTCCTCATGGACTGCACCAGATTTGCCAGTTCTTGCTGTGAGATGTTACCCCACTCTTCCACCAAGTCACCTGCAAGTTCCCGGACATTTCTGGGGGGAATGGCCCTAGCCTTCACCCTCCGATCCAATAGGTCCCAGCTGTGCTCAATGGGATTGAGATCCGGGCTCTTCGCTGGCCATGACAGAACACTGACATTCATGTCTTGCAGGAAATCACGCACAGAACGAGCAGTATGGCTGGTGGCATTGTCATGCTGGAGGGTCATGTCAGGATGAGCCTGCAGGAAGGGTACCACATGAGGGAGGAGGATGTCTTCCCTGTAACGCACAGCGTTGAGACAGCCTTACAACAAGCCTACAAGCCCTCAGTCCAGCCTCTCTCAGCCTATTGCGGACAGTCTGAGCACTGATGGAGCGATTGTGCGTTCCTGGTGTAACTCAAGCAGTTGTTGTTGCCATCCTGTACCTGTCCCGCAGGTGTGATGTTTGGATGTATCCATCCTGTGCAGGCAATGTAACACGTGGTCTGCCACTGCGAGGACGATCAGCTGTCCGTCATGTCTCCCTGTAGCGCTGTCTTAGGCATCTCACAGTACGGACATTGCAATTTATTGTCCTGGCCACATCTGCAGTCCTCATGCCTCCTTGCAGCATGCCTAAGGCACATTCACGCAGATAAGCAGGGACCCTGGCCATCTTTCTTTTGGTGTTTTTCAGAGTCAGTAGAAACTGACTCTTTAGTGTCCTAAGTTTTCATAACTGTGACCTTAATTGTCTACCGTCTGTAAGCTGTTAGTGTCTTAACGACCGTTCCACAGGTGCATGTTCATTAATTGTTTATGGTTCATTGAACAAGCATGGGAAACAGTGTTTAAAAACTTCACAGATCTTCCTTGTAAAGGGATTTGGATTTTTACGAATTATCTTGAAAGACAAGGTCCTGGAAAAGGGACGTTTCGTTTTTTGCTGAGTTTACAATAATGTCAGAAACACTATTGTGGACTTTGCTAAACAAGCACTCCTAGCTAATTTCTTAGCAAATTATATACTCTATAGTCACAGTCTCAATGTTCTAATTTGCGGCCAGTGTGATGACAAGGCAGTGGTTTATGGCAAGAATAGGAAAGATCTCATCCTTGAAGTAAGATACATTTCAGATGATTGGATCAAAGGTTGTCTTGAACAGCAATTAGCCCAACAGAGTGGAACTTGTAGCATGTGCAATACCTCTTGCAATATTCATCACTGCTATGTAATCCACGCACCACAGACACTACAAGTAAAGATGGTTATGACAACAGAAAGCAATTTACTTACATATTTTACTCTGTCCAGCATACATAGCAAGCACACATAGAAATTGTGTAGCAGTGGAGGCTGCTGAGGGGAGGACGGCTCATAGTAATGTCTGGAACGGATTAAATGGAATGGCATCAAACACCTGGAAACCATGTGTTTGATGTGTTGGATACTGAAGTGCTCCTGAGTAGAATGGACCCCACT
The DNA here is from genome assembly GCA_030435695.1 of Brachymystax lenok tsinlingensis. Taxonomy (NCBI): domain Eukaryota; kingdom Metazoa; phylum Chordata; class Actinopteri; order Salmoniformes; family Salmonidae; genus Brachymystax; species Brachymystax lenok. Next base: position 15,540,203 of record CM059791.1, read on the forward strand.
TTTACTGCGACACAAAGTACAGGAAATTGGGTTCGGTGAAATATGCACAGTACCAGTCAAAAGTTTGGACACACCTAATCATTCAATGGTTTTTCTTTAGTTTTAAAATATTCTACATTGTAGAATAATAGTGAAGACATCAAAACTATGAAATAACACATATGGAATCATGTAGTAACCAAATAAGTGTTTAACAAATCAAAATATATTTTATATTCTTCAAAGTAGCTATCCTTTGCCTTGATGACAGCTTTGCACACTCTTCGCATTCTCTCAACCAGCTTAACCTGTAATGCTTTTCCAACAGACTTGAAAGAGTTCCCACATATGCTGAGCACTTATTGGCTGCTTTTCCTTCACTCTGCAGTCCAATTCAACCCAAACTATCTCAATTGGGTTGAGGTCGGGTGATTCTGGAGGCCAGGTCATCTGATGCAGCACACTAACCCTCTCCTTCTTGGTCAAATAGGCCTTACACAGCCTGGAGGTGTGTAAGGTCATTGTCCTGTTGAAAAACAGATGATAGTCCCACAAAGCACAAACCAGATGGGATGGCGTATCGCTGCATAATGCTGTGGTAGCCATGTTGGTTAAGTGTGCCTTGAATTCTAAATAAATGTCACCAGCAAGCACCCCCACACCTCCTCCTCCATGCTTCACGGTGGGAACCACACATGTGGAGATCATCCGTTCACCTACTCTGCATCTCACAAAGACATGACAGTTGGAACCAAAAATCTCTAATTTGGACTCATCAGACCAAAGGACAGATTTCCACCAGTCTAATGTCCATTGCTCGTGTTTCTTGGCCCAAGCAAGTCTCTTCTTATTATTGGTGTCCTTTAGTAGTGGTTTCTTTGCAGCAATTCGACCATGAATGCTTGATTCACTCAATCTCCTCTGAACAGTTGATGTTGAGATGTGTCTGTTGATCTCTGTGAGTCATTTATTTGGGCTGCAATCTGAGGTACAGTTAACTCTAATTAACTTATCCTCTGCAGCAGAGGTAACTCTGGGTGTTCCTTTCCTGTGGCGGTCCTCATGAGAACCAGTTTCATGATAGCACTTGATGGTTTTTGCAACTGCAAATTTTCCATATTGACTGACCTTAATGTCTTAAAGTAATGATGGACTGTAGTTTCTCTTTGCTTATTTGAGCTGTTCTTGCCATAATATGGACTTGGTCTTTTACCAAATAGGGCTATCTTCTGTATACCAACCCTACCTTGTCACAAGACAACTGATTGACTCAAATGCATTAAGAAGGAAAGAAATTCCACAAATTAACAAGACACATCTGTTAATTGTTACCTTTATTTAACTAGGCAAGTCAGTTAAGAACAAATTCTTATTTTCAATGACAGCCTAGGAACAGTGGGTTAACTGCCTTGTTCAGGGGCAGAACAACATTTTATTTTTAATAAATTGTCAGCTTGGGGATTCGATCTTGCAACCTTTCAGTTACTAGTCCAACACTCTAATCACTAGGCTACCTGGCGCCCATTGAATTGCATTCCAGGTGACTACCTCATGAAGCTGGTTGAGAGAATGCCAAGAGTGTGCAAAGCTGTCTGGCTACTTTGAAGAATCTCAAATATAAAATATATTTTGATTTGTTTAACACTTTTTTGGTTACTACTTCGCTATTATTGTACAATGTAGAAAATAGTAAAACCCTGGAATGAGTAGATGTGTCCAAACTTTTGACTGGTACTGTATGTACAATATGAAAAACGTACTGCATTTAAGCTGATTGATCACTCTTTAAGGGCTGCAAAATGAGTAGCAACGCTCCTCTGGGTGTGAACCTTGTGGATTTGTAAAATAGAAGTGCTCCTGAGTAGAATGGACCCCACTTTTACTGTGACACAATGTTCAGGAAATTGGGTACTGTCACGTCCAGCCCTGGGTTTCAGGCTGGCGTGTTTAGTTTGTTTTGTTTAGTAGTTTTTTTTTGGTTCTAGGTGTTATATTTCTATGTTGGGTGTATGGTTCCCAATTAGAGGAAGCTGATTGTCATTACCTCTAATTGGGAACCATATATATGTTTGTGCTTTTCTATGGGGTTTTGTGGGTCATTGTTTGATTGTCGGTTTGAGTTATATGTTCACCGTAGTTACGATCGGCGTTTGTTTATTATTTTTCCCAGTTACGTTAAAATAAATATGTATACTGGAAGCATCGCTGCGTCTTGGTCCGTCACTCAGGAAGATCGTGACAGAATGACCCACCATAAAAGGACCAAGCAGCGAGAAAATCGGGAGTTCTGGACCTGGGAGGAAATATTGGCTGGTAAGGGACCTTGGACCCAGCCTGGGGAGTATCACCGTCCTAAGGAGGAGCTGGAAGCAGCGGCAGCGGAGCGGCTCTTTTATGAGGAGAAGTATGGTGTATGGACACCCGATCGGGAGAAATATGCTGGAACACGCCTGGTGAGGAAGCCCGAGACCTGCTGGTGCTGCTGGTGCAGGTTGGAGACCTGAGCCAACTCCTCGCGCTTTCCGGAGGGAGCGTCGCACTGGTAAGACACCGTGTTATGCGGTGAAGCGCACAGTGTCTCCAGTGCGCGTTCACAGCCCGGTGCGCGACTTGCCAGCTCCTCGCATCTGTCGTGCTAGGGGGAGTTGGCAGCCAGGAAAGAGGGTGTTGGCTCAGCACTCCTGGTCTCCGGTGCGCCTCTTCGGGCCAGGATATCCTGCGCCGGCTCTGCGTGCGGTGTCTCCGGTTCGTGCCCACAACCCGGTGCGCGACATTCCAGCTCCCCTCATCTGTGAGGCCAGGGTGAGAGTGCAGCCTGGAAGAATGGTGCCGGCACCCCGCATCAGGTCTCCTGTGCGCGCCGTGGGTCCAGCACGTCCTGTCCCTGTTCCACGCTCCAGGATCCCTGTGCGCGTCGTGGCCCAGCATATCCTGTTCCTGTTCCATGCTCCAGGATCCCTGTGCGCGTCGTGGGCCCAGCACGTCCTGTCCCTGTTCCACGCACCAGGATCCCTGTGCACGTCGTGGGTCCAGCACGTCCTGTCCCTGTTCCACGCACCAGGATGCCTGTGCGCATCGTGAGCCCAGCACGGCCTGTTCCTGCTCCACGCACCAGAGCCCTGGGTTTCAGGCTGGCGTGTTTAGTTTGTTTTGTTTAGTAGTTTTTTTTTGGTTCTAGGTGTTATATTTCTATGTTGGGTTTATGGTTCCCAATTAGAGGCAGCTGATTGTCGTTACCTCTAATTGGGCACCATATATATGTTTGTGCTTTTCTATGGAGTTTTGTGGGTCATTGTTTGAGTTATATGTTCACCGTAGTTACGATCGTCGTTTGTTTATTATTTTTCCCAGTTACGTTAAAATAAATATGTATACTGGAAGCATCGCTGCGTCTTGGTCCGTCACTCAGGAAGATCATGACAGGTACGGTGAAATATGTATGTCCAATATGAAACCTTACTGTATTTAAGCTGATTTGCCACTCAGGGGCCGTAGAATGAGCAGTGACACTTCTTTGTTAGTACACTCTCTAGATTTGAAACTACAGCTGCTGCTGAGCAATGTTCCCTCTAAACTGTGAGCGTGCCCAGGCGCACAGCTCCCCAGGGACTGCCGATCAGCCCATGCAGGGAAGCACGAGATTGAACTTCACTCAAATTTTGGGGAGTTTTCCCCTCAGTTAACACTATCAATGTGTCCCTTTACTGTGGAAATTGTGATCGAATCAATGCAATGTTAACCACTTTCAATGCAGCATACCGAAACAAAATGAACTATGCAAGAGATTTTGTTGTAGGCAAAGCGTATCGGAGTAGCATTGACAGGCACGATTCAGTTCCATACTCAACAGACTGTGGTGCGCCATAACTAATGAGAGTTGTATTACAACCTGCAGTGATTGGGAGTCCCATAGGGCGGCGCACAATTGGCCCAGCGTCGTCCGGTTTTGGCCATCATTGTAAATAAGAATTTTGACTTGCCTAGTTAAATAAGAATTTAATAAAAGAGCTGCAGTAGGCCTATATGTAAGTAGACCATTACCATATATGAATTTGTGCCATTCACTTTGAACTGGACTGTTTTACAGCATGAGCTGTCTAGATTATTATGCGCTTGTTTTGATCAAAGCGAGAGCTGAATGTAGCCACGTGCACATTTGTTCATATTCTTGGCTAGTTGGTGAGTTATTAGCTCAGTTAAAGCTAATTTGTAGTCAGCAATGTGGGAGTGATTGTTTCCTACAAGAGCACGAAATGTGTACATTTCTAAACGTGTACATTTCTAGCCATCTTTGAAAAGCAAGTCAGGTAAAGGGACAGTGTTGTATTTTGATACAGGCTTTAAAAAGCTAAGCCAATAGGCAGAGGGTAGCATAATTTGTCTGATAATGGTATGGGAATAAAAATACATCTAATTTTGTAAAGTGGTTTCTTGCATCAAATAACAAAATATTCAGACATCATCTTGTCTGAAGGACAAGTGGATAAACAGGTTAATGTCAAGCCCTGAATGTTTCATGTCTCATCAAATGTAGGCCTACATTGAACACCACACATTGGCTGCTACTGTAGGCTGAATGTTAGAACCGCTATTTCCATGTTAAAATGTTATGTGATGCATTTTGTCTGTTTTATATATATTTTTCTTATGGTAGGCCACTCTGGTAGGCCTACATTATGATCAAATAGCCACAGTAGCCTCCTTGGCCACTGTTAAAACAGTAACTTAAAGTGGGTACAGCCTGTGTCCACAGTAAACGCACACCGGAAGTTGCATAGAAATTTCACAAGGTTCAAGTTTGCTCTCAGCAGACCTGAAATTTGCTCAGTGCCGAAAAATATTAGAGGGAACATTGTTCCTGAGTAGAATGGACCCCCCTTTTACTGCTACACAATGTACAGGAAATTGTATACTACAGTGCAGTATGTACAATATGAAAAACGTACTAACATGGGCTAATTAACAATGGGATTTCAGCGTTTACTAAAGTTGTGTAGTGTTATCTAAAATAAGGATGCACAACAATGAGGTTCTAGCTCCAGCATCTTTACTAACCCTCGCATGACATACATAGGTACAGATACCCCCAAGGGACATCCTACTACATCTTCCCCTCTCCCATGAACAAGAACTCAACATGAACTTCACCCTCTTTTTGCTCATTTTCTGTGGCCTCAGTCTGTGTGGCTGGTAGATCTGGAAGAGCTCTGAGGTGTGTTTTGTTCCTTTGTACCTCTTCTGAGCCTGTGTCCACCACATAGGAGCGTGGGGCATCCGCTTTCCTCAGCGATTATTGCTGGTGTCTTTGAGTTTGTAATCCACACACGTTGACCTTCGGTCAGCTCTGGCCTCTCCGTAGCACGGTGTCTCCGATTAAAGTCTCCAGTTTGTGTTTGTTTCAGCCGTTTGTCCCTCTCAGCGAAGGCCTTCCTGTTAGGCCATTGGGATTTAAGCTGACAGGCGAGACAGGCAATGGGGAACGCAGCCTCCTGCCCATCAGGAGCTCGGCAGGCGACAGCCCATGATGCAGTGGTGTAACTATGTAAGCTAACAGAGCCCTGTATGGATCCGTGTTCTTCAGCAGTCCCTTGACTGTTTTCACAGCTCTCTCTGCCTCACCATTACAATGCATGGTAGGGGCTACTGGTCACGTGTGAAGTCATATTCTGCGGCAAAAGCAGAAAATGAGCTTGCAGAGAACTGGTTATCTGTAACCAGGACCTCAGCGACCCCTTGCCTGGAAAAAATGTACTTTAATCCATTGATAACACCAGCTGATGTGGTTATGGGTGTCTTTGCTATTTCAATGTATCTTGAATAGGAATCTACCACTAGCAGATAAGTGTCATTTTTCCAATAGAACATATCTGCCCCTACCTTTTGACATGGCCGTTTTGGCAGCTCCGTTGCCATCATTGGCTCCGGATGGCAAGGTTGACATTTTGTACAGACCTCACACTGGGTCACCAGCTTGGCAATCTGAGTACTCAGACCAAGCCACCATACCGACTGTTGAGCCCTCAGTCTGCATTTGGTTATCCCCATGTGTCCCTCATGCACTCTGTCTAGCATTTCTGGTTGTAGAGTCTCTGGGATAACTATCCGTTGTCCTTTCATGAGAAGGTCTCCATTACAGTGGAAGTCACTTTGGTGTACCCAATAGGGCTTCAGCAGCTGAGGCAGTTCCTCCTGCCTGGGCCATCCCTTCTTGCCCTGCTGCACTATCTGTCGGTAGATGGGGTCTCGTTGTTGCTCCTCTGCAATCTGCTGCAGTTTGGTCTGAGATGCAGGTAGGCTGTCCCTTACTGCATTAATGGACACCTGTACCTCACCCTCTAGACATTGCTCCTCCTCTGATAATGGACGTTTAACTGGGGCCCTGGAGAGTGCATCTGCTGTGATCAGTGCCTTCCCTGGCACATAAACCATCTTGTAGGTGAACCTCAGTAATCTGAGGCGGAAGTGCAGAACTCTGGGAGGCAAGTCGTCCAGTGCTTTTGTCCCTAACAGAGTCACCAGTGGTTTGTGGTCAGTCTCTGCTGTAAACTGCAGGCCAATAAGTTATTGGCTGAGCCTTTCACATGCCCATGTGATAGCCAACGCCTCCTTCTCCACTTGAGCATACCTTTGCTCTGTGTCGGATGAGCTTCGGGAGATGTATGCTATTGGACGCCACTCCATGTTGTCCTGCATCTGTGTGAGGACCGCCCCTAGCCCAAAGGATGATGCATCTGATGATACCTTTGTCTTAGCGTGGGGACGGTACAGGGCCAGCACTCTCTGTGAGGCCAGGTCTCCTTTGATTTTGTCAAATGCCACCTGCTGCACGTGACCCCATGGACCAGTCATTCTCTTTGGCTAGTAAGTCTCTCAGGGGTTTGGTTCTATCTGAAAACTGTGGGAGGAACTTACCCACATATGTGGCCATGCCTAGGAAGGTCCTAACTTCAGCCACATTCTGGGGTATGGGCATATCTGTGATGGCGCTGATCTTCTCCGGGTCCGGCTCTATTCCAGCTGCACTGATTTTGTGTCCCAAGAACAAGACCTTTGACTGTGCAAAAGTGCATTTTTCATTGAATGTCAGGCCAGTCTCCTGGAGTCTGGTCAGAACTGCTGTGAGCCTTACATCATGTTCTGCTCTGTCCCTTCTGCACACGAGCACATCGTCCGCGTGGACTATGACGCCACTCAGCCCGTCCAACAGCTGAGACATGTGTCTTTGGAAATGCTCAGGACCGGAAGCGATTCCAAATGGCAAAACAGTAATGGCCAAACGGTGTTATAAACGTTGTGAGCGCCCTACTCTCTGACAGCAGTATCTGCCAGAAACCTGAACGGGCATCCAACTTTGTGAAGACTTGTGAGCCATCCAACTGAGCCAGTGACTGCTCCACTGATGGTAAGATGTGTCTCTCTCTGCCGAGTGCCTCATTCAAGTTAGTCATGTCCACACAGATCCTTATGTCCCCATTGGCTTTTGGGACCACAACCATCCCTCCACCCTATTCAGTGGGACCCTCTATTTTAGACACCGCCCCAATTTCTTCAATTTTTTCTCTGACCAATAAAGGGATAGGCACACGGCGGGGGGTGGTAAGGGCATAGGGGACAGCATCCTCTTTCAGGCGGATTTTGTAGTCACCTTCTATCCTTCCTAGACCAGAAAACACTTTTGGGAATTTCTTTTTGAAAACCTCACCTGGGTCCTCCAGTTCGCTCACTCTCTCAATGAGTTGCAATTGCTGGCAGCCCCAGCAACGGTCTGGCCAGAGAGTCAATGACATAGACAGGTTGGATGGCACTTTTGTCTTTACTCTCCAGTTTAATCACCAACTGCTCTACCACTGGTCATATCTTATTACTGGGCACGTACAGTGTCTTGTTTGTAGAGAGCAAAGGGCCATCTCTACTATAGCTATACAGCCTAGTTGGGATAGCTGTCACTGCTGCCCCAGTGTCTAGTTTAAATGACACAACCTCCCCCACTGAGTTTAATGTCTGAATGCCAGACAGTATTGTTTCCCCTTACTTCTCCCAGAAAGATGCTGTCCTGCTGTAACTCCTCTGAGACCTCATGCATTTGTTTAATCGACAGACAGCTGAAAAGTGTACTATAGTGTGACATTTCCTGCATTCTTTATCATTTGCTGGGCAATCTTTCCATCTGTGGAAAGGGGATTTCCCACATTTGCAACAAACAGTTGAACTTGCTACTGGTGCTGTCTGTGATTGTTTTCTCCACGTCTGTCTCTGTTCTGTGTTTCCCTCCGTTTTTTTGCTCGGTATGAAAATGCATTTATTTCCTCACTCTCTTCACTCTGCAAGGAGCTGCTGTCCCGCAGCATCGTCTGCTGTCTTTTTACTGTCTCACTCTGCCTAAACTGGTTTACAGCTTTGGACAAGGTAAACTGGGAATCCAACTGTAACTTTTCCGAAAGTGATATATTTCTTATTCCCACTACAATCCGATCTCGGATCAGCTCTTCCCTGAGCGCGCCAAACTGACAATGTTCTGCTAGTTTGTGAACAGCTGTCATAAAACTGTCGGTGGGTTCACCCTGCTCCTGTTTGCGCATATTAAACCTAGCTCTCTCAAATATAATGTTGTGTCTCCCTACAAAATGCTTTTGTAAACAGTCTTTAATGGCACTGTAGCTACGTTTCTCTTCCTCATGCAACGAGGAAGAATTTAATATACCCTCGGCTTCATCACCCATAAAGTAGATCAGTGTATTACTTGAAATGCCTCATTTTTCACGTTTAAGCCTGATGCTACCCTGTACCTTTCAAAGCTCCTGATCCATTTCGGCCAGTTATGAATGTCCATACAATCAAAATTCTCCGGGGGACTAATGCGAAATCCGTCAGCACTAGCCACTGGCCTGTCCATGTTTGCGCTGTTTTATCTCCAACAATGTGCCCTCCCTGCTTTGAAACAGCCTGAATGTATGACTTACTTGGTACGTCCTTCACGTTTATGTGATTATTAAAACCACTTCTGACACCATGTAGTATTATCTGAAATAAGGACGCACAACGGATACCCCCAAGGGACATCCTACTACAGTTGATTATTATTATTAATATTGTTACTACTATTATTATTAATAGTAGCCTTGTAAATAATGTTTTGTTATTTGTATTACTGTTGTTACCATGATAACTATCTAGTAATTATTACTTTTAATGCTAACAAATGTCAATGCTATAATATTATTTGTGCTATGAAGGCTATTAACTTTATTTCGTTTTTAATATTGTTAAACACAATTATAAGGCTGCTAACATTTCCTCATAAAATGTTACGAATTTCTAACGTTTGTATTATTTTTCATAATCTTCATTGCGGGACTTTTATTTTGAAGGAAAAGCGCAGTGGTCATTGCCTTATTCTTTCTTGGTCTTGTTATTCTTGCTGGCGGAAGGGAGGTGCCAGATAGCTTGCGGCACATTGTTATGTTTCACTATGTTGGATCACGCCAATATATTGGTATCACTCCGCGGCGGAGGGATACATCCGTGGTGAGGATTTACAGATTTTCTCCGGTGTACACCTGTGTCACGGCTGGGGTCCGCCCCTATGTAGTGATGGGCATTCAGTCTCTTTTCAGTGAGCCGGCTCGTTCGGCTCAGCTCACCAAAAAGTGCCGTCCCTTTTGGCTCCCAAACGGCTCTTAAAAAAAAGATGTGTATTTTTTCAAGTCAAATAGTTTGCGATAGTTTGACGATGATTGGTGTTAAAACAATTCTAATTAAATTATTAAATGAAATCATACTCTACCTTAATAACCACACTGTATTTAAAAATGCATTGGTTTGTTATGAAAAAGAATGCTATTAAACATTTGCATTTAAAGTATAACTTTTTAATGTATATAAACAAAGTGCATATAAATGTAACAATTCAAAACGAATACAAACGGAACAACATAATAATAATAGAATATTGCACCATATCAAAGAAAAATAAATAACAATGTGCAAAACTGCAGTATCCCACTTAAAATATTAAACTTGTCCCTCTTTTCTCTCTCTTCTTTATTGCCATGTTATAACCAGCAGCACACAGCAATGCTGACCATATTTTGCTTTTATGAGAGATTTGCATTCAGAAATGCAAGCTGCCTCACTTTAGAGGGGCTGATGCAGTTTCTAATCTCAATAATTATTTGTCCCGTTTTCGAGAAGACCCTCTCAGAGGGAACGGATGTGGCCACTATGCAGAGTCTCTCTGTCATGACTTCAGTAAGCCATGGGTACTACTGCTGGTGCTTCTGCTCCATCTGCTCCCTCTTCTTCCTGTTGCCCTGGTGCCTGAGCCAGCTGAGTGCTGGGGCTGTCCCTCCCTGCTGCTGAGGTTATTCTTTGAAGAGCCTCATTAATCGCTCTGGCATTACTGAAGGCTAACTTTTTAAACCTTAAACCATTCCCATCTGGCGTTGTGTAGAGTTTTCATCACCTACTGTGCTCCTGTGGAAGTATTCCACCGCTGCTTTCACATTGTCCACAGTGGGCTTCATCACCTTCAGAGCATCTATTACAACCAGGTTGATTGTGTGGGCAAGACATGGATGATGGGTCCATTAAAACATTTTCATGGCTTTGGTTATGTTAGCTGCATTGTCGCAGACAATGCCATTCTCAACAGTTCCTCTGCCAAGTTATCTGAGGTGTGTCGCTGAACTCAAAGCAGTCTGTCGCTGAACTCAAAGCAGTACAGAAGAGAGCGAAACATCGGAAAATTTTCAATGAAGTGACGCGTAACCACTTTTCAAAGAAGTGGTTACCCTTGATGTCCAGCAGTCAGTGGTAAGGCAAACTGCAGTAGCTTTTTGGACTCTTTCTCGCACTGAAGCCTGTGTGCTCTCATACAGTTGTGGAATATGTGATTTTGAAAGGGTTTTCCTGCTTGGAATTGTGTACATTGGATTTAGACTATTGCTATTCTAAAACCTCTGTCCTCCATGATCGAAAATGGCTGGAAATCAGTGGCAATCATTTTAGCCAATGCAATATCAATTTGGTCTTGTTTTGCTACAGACATAGACTTTGGCATAAATTGGTCCATAGAAGACTGCGTTGCTGTGGGTCGCGGACTAGGCCTACTTGACTGAGTGGATACATCTCCACGTGTGGAGGTGCTGGCTCCACCACTATCACTAGCAGGCTCGCTAGTTTCTCGAAGCTCCGCTACAGCTAGCTTCACAGTTGGGTGCACAATTCGCATATGCCGGTGTAGGTTGTGCGTAGAACCGGCTTTATATGAGATTTTGTTTTGGCAAATTCTACACTGTGCTCTAACATTGTCTACATTATTAAAATGCATCCAAATGCTACTATGCTTCCGACTAATTTTCCAGCTGTTGTTTTCACAGCTGTCCTTCCTCTCTCTCCTCGGCTGCTAAGTGTGTGACTGTGAGAGAGTTGGCTCGGCCCTCCCTCACACATCTTTGGTTCATTGGTTGACACTGCGTGTCTGATTGACAGGAACAACAGATGAGGCTGTTAGTCTGAGCAGGCAGTCAGAACGAATGTGTGCGCTTGAGCATTTAGGCCTATATTATTTTATTTATGTTTTAGTTCCTTGAATTAGTTAATTCTGTTAATTTAAATCTTTTGATTATTCATATCTTAATAAAAAAAAATTGATTTGTCTCTTCTGAAATGCGAGCCGACTCGTTCGCGAACGACCCATCACTAATATATAGACCCCATGGCCGCGACACGTTCTCTTTCATTTTCTCGGTGGACGTCCATATGGTTTGAGGTACAAACTTTCTGAAGTTCGCTTGGTAAGTCACTGGTAAGTGTAATATCTTGCGTGGAGGTATACTCACTGGCTGTTTGCAGCCTGTCCTCTTGAGTGCTCCACTCGATGCGCGCTGTTGATCTGTATCTTCTGCCTGTGGTTTGTCGTGCTTGTGTTTCGTTAGCGTTACACTACGACTCCGTGTGCATTAATATATTGGTGGCTCTTGCTGCCACAAACTGTAATTTACCTTACACAACTTGCCGACTGGCTTGTTCTATGTGTGTGTTGTGAATTGCTTAACATGCTCCTCCGCGGGTTCTCTGTTAATTATCTTGCAGGGTTTTTTCTTGTTCTTTCCCATGCAGAGTGTGAGTATCGTGGAAAACTACGTTGTCACATTAACATTGGGGTTTCTTAACGGGCGTTACTCCATATGGTGCTGTTTTTACTGCTTGGATATTAAACCGGTAGATAATATTGCAATTGGCGTAAAACAAAAAAACAAATAAATCAAATCCATTACCTGGTTGCTGTTTTTTGTCTGCCTGTTTTTCACACACGGGTCTTCCCCTGTGTTTGCAGAGGTACTGGGTAATTTCTCCCTCACCGGGTTCCTATTCCTCCAAGCGGGTCACGACATAGCTCTCCCAAGGCGTCGGACCCCTGCTCTGTGGCCTTGTTGGCTTGGCTGAGCTTATGGCTTCCCTTTGTGACAGGTGTGATGGTGACATCCCCCTGGGGATCTGCATACCTTGTATATGCACTGCCTGGGTTTGAGCCATGCGGAGAGGGCGGTGGAGCGCCCTTCTGGATGCCTGTTTTGTGTGGTGTTCTCAGAACGCCTGCACCTGGCACGATTGGAGGCCATGTGCGAGTGGGTCGGCCAGGCTCGGGCTGGGGACGAGCTCCCTCCCTCAGGAGTGGTGCAGCAGCGAGATGTTAGTTCCTCTACTGGGCCCAGCACCCCTCCCAGGAAGCGTGGCCGGAGCCATCGCAGGCAGAGCTGGGACCACCTTGAACGGAGGGCGCATGCCCTGTGTCAGGAGGTTGATAGCTTCGATGGCGACTGTTGGCCAGTGATGGGCTGTTCCTGGGGGACGATGCTGGCACTGTTCATCACCATGAGCGGGGCTACCAGGCTGATAGGCCATCAGAAGCCGCCAGCGGGGCTTCATCGCCCCCAGTGGCTCGAGAGGCTATGAGGAGCCTACTCACTTGGGTAGCCACTGCACAGGACATCAACTGGTGGACAGTGATGATTCTACATCTGTCCCCATCTCTGCTGAGTTCCGCAAGGCCTTGCAGGAGAGCTGGGCCTCTGCCAGGGCGGAACCCGCAACGTAATTGGGACCCCCCCAGAGTCTTTGATGGGGACTTGAAAGCCACATATGGGTCCCTCTGCTCTCTTGGCCGCCTTACCAACGTGGCCATGCTGCTGCAAGCCTACCTGCAGACTCTGTTTTCCTGGCTGCAGGAGGGCACATAGGAGCTACCCCGGGAAGTGATGGAGGTTTCTCGCCTGCTTTCCCTGCTCCAGAGGGATGTGGCCCACGCCAACAGACGGGCCATGGTGCATGTGGTTACCTCCCGGCGCCATCTCTGGCTGGCCCAATCCCATCTGCCACCTGCTCTCCAGAGCACATTTGCCACTCACCCCATCACCCCAGGGCTGACGTTCGGCTGAGGGGTTGATGACATTCAGAGCAGACCGATAATGTTTGTAGGGACCAGGAGACCCTGAGACGGTTCATGCCGCCTCCTCAGGCCCCGGGTCCAAGGCAGATGGACTGTCGCCACCCACCCGCACACGAACAACGGTGGGGTCCCTCTCCTGCCCCATCACCTCGCGCTAAGGGATGACAGCGGGGAGGGGCACAGCGTGCAGTGAAGCAACAGCCTGTTTTCCCCACACGGGTCTTCCCTGCTTTTACACCTGCATTGCTTGCTGTTTGGGGTTTTAGGCTGGGTTTCTGTACAGCACTCTGTGACATCAGCTGATGTAAGGGGGGCTTTATAAATAAATTTGATTTGATGATTTTGCAGAGATACTGGGTAATTTATCCCTCACCGAGTTCCTATTCCTTCAAGAGACTCACGACATAAGCTCTCCCAAGGCGTCGGACCCTTGCTCCGTGGCCTTGTTGGCTTGGTTGAGCTTATGGGTTTCCTTTGTGACAGGTGTGATGATGTCAACCGTCACCACCATAGGGATGTGCCTGGGAGACCTAGGTGCTCAGGGCACCAGAGGAGAGGCGGGCCCCGGCAGGACTCCTGACACACCCTTCCCTGGCCTCTGCGCTTCTCCAGGTCTCAAAGGGCAAATTGGGAAGAGGGTGTGGAGTCCCCCTGGGTGTTGTCCACCGTGCTCGAGGGGTACCGACTCCAATTCCGGTGCCGGCCCCCGTCCTTCAGGGGCCTTCGTGTCGCCACGGTGGCCGACCCCCTGAAGAAAACCCTGCGGCTGGAGATCTCCTCACACCTGGACAAGGGTGCCATCCGCAGGATCGAGACATCAGAACAATTAGGTAGGTTCTACTCCACTTATATTGTGGTTCAAAAAAGAGACTGAGGGTTTCGACCGATTCTGGACCTCCGCAACCTCAATGGGTACTTAAAGGTACTGAGGTTCCACATGCTGTCCCCAGCCTCGTGTTGCAGGCCGTGTCCAGGGACCAGTGGTTTGTGGCGCTGGCCCTGAGGGATGCGTACTTCCATGTTCCTGTTCACCCAGCTCATTGGCAGTACCTCCAATTCACTTTCGAAGGGACAGCTTAAGAATTCATGGTTCTTCCCTTCGGCCTCCCTTTGGCACCCCGCACTTTCACAAAGTGAATGGACGCTGTCCTGGCACCTCTCACAGCCCGAGGATTGTTAATCCTCAATTACCTGGACGATTGGCTGATTTTTGCCCCAACCAGGACCCAGGTCCTGTCAGACAGAGACATGCTCCTGACCCACATCGGCAAGCTGGGCATTACTGTAAATGACAAGAAGAGTCCTCTGACACCCACCCAGAGGGTGGCCATCATTGGCATGGAACTGGACTCAGTCCCCATGAAAGCACACCTGCCCATCAGAAGGGTTCAGGCAATCCATCTTGCCTCGACAAGCGCCACCGTCACCGCCAGCTGCACGTGACCACACAGGGCCTCAGGGCATTTTTGAGGTGGCGCTGTCGCTCCTTTCTCTCAGGTGGGTGGAGATGCTGAGGATGTGCCGCCAGGAGCTGGTCAGCACAGACGCCTTCCAGATCGGCTGGGGAGGACCAAGGGCAGGTCAGCCTGTGGCTGTTGGCTACCACCTTGGAGCGGCAGGCACATCAATACACAGGAGCTCTGAGCTGTACTGCTGGCCCTGCGGTCTTTCCTTCCACATCTGAAAGGAAGACATGTCCTGGTGAGAACGGACAACACAACAGGGATGGCTTACATCAACCATCAGGGTGGACTGAGGTCCCACCACCTCAATCTTACAGCACAGGAGCTCCTTCTCTGCGTCTAGCGTCTCTACTCGCAGCGCACGTACCTAGCATCCTGAGTGTGGCAGTGGATATGCTCTCGAGGGAGGGTCCGCCACCTTGGGACCTTGGGGCCTACATCCCCAGGTGGTCCAGCACCTGTGGGACAAGTTCGAGAGATCACAGGTGGACCTGTTTGCCTCTCTGGACAATGCACACTGCCCCCTGTGGTACTCCATGTCGGAGCCACCATGCTCTGGCTCGTGATTGGCCAGGGCTGAAGCTTTACGCATTCCCCCCTTTTCCCCTGATCCAGGCTGTGCTGGACAGGACCAGGACCAGGATGGCAGAGCATTGTCTGCTTCTGGTGGCCCCATACTGGCCCAGACGACCCTGGTTCAGCCTTCTCCTGTCCCTGTTTGTCTGGGACATCTTGGCAACTTCCCCTGAGACCGGACTTGCTGTCTCAGGCCGGGGGAACTCTGTGGCATTTGAGGCCGCACCGCCTTAGTCTGTGGGCTTGGCCACTGAATGGCACCATTGATCCATGTTAGGACTACAGGAGGGTGTAATGAACACCATGCAGACTGAAAGGGCGCCGACTACAACCGTGGCATACCAGTTACGCTGGCGGTTGTTCTGCTCTTGGTAAACTGGTATTGAAGTGGTGCCCGAGTCATGCGGGGTGCAGTATGTCCTCCAATACCTACTGTCTCGCTTGGATGAGGGCTTGGCAGCCTCTACACTGAGCGCGTATTTGGCCGTTATATCTGCCTGCCATGTGGGGTGGATGGACAGGCCAGTGGGGCGCCATCCCTTGGTCTCCAGGTTTATGAAGGGGGTTCGTCGCCCAACTAGGACCCGCTCAATGGCGAGCTGGGATCTGGATGTGGTCTTGGCACCTTTGGAAAAGCCGCCTTTCGAACCGTTGGAGTCTGCCTCCCTGAAACACCTCTCTATGAAGGTGGCTTTCTTGAAGAGGGTCGGTGAGCTCCATGCTCTTTCGGTAAATTCTGAGTGCTACCGGAGGGACCCCAGGGGAGGAGTATATCTCTCCGCCGCAACCCTTCATTCCTCCCGAAGGTTCTGTCAGACAGGCATGTGAACATCCCTTTTATCCTGTCTGCTTCTGACCCCCCGGCAGTGGCGGGGGAGTCTGGGCCTCCCTCTGGCATGCTGTGCCCTGTGAGGATGCCTATGTGGAGTGGACACGGTCACTGAGAACAACAGACCAGCTCTTTGTCTGCTATGGTGAGAGAGTCCTGGGGGCTGGGCTATCAAAGCAGAGACTCTCTCACTGGATTGTGCACACGATTACGACAGCATACCGCCTGGCTGGCATGCCAGTGCTAGGATCTGTGGTGGCACATTCAACACGAGGTGTGGCTGCGTCCTGGGCTCTACTGAGAGGAGTGCCCCTCGCTGAGATCTGTGCTGCGGCCAGCTGAGCTTCCTCTTGCACCTTTGCTAGGTACTATGGGGTAAATGTGGTACCTCCCTCTGCGGTTGGTTTAGCGGTCCTGGGCGTCGCCTCCCCTTCCGGGGACTGTTCCCGGGCCCCTTCCACATTGACGGCCCCTGCGTCTCAGTCCTGCGCTGGGACTTCGCCGCTGGCTGGCCATGTCCCTCTAGCACCGACTAATATGGTACGTGTATACCAATATATTGGTGTGATCCAATATAGTTAAACATAACCATGGTTACATACGTAACCTTCGTTATGTGAGCTATATGGATCACTACAATCCTCTATAGTGTTAGAGGCGCCTCAAATTATGTTGAGAAGGTGTCGCGGCCATGGGGTCTATATATAGGGGCGGACCCCAGCCGTGATACAGGTGTACACGGAAGTAAATCATCTCAGATGTATCCCTCCGCCGCGGAGTGATACCAATATATTGGAGTGATCCATATAGCTCACATAACCGTGGTTACATACATAACCTTCGTTTCATCAGGTGTGGCATCAGACTGACAAAAGCATTTGGTTGCATCAGACTGACAAAAGTATTTGGTTGCATCATCAAGTAAAAAATATGCATCAAAACACTCCAAATTTAACCCAATAGTTTATCAATATTTTAAGCTAAAAGTTCTGATCATCAGAAGTGTCCACTTAATTTGAGGGCTGAGGGGATAGGTCTTGCAGTCCAAACACTTAAAAAACACACCCTATCCCCTCAGCCCTCAAATTAAGTGGACACTTCTGATGGCGTATCATGACGTCTGATGAGTATACACTTGCAGGGCGAGGAAGGAATGATTTTTAAATGGCCCACCCTGGCCGGAAATTCGTCACTCGTTCATCCCGCAATGATTGTGGTTTCAGCCACCGGTAGCTTGTGGGTGCTTTATATGAGCTACAGTCAATTATGAGTGCATGTCTACTTACATTAAATATATCATTATTATTAAAAACGAGGGCTGAGGGGCTTACCTTGCAAACTTCCCTTGGTTGGTTAATCATTTGGACCACCCTTCAAGGTAACGGGGATTACCCAAAGGTCATAAGGCGAGGGTAAGTCTTAAGTATTTAGACTGCAGCCACAGCCTGTGAGAAAGACCCGATCACGTGATGGAGAGCCATGTGAGTGAGCGGTGATTCGGAGCGTTCAGCACCCAGGGAGAAGGCCACAAAAGGCATGGATTTTTTTTAGGGTGCATTACGGCCACATAAAGGGGATGCCACTGTGAAATTCTAGGCATTATCAAGTGCTTGTCAAATTGTGAATGAGAGACTGATGTAGTTTGTGCAGCCTGCACAAAAAAAAAGCAGAGTTCATGCCTTTCAAGCTACTTTTTTAAAAATCATCATTAGAGTCGCATTATGCAGCATTACAATGTATTAAAAATCAAAACATATAGCCCAACGTTTGTAGAACAGCTAAAGTTACATTAATAACTAAATATAGCATATAGGAATACCAATTTCTTTGTTAACCGTTCATCACAGAATAGCCGTATGTGTACACTCCCTCAAATCGTTTGGAGAAAATATTATTTCTATTTTATTCAGCTTTGTTCAGTTGTATTCTTCATACTATAAAATAATGCCTCCGAATTCTAAGAGAATCTTGTCTGCTAAATTAACTAGTGTAGCGCATAGCCACCTAACATAAGGAAAACTCAGAGTATGCTATTCTGTTCTTCTGAAATAGACTACATTTTCTTATCATTCTTCTTTATACCCGTCTAAAATAAATAATGGATTTATTGTGAAGGTGTAGGCTATATTACATGGATTTATTGTGAAGGTGTAGGCTATATTACATGGATGTATTAGACCTTTTAAAATGTAGATGTTCCAAAGGTCTGCATCAGTGGCTTGTAGCCAGGAGATGCTAAATGTGTTTATGTTAATTAACGGTCAATTACGTGAGACCGACAGTTATTTTCTTGACAATCACCGGCTGACAAAATGTTGTGACCGCCACAGCCCTACATCAAACTCATAGATAATGACAAAAAAAAGTGTGCATAGGATTCTCTCAGCTCCTGCAGACATATGAGACATAAGCACAAAGAAAATAATATTGTGAAAACTACATTGGAAACATGAGAACAGATGCAATGTGGCAGATTTTCAACATACTGACGAGACATTTAACTCTCAAAACAAAAACATCAAGGCAAAGGGTGGCTACTTTGAAGAATCTCAAATATAAAATATTTACAATTTTTTGGTTACTACATTCCATGAGTTATTTCATAGTTTTGATGTTTTCACTATTATTCTACAATGTACAAAATAAAGAAAAACCCTGGCATGAGTAGGTGTGTGAGAACTTGACACACCTACCCATTTCAGGGTTCTTTATTTTTACTATTTTCTACATTACACACACACACACACACACACACACACACACACACACACACACACACACACACACACACACACACACACACACAGACACAGACACAGACACACACAGAGACAGACAGAAAGTATCAGCGCTCTGGAGCAGGTTTTCATCAAGGATCTCTCTGTACTTTGCTCCGTTCATCTTTCCCTCGATCCTGACTAGTCTCCCAGTCCCTGCCACTGAAAAACATCCCCACAACATGATGCTGCCACCACTATGCCAGGTTTCCCCCAGACATGTCGCTTGGCATTCAGGCCAAAGAGTTCAATCTTGGTTTCATCAGACCAGAGAATCTTGTTTCTCATGGTCTGAGAGTCCTTTTGGCTGACTCCTTTCCACTACGGAACCAATTCACACACTTACCGATTTCCGGTCACAACTAGTAGACTTGTTTACGTGCTGCTGTGCGTTTTGTTGCTAACCTAACTTTGCTACCTGCCAGCTTTACGGTTTTTACTTTGTAATTATCGTTTATATTTTTTAATTTTTTCATTCAACTTTTTCACTCCGGACGCTTTATCTGGACGTGTTTCGTCAGGACCTCCACCAACCGAAGCTAAGTAGTAACATTAACATGATGCCTTCTAATTGCAGTCGCTGTACTCATAATATACAGGAGAACGGTCGCCTTAAGGCGAGGATAGCTGTGCTGCAAGCCCAGCTTCAGACGCAATCGTTAGGCAAGGGAAATGTAAGTGTAGGAAAGGATGAAACGGCGTCTGTGCCACTAGTAAGTACAGATAGTTGTAGAAATCCCCTCGCACAGTCCCCGCAGCTGGACAATTTTCTCACGGCTTCTGGAAGGAAATGCTGTAGCAATGCTCAACCGGTGTCGCTCATTCAGCCGACAGAAACTTTCAACCGGTTTTCCCCATTAAGCAGCGGGTCGGAGTCAGAGGCCGAGCCTTCTCTGGTCTCTACTCCTCCCGTTACGGGGTCTGAGATGCCGATGCCTCCCACCATTAGCACTGACAAATTGAAAACTCTAGTCATTGGCGACTCCATTACTCGCAGTATTAGACTTGAAGCGAATCATCCAGCGATCATCCACTGTTTACCAGGGGGCAGGGCTACCAACGTTAAGGCTAATCTGAAGATGGTGCTGGCTAAAGCTAAATCTGGCGAGTGTAGAGAGTATAGAGATATTGTTATCCACGTCGGCACCAACGATGTTAGGATGAAACAGTCAGAGGTCACCAAGCACAACATAGCCTCAACCTGTAAATCAGCTAGAAAGAGGTGTCGGCATCGAGTAATTGTCTCTGGCCCCCTCCCAGTTAGGGGGAGTGATGAGCTCTACAGCAGTCTCACAACTCAATCGCTGGTTGAAAACTGTTTTCTGCCCCACACAAAAGATAGAATTTGTAGATAATTGGCCCTCTTTCTGGGACTCACCCACAAACAGGACCAAGCCTGGCCTGTTGAGGAGTGACGGACTCCATCCTAGCTGGAGGGGTGCTCTCATCTTATCTACGAACATAGACAGGGCTCTAACTCCTCTAGCTTCACAATGAGATAGGGTGCAGGCCAGGCAGCAGGCTGTTAGCCAGCTTAGTGGAGTCTGCCACTAGCACAGTCAGTGTAGTCAGCTCAGCTATCTCTATTGAGACTGTGTCTGTGCCTCGACCTAGGTTTGGCAAAGCTAAACATGGCGGTGTTCGCCTTAGCAATCTCACTAGAATAAAGACCTCCTCCATTGCTGCCATTATTGAAAGAGATTGTGATACCTCACATCTCAAAATGGGGCTACCTAATGTTAGATCCCTCACTTCCAAGGCAGTTCTAGTCAATGAACTAATCACTGATCATAATCTTGATGTGATTGGCCTGACTGAAACATGGCTAAAGCCTGATGAATTTATTGTGTTAAATGAGGCCTCACCTCCTGGTTACACTAGTGACCATATCCCCCGCGCGCATCCCGCAAAGGCGGAGGTGTTGCTAACATTTACAATAGCAAATTTCTATTGAGCTTCTAGTCATGAAATCTATGCAGCCTACTCAATCACTTTTTTATAGCTACTGTTTACAGGCCTCCTGGGCCATATACAACGTTCCTCACTGAGTTCCCTGAATTCCTATCGGACCTTGTAGTCATGGCAGACAATATTCTAATTTTTGGTGACTTTAATATTCACATGGAAAAGTCCACAGACCCACTCCAAAAGGCTTTTGGAGCCATCATCGACTCTGTTGGTTTTGTCCAACATGTCTCCGGACCTACTCACTGCCACAGTCATACTCTGGACCTAGTTTTGTCCCGTGGAATAAATGTTGTGGATCTTAATGTTTTTCCTCATAATCCTGGACTATCGGACCACCATTATTACGTTTGAAATCGCAACAGATAATCTGCTCAGACCCCAACCAAGGATCATCAAAAGTCGTGCTATAAATTCTCAGACATCCCAAAGATTCCTAGATGCCCTTCCAGAATCCTTCCACCTACGCAAGGACGTCAGAGTACAAAAATCAGTTAACCACCTAACTGAGGAACTCAATGTAACCTTGCGCAATACCCTAGATGCAGTTGCACCCCTAAAAACAAAAAACATTTGCCATAAAAAACTAGCTCCCTGGTATACAGAACATACCCGAGCTCTGAAGCAAGCTTCCAGAAAATTGGAACGGAAATGGCGCCACACCAAACTGGAAGTCTTCCGACTAGCTTGGAAAGACAGTACCGTGCAGTATCGAAGAGCCCTCACTGCTGCTCGATCATCCTATTTTTCCAAGTTAATTAAGGAAAATAAGAATAATCCTAAATTTATTTTTGATACTGTCGCAAAGCTAACTAAAAAGCAGCATTCCCCAAGAGAGGATGGCTTTCACTTTAGCAGTGATTCATTCATGAACTTCTTTGAGGAAAAGATCATGATCATTAGAAAGCAAATTACGGACTCCTCTTTAAATCTGCGTATTCCTCCAAAGCTCAGTTGTCCTGAGTCCACACAACTTTGCCACGACATAAAATCAAGAGAGACACTCAAGTTTTTTAGTACCATATCTCTTGACACATTGATGAAAATAATCATGGCCTCTAAACCTTCAAGCTGCATACTGGACCCTATTCCAACTAAACTACTGAAAGAGCTGCTTCCTGTGCTTGGCCCTCCTATGTTGAACATAATAAACAGCTCTCTATCTACCGGATGTGTACCAAACTCACAAAAAGTGGCAGTAATAAAGCCTCTCTTAAAAAAGCCAAACCTTGACCCAGAAAATATAAAAACTATCGGCCTATATCGAATCTTCCATTCCTCTCAAAAGTTTTAGAAAAAGCTGTTGCGCAGCAACTCACTGCCTTCCTGAAGACAAACAATGTATACGAAACGCTTCAGTCTGGTTTTAGACCCCACCATAGCACTGAGACTGCACTTGTGAAGGTGGTAAATGACCTTTAATGGCGTCAGACCGAGGCTCTGCAACTGTACTCGTGCTCCTAGACCTTAGTGCTGCTTTTGATACCATCGATCACCACATTCTTTTGGAGAGATTGGAAACCCAAATTGGTCTACATGGACAAGTTCTGGCCTGGTTTAGATCTTATCTGTCGGAAAGATATCAGTTTGTCTCTGTGGATGGTTTGTCCTCTGACAAATCAACTGTAAATTTCGGTGTTCCTCAAGGCTCTGCTTTGGGACCACTATTGTTTTCACTATATATTTTACCACTTGGTGATGTCATTCGGAAACATAATGTTAACTTTCACTGCTATGCGGATGACACAGCTGTACATTTCGATGAAACATGGTGAAGCCCCAAAATTGCCCTCCCTGGAAGCCTGTGTTTCAGACATAAGGAAGTGGATGGCGGAAGATTTTCTACTTTTAAACTCTGACAAAACAGAGATGCTAGTTCTAGGTCCCAAGAAACAAAAGAGATCTTCTGTTGAATCTGACAATTAATCTTGATGGTTGTACAGTCGTCTCAAATAAAACTGTGAAGGACCTTGGCGTTACTCTGGACCCTGATCTCTCTTTTGACGAACATATCAAGACTGTTTCAAGGACAGCTTTTTTCCATTTACGTAACATTGTAAAAATCAGAAACTTTCTGTCCAAAAATGATGCAGAAAAGTTAATCCATGCGTTTGTAACTTCTAGGTTAGACTACTGCAATGCTTTACTTTCCGGCTACCCGGATAAAGCACTAGATAAACTGCTAAACATGGCTGCTAGAATCTTGACTAGAACCCCAAAATTTGATCATATTTCTCCAGTTCTAGCCTCTCTACACTGGCTTCCTGTTAAGGCAAGGGCTGATTTCAAGGTTTTACTGCTAACCTACAAAGCATTACATGGGCTTGCTCCTACCTATCTTTCCGGCAGGATTTGGTCCTGCCGTACATACCTACACGTACGCTACGGTCACAAGACGCAGGCCTCCTTACTGTCCCTAGAATTTCTAAGCAAACAGCTGGAGGTAGGGCTTTTTCCTATAGAGCTCCATTTTTATGGAATAGTCTGCCTATCCATGTGAGGGACGCAGACTCGGTCTCAACCTTTAAGTCTTTATTGAAGACTCATCTCTTCAGTAGATCTTATGACTGAGTGTAGTCTGGCACAGGAGTGTGAAGGTGAACGGAAAGGCACTGGAGCAACGAACCACTCTTGCTGTCTTTGCCTGGCCGGTTCCCCTCCACTGGGATTCTCTGCCTCTAACCCTATTACAGGGGCTGAGTCACTGGCTTACTGGTGCCGTGGCGGAGATCTTGTGGGCTATACTCGGCCTTGTCTCAGGATGGTAAGTTGGTGGTTGAAGATATCCCTCTAGTGGTGTGGGGGCTGTGCTTCGGCAGAGTGGGTGGGGTTATATCCTGCCTGTTTGGCCCTGTCCGGGGGTATCGTCGGACGGGGCCACAGTGTCTCCCGACCCCTCCTGTCTCAGCCCCCAGTATTTATGCTGCAGTAGTTTGTGTCGGGGGGCTAGGGTCCGTCTGCTATATCTGGAGTATTTCTTCTCTTATCTGGTGTCCTGTGCGAATTTAAGTATGCTTTCTCTAATTATCTCTCTTTCTTTCTTTTTTCTTCTTCTCTCTCTCTCTCTCTCTCTCGGAGGACCTGAGCATTAGGACCATTCCTCAAGGCCTACCTGGCCTGATGACTCCTTGATGTCCCGAGTCCACCTGGCCGTGCTGCTTCTCCAGTTTCAACTGTTTTGCCTGTTTTATGAACATTTTAAAATCTTGTCTATGTTCTGTTATAATCTGCACCCGGCACAGCCAGAAGAGGACTGGCCACCCCTCACAGCCTGGTTCCTCTCTAGGTTTCTTCCTAGGTTTTGGCCTTTCTAGGGAGTTTTTCCTAGCCACCGTGCTTTTACACCTGCATTGCTTGCTGTTTGGGGTTTTAGGCTGGGTTTCTGTACAGCACTCTGTGACATCAGCTGATGTAAGGGGGGCTTTATAAATAAATTTGATTTGATTTTGATTTGATTTAGGTGCCTTTTGGCAAATTCCAAGCGGGCTGTCGTGCCTTTTACTGAGTGGCTTCCATCTGGCCACTCTACCATAAAGGCCTGTTGGAGTGCTGCAGAGATGGTTGTCCTTCTGGAAGTTTATCCCATCTCCACAGAGGAACTCTGGAGCTCTGGCAAGAGTTGCCATTGGGTTCATGGTCACCTCACCCGAGCCACATTTCTTTGGGCTCCTGAGGTTGAAGAGGCGGTGTTGACCGGCTGGCCCTGGCATTTGTAGACAGACATGTTTTATTTGGCCTAATTAAAATGTTCATGCCTAGGCTAAATTAAATTAGAGGCCTAGATTCACGCAACCACCATCAGTTTCAAACAGAACATCCGTTTCCACCATCTTCATCGCTCTCCGGCCAAGCATCCGGTTGCATCAAGAAGTAAAATATTTGCCCCCTCGGTCATGCACATTTTGCCTTGAAATAGCCTACTGGCAATACGCATTCTTTTTGATTTGTTGAAAAACTTTAACAACAATATTGTAGTAAACAATAATAGTAAATTAATAACATATTATTAGTATATTCAGTGCACATGAGAAAAGATCCTCTGTGGCTCAGTTGGTAGAGCATGGCGTTTGCAAAGCCAGGGTTGTGGGTTTCAATTCCCACGGGGGACCAGTATGAAAAAGTATGCACTCAACTGTAAGTCGCTCTGGATAAGTGTCTGCTAAATGACTAACATGAGAAGATAAAAATGATCCAGTCACATTCCTATCAATGTAAGAGTCTCAGTTAAATGCAACTTGGTGGGCTGTTAGAGTGCTTTAGAGACGCATAAAAATTGTATGGATTGGTGATTAGATAACTGTTAAACATGTCATTGTCTCCAATGTTTCAGAATTGTGTAACACTGTCAGAGGAATGAAAAACATGCAGGAAAAGACCTCCATGCACATGTGTTATCAACATTTATTGTGTGTGGATAAAACACATTACAGAAGGCTCATTTATATGAATGGGTCCACTTGATCTCATAACAATTTTCTTAATTCTTGTCAAAACATGAAAAAAATATATTTTCCCTCAGAGTGGATACTGGCATCAAGCTCAGAGTTAATAACAAAAATGGTAGGAATCTTTCAGCTCCTGTGGGCACTTGAGGAAACATAAGTACAAAGTAATTGATATTGTGAAAACAATGTTAGACATCAAAACAGATAATGCAGCAGAATTCACACTTTCACTCTAAAAACAAAAACATGTTTTAAGTAGAAAGGTAGGACATAGTTTAAAATGTATTTGTGTCATCCTATAACTAATGCTCAGAAATCCACAAACTGCTCTCTATTATACAGTGATGGGGAGTTCTTATGTTTAAGCAGTAATTCAGTCATATTCTTTTCACCCAAGCCTGGCCTTCATACCACCAAGGCCACCTAATCATCCCCAGCTTCCAATTGGCTCATTCATCCCCCTTCCTCTCCTCTGTAACTATTCCCCACGCCTTGCTGTAAATTAGAATGTGTTCTCAGTCAACTTACAGGGTAAAATAAAAAATGAATAAAATAGTGTCCTAATGGGCATCTCCTCTCACAGGTGTAGGTTAGAATGTGACTCAATATTCTGTCTATAGACCTTTTCCCAAACAGCACATTATCATATTGTCTCTCTTGTGACGGTTATTCATGTAACTTTGTAGGAGTTCTATAATTTTGAGAACTCCTGCAATCACTGCACCTATACAGTGCTTCCTTGGTGTGTCTTTGATTGTTATTTAATGTACCTGATTGGGAAATGCATTTCTACTATGATGACATCAGTATGGTCTCTCTCCTGTGAGTCCTCGTGTGCACTTTCAGATTGGTGCCAGTGCTGAATCCTTTTGTCTTTTCTCTCTTGTGTGAATCTTCATGTGCACTGACAGATTAGTGGCAACGCTGAATCCTTTACCACAATCAGGACAGCTATGTGGTTTCTCCCCTGTGTGGGTCCTCATGTGTGTTTTTAGATTTCCATTCTGTTTGAATCCTTTGCCACAATGACAACAACGATATGGACTCTCTCCTGTGTGAATCCTCATGTGCACTATCAGCTCAGTGTTCTTGCTGAACCCTTTACTACAAACATCACAACAAAAACTAGCTGCAATGTGGGTTTGGAGGTGATCTTTCACACTTTCTGTGGACTGAAAACATTTCACACAGCAGCACACCACAAATATTTTCTTTATCCTTTCTATGAGGTTTGCACGTGTTAAATTAATGAACCCATGTGATGAAAAGATTTACAACACACCTTACAACAACAAGGAGTAGCATTACTCTGACTGGGTGATTTCAGGAGGGACAACTAAGTAGATTTTTTACTCTTAGTATTGATATGGGACCTTTGTCCTTTAATCATCTTTGTTCTCTTTGATTTGACTGTGTTAAAACCTGGTGGAGGTCCTCCATTCTCCATACCACTGGCACGTTGACTGTTTTCACTCTGAGCTGCAGAACAGTCTGGATTTACTGCAGGGAGGGGCTGAGAGACACCAGTTGGTTCTGATTCTACATAGTCCTCTCCATCAGGTTCTGTTTTGATCTGTTCAGTTGTAGTATTGGGTATAGTGTCTCTCCATTTCCTTTTTTTGGGGCTTGATAGAGATGTGAGGACTGAGTTGGGTCCTCATCACAGTCACTTTTCACACAGACATGAATAAATATGATCTCTATGGTATACGCCTCAATCCCTTGAAGCTGCACTTCCTCCTGACTGGTCCTGAGTTCCTCCTGTTCCTCTTTAAATTGTATGGGTTCTGGATCCTCCTGCCCCAGACTGGGGCTCCACTCCTGCTCACAATGCTGCTGCTCAGGGGTAACCTCCTGTTCAGATACAGAGAGAGTACGCTGCTGGAGGTCTGGAGGAAAGGAAAAAGGTTGAAACAGAAAACTCAATGACATGTAGACCTACCTCCTGTCTGGTACGCCTGCAATAATTAACTTCTACTAGTCAAATATAAATGAACTGTAATCCTAAACTTTGTCAAAAAAAATAACTATTTTTGACATTGCTCCAATCAGAGGTGAAGCCATGGCAGGGCCAGGCTGGGACCAGCCCCTGCCAGATTGAATAGTGGCCCACCCAATCAGACTGGCTTTAAATATAGTTAAAACATTTAAAATAATGAACTTGAATTTGTTTATTTTGAAAAATGGAGTAGGAGGTTCCTGAGATCTAATTGGTTATATCGCAATCATATGGTACCACTATGCATGGCACTATGGAGGCTAGCATGTCAGCCCATGAGGTTAGCATGGCTTTGACTTCCTTAGCCCAGCTAGCTCACCATCCCCCGGCCCTGCCTCGTCACAGTGAGAATGTCATCATGAGTCCACCCATGGATTTGTCTGCGGTTGATGAACCACCCACACAACCAAAAATGTGAATGTTCCTTACTACAGTGATCAATGGAAAATCGCAGTGTTTTTCATGGAAGCGGTATGGACAGTTTTCTTGGGTGGAATACAGTTCGACAAGGGATGCTGTTTATTGTAAAATGTGTAGACATTTCCTAGAGGCCACTATGGAAGGCTCATTTGTTAGAGACGGATACAAGGATTGGAAGCACCTTTGAGGCATGCTTCAAGCACCAGGCTAGCAAACCCCACTCTTATACACTGGATAAATTTGAATGCTACAGCGCAAGCCATCGCAATCAAAGCCTGGGTAACCGCGAATCCACAGACTATTCATTTGTAGAGAGGAATCGTGATCAAGTCAAAGTGGTTTTGGACATAGTTATGCTATGCGCTAAACAGGACATAGCACTACGTGGACATATGGAGAGGGAAGAGACCCTTAACAAGGGCAACATTTGGGAGGAACATTTTTTTAAAAATCTAAATCGTCTAGAGCAGCTGTCCAAAGACAATAGGCTCATGATTCCAGACATTCAAAACGAGTCGGCAGAGGACCGTTGAGCAATGTGAGCATGGGTGAGGAAGCTAAACAGGTGTTGTGACTTTACTTTTATTAATCTGATGACTGTTATATATTTAATCCACTAACTATGTTTAATTGTTACCTGATTAAATTAATAATGTAACAATTAACTCCTTAGGAATTTCGGGCACCACGGAAGAGATTGTTTAAAGAGTTACCATCTCCCGAATTGAACTCTATGGTATACATCCATTACATCAATAAACAGTCATCGTATTAATCATTACCTCATATCATTTTTGAAGTCGTAACCTTCTTGAATCTGCAAAAAACCCAGCCTTCCTCATGATTCAGTACTACACAAATTTGTTTTATTTATTTACTAGCTAACTAAATAATAACACAGAATAAACATACCTACTTACTACATGAGACAAAGATCCCTAGCAGACTGACACAATATGGCTTTTACACAACGACATCGAGAGGGAAAGAGAGAAAAAGACACTTACTGCCGATACATTTTCAAAACTATTCTCACAGTAATCATATAGTTAGTTTGCACACGAACCACCGCCCATTTGGAATAAGAAATCATGAACGTATTTACATGTGAGTGCCTGTTCGCTGTTTATCTCTTTAGAAACCAGCCCTCCTTAGGAAGGTTGTTGGCCTTTCAGCGGCAAGCTTGAATGGCTCTGATTGTCCGAAAGGGGTCTCCCCTTTCCCGTCTTCTACTGTTGTTCACTCTGGAAGATAGCTAGCCAACCGTGTCGACGGTTCCCATCCCATATTGAAGTTTTGGACAGCTCCAACCCTGACATTTTCCATAACATCAATAGACTAGTAAGGGCCATCATCACCCCTCCTATGACTTGTAGTGTTGAGAGACCCTTCTCCACTACAGGCCGTATCCAAACATCCATCCGATCTTGCATGCTGACTGCATGTCTTAACAATCTAGCTCTGTTGTCCTTTGAAAGCAAACTCAATCAATGGAAGTGATGGGGGCATGTGAGCATGTTACTTAAAGGTGATTTGGCCATTTAAAAAAACAACATGCTCACATGGCCCCATCACTTCCATAGATTTTTAGCTAGCGGTGGCTAAAGTTAGCTGCAGTTTAATGGCTGTTTAAAGAAAACTGAACTTTGATGCTGTAGAATCTCTCTCTCTGAATTTGTAGGTGTTAGACATGTGTATTTCATTATTAAGTTTGTTTACTGTCGGACTCGGACAGTCGGCCTGAGGGGTATCAGCAGAATCAAGGAGTTAGCCAGCTAACTTGCCTAAATATTCTGAAATAAGCGCAATGGACACAGAGGAAAAACAAATGTGAAGGTAAATAATAAACATGCGTTATAAACATTTATTCTGTTATACATAGGAAGATTAAATATATACATTCCTAGATGAAACAAACATGTTTCAGAAGGTTCATTTATATGAATGGGAACACTTGATATCTATTTTTTATATTTTTCCTCAGAGTGGATATTGGCATCAAGCTCAGAGGTAACAACAAATACGATAGAAATCGTTCAGCTACTGTGGAAACTGGAAACATAAGCACAAAGTAACTGATATTGTGAAAACTACTGTAGGACAATTCCACGATAACGGAATTATGCTGAGACTGATTTTCACTTTAAAATGTATGCCAAACAAGAGCCATTGATTTCAAATTTTTACAAACCGTACAACTCTATGCACAATGACTAATTTGAACAATTTAAAATATATAATTTACTGTACAAACTGTGCAGATGCAAAGTTTGGTAACACTTTAAGGTAAAATCTCCCTCGGTTTTAATTATCAAACTTTGTACCTGCACAGTTCTTCCTGTAAATGTGTTTTTGTAAAACTTTGTGGAAATTGTTAAAAGTAGTCATTGTGCATAGAATATGGTTTATTAAACTTTGAAATCAATGGTTTTTGTTTGGTATACAATTTTAAGTGTTTTAGCATAATTCCATTACCATGGAATTGCCCTTTAGCAACATCAAAACAGATGTAATGTGGAACATTTTTACACATTGACAAGACATTTACACTTAAAACAACATGTTTTATGTACAAAAAGGGAGGACATACAGTTAACAGCCCAAATAAAGGAAACCCCAATATAAAGTGTCTTAATAGTGTGGTGAGGAGTCGTCGTGTACCGTGTCCGGAAGAATTCATCATTCATTTCTGGATTCAGGGTTCACTCAAACATTGTTTTAAGCTTTGTTATACTATTAACAACTACTGCTGATTTCAGGATTGTATATCGATTCGCTCTCCTTAAATATTTGTCATCTGATGTATTCGTTTCAGTCTCTGAATTGTTTAATCAAACTTATCACAGCCAGCTCCTGATATCAGAGCAAAAAAATCTCCTGAATTAGCCTAGTGCACATAGCTATATCCTGTCCCGAGCTTGTTTACCCCGGCTAAACTAGCTGGCTAGCTGAACAATGCTCGTTTTTGTCCACTGCCAAACTCCAAAAATACTTTACCCTCAAATGTAAAACTCCTTTGCTAGTTATATAATCATGAAAGAAAGACACCACGGACACAAGTTCAGTTTTGAGATCCACCTGCGTCATTAGCGTAGGGTTACTTTGACATTTCTGACAGCTTGGCTCGATGGGATATGTAGTGATTTTGCCAACAGACATATGTACAGTAAAATAATTGACTACAATACTTAGGCTTCTACTTACAGCTCATACATACTATATACATTTTATGACACAGTATATTTTACATTTTATGACACAGTATATTTTACATTTTATGACAGTATATTTTACATTAGTTATCTTTTTTAATTTGTTTTTAGTCCCATTCTTCAGGTACCCTCAACCCCTCCTATCAATCTCTGAAAACCATCCCGTTTTAATTTCTAATTGCCATATTTTTCAACTGTGCTGTAATGTTTCACAAACGTTCTGCACCTTTCTATTCTCATAGTTTCTACAGATTGTATATTAAAGAAGAATATTTTTACTAAAAGTACTTCTATATTATTGATCAATTGACTATGGCTTTTCAAGTCAACCAGCAGTGGTTTTTGCAGTTAGCTCCTGGTAAATGTTACAATTCGTAAGCCATTCCTGAACCTGCAACCAAAAACAAGCTATATACATATGTGCAGTACCAAAACAAGTGATCAAATGATTCTGTCTCACCGCAGCAAAATCTGCAATACTGGGATGGTTGTATCCCCCATATACAGTACCAGTCAAGATTGGCCACACCTACTCATTCCAGGGTTTTTGTTTATTTTTACTATTTTCTACATTGTAGAATAATTGTGTTATTTCATAGTCTTGATGTCTTCACTTATGGAATCATGTAGTTACCAAAAAAGTGTTAAACAATTCAAAATATTTTATATTTGAGATTCTTCAAAGCAGCCACCCTTTGACTTGATGACAGCTTTGCACACTCTTGCCATTCCCTAAACCAGCTTCATGAGGTAGTCACCTGGAATGCATTTCAATTCATAGGTGTGCCTTGTTAAAAGTTCATTTATGGAATCAGTTGAGCCAATCAGTTGTGTTGTGACAAGGTAGGGGTGGGTATACAGAAGAAAGACATATTTGATAAAAGACCAAGTCCATATTATGGAAAGGACACCTCAAATAAGCAAAGAGAAACGACAGTCCATCATTAATTTAAGACATGAATGTCAGTCAATCCGGAAAATGTCAAGAACTTTGAAAGTTTCTTCAAGTGCAGTCACAAAAACCATCAAGCGCTATGATGAAACTGGCTCTCATGAAGACCACCACAGGAAAGGAAGACCCAGAGTTCCCTCTGCTGCAGAGGATAAGTTCATTAGAGTGAACTGCACCTCAGATTGCAGCCCAAATAAATGATTCACTGAGTTTAAGTAACAAACACATCTCAACATCAATTGTTCAGAGGAGACTGTGTGAATCAGGCCTTCATGGTCAAATTGCTGCAAAGAAACCACTACTAAAGGACACCAATAAGAAGAAGAGACTTGCTTGGGCCAAGAAACGCAAGCAATGGACATTAGACTGGTGGAAATAAGTCCTTTGGTATGATGAGTCCAAATATGAGATTTTTGGTTCCAACCGCTGTGTATTTGTGAGACACAGAGTAGGTGAACGGATGATCTCCGCATGTGTGGTTCCCACTGTGAAGCATGGAGGAGGAAGTGTGATGGTGCTTTGCTGGTGACACTGTCAGATTTATTTAGAATTCAAGGCACACTTAACCAGCATGGCTACCACAGGGACTCATTTGTTTTTCAACAGGACCCAAAACAAACCTCCAGGCTATGTAAGGGCTATTTGACTTGACCAAGAAGGAGAGTGATGGAGTGCTGCATCAGATGCCTGGCCTCCACAATCACCCGACCTCAACCCAGTTGAGATGGTTTGGGATGAGTTGGACCACAGAGTGAAGGAAAAGCAGCCAACAAGTGCTCAGCAGGTGGGAACTCCTTCAAGACTGTTGGAAAAGCATTCCTCATGAAACTGGTTGAGAGAATGGCAAGAGTATGCAAAGCTGTCATCAAGGCAAAGGGCGGCTACTTTGAAGAATCATAAATATATTTAGATTAGTTAAACACTTTTTTTGGTTACTACATGATTCCATGTGTTATTTCATAGTTTTGATATCTTCACTATTATTCTACAATGTGGAAAATAGTAAAAATAAAGAAAAACCCTTGAATGAGTAGCTGTGTCCAAACTTTTGACTAGTACTGTACATAACATTCTATTGGTTGCAATAATTTCTATAACATGCCATTTACACCAAAAATAGAGATTTGGTTGTAAAGAAACAACGTCACCTTTAAGGAATATACATGTTTCCCCTCTTAGTCAGAAATAGTCGTATTCTATTAAGACAAGTAAAACCATTCATGGACTACATCAATTGGAAACAAATAAATACTCCTACACCATGATTTTTCTATTAATAAAATGTGTAGGGTAAGCTACCTTGCATTGTAGATTTGCCTTGGTAAACGAGGAAATCAGTTGTAAGGAAATATTGTCAAATAGATAAATGGCCCTTAGTCAATTTAAAATTGCAGGATTATATTGTTGCGATGATAACACCCAGCATTGGGCGAAATCATCTTGAAATTTTGGTTGCAATCAGGACTAAAAAATAACCCCGACATCTGCGTTAAGGAGCGGTAAATCGGTGGCCAACGATGGTTGCAATTGAAATCAGCTGTGCGGGTGATTTTAATGCGTGTTGATGGTTTAATGACAGATCAGCTGGATATAGTCTGGTGGCCATAGATGGTGCCTATTGTTATTCAATGTACCCGATTGGAAAATTCATCTTCTACTATAGGGACATCAGTATGGTCTCTCCCCTGTGAGTCCTCATGTGCACTTTCAGATTGGTGGCAGTGCTGAATCCTTTGACTTTTCTCTCCTGTGTGAATCCTCCTCATGTGCACTGACAGATTACTGGCAATGCTGAACCCTTTGCCACAATCAGGACAGCTATGTGGTTTCTCCCCTGTGTGGGTCATCATATGTATTTTTAGATGTCCCTTACGAGTGAATGATTTGCCACAATCAGGGCAGCAAAATGGCTTCTCCCCTGTGTGAATCCTAATGTGCCTTTTCATAGCACTGCCAGTGCTGAATCCTTGTCCACAACAATAACAACGATATGGCTTCTCCCCTGTGTGGATTCTCATATGTATTTTAAGACCTCCGTTCTGCATGAAGCATGTACCACAAACAGGGCAGGAAAAAGGTTTCTCCCCTGTGTGGCTCCTCATGTGCACTGTCAGCTTACTGTTTGTGCTGAACCATTTACTACAAACATCACAACAAAACCTAGCTGCAATGTGGGTTTGGAGGTGATCTTTCATACTTTCTGTGAACTCCATACATTTTCCACACACACCACAAATACCTTCTTTATCCTTTCTATGAGTTTTCACGTGTTTAATTAATGAACCAATGTGATGAAAAGACTTGTCACACACCTTACAACAACAGGGAGTATCATGACTTTGATTGGGTGATTTCAGGAGGGACAACTGTGTAGATTTCTTGACACAGGAGCTTTGTCCTTTCATCATCTTTGTTCTCTTTGATTTGACTAGGTTAAAACCTGACGGAGGTCCTCCAGTCTCCATACCACTGACACTTTGACTGTTTTCACTCTGAGCTGCAGAACAGTCTGGATTTACTGTAGAGAAAGGCTGGGAGAGACTGGTTGGTTCTGATTCTACATAGATCTCTCCATCAGGTTCTGTTTTGATCTTTTCAGTTGTAGTACTGGGTAGAGTGTCTCTCTCTCCGTTGCCTTCCTTTTGGGCTTGATAGAGATGTGAGGGCTGAGTTGGGTCCTCATCACAGTCACTTTTCACACAGACAGGATTGAAAATGAACTCTATGGTCTCTACCTCAAGCCCTTTAAGCTGCTGTTCCTCTTGACTGGCCCTGAGTTCCTCCTGTTCCTCTTTAATCTGTATGGGCTCTGGGTCCTTCTGCCCCAGACTAGGGCTCAGCTCCTGCTCACAGAGCTGCTGATCAGAGGGAACCTCCTCTTCAGAGAGAGTACGCTGATGGAGGTCTGGAGGAAAGGAGAAAGGATGAAACAGAGAACTTAATGACATGTAGACCTACCTCCTGTCTGGTACGCCTGCAA
The DNA here is from genome assembly GCA_030435695.1 of Brachymystax lenok tsinlingensis. Lineage (NCBI taxonomy): Eukaryota > Metazoa > Chordata > Actinopteri > Salmoniformes > Salmonidae > Brachymystax > Brachymystax lenok. The sequence goes on from CM059791.1 coordinate 15,575,250, forward strand.
TAATTAACTTCTACTAGTCAAATATTAAAACTGTAATCGTAAATAGAGGTCGACCGATTAAGATTTTTCCACGTCGAAACCGATACCGATTATTGGAGGACCGAAAAAAGCTGATACCGATTAAATCAGCCAATATATATATATATATTTTTGTTGTAATAATGACAATTACAACAATACTGAATGAACAATGAACACTTATTTTAACTTAATATAATACATAAATAAAATCTATTTAGTCTCAAATAAATAATGAAACACGCTCAATTTGGTTTAAATAATGCAAAAACACAGTGTTGGAGAAGAAAGTAAAAGTGCAATTTGTGCCATGTAAAAAAGCTAAAGTTTAAGTTCCTTGCTCAGAACATGAGAACATATGAAAGCTGGTGGTTCAATATTCCCAGTTAAGTTTTAGGTTGTAGTTATTATAGGAATTACGCATCGACTATTTCTTCTATATACCATTTGTATTTCATATACCTTTGAATGTTGGATGTTCTAATAGGCACTATAGTATTGCCAGCCTAATCTCAGGAGTTGATAGGCTTGAAGTAATAAACAGAGCTGTGAATCAAGCATTGCTAAGAGCTGCTGGCAGACGCAGTAAAGTTCTGTTTGAATGAATGCTTTTGAGCCTGCTGCTGCCTACCACCGCTCAGTCAGACTGCTCTATCAAATATCAAATCATAGACTTAATTATAATATAATAAACACACAGAAATACGAGCCTTTGGTCATTAATATGGTCAAATCTGGAAACTATAATTTGGAAAACAAAACGTTTATTCTTTCAGTGAAATACAGAACCGTTCCGTATTTTATCGAACGGGTGACAACCCTAAGTCTAAATATTACAATAGTCAATGGTCATGTGGCCTCTCACTTCTTTCCCTGACCCTGTACACACACACGTACAGTACCAGTCAAAAGTTTGGACACGCCTACTCATTCAAGGGTTTTTCTTTATTTTTATTATTTTCTACATTGTAGAATAATAGTGAAGACATCAAAACTATGAAATAACACATATGGAATCATGTCGTAACCAAAAAGTGTTAAACAAATCAAAATGTAATTTATATTTGAGATTCTCGCAAGTAGCCACCCTTTGCCTTGCCTTGATGACAGCTTTGCACACTCTTGGAATTCTCTCAACCAGCTTCACCTGGAATGCTTTTCCAACAGTCTTGAAGGAGTTCCAAAATACAGTTGAAGTCGGAAGTTTACATACACCTTAGCCAAATACATTCAAACTCAGTTCTCAATTCCTGACATTTAATCCTAGTAAAAATTCCCACCACTTTATTTCAAGAATGTGAAATGTCAGAATAATAATAGAGAGAATGATTTGTTTCAGCTTTTATTTCTTTCTTTCATCACATTTTCAGTGGGTCAGAAGTTTACATACACTCAATTAGTATTTGGTAGCAATGCCTTTAAATTGTTTAACTTGGGTCAAACGCTTCAGGTAGCCTCCCACAATAATTTGAGTGAATTTTGGCCCATTCCTCCTGACAGAGCTGGTGTAACTGAGTCAGGTTTGTAGGCCTCCTTGCTCGCGCACACTTTTTCAGTTCTGCCCACAAATTCTCCAATACCTTGACTTGTTGTCCTTAAGCCATTTTGCCACAACTTTGGAAGTATGCTTGGGGTCATTGTCCATTTGGAAGACCCATTTGCAACCAAGCTTTAACTTCCTGACTGATGTCTTGAGATGTTGCTTCAATATATCCACATAATTTTCTTTCCTGATGCCATCTATTTAGTGAAGTGCACCAGCAAAGCACCCCCACAACATGATGCTGCCACCCCGTGCTTCACGGTTGGGATGGTGTTCTTTGGCTTGCAAGCCTCCCCCTTTTTCCTCCAAACATAACGATGGTCATTATGGCCAAACAGTTCTATTTTTGTTTCATCAGACCAGAGGACATTTCTCTAAAAAGTACGATCTTTGTCCCCATGTGCAGTTGCAAACCGTAGTCTGGTTTTTCATGGCGGTTTTGGAGCAGTGGCTTCTTCCTTGCTGAGCGGCCTCGGGTTATGTCGACATAGGACTCGTTTTACTGTGGATATAGATACTTTTGTACCTGTTTCCTCTAGGATCTTCACAAGGTCCTTTGCTGTATTTCTGGGATTGATTTACATTTTTCGCACCAAAGTACATTCATCTCTAGGAGACAGAGCGTGTCTCCATCCTGAGCGGTATGACGGCTGCGTGGTCCCATGGTGTTTATACTTGCGTACTACTGTTTGTACAGATGAATGTGTTACCTTCAGGCATTTGGAAATTGCTCCCAAGGATGAACCAGACTTGTGGAGGTCTAAAAAAAAAAAAAAAAACTGAGGTCTTGGCTGATTTCTTTTGATTTTCCCATGATGTCAAGCAAAGAGGCACTGAGTTTGAAGGTAGGCCTTGAAAAATACATCCACAGGTACACATCCAATTGACTCAAATGATATCAATTAGCCTATCAGAATATTCTAAAGCCATGACATCATTTTCTGGAATTTTCTAAGCTGTTTAAAGGCACAGTCAACTTAGTGTATGTGAACTTCTGACCCACTGGAATTGTGATACAATGAATTATAAGTGAAATAATCTGTCTGTAAACAATTGTTGGAAAAATTACTTGAGTCATGCACAAAGTAGATGTCCTAACCGACTTGCCAAAACTATAGTTTGTTATTAACAAGAAATTGTGAAGTGGTTGTGTGTATGTAAGCCTAAGTGTATGTAAACTTCCGACTTCAACTGTATGCTGAGCACTTGTTGGCTGCTTTTCCTTCACTCTGCGGTCCGACTTATCACAAACCATCGTAATTGGGTTGAAGTCGGGTGACTGTGGAGGCCAGGCATCTGATGCAGCACTCCATCATTCTCCTTCTTGGTCAAATAGCCCTTACACAGCCTGGAGGTGTGTTTGGTCATTGTCCTATTGAAAAACAAACGATAGTCCCACTAAGCCCAAACCAGATGGGATGGTGTATCGCTGCAGAATGCTGTGGTAGCCATGTTGGTTAAGTGTGCCTTGAATTCTAAATAAATCACTGACAGTGTCACCAGCAAAGTACACCCACACCATCACACTTCCCCCTCCATGTTTCACGGTGGGAACCGCACATGCGGAGATCATCCGTTCACCTACTCTGCGTCTCAGACACGGCGGTTGGAACCAAAAATCTCTAATTTGGACTCATCAGACCAAAGGACAGATTTCCACCGGACTAATGTCCATTGCTCATGTATCTTGGCCCACGCAAGTTTCTTCTTCTTATTGGTGTCCTTTAGTAGTGGTTTCTTTGCAGACATTCAACTATGAAGGCCTGATTCACGCAGTCTCCTCTGAACAATTGATGTTGAGATGTGTTTGTTATTTGAACTGTGTGAAGCATTTATTTGGGCTGCCATTTCTGCAGCAGAGGTAACTCTGGGTCTTCCTTTCCTGTGGTGGTCCTCATGAGAGGCAGTTTCATCATAGCGCTTGATGGTTTTTGCGACTGCACTTTTCCGGATTGACTGACCTTCATTTCTTAAATTAATGATGGACTGTCGTGTCTCTTTGCTTATTTGAGCTGTTCTTGCCATAATATGGACTTGGTCTTTTACTAATTGGCTCAAACGCATTGAGGAAAGAAAATCCACAAATTAACTTTTAACAAGGCACACCTGTTAATTGACATGCATTCCAGGTGACTACCTCAAGAAGCTGGTTGAGATAATGCCAAGAGTGTGCAAAGCCGTCATCAAGGTAAAGGGTGGCTACTTTAAAGAATCTCAAATATAAAATATTATGATTTGTTTAACACTTTTTTTGGTTACTACATGATCCCATATGTGTTATTTCATAGTTGGTGTCTTCACTATTATTCTACAAAAACAAAGAAAAACCCTGGAATGAGTAGGTGAGTACAAAACTTGACTAGTACAGTATATACAGTGCATTTGTAAAAGTATTCAGACTCCTTTACTTTTTCCACATTGTTACATTACAGACTTATTTTAAAATGGATTATATAGTTTTTCCCCTCATCAATCTACAGACAATACCCCGTAATGACAAAGCAAAGCAAATTTACAATATGACATTTAGAGAGATCCTTGATGAAAACCTGCTCCAGAGTGCTCGGTACCTCAGACTGGGGTGAATGTTCACCTTCCAACAAGACATTGACCCTAAGCACACAGCCAAGACAATGCAGGAGGGGCTTCGGGGAAAGTCTTTGAAAGTCCTCGAGTGGCCCAGCCAGGGCCCGGACTTTAACCCGATCAAAGGCGCACTCGAGGCGCACTCAAGTTACGAGTGCAATAGGGAGGGAAACATGCATTTTGGCAAGCAAACAATGCGCAACAATTCTTGCAATCGTAGGGGAAAACAGAAGTTTTAATGTCCTTTGTTAAAAAGAGGGGGATTCCAGATTTCCATTGCTACTTTAACTGCTAAATATGTGCGTACAGCACCATTTTAAACCCAGAGTTATTAGCAGCGGCATGGTTAAGCAATTCCCTGTGAGTGCAATTGGGAGAGTGGCGCTGAACGTAGCACAGGTCAATTGTAAGGTAACTTGGGGTAAAACACCACCCTACCTCAAAATACTTTTTGGGGAAAGACTTTAATTGTGACGAGACATTACATTTTTAGTTGAGCAAGAGTAGTGGCAACCAGGGAAAGTGTTGGGGGAAAAACTGACAAGAAGTAGCTTCCGTGATAAGTCAGGGGGAGTGTTACCCCGGGTGGCGGTTTACCCCAAGTTACCTTAACAGGCCTACATTATATTCCGGGGAAAGGGGACCTAGTCAGTTGTCCAACAATGTATTCAACTGAAATGTGTCTTCCGCATTTAACTCACCCACTCTGAATCAGAGAGGTGCGGGGGGCTGCCTTAATCAACATCCATGTCTTCGGCGCCCGGGGAACAGTGGGTTAACTGCCTTGCTCAGGGGTAGAACAATAGATTTCTACCATGTCAGCTTGGGGATTCGATCCAGCAACCTTTCGGTTACTGGCCCAACGCTCTAGCCATTAGGCTACCTTCCGCCCCATTCACTGTGTTTACCCATGTTTTAAAATATCCCATTTGGGATCTGGCTAATGATTAGACCAATAAGGCAGGGGTTTTCAACTCTTACCCTACGAGGTCCAGAGCCTGCTAGTTCTCTCTTCTACCTGATAATTAACTGCACCCATCTGGTGTCCCAGGTCTAAATCAGTCCCTGATTAGAGGGGAACAATGAAAAAAACGCAGTGGAACAGTCTTCGAGGTCCAGAGTTGAGTTTGAAGGCAATAGGGTAAATGGCAATAGGCAATATTCTGCATCAGTTGGGCTACAGGTGATGATGCTTATTCTCAGTTCCATTACATTACACATAAGAGTCATTGGACGAAAGTGTCTTCTGTGCGGGGAATTTTTTTTTAATAGCCCTGACACCTAATCTGAACATTAACACCCGTTGCTTGCGGTACGGTTTTGGAAGCATAAGGACCTTTTCTTTCTGTGTGTTAGTGTAACTCGGGTAGTGTAGCTTCGTCAGATGGAAGCACACATAGCTGTATGAATCTGTGAAAATTATATTTTTTTAAATACGATTTTTTCACTGATTAAAGATAAAGGCCATTTGTTTCAAAAGCCGTATTGCAAGCGATGATTATTGACATGTTTTAAATGTTAAAACACGTTGGGTTGTAGTTGCATGAGTTAGTCGTGGGCGAAGTTAATTGCTAGTTTTCGAAAGCTAGCTAACAGCATACCTGATAATATGGACCATGCATAGGCTATACACATGGTCCAACAGGTTAAAATAATACATCATTTTACCAATATGTTACTGGGCTAATTTCTGGAGGTGGAAATTATTTTTAGATGGTGTCAGCATTATTTTTTCCCCATTCATTTTGGAGTAGAATGTCCTTTTAAAAAGTCACCAGAAGTGAGCTTTTCAGTCCTTCTATACTGAACCAAAATATAAAACGAAACATGCAGCAATTTCAAATACTTTACTGAGTTACAGTTCATATAAGGAAATCAGTCAATTGAAATAAATTCATTAGGCCCCAATCTATGTATTTCTTCACATGACTGGGAACACATATGCATATGTTGTGCAGATACCTTAAAAAAAAAGGTAAGGGCGTGGATCAGAAAACCAGTCAGTATCTGATGTGACCACCTCATGCAGCGTGACACATCACCTTTGCATATAGTTGATCAGGCTGTTGATTGTGGCCTGTGGAATGTTGTCCCACTGTCCTCTTCAATGGCTGTGCGAAGTTGCTGGATATTGGTGGGAACTGGAACACGCTGTCGTACACATCGATCCAGAGCATTCCAAACGTGCTCAATGGGCAACATGTCTGGTGAGTATGCAGGCCATGGAACACCTGGGACATTTTCAGCTTCCAGGAATTGTGTACAGATCCTTGCGACATGGGGCTGTGCATTAACATGCTGAAACCTGAGGTGATGGAGGTGGATGAATGACACGACAATGTGACTTAGGATCTCATCACGGTATCTCTGTGCATTCAAATTGCCATCGATAAAATGCAATTGTGTTTGTTGTTCGTAGCTTATGCCTGCCCATACCATAACTCCACCACCACGGGCACTCTGTCACAACGTTGACGTGAGCAAACCACTCGCCCACACAACGCCTTACATGTGGTCTGCGGTTGTGAGGCCGATTGGACGTACTGCCAAATTCTCAAAAACAACGTTGGAGGCGGATTATGGTAGAGAAATGAACGTTACATTTTCTGTAAAGAGCTCTGCTGGACATTCCTGCAGTCAGCATGCCAATTGCACCCTCCCTCAAAACATTTGTGGTGTTGTGTGACAATACTGCATATTTTAGTGGCTTTTTATTGTGCCCAGCACAAGGTGCACCTGTGTAATGATCATGTTTAATCATCTTCTTGATATGCCACACCTGTCAGGTGGATGGATTATCTTGGCAAAGGAGAAAAGCTCACAAACAGGGGATGTAAACAAATGCACAAAATTTGCGAGAATGGAACATTTCTGGAATCTTTTATTTCAGCTCACGTTGTGTTTATATTTTTGTTCAGTGTAGTTCACTACTCCCAAACCCTGTTTAATGCATATGATGTAAATCCTGTATAAATTAAAAGGGCCAATTTCTGAGATCAGATAAAATGTAAACAAACTAATGTTAATATTATCTGTTTCTAACTACATAAACGACTTCAGAGATCGTCATGGCATGTTCAAACAAAATGGAACGACTCTCAGTTAAAACTGCAACTTTTATGCTATTTTCATCGCACTCTGAAGTAGGAGTTGTATTTTGATACTCGAGGAAGTGCCTGATGAATTTGCTACCACAAAAGAGGTCCCCGGCGCAAAAAAAAAAGTTTTGGGAACCCCCGAGTTAGCCTACCTGCTCTGTGTAGGTTTATCTCAGGTTGAAGAACAATGTCGAGCAACCTCTGTAGACGGACAACTTCCTCCTGATACTCGGCTACCGTTTTTTCAACGACCCCAAATATCTCCTCAGCAGCTGCTGTTAATCTATCGTTCAGAAAAACCCTCAATAACTGTATTTGCGACATTCTTTGATAATTCAAGTTGATTAGCTAGCTGTGTTTTTATTTTAGTTGTTATCCCTGTCCGTTCGCCAACAACAGAATCCGGGCTCTACTTAAAAAAAAACTCCACTGTAAGTGCACGTTCAAGTTATTACATGTTGCGCTATAGCCACCTGCTGGACTGGAGTGCAACATGACATTTCTCTGTCCTATAAAATGAAGGTTGGTTAAGTTATATTAACGTTGAGTAAGAAACATGATCTGTGTAGCTTTATCTCAGGTTGAAGAACAATGTCGAGCAACCTCTGTAAACTGACAACTTCCTCCTGATACTCTCCTATCGTTATTGTTTTTTCAATGACCCCCAATATCTCCTCAGCAGCAGTTAAACTTTTTGTTGAGAACTGCTCAACTCTATTTTAGGCATTTTTAGATAATGCACGTTGATTAGCCATCTAGCTGTTCTGTTTTAATCATGTGCGGCATCAGGCACAAAAGGTCATCACAAGCTTCCACACCACCAAGTCATAAACCCTGCCAATTTTTACAACTTCTCTGACCATTTTATTTTAAACCTAACCCTTAGAAAATATGACAAATACGATGCGTTTAGGATTCTCTCAACTCCTGTGGACACCAGAGGGCACATAAGCACAAAGGAACCAACATTGTGAACACTACTTTAACAACATCAAGAGATATAATGTAGCAGATTTCAACAAATTGAGAAATTTTACTCTCAAAACAAAAAACATGTTTTATGTACAGATAGAGGAAATAGGTTCAAATGTCTGTTGCGTCATCCTATAACTAATGAGCAGGGACTACTGTTGCTCAGAAATCCACTAACTGCTCTCTGTTAAACAGTGATGTGGAGATCTGATGTTCAAGCAGTAATACAGTCATATCTTATTCACCCAAGTGTTGTGTCCTGAGGTGCATCTCCTCTCACAGGTGAAAGTTAGCGATTTCTCACCCTTAACATTGATATGTGACCTTTGTCCTTTTACCATCTCTTTTCTCTTTGATTTTACTGGCTTTAAACCATTCTCCATACTTTGAGCTGCAGAACAGACTGGATTGACTGCAGAGGGGTTGAGAGACACTGGTTGGTTCTGATTCCCTATAGTCCTCTCCATCAGGTTCTGTTGTGATCTGTTCAGTTGTAGTACTGGGTAGAGTGTCTCTCTCTGTTTCCTTCCTTTTGAGCTTGATAGAGATCTGAGAGCGGAGTTGGGTCCTCATCAGTCACTTTTCACACAAGCAGAAGTCAAAATTGAGAATTCTTTTTAAATCCTTTTTTATACATTTTTATTCAAGCGCACATAAAGAACATGTACCATACATACACAACATATATTTTCTGTCTTTACAAAGGAGCAAAACTACATTCACGTGTTAATGGTACATTTTGGCTGTATAGAGCAAATATTTCAAGAGTCTGAATAAGAATACAATTTGGATAAAGCCACAGAAAAACAACAAACAAACAACAAAAAAGAAATTCCAGAATAAGACCAGTACAATATGTCAGCTACTCCGACCAGACACCTTCATACCTATGCTGCCTATGTTGCAAGATTGATGTAATTCTCTCCATGTCAGCAAGTTCCCCGCATAGACCTCACCACATATCTTTTGAGGGTGCATGTTCATTTTTCCAGCATTTAATTACACATTTCCTTGCTGCTGCTAAAAGATAATCTATCAATTTAAGTGGAAAGGATTGGAGTGTATCCACATGAACAATACCTAGAAGGAGATCACATGAGTCTGGTTGAATACATATACCTGTGATGTCCTGTATAACATCTGCCCAACGCATCACCGGGGGCAAACTACCTGCCCTCCTGGTCACCTACAGCACCCGATGTCACAGAGGGTCAAAAAGATCATCAAGGACAACAACCACCCGAGCTACTGCCTGTTCACCCCGCTATCATCCAGAAGGCGAGGTCAGTACAGGTGCATCAAAGCTGAGAAACTGAAAAATGGAACACTAGTCACTAAAATAATGTTTACATATCTTGCATTACTCATCTCATATGTATATACTGTATTCTATACTATTCTACTGTATCTTAGTCTATGCCGCTCTGACATTACTCGTCCATATATTTATATATTTTTAATTACATTAATTTACTTAGATTTGTATGTATTGGGTATATGTTGTGAAATTGTTAGATATTACTTGTTAGATATTTACTGCACTGACAGAGTTTGAAACTCAAGCATTTTGCTACACCCGCAATAACATCTGCTAAACACGTGTATGTGACCAATAACATTTGATATGATTTGAGTTCTTCCTGTTCCTCTATAATCTGTGTGGCCTCTGGGCCATCCTACGCCAGCCAGGGGCTCTGCTCCCAGTGCTGCTGCTCAGGGGGTACCTCCACTTCAGATACAAAGAGAGTGAGCAGCTGGAGGTCTGGAGGGAATGAGAATGAATGAAACAGAAAACTCAATGACACATGTGTAACAAGGTAGGAACCAACGTTTTGGTCAGTGTTTCATGTGGGACCCTAATTAGTGATGAAGATGGGAAACATATCGAATCACCCCATAGCAGAGAGGAAGAGGTGGGCGCCATATATCTGAGGCTGGTGTTAGATTTGGTTGAGTATTGTGATCTATTGGATGACTTCCCTGTTATCTTAGTTTTGGATTTTCAGAAGCATTTGATACCGAAAGTCCAGATTTGATCTTTGATTGTCTTAAGCATTGTCTTAAGTAATTTTTTGGTTGTTGATGCTTTTAGAACTCTGTATAATGGTGGCAATAGCTGTATCAAACTCTGTCATGGAACATCCTCAAGGTTTAACATTTACAGAGGAATACAACAAGGCTTTCCAATCTCACCTTTTTCATTTGTGTTAGTATCTCAAACCTTATGGTCATTATTTTATCAAAGTCAACTTGAAGGCATTACATTCCAGGCCAGTGAGATATTCTAACTGGTGGACGACACCTCACTTATTTGGAAAAATGTGTCACACGCTAGATTAGCATGGGATATTATGAAGCAGTTCTCAAATGTCAGGTTTGATAATAAACCTTTCCAAATGTGAGATATAACATCTCTGAAAAAGATACTGTAACCTAACTCAGTGTAAAGATCACCAAAAATCTTAAGGCTGTGAATTATCTTGATTTGAATCCTTTAACTGAATATATCAAAATAAATTATCCTCATGGTTATGGAGGGATTTAAGTCTTCAAGGGAGGGTGCTTTTATCAAAAACTGAGGGGCTATCTTTTTTCATCTATTGACATTCCAAAATCCACTTGCTGTACCTTAGATAGGCTATTGTACAACTTCATATGGAAAAACAAGCCACATAAGATAAAAAGAGATGTTATCACCAACAGGGTTTGTGATGGCGGTCTAAATGTCTTAGACTCCCCTCTCTTTAATCAGATATCAAAAGTCAACTGGGTTAAAAGGTGCTTAAAAAAATCCTCATAGTTTCTGGCGGCTTTTCACAAGCAAGCTTTAATGTGCTGGGCTTTAATGTATAAACACAACTTTTCACCTCAAATGTTTTATATGGAATAATGGGTCGATATTACATAGAAACAAGATGTTATTTACCGGAATTGGTTCTCGAAAAACATTGTCCTTGTCAGAAAATTAGTTAGTATTAGTGGGAATCTTTTTACGCTGAGAGAATTTATGTAAATATACAACTGAGGTTTCAAGCAAGGAATATGACACTGTTCCTTGCTATACCTTGTGGGATAAAATCTTCTCTTCAGAATAAGGCATATTTTGGAACATCTCCTATTGTAAGCGATACCCAGGTGAATGGCATAGGTTTACTAGATAAGAAATTAAACAATAGTTTATTAAGGGATATTTTCTACAGGAATTCTATTCCTTCTGCTATATTTTGTTGGGCTTCATCGTTTGATGTAGACTGGCGCCGTGCTTGGCTCACTCCACACAAATGTATGGTAACCAATAAAGTAAAGGAGATCTCCTTTAAGACTATCCATAGATTCTAACCGTGTAATAGCTTGATGTCTAAATATATACCTGATGTTACCAGTGAATTCAGTTTTTGTGAACTAGAAACAATCTATTGAACACTTGTTTTGTAATTGTTTACATAGTGAGGTGTTCTGGACTGTTGCGAAACTATATCTTGGCAACAATATGCATACAGCCATTCAAATGTTGACATTATTTTACTACACTGATTCCACAATTGAACGACACTATGTCATAAATCTTTATTTTATCAGGAAAATGTTTACAAAAATCAAAATTTAAGAAGAATTTAAAAAAATCTGATTTTGAAAACTATTTATAATCATTAAAACGTATGCAAAACAAAATGTTTAAAATATGTATTCGCTACATGTCTGTATTTTGATATTATGTGGATTTGTATATTTTTTCTCTTCCTTATTTCTTTGTGTAATCCCTCTGGCTGTTCTGTTTTTTGTGTTTTGCATGTTACTGTTCAAAAAATAATAATAATAATAAACACTAAAAACAAAATGAGAAAAATATAGATTAAAAAAAAACAAATAAAAAGAAAGGAAGAGACGAAGTGCGAGGGTTTACTCCTCCCAAAATCTGACCATGAATTGAGGATTTTTTTTATCGAGGTCAATTAGTGTTGAAATTCTGAAAACAAAAAATGTGATTCCTAATTTGCTACGTGAGGGCAGTGGCGACCTGTCATTTTGTGTCCCAACTGCGTGAGGGTTATTTGATTGAATCAAAGTTTCGTAATGTAGCATTTCGAGTAGTGCCTGTTCACACACGTATCTGACCTCTCATTGGCTAGATTGGTATCACCTGATCTTGGCTCCTCCCGCCTGCCTTCCATCTTTGAGGACATGTACATATATTGTTGGAGCGGTCACTCGACTATATTGTCAATATAATAGATTATCTTTGCCCATAGTCCTTCTCAGGTGAGAGCTTGGTACTGAAGGTTCCTCTGTGTATGAGATGCTGTTTGAGAAGAAATGTTTAGGGTGTGGTCCATTGTTTATGAAAAGGTATATGTGTGGAGTTTGGCCAGCAGTGAGTTTGATGTTTGACAATATTTAATGTGTACAGTATGTAAATATGTTTTCAGTTGGTTTCATTGGAGAGGCTTTGCTGTCTTCAAGGTCCAAGTGGTTCATTAGAAGAGCCCTCCCTTACAGTGATTGTCTTTTGAAAATGTATTTGGATTCGGCCAATTCCATGGTAATGGAATTACACTGAGACTCTTTTTAAAGTGAGATTTTTTTTAAAGTTAAAATGTGTTAAACAAAAACCATTGATAAAAAAATATATATAATAATTACAAACCGTACAACCCTCTGTGGACGACGGCAATGCAAATAGTCTGGGTAGCCATTTGATTAGATGTTCAGGAGTCTTATGGCTTGGGGGTAGAAGCTGTTAAGAAGCCTTTTGGACCTAGACTTGGCGCTCCGGTACTGTTTGCCGTGCAGTAGCAGAGAGAATAGTCTATGACTAGGGTGGCTGGAGGAAAGAGTAATCAGAGGAAAGAGAAATGTGCAGGTAAAGACACCTCACGATAAATATGTGTTATCAACATTTATTCTGTTATACAAAAGGCAGATAAAATTTACAATCTCAGAAAAATAATAATACACGTTTCTCAAGCTTCATTTATATGAATGGGTCTACATGAGCATATTACAACACATTTTCTTAATTGTCAAAACATGGAAAAGAAAATCAATACAAATATTTTCCCCTCAAAGAGTGGATATTGGCATCAAACAGAGGTAATAACAAAAATGGTAGGATTCCTTCAGCTCCTGAGGAGACTAACAAAAATTAAATGTTGTGAAAACTACTTTAACAACATCAAACAAGATATAAAGTAGCAGATTTCAACATTTAACAACACATTTAACTCTAAAAACATGTTTTATGTACAGATGGAGGACAGGTTCAAATGCCTGTCGTGTCATCTTATAACTAATGAGCAGGAACTGCTGTTGCTCAAAAAATCCACTAGCTGCTCTGTTAGATGGATAGTTCTTATGTTCAAGCAATAATTCAGTCATATCTTATTCACCTAAGAGTAGTGTTCTGAGGGGCATCTCCTCTCACACATGGAAGTTAGAATGTGACTATTTTCTGTCTCCAGACCTTTTCCCAAACAGCACATTATCATGTTTTCTCCCTTGTGATGATTGTTTGTAACTTTGTAGGATTTCTATCATTTTGAGAACTCCTGCAATCATTGCACCTATACAGTGATGCCTTGCTGTGTCTTTGATTGTTATTTAATGTACCTGATTGGGAAATGCATTTTCTACAATGAGGACATTAGTATGGTCTCTCCCCTGTGAGTCCTCATGTGCACTTTCAGATTGGTGCCAGTGCTAAATCTGGTTCTCCTTTCTCTCCTGTGTGAATCTTTATGTGCACTGACAGATTACTGGCAACGCTGAATCCTTTGCCACAATCAGGACAGAGATATGGTTTCTCCCCAGTATGGGTCCTCATGTGTCTTTTCAGATCTCCAGTCTGCATGAAGCATGTACCACAAACAGGGCAGGAAAAAGGTTTCTCACCTGTGTGGCTCCTCATGTGCACTGTCAGCTTACTGTTCTTGCTGAACCATTTACCACAAACATGACAACACAACCTAGCTGCAATGTGAGTTTGGAGGTGCTCTTTCATACCTTCTGTGGACTCCATTTGCTTTCCACACACTCCACAAAGTGTTTCTTTATCCTTTGTATGAGTTTGAACATGTTTAATCAATGAACCCATGTAATGAAAAGACTTACCGCACACCTTACAACAAGGAGTAGCATGACCTTGACTGGAGGATTTCAGGAGGGACAACGGAGTAGATTTCTTACCCTTAGTATTGATACGGGACCTTTGTCCTTTTACCATCTCTGTTCTTTTTGATTTGACATGCTTAAAACCTGACTGAGGTCTTTTATTCTCCATACCACTTTGAACTGCAGAACAGACTGGATTTACTGCAAGGGGGGGCTGAGAGACACTGGTTGGTTCTGATTCCCTATAGTCCTCTCCATCAGATTCTGTTTTGATCTGTTCAGTTGTAGTACTGGGTAGAGTGTCTCTCTCTTTGTTTCCTTCCTTTTGGGCTTGATAGATATTTGAGAGTTGAGTTGGGCACTCCACACAGTCACTTTTCACACAGGCAGGAGTGAATATGTAATCTTTAGTAACAGTCTCAATCCGTTGAATCTGCTCTTCCTCCTGACTGGTCCGGAGTTCCTCCTCTTCATCTTTAAATTGTATGGTTTCTGGGTCCTCCTGCCCCAGACTGGGGCTCCACTCCTGCTCATAGAGTTGCTGCTCCGGGGGGACCTCCGCTTCAGAGAGAGTGAGCTGCTGGAAGTCTGGAAGAAGGATAAGACAGAAAATTCAATGACATGTATGTAACAAGGTAGGAACCAAAGTAGTGGTCAGTATTTCATGTGGGACCCTAATTAGTGATCAACTTGGGAAACGTATAAAAGCACCCCATAGTCCTCCTCAGGTGAGAGCTTGGTACTGGAAGTTCCTGTGTGTTTTACCAGAGTAATTGTACATTTTCATTGAAAAGCACTACAATAAAATGTGCTTTAGCGGTCACCCTGGCCTGATATTGGCTACACTATCTAGCTACCTCCCTCTCCTTACTGCAGGACAGCAGCCGGCAAGCGGGAGCGAGGACGCACTGTGCCGCGTGTTGTTGCGTTGCTAGCTTGCAGCGTAAACTTTCCCCACTGAGCGTTAGACTGTATCACGGTGACATCCAGAAGGTTACCAATATTACTAATGATTTCTCGTGAAGGCAGCTATCCTACTCAAAATATAAAATCAGTGGGTTGGAACAAATTGGCTACGTTAGCTACGGGTAGCGATATGCGATACAGCTGCCCGGTGAAGCAACTGCTGCCCAGTGGGAATCAACAGTGGGAAGCAACTCGATACAACACCGTTAAACTGGTCATTCACACCGGCTTGTCATTACGTTAGCTAATTGTCATGTCACGGTGACATCCAGACGGTGACCAATTCTACAAGTTATTTCTCCCTCACCCATCAAAATTTACATCACTTTCTTTTACAAGTTTTAACTAGTGCCATGCTGCTGTTGTTTCCAGCTAGCCAGCATAAACTAGCTGAATAAGTGCATCGACAAAGTCGTCCCCAGAGTGACCATGCATAAATATCCCAACCAGAAGCGATGGACTACAGGCAACATCCGCATTGAGCTAAAGGCTAAAGGTGCCGTTTTCAAGGAGCGGGACACTAATCCGGACGCTTATAAGAAATCCTGCTACGACCTCAGACGAACCATCAAACAGTCAAAAAGTCATTACAGGACTAAGATTGAATCAGACTAAGATTGAATCAACACTGAACCATTCATGAGAGCACCAGCTGTTCCAGACGACTGTGTGATCACGCTCTCCGAAGCAGATGTGAGTAAGACCTTTAAACAGATCAACATTCAGAAGGCCGCAGAGCCAGCCAGATTACCAGGACACATACTCAGAGCACACACTGACCAGCTGGCAGGTGTCTTCAATGCCATTTTTGACCTCTCCCTAACCCAGTCTGTAATACCTACATGTTTCAAGCAGACCCCCATAGTCCCTGTGTCCAAGAGCACCAAGGTAACCTGTCTAAATGACTATCGCCCTGTAGCACTCACATCTGTAGCCATGAAATGCTTTGAAAGGCTGGTCATGGCTCACATCAACACCATCAGACACCCTAGACCCCC
Source organism: Brachymystax lenok tsinlingensis (assembly GCA_030435695.1). Classification (NCBI taxonomy): domain Eukaryota; kingdom Metazoa; phylum Chordata; class Actinopteri; order Salmoniformes; family Salmonidae; genus Brachymystax; species Brachymystax lenok. The sequence continues at coordinate 15,591,539 of CM059791.1, forward strand.
TCCAATTCGTATACCGCCACAACAGATCCACAGATGACACAATCTCTATTGCACTCCACACTACTGGACAAGAGGAACACCTAAGTGAGAATGCTGTTCATTTAATGCTGAGCTATAGTCAAAACCATAGTGCCTTCCAAGCTCATGACCCTGGGGTCTGAACACCTCCCTCTGAAACTGGACCCTAGACTTCCTGACGGGCCACCCTCAGGTGGTGAGGGTAGGCAACAACACATCCGCCATGCTGAACCTTAACACGGGGGCCCCTCAGGGGTGCGTGCTTAATCCCCTCCTGTATTCCCTGTTCACCCACAACTGCGTGGCAGCGCACGACTCCAACACCCTCATTAAGTTTGCTGACGACATGACAGTGATTGGCCTTATCACGGACGACGAGACTGCCTATATGGAAGAGGTCAGTAATGCCAGGAAAACATCCTCTCCCTCAACGTCAGCAAGACAAAGGAGCTGATCGTGGACTACAGGAAATGGAGGGCCGAGCACGCCCCCATCCACATCGACAGGGGCTGTAGTGGAGTGGGTCAAGAGCTTCAAGTTCCTTGATGTCCACATCACTAATGAATTATCATGGTCCACACACACCCAACACAGTAGTGAAGAAGGCACAACGCCTCCTGAGGGGGCGGTAAAGATTTGCCATGGGCCCTCAGATCCTCAATGTTCTACAGCTGTATCATTGAGTGCATCTTTACTGGCTGCATCACTGCTTGGTATGGCAACTGCTTGGCATCTGAGTGCAAGGCGCTACAGAGGGAAGTACTGTTCGGTCAAATACATCACTGGGGCCGAGCTCCCTGCCATCCAGTACCTCTATACTAGGTGGTGTCAGAAGAAGGCCCTAAAAATTGTCAAAGACTCCATCTACCCTAGTCATAGACTGTTCTCTCTGCTACCGCATGGAAAACGGTTTGATGCACCAAGTCTGGAACCAAAAGGACCCTGAACAGCTTCTATCCCCCCGTAATGCTAAAGGATAAATGTTTATTAGTAGGCCTATTTGGTCGTAATTTTCTCATGTTAAGCCTAACATTTCATGAAGCTATTCACTGTCGCATTGCTGACATTTTGACTGCTGGCTGGTGGCAATAATGTAATTACTTGTTCAGTAATTAAAACGTTGGAAATTCAAACATTGCAAAATAAATGTCCGATCCAACATCATACTAACCTGCTGCCAATTGATGTTTTTATATATACACTATATACACACGGAGAAAAAATATAAACACAACATGTAAAGTGTTGGTCATGTTTCATGAGCTGAAATAAAAGATCCCAGAAATAGTTCATATCCACAAAAAAACATGTCACATTTTATGGACAAATTTCTATACATCCCTGTTAGTGAGCATTTTTCCTTCGCCAAAATAATCCATCCACCTGACAAGTGTGGCATATTAAGAATCTGATTAAACAGCATGATCATTACACAGGTGCACCTTGTGCTGGGGACAATAAAAGGCCACTAAAATGTAAAGGCCACTAAAATGTGCAGTTGTCACACATCGCCACAGATGTCTCAAGTTGAGGGAGCATGCAATTGGCATGCTGACTGCAGGAATGTCCAACAGAGCTGTTGCCAGAGAATTTAATTTCTCTACCATAAGCCGCTCCATCGTTTTAGAGTATTTGGCAGTATGTCCAACTGGCCTCAACTGCAGACCACGTGACCACGCCAGCCGAGGACCTCCACATTCGGCTTCTTCACTTGCGCCACCCGGACAGCTGATGAAACTGAGGAGTACTTCTGTCTGTAATAAAGCCCTTTTGTGGGGAAAAACTCATTCTGATTGGCTGGACCTGGCTCCCAAGTGGGTGGGCCTATGCCCTCCCAGGCATGTGAAATCCATAGATTAGGGTCTAATTTATTTATTTCAATTGACTGATTTCCTTATACGAACTGTAACTCAGTAAAATTGTTGAAATTGTTGCAAGTTGCGTTTTATAATTTTGTTCAGTATACAACTGTCCTGTATAGGCTACCTGAACCTGCATGACATGAGCCGTCCTCGTGCTCTATCCCAGCTTGGATAGAAAGTTGTGTGTAAAACCAGTCTTAATGCCAAATAATAGTCAGTCCACACTCAAAACACTAGCTTACTAGGGATTGTTTCATTATGCAGTGTACTATCTATAGCTACACTATATACAGTTGAAGTCGGAAGTTTACATACACTTAGGTTGGAGTCATTAAAACTCGTTTTTCAACCACTCCACAAATTTCTTGTTAACAAACTATAGTTTTGGAAAGTCGGTTAGGACATCTACTTTGTGCATGACAAGTAATTTTCCCAACAATTATTTACAGACATATTATTTCACTAATAATTCACTGTATCAGAATTCCAGTGGGTCAGAAGTTTACATACACTAAGTTGACTGTGCCTTTAAACAGCTTGGAAAATTCAATAAAATTATGTCATGGCTTTAGAAGCTTCTGATAGGCTAATTGACATCATTTGAGTCAATTGGAGGTGTACCTGTGGATGTATTTTTCAAGGCCTACCTTCAAACTCAGTGCCTCTTTGCTTGACATCATGGGAAAATCAAAAGAAATCAGCCAAGACCTCATAAAAAGAATTGTAGACCTCCACAAGTCTGGTTCATCCTTGGGAGCAATTTCCAAATGCCTGAAGGTACCACGTTCATCTGTACAAACAATAGTACGCAAGTATAAACACCATGGGACCACGCAGCAGTCATACAGCTCAGGAAGGAGACGCGTTCTGTCTCTTAGAGATGAACGTACTTTGGTGCGAAAAGTGCAAATCAATCTCAGAACAACAGCAAAGGGCCTTGTGAAGATGCTGGAGGATGCTGGAGGAAACATATCCACAGTAAAACAAGTCCTATATCGACATAACCTGAAAGGCCGCTCAGCAAGGAAGAAGCCACTGCTCCAAAACCGCCATTAAAAAGCCAGACTACGGTTTGCAAATGCACACGGGACAAAGATCGTACCTTTTGGAGAAATGTCCTCTGGTCTGATGAAACAAAAATAGAACTGTTTGGCCATAATGACCATCGTTATGTTTGGAGGAAAAAGGGGGAGGCTTGCAAGCCAAAGAACATCATCCCAACCGTGAAGCACAGGGGTGGCAGCATCATGTTGTGGGGGTGCTTTGCTGCAGGAGGGACTGGTACACTTCACAAAATAGATGGCATCATGAGAAAGGAAAATTATGTGGATATATTGAAGCAACATCTCAAGACATCAGTCCGGAAGTTAAAGCTTGGTCGCAAATGGGTCTTCCAAATGGACAATGACCCCAAGCATACTTCCAAAGTTGTTGCAAAATGGCTTAAGGACAACAAAGTCAAGGTATTGGAGTGGCCATCACAAAGCCCTTACCTCAAAGCGTGTGCAAGCAAGGAGGCCTACAAACCTAACTCCGTTACACCAGCTCTGTCAGGAGGAATGGGCCAAAATTCACCCAACTTATTGTGGGAATTGTTACTAGGATTATATGTCAGGAATTGTGAAAAACGGAGTTATTGTGAAGTGGAAACGTCTAGGAGCAACCACGGCTTAGCAGTGAAGTGGTAGGCAATACTAACTCACAGAACGGGACCACTGAGTACTGGAGCGTGTAGCGAGTAAAATGTTTTGTCCTCAGTTGCAACACTCACTACCAAGTTCCAGACTGCCTCTGGAAGCAACGTCAGCACAAAAACTCTTAGTCAGGAGCTTCATGAAATTGGTTTCCATTGCAGAGCAGCCGTACACAAGCCTAAGATCACCACACGCAATGCCAAGCCTGGGTTGGAGTGGTGTAAGCCTTGCCGCCATTTGAATCTGGAGCAGTGGAAATGCATTTTCTGGAGTGATGAATCACGCTTCACCATCTGGCAGTCCGACGGACGAACCCTGGCGACTGATTTGTGTGTTTTATTAAGACAGTATGCATATTTTCCCTGTTTTCTTCCACCTACGAGCCATTAAATCGAGTTAAGGAGGAAACTGACACCTTTTCAGGCCGAATGGAGGACGGTTTACGACGTACAAAACGGTCACCGGGGGAGACACGAGTGTATTACCGGCTGGGCACATTAATCCCAGACGATAGTGAGGATCAAGGGAGGATACTCAGAGGAGGAAAGGGAGGGCCATCCTCCTCAGTGAACTTCATAAACATAAAAATTGTGAAACATTAAAGTTATCCTTTTTAGATCAAACCATACAAAAAAATATTCACTTCACCAAATAATTGATTAAAACACTGTTTTACAATGAAAGTCAACAGTAGCCTCAGCAGCACTCTGTAGGGTAGCACCATGGTGTCGCTGGAGGACAGCTAGCTTCTGTCCTCCTGTAGGTACATTGACTTCATTACAAAACCTAGGAGGCTCATGGTTTCTCACCCCCTTCAAAAGACTTACACAGTAATTATGACAACTTCCGGAGGAAGTCCTCCAACCTCAGAGCTCTTGCAGCATGAACTGACATGTTGTCCACCCAATCAAAGTATCAGATAATGAATCTAGTACTGAACGCATAAGCTACTGCTAGCTAGCACTGCAGTGCATAAAATGTGGTGAGTAGTTGACTCAAAGAGAGAAAGACAATAGTTGAACAGTTTTGATAAATTTCTTCCAAAATTAAGCAGCAAGAGAGAGAGCTACTGTATATTTCGTAGTACATTTTATTTCACGTTCACCTAGCTAGCATCTGGCTCAAACAGAGAGGGATGCTATGTTAGCTAGCTGAATATGGCTATACAACACTGGAATTTTTCCAAGTTGAGGTAAGCTTTTGGTTTTATTAATTCACTGCCACTGGGGCCCGCCGGTGTAACTGCTAAACTGCTTGCTGCTGACTGTACTGCATGATTGTAGTGGGTTTATTAACTTGTTAGTTCTAGTAGCTACGTTAACTATGACATGACAACTATGTTGGCTGTGTGTGGTTAGCGGTAATGATATGGAAATGTTGTGCAAGTCCACAAGCAAAGGGAAAAGGTGAGAGGAGGAGAGTGCGTCGATAGATGCGAGAAGGAATTATATATACAACAAGCTGTTTGTATGTGGCTGCTATGAAAGTGAACTGTGTTTGCGTGTGATGAGGGGTGTATTTATTGCGCCAATTCTGTTAAAATGTTTCTTAAAACGGAAGCAAACGGAACGGGATGAACATACCTGAATTTGTCAAATATAAATTCTCATTTGCAACTGCTGGACTAATGATTACACGCTATATCAGCTAGATTCGGGCAAGAGTGTGCAAGGCGGTATTGAATGCATCACTCTCGGTCACCTTGATTACTCAATTATCTCGACTTGTTGTAGCAACCTCATGATGTAGCAACCTCATGAAGAGTCCAGGGAAAATTCGAGCATCATGTAGTAGCCTAAACCTTTCGATGTTACATTGAGCTGGGTGAATGGAATATGAATGACAGTCATCCAATATGTTGTAATAGAAATTAGGCCACGCTCATATTTTTTTTTTTAAACATCCTCCCTCATCTTAAACGGCACCGACCGCGAATGGTGAGGATCCAAAGCGCCCAACCAGGCTTGTTGAAATTAAATGGAACAACTGCTGGCATTAGGGCCTTTAGGCATACCCGATAATTTTCTTATTACACTTTCTCTAAAAAAGAACCTACTTTGTCATTGTTCCTTTAATTTCGTAAAATTGGGTTTGAGTTAGTTAGACAAACATAATGAGTAACAAACCTGCTCTGTGTAGGTTTAACGGTATCTCAGGTTGAAGAACAATGTCAAGCAGCCTCTGTAGACGGACAACTTCCTCCTGATACTCGGCTATCATTTTTTCAACGACCCCAAATATCTCATCAGCAGCAGCTGTTAATCTATCGTTGAGAAAAACCCTCAATAACTGTATTTTAGACATATTTAAAGAATACAAATGTATTAGCTAGCTAAGTGGCTGTGCTGTTTTCATCCTATCCATGTCCGTGCAGCAACAACAACATCCGGCATTACTAAGTAAAAAAGGGAATCCACTGTTCGTGCACCTTCAAGTTAACAAATTCTGCGTTTTCGCCACCTGCTGGACTGGAGTGTAACATGGCCAATGTACTGATGTAGTAGCACGTGTCAAACTCATTCCACGGAGGACGGAGTGTGTGCGGGTTTTCGCTCTTGCGTCTGTAAATTCACTCTGGTTATCTACTTTGATTTCAGAGCGTCATTTACAACATTAACAATGCCTACACTGTATTTCTGATCAATTTTATGTTATTTTAATGGACAAGAAATGTGATTTTCTTTCGAAAAAAACAAGGCCATTTCTAAGTGACCCCAAACTTTTGAACGGTAGAGTAGGTGTTCCTTTTGTCCAGGTGGGAAAGGGCAGTGTGGAGTACAATAGAGATTAATCTGTGGATCTGTTGGGGCCGTATGCAAATTGGAGTGGGTCTAGGGTTTCTGGGATAATGGTGTTAATGTGAGCCATGACCAGCCTTTCAAAGCACTTCATGGCTACAGACGTGAGTGCCACGGGTCAGTAGTCATTTAGGCAGGTTACCTTAGTGTTCTTGGGCACAGGGACTATGTTGGTCTGCTTGAAACTTGTTGGTATTACAGACTCAGTCAGGGACAGGTTGAAAATGTCAGTGAAGACACTTGCCAGTTGGTCAGCGCATGCTCAGAGTGCAAATCAAATTTTATTTGTCACATACACATGGTTAGCAGATGTTAATGCGAGTGTAGCGAAATGCTTGTGCTTCTAGTTCCGACCATGCAGTAGTATCTAACAAGTAATCTAACAAATTCACAACAACTACCTTATACACACAAGAGTAAAGGAATGAATGCGAGTATGTACATATAAATATATGGATGAGCGATGGCTGACCGGGCATAGGCAAGATGCAGTAGATGGTATGGAGTACAGTATATACACATATATATATATATATATATAAGATTAGTAATGTAGGATATGTAAACATTATATAAATGGCATTGTTTAAAGTGGCTAGTGATACATTATTTCATCCAATTATAATTATTAAAGTGGCTAGAGATTTGGGTCGATGCCGAACGGCATAGGCAAGATTCAGTAGATGGTTTAGAGTACAGTGTATACATTTGATATGAGTATGTCGGATACGTAAACATTATATACAAAATTGTTTAAAGTGGCTAGTGATACATTGTTACATCCAATTCCTATGTTTAAGTGGCTAGAGATTTAAGTCAGTATGTTGGCAGCAGCCACTCAATGTTAGTGATGGCTGTTTAACAGTCTGATGGCCTTGAGGTAGAAGCTGTTTTTCAGTCTCTCGGTCCCAGCTTTGATGCACCTGTACTGACCTCGCCTTCTGGATGATAGCGGGGTGAACAGGCAGTGGCTCGGGTGGTTGTTGTCCTTGATGATCTTTTTGGCCTTCCTGTGACATCGGGTGGTGTAGGTGTCCTGAAGGGCAGGTAGTTTACCCCCGTTGATGCGTTGTGCAGTCCTCACTACCCTCTGGAGAGCCTTACGGTTGTGGGTGGAGCAGTTGCCGTACCAGGCGGTGATACAGCCCGACAGGATGCTCTCGATTGTGCATCTGTAGAAGTTTGTGAGTGATTTTGGTGACAAGCCGAATTTCTTCAGCCTCCTGAGGTTGAAGAGGCGCTGTAATCCGTCCTGGTAATCCGTCTGGCCCTGCGGCCTTGTGAATGTTGACCTGTTTGAAGGTCTTACTCACATCGGCTGCGGAGAGCGTGATCACACAGTCGCCCGGAACAGCTGATGCTCTCATGCATGTTTCAATGTTATTTGCCTCAAAGCGAGCATAGAAGTAATTTAGCTCGTCTGGTAGGCTCGTGTCACTGGGCAGATCGCAACTGTCCTTCCCTTTGTAGTCTGTAATAGTTAGCAAGCCCTGCCACATCCAACGAGCGTCGGAGCTGGTTTAGTACGATTCAATCTTGGATCCTGTATTGACTCTTTGCCTGTTAGATGGTTTGTCGGAGGGCATAGCAGGATTTCTTAAAAGCTTCCGTGTTAGAGTCCCGCTCCTCGAAAGAGGCAGCTCTAGCCTTCAGCTGAGTGTGGATGTTGCATTATTCCATGTCTTCTGGTTGGGGTATGTACGTATAGTCACTGTGGGGACGACGTCATTGACACACTTATTGATGAAGCCAGTGACTAATGTGGTGTACTCCTCAATGCCATCAGGAGGAATCCCGGAACATATTCCAGTCTGTGTTTGCAGAACAGTCCTGTTGCTAAGCATCTGCTTCATCTGACCACTTTTCACTGGTGCTTCCTGCTTTAGTTTTTGCTTGCAAGCAGGAATCAGGAGGATAGAATTATGTTCAGATTTGCCAAATGGAGGGTGAGAGAGAGCTTTGTACGCATCTCTGTGTGTGGAGTAAAGGTGGTGTACCGTTTTTTTCCCCTCTGGTTGCACATTTAACATGTTGGTAAAAATTAGGTTAGCATTTCAAATTTTTGAGAGTAAATTGAGGCAAATGTATTGAAAACTCCCCTTGTTCGAGAGAGAATTACATGGCTATCAAAACGTCAAGCCAGGGTAAGCCTACACAAAACACAGACCTCATTTTAAGTAGTTAGGTTTTATGGGTATTATGACGTGTCCAATGTGCCCGACTATAGAGAGCAATAGTAATGGCATCTTTTTGTAGGCACTCCGCTATGGTTCGTTGTACAAAGCCTATGGGGAAATTAATGGAATTTTTGTAGGGTTTTTGGATAAACCTAGAAAATAAGGGATGTGGTAAACACAGGCTTAAGAGATCTTATACATTTTGTTCTTTGTGAATTTTAAAGCATTTATGTAATACGAAAAAACACAAAGCATATAAAGGCTTCATAATTCATAAAGGTCTGATATTACTTGTTCTCAACTAGCCTACATGGTTAAATAAAGGTGAAATAAAAAATTAAATAAAATACCTAATAGAACAAAATAAACAAGATATCCTAAGTATGTGTTAACGTACTTTTCAGCATTTATCCCTAAACCCTATTCTTTCCCCTTTCATTTTCCTCATAGGAATGGCTGAATGAACCAGGGGTAACTCATTTCCATTATTTTGGACTACAAGCTGGGGAGCTCTATAGCTAGTGGGAAACTGATGAAAAAGCGCATCCTCCTGTTTCCTTGAGCTTCCTTACTTTCTTTCTTGAGGTAATAACTGATCATCGGTATGTATTGAATATGAGAAAGGTTGTACTGCTATCATCAATCCAACACTCTCAGGTCTGATAGCTTTAAGGAAGAGGAAAGGGGGATACATTTAAAAGAAATACAGTGAAGTATTAAACAGTACATGCAGGGCATTTGAGAAGATTAGATCAATGAAATGCCTCTTGATGGGTGTTTAGAGTCCTTTAGACATAAATGTTATGGATTTTACATATCAATTGTTCAGATCGCTAATTAGACCAACCATTTAGATATTTGAAATGTTTAATAGTGCTTTTTTATTTCTCATCAGACGTTTTGTTCAATGGAACTTTTTAGCATCACAAGATAGAAGACTGTGTTCATGGAACACTGTCAAAAGAGAGAGAGAAGAGAGCAGGTAAAGACACCTTTATGAACAAGGTTATCAACGTTTATACTGTTGTGGATAAAATGTACATGATGTAAATTAATTATCCTTTCACTCAGTGCAAACTCCTCCCACCGGGGTAACCCAGGGTAGCTGAGGGGATTCGATTATCTAGCCCGTTCAAAGCCCACAGCGAAGTCAACTCAAAACAAAGGTGACGTAGCCTAGGCTAGATTAAGCACGTGGAGTAATTGGGAATCTGTGTTCACATGAGAAATGACTGCTTTATCTGCCTTTACAATGAAAACTAGTTAGAAAATTTGAACATACACTGAGTGTATAAAACATTAAGAACACCCCTTCCTAATATTGAGTTGCACCCCTTCCTTTTGCCTTCAGAACAGCCTCAATCTGTCGGGGCTTAGACTCTACAAGGTGTCCCGTTCAAAGCCACTTAAATCTTTTGTCTTGCTCATTCACCTTCTGAATGGCACACATACACAACCCATGTCTCAATTGTCTCAAGGTTTAAAAATCCTTCCCTTCATCTACAGGGATTGACATGGATTTAACAAGTGACATCAATAAGGGATCATAGCTTTCACCTGGTCAGTCTATGTCGTGGAAAGAGCAGGTGTTCTTAATGTTTTGTACACATTGTATATTTTATGGAAAAGAGATGTGTTTCTGGACAATGTGCCATGCTGCCTTGTTGACAAATTGACCGAATGGTGCAGTTTACTGTTCTATTTGAGAAGGGCACTCCTCCCTCAACACTTTTGCCTGTTCTTGTCACAGGCCATAGACCAGTGCACCGCGGCTCAGGTTAATAGAACTCTCACTGTTTCTCCCATGTGAGTCTTCATGTGTATCTTTTGATGTCCAATTGGATTGAAGCATGGCCACAATCAGGGCAGTAACAGACTGATTTCTCCTCTGTCTGAATCCATATGTGCATTTTCAAATAGTGCCTGTAGCTTTTGCCACAACGACTGCAATGTTATTATTTCTCCCCTGTGTGGATCCTTCTGGGATATTTCAGAGTTCCACTCTGATTGAATGTTTTGCCACAATCGGGGCAGTGATATGATTTCTCCCCTGTGTGGCTCCTCATGTGAACTGTAAGTTCATTGTTTAAGGTGAACCATTTACTCCAAATATGACAACAAAACCTAGCAGCAATGTGAGCTTGTTTCCAGGTGACTACCTCATGAAGCTGGTTGAGAGAATGCCAAGAGTGTGCAAAGCTGTCATCAAGGCAAAGGGTGGCTACTTTGAAGAATATCAAATATGTGTAACACTTTTTTGGTTACTATATGAATGTGTTATTTCCTATTTTTTATGTATTCACTATTATTCTACAATGTAGAAAATAGTACAAATAAAGAAAAACCCTGGAATGAGTAGGTGTGTCCAACTGTTGACTGGTGCTGTAAATCATTGATGGAGACAGCATACTCTTGAATACAGGGTGGGTGTCATTTCAGTAATAGAAATATAATTAATAGAATCAACCTTCCCTTTAGACAATTACAATAATTGAAAATGTAATTGAATTGAAAGGTTAAGTTCCAATTAGCACCACAAAACTTTAATGGGAATGTCTATTCTATTATCAGGTATGAAGGTAAGGCCCAGATGCAGACCCCGTCGAATAAACAAAAGTTTAATATTCCAACAGGGTCAGGCAATAGACAGATCAAGGTAGGCAGGCGTCAGTAAACCAGAGGTCGGGCAACGGTACCGGGCAGCAGGCAGGCTCAGGGGCAGGCATAGTGGTCAGGCAGGCGGGCTCGGAGTCAGGACAGGCAAGAGTCAAAACCAGGAGGACAAGAAAAAAAAAAAAAATCAGGAGCTGAGACACAAACCACTGGTTGACTTGAACAAACAAGACGAATTGACAATAGACAAACAGAGAACACAGGTATAAATACACAGGGGGTAATGGGAGAGATGGGCGACACCTGGAGGGGGTGGAGACAATCACAAAGACAGGTGAAACAGATCAGGGTGTGACAGCTATGGAAGAATGCCAATATGATTTTAAACAATGTGTATTCCCATTTAAGTCAACATTCTCTGATAAGTGGACAACCATCTTTGTGGTACCATTTGTAAGTTTACATTTCAATTTTTGTCAAATCTATCAGCCAAACATGACACCCACCGTGTATTCAAGATTATGATGTGTCCTACTTGTACCTACTCATAATTACTTGTCTTAACCCAAAATTGGTTTAGGCCTATTTTGGCGTTGTACACAAACAAATTGACACATCTTGATTTTAGATTTTTATTTTCAAAATCCACAAGTAAAACGTACAGTTTCACAGAAATGTTCTCAGAAATTTGTATTTGTAGAATTGGCAGATTTTTGGGCAGATTTAATATAAACGGTTTGGCTGACTTAAGAAACTGATTTAAAATGTATTTATTTGGCACTTAGGAACTTACTATGGGCATTTATTTATTTAACTTATTTAACATACTGAGATGAGAACATGTTTTAATTGGAATTGGGCTGCCCGAGTAGACTGACCAACAGTAGGTTGATATACTTTACCTTAAAACCAGGAACACAGATAACGTGGGCAGTGTTAATTATAGCCTTGAAGTCCACCTTTTGGTAATTTTGACCAGTTTCCGTCTTTGTATGGCAAAACATAATTATTGATTGGACTTACATGCCACTGTTCTAGAAACCCAAAGCTCTTTACAGTGTAAGCGGAAACACCACCCTAACCCCACTTAGCCTACATACTCTTGAAATAAGTGCACCTATTTCAAGTCCCATCTTCTTCAACTTCATTGAAACATTCCATTGTTAGTTAGTACTTCAACATTAATAAACTGAAATTATCTGTCTTTGAATGTACTGCCTTCTAGTTCATTCCAGCAGCATATTTCTCTTTGGCTTTTGTTTGTCTTTCCCATGGTGGCATTCCTACATCTTTGTGCCCACAACTTGGGAACACCATTGAATTGAAAACTTTAACTCACCCAACTCAGTTTTTTTTCCTGTCAAAGGTTATGCATCTGTTGAAGATCAAGAGTGTGACATATTACTATTAGAATGAAAGGGTTGTAGGGAAACAAACAACTTAGCTAGCTAATTTTAGATGAGAGTAGCAAAAGTTATTCACCTCACTCTTTTGCGTCAAACTTTTGTCCTTTTTCAATGTTAGGAACTTTAGTGACGTTGCCAATTCTTGGTCCCGAATGTATTTAGTTACTTGGTCCTCAAACGAACTCGAGAGATACAGTGCCTTCAGAAAGTATTCACACCCCTTGACTTTTTCCACATGTTGTTGTATTGCAGCCTGAATTAAACATTTATTACATTTAGATATTTGGTCACTGGCCTACACACAATACCCCATAATGTCAAAGTGGAATTATGTTTTTTTTTTAAATGTTTTACAAATTAATTTAAAGCTGAAATGTCTTGAGTCAATACATATTCAACCCCTTTGTTATGGCAAGCCTAAATATGTTCAGGAGTAAACAATGTGCTTAGCAAGTCACATAATGAGTTGCACGGACTCACTTTGTGTGCAATAATAGTGTTTAACATGATTTTTGAATGACTACCTCATCTCTGTACCCCACACATACAATTGTCTGTAAGGTCCCTCAGTCGAGCAATGAATTTCAAACACATTCCACTGCCTTGCAAAGAAGGGCAGCTATTGGTAGATGGGAAAAAATAAATAAAAAAGCAGACATTGAATATCTCTTTGAGCATAGTGAAGTTATTCATTACACTTTCAATACAACCACATCAATACAACCAGCCACTACAAAGACACAGGCGTCCTTCCTAACTCAGTTGCCCGGGGAGAAAGGAAACCGCTAAGGGATATACTACAATGAGGCCAACGGTGACCTTACAGACTTTAATGGCCGTGATAGAAGAAAACTGAGGGTGGATCAACAACATTGTAGTTACATTACTGAGTACCACTCATATTTTCAAGCATAGTAGTGGCTGCATCATGTTATGGGTATGCTTGTAATCATTAAGGACTAGGGAAAAATGTTTATGGAATGGTGCTAAGCACAGGCAAAATCCTAGAGGAAACCTGGTTCAGTCTGCTTTCCACCAGACACTGGGAGAGGAATTCACCTTTCAGCAGGACTATAACCTAAAACACAAGGCCAAATCTACACTGGAGTTGCTTACCAATAAGATGTTTCTTAGTGGCAGAGACACAGTTTTGACCTAAACCTACTTGAAAATCTATTGCAAGACTTTAAAATGGTTGTCTAGCAATGACCAACAATCAATTTGACAGAGCTTGAAGAATTTTGAAGAATAATGGGCAAATGTTGCACAATCCAGGTGTGCAAAGCTCTTAGAGACTTACCCAGAAAGCCACAGCTGTAATCGCTGCCAAACAGTGCTTCTAGAAAGTATTGACTCAGGGGTGTGAATACTTATGTAAATTAGATATTTCTCTATTACATTTGTATTAAATTTGAAAATATTTCTAAAAACATGCTTTCACCTTTCATTATGAGGTATTGTGTGTAAATGGTTGAGAGAATAAAACGATTTAATCCATTTGGAACACAAGCTGTAACACAACAACATGTGGAATAAGTCAAGGGGTATGAATACTTTCTGACGGCACTGTTTAGATGGGTAAACTGACAACTTCACAAAAACAATATGCCGCTTCAATGGGGCAGAAGACCGGTGTGTTGTGATCCTGGATGGCCAGATAGCTACCAACAATGACAAGAAACTGCCATGTGGGAAATCTTAAGTGACTCTTTTAATCTTGTCCTTGATACCATGTTTGTTTTGAGGTGTTTTGTCTGATTTCATGTGTAAAAGTGCTCCTTTTGCACATTTATTTGTGTAATCACACTCCCTCATCTGATTGGTGGAGTAGGCGGGCCTTCTGACTTTGTGACTGTGGTAACTAATGACGACCTGAGGTGTCTCACTTCGTCTTGTCTCTGGTATCACTCTAGCGTCGATCACAATGGGCTTGTTCGACATTGCTAATGACAGACTGATCTACAAATAACCTTGCACCATAAATAACTACTCATTATCATTTGTAGATCAGTCAGTCACAATTTACCGATGATACACATTTCACTATATCTCCACCTGCTGGGGTGGAGTGCTCATCGTATTCTTTCCTTACATTTTTATTTTATTTAACCTTTATTTAACTAGACAAGTCAGTTAAGAACAAATTCTTATTTACAATGACAGCCTATGGGACTCCCAATCACGGCCGGATGTGATACAGCCTGGACTCGAACACACTATAAGGAATGAGATGCAGTGCCTTAGACCACTGCGCCACTCTGGAGCCCAACAACATGGATGCATTTTATATCGTTATGTTTGAAACTTACCTGAGAATACTCATTTATATCATTGTTTTATTACTTGTATAACAAATTACAGTATGACATGTTCATATATTAGTCTCAATAGATCACATTAAGAACATAAATCAAGCAACATGATCTGTTAAGTATGATATGTGAAGGGTATTTCCATCTTAAGCTTCAGTTCAGTGCCAAAAATAGATTACAACAGTTTCTTCTTACTGTAGCTAGTCATCTTCAATTACAGATAGATTACAACCTGGTTCAGGTTCAAGTAGAGTTATCTACTGTATGTGAGTTGTGCTCAATTTCATTCAACAATAGTCCAAAACATTTAATTTGATCATCAAACCAGATGGATACAATATTTATTTAAAATCATAATTATTTTCTTCAATAGAGATTATTTTTCAGCGATGGCTGTGGTACTGTACATAATATGTTTACTCAAATAATACAAACATTGGCACCAAAACAATGCTATAAATGTGCAGTCTGCTTTCCAGTTCTCCTATCGTCCTCTTGCCCTGTGTGTAATATACATTAGAAGTCACTAGGTGGCGCCCACGGACAAAGAAATCAAATCCCGCTCATGCAGCTGTGTAAAATGAAACTAAATCAAACAAGCAAGCACTAGTAATATGAGATGAAAAACAACCATTTCTCATGCATTGTCTTGACATTTGGCTCCTCTTGTACATACAGATATACCACAATGAAGGTTCCCACCCTCTGCTTCTCTCTTTCACATTACACAGTTGTATAGTTCACTCCAGCTCCCAATCCAACTCTTCCACAGCAGTTTCAGTGGGCAAGCAACCCGCCCAGTGCTTCTTTGGGTCCTGACAGACAATCGTATGGTGCTTGCAGCTTACAGAGGAGATTGTCCATGGTTGGGGTGTTGTTGGCCTATAGTGGTTTTCTGTCCACAGGGCTGTCTTAGTCTTTGACCAGCCGGTAAATATGGTGCTGGGCTCCATGCTCACTAGTAGACACCTCAAAGACATAGGCTATACACAGCAGGGTCTCCAGTGTGTCCCTGTTGATCACAACCTGCAGAGAGACAGACACACATGCACAGTCCGTTTACACCACTAGCTATAATACTACTACACACATTTGACACATTTCTCAAAAATATACATTTTTAAGCAATACAAATTAGTTTTCATTATTTTGCATACAGGTCGGTCTCATCTCTCACTGACAGAGTGGTACAAGCAATTACACAAACGCGAACTGTCAAAATGCATGAGCACCTTTTGAGAATAATACTTTCACCATATCATTGTCCTAATCCCTGAAAGAAGCACTTGTTGCCTAATCCATAGCATTGATACGTGTGTGTGTGCAGCTCATGTTTAATATGGGCTAAATTAGCCCATTGAGAACCTAATAACATGTTGCGATGTGGTCTGCTGTGTGGGTTCAATATGCTCATTGTGTCTGGACTGCAGTTGCCAATGGAATGGACAGTGACTTTGAACCCTTATATTGATGACCACATTGTTACTATGGTGGCACTCTCCTTGCTCTCAATCTCTTCTGCTTCTGTATTGAAAGCTCTCCAAGCAGGTGGCTGGCAAGTGAACAGTTGTCTGCTACAATATCTTAAATGATAGATGGTAATTGTGTGCGTGCGCCTTTACCTGTAGGATGGTGAAGTTCTCCAGTACACTGTTCATCATGTACTTCTCTGGCAGGTGTTTAAGCTTGTGGATGAAGTTGATCATGTATTCACACAGTGGGGACCGGTGGATCCTGAACACATAGCGCCCATTCTCAAACCGCGCATACTCTGTCTGGGGACACACAATGTATCCAATATATGATATACTGTATGTTCAATATACCAGGACATGGTCCTAGAGATATCACATTGAAAATACATTATAGCCCTCATAGATGAAATTAAAGGTATGTCATATGTACCTGATAGATAACACTAATTATAAACTGGGTGGTTCGAGCCCTGAATGCTGATTGGCTGACAGCTGTGGTATATCAGGCCGTATACCACAGGTATGACAAAACATATATTTTTTTATGCTCTAATGACGTTGGTAACCAGTTTATAATAGCAATAAGGCACCTCGGGTGTTTGTGGTATATGGCCAATATACTACAACTAAGGGCTGTATCCAGGCTCTGTGTTGCGTCATGCTTAAGAACAGCCCTTAGCCACGGTATATTGGCCATATACCACAAACACCCAAGGTACCTTATTGCTTAAATATAGCCTATAGGTAATTGCTATCATAATCACCGTTAAATGTCATTACATTACATTATAGTAGATGGCTGGCCTGGCTTCCCCTCAATATCCGTGTATGTGTTTGAGTGTTGTACAACACACCTCTGTAGGGATAACAGTGATGCTGTGGTGGACAGGCAACACAGAATAATAGTGTTGTTTCCCAAATGGCATCCTATTCCTTATAGTGTGCACTACTTTTGACCAGGAACTATAGGGCTCTGGTCAAAAGTAGTGCACTAAATAGAGAATAGGGTGCCATTTGGGACACGCCCAGTGAGTCAGGGTGAGGAGTGTAAGTGCTGTCTTGTGATGGTCTGTTCTGGACCACAGAGCAGTGAATAGTGAGCTGAATCCATCACAACCACTGGTTAGGTTATTATTCATTCTCAGAGGGATGATCATCACAGTCATTGACCCCAAATGTTGACCCCGCCTATCAGTTCAACTGTCAATCATTCAAATCTCCTTATATTTTAGTACCAGGTCAAATACATACCTGGTTAAATAAGTCTACCAGCATACTAGAACCTGTGTTCTATCAGCAGTCAAGAGTCAGTGAAGTGTGGAGAGATAGCAGGTCTAAAACATCAGTTTTTTATGCCAATCCTGGACTCAAAGCTCGGTAGACCATCACCTCTACATAATCCATATCCTTTTCTGTTAATGTATCTACTGTACGTACATCAGTCTTTATCTACATCTATGGTATTGTATTTCTTAGTTGTTTTTTTTACAGGTACTTTTTAGTCTACTGATGGAGCTAGAGTAATCCTCCTGGCGTCTCTCACCTCTACTTTCTCCACCACCTGCTTTCCGAAGGAGCAGACCTTGGTGGAGGAGGTGATGATCATGTTCTCAGAGCTCTCGTACTGACTGGACACGCCATAGAAGAAACCTCTGTCTTCCTGCAGGTTGGCACTCAGATCAGCCTGCACAGAGAGAGAGGAACCACACAGTCAACAACAACAGATCAGCCTGCACAGAGAGAGAGGAACCACACAGTCAACAACAACAGATCAGCCTGCACAGAGAGAGAGGAACCACACAGTCAACAACAACAGATCAGCCTGCACAGAGAAAGGAACCACACAGTCAACAACAACAGATCAGCCTGCACAGAGAGAGAGAAACCACACAGTCAACAACAACAGATCAGCCTGCACAGAGAGAGGAACCACACAGTCAACAACAACAGATCAGCCTGCACAGAGAGAGGAACCACACAGTCAACAACAACAGATCAGCCTGCACAGAGAGAGAGGAACCACACAGTCAACAACAACAGATCAGCCTGCACAGAGAGAGGAGCTACACAGTCAACAACAACAGATCAGCCTGCACAGAGAGAGAGGAGCTACACAGTCAACAACAACAGATCAGCCTGCACAGAGAGAGAGGAACCACACAGTCAACAACAACAGATCAGCCTGCACAGAGAGAAGAACCACACAGTCAACAACAACAGATCAGCCTGCACAGAGAGAGAGGAGCTACACAGTCAACAACAACAGATCAGCCTGCACAGAGAGAGAGAAACCACACAGTCAACAACAACAGATCAGCCTGCACAGAGAGAGGAACCACACAGTCAACAACAACAGATCAGCCTGCACAGAGAGAGAGAAACCACACAGTCAACAACAACAGATCAGCCTGCACAGAGAGAGGAACCACACAGTCAACAACAACAGATCAGCCTGCACAGAGAGAGAGGAACCACACAGTCAACAACAACAGATCAGCCTGCACAGAGGGAGAGGAACCACACAGTCAACAACAACAGATCAGCCTGCACAGAGAGAGAGGAACCACACAGTCAACAACAACAGATCAGCCTGCACAGAGAGAGAGAAACCACACAGTCAACAACAACAGATCAGCCTGCACAGAGAGAGAGAGAAACCACACAGTCAACAACAACAGATCAGCCTGCACAGAGAGAGAGGAGCTACACAGTCAACAACAACAGATCAGCCTGCACAGAGAGAGAGGAACCACACAGTCAACAACAACAGATCAGCCTGCACAGAGAGAAGAACCACACAGTCAACAACAACAGATCAGCCTGCACAGAGAGAGAGAAACCACACAGTCAACAACAACAGATCAGCCTGCACAGAGAGAGGAACCACACAGTCAACAACAACAGATCAGCCTGCACAGAGAGAGGAACCACACAGTCAACAACAACAGATCAGCCTGCACAGAGAGAGAGAAACCACACAGTCAACAACAACAGATCAGCCTGCACAGAGAGAGGAACCACACAGTCAACAACAACAGATCAGCCTGCACAGAGAGAGAGGAACCACACAGTCAACAACAACAGATCAGCCTGCACAGAGGGAGAGGAACCACACAGTCAACAACAACAGATCAGCCTGCACAGAGAGAGAGGAACCACACAGTCAACAACAACAGATCAGCCTGCACAGAGAGAGAGAGAAACCACACAGTCAACAACAACAGATCAGCCTGCACAGAGAGAGAGAGAAACCACACAGTCAACAACAACAGATCAGCCTGCACAGAGAGAGAGGAACCACACAGTCAACAACAACAGATCAGCCTGCACAGAGAGAGAGAAACCACACAGTCAACAACAACAGATCAGCCTGCACAGAGAGAGAGGAACCACACAGTCAACAACAACAGATCAGCCTGCACAGAGAGAGAGAAACCACACAGTCAACAACAACAGATCAGCCTGCACAGAGAGAGAGGAACCACACAGTCAACAACAACAGATCAGCCTGCACAGAGAGAGAGGAACCACACAGTCAACAACAACCTCCCCCTTCCATCTTTAATGGAACAGATAGGACAGTACAGGAACGACAGGAGGAGGTCCACACAGGCCACACACACAACCTGTCAGTCTTAGCAAGAGGACAAGGCATTGTTCAAACAACCTGCAAACAATCTGCCACCTGCCAGTCTAAGACCAGACACATTTTTAGTTCTGGACAGTTCAATCTGGACAGTTCAATCAAAAACAGCAACATCAAGCTTTCTTTCAGTAATGTCCGGTTCTTCTCATTTAATAGACTTTGTTTCAAGGAACAGGGAAACGTGTGTGTGTGTGTCTGTTGGCTTCCTGAAACGTGTTACCCAAAACGTGTGACAGCTCAACAAAGCCTGCGACTAACGCTCTGCAAAGCCAAGCAGCATCTATTGGCCTGGCCTGTGTTGACTTAATTTAGGCTGTCAGTCCAGCCTCTGCATTCCCAAGATGCTGTGTGTCTAGCTGTGGCGTTAGGGCCAGACGGGACTCTCTCTTCGTCAGGTGCAACCTCCTTTCTGTCTAAGGCAGAATCTGCCCCAGTCACTGATACTGGGCCAGATATCTTTTTATCCCTCCTAATGGTTAAGGGGATGATGGGGGTGAGGGTAATCTGATCCTATATAATATTTTACATCGAGACAAGGTGTCATCTCTGTCATGGTAGAGGAGGACAGACACAGAGGGCTTTACCTTTTCCCCTCTCAGGCCCTTGTCTCCTAATGGGCCATTAATACAGCGCTCAGCTTCTCTTCATCGCCCCGCTCCTTGTCTTCATCCCTCGCTCCTGTGATTCTCTCATTTGTCTTCATCCCTGGGGCCCAGTGACCCTCCCCGAACCTGCGCTCCCCCCTTCCCTAACGGCCTGCGAGGGAATTCATCCAATTATAATCAACAGCCCTCAATTGGCTGATTAGATCAGCCAGGCCGGGCTCCTGTGTAACAATTTACAAGGGCCGGCTCAAATCGGATTCTCCGGGCACTTCAAAGGCGCGAGACAATCCGTTAGGACAGGGCCACGGGCGCTGTGGGGAGAAGGCAGGGCCGGCCGGGGAGCTGGAAATTCAATCTAGAATGCCATAGCTTTGGAGACGGGCCAGCAGCCTGTCACCGTCGCCATGACAACCAGCCAGAGCCTCAGGACGCCCCCAAGTCATGCCCGGGTGGCTGGCTGGCCATGTCGATGGAACTGGGTTTTCTTTCTCACTTTATGAAGGAGGAAACGAGGTATAAGTCACCTCAGATAAGGTTGCTGTATTTTGATTTATTCTTTGCACTCACTGTGGCTGTTGAAATGTCCAGATGTTGGTTGGTTGTTTGTGTGCTTGTTTGTCTGTGTGTGTTTTGTCATGGGTGTCATGAGGGTTGGAGAGCCCCCTCAGGACAATCAGACCCACTATAATAAGATATGTTGAGGTGATATATCTGGCACTAGCAGCAGTCATATGGGCTTGTTTCTCCAGGCAGTCTGGGATAGCTGCATACAGTGCCTTCAGAAAGTATTCATACCCCTTGACTTTCCACATTTTGTTGCTACAGCCTGAATTTAAACTGGATTAAATAGATCTCTCTGTCACCCACCTACACACAATACCCCATAATGACAAAGTAAAAACATGTTTTTAGAAATTTCTGCAAATATATTGAAAATGAAATGCATAAATATCTAATTTACACAAGTATTCATACCCCTGAGTCAATACATGCTAGAATCACCTTTGGCAGCGATTACAGCTGTGAGTCTTTCTAGGTAAAGAATTATTCAAGCTCTGTCAAGTTGGTTATTGATCATTGTTAGGCATTTTCAAGTCTTGTCATTAATTTCCATGCCGATTTAAGTCAAACTGTAACTAGGTCACTCAGGAACATTTAATGTTGTCTTGATAAGCAATTCCAGTGTATACTTGGCCTCGTGATTAAGGTTATTGTCCTGCTGAAAGGTGAATTTGTCTCTTAGTGTCTGTTGGAAAGCAGATGGAACAAGGATTTTGCCTGTGCTTAGCTATATTCCGTTTTTTTTTTTAATCCTAAAAATAACTCCCTAGTCCTTGCCGATGACAAGCATACCCATAACATGATGCAGCCACCACCATGCTTGAAAATGTGAAGAGTGGTACTCAGTGATGTGTTATGTAGTATTTTCCCCAAACATAACACTTTGTATTCAGGACAAAAAGTTAATTTCTTTGCCACATTTTTTTGCAGTATTACTTTAGTGCCTTGTTGCAAACAGGATGCATGTTTTGGAATATTTTGTATTCTGTACAGGCTTCCTTCCTTTCACTCTGTCAATTAGGTTAGTATTGTGGAGTCAGTACAATGTTGATCCATCCTCAGCTTTCTCCTATCACAGCCATTAAACTGTTTTAAAGTCGCCATTGGCCTTATGGTGAAATCCCTGAGTGTTTTTCCTTCCTCTCTGGCAACTGAGTTAGGAAGGACGCCTGTATCTTTGTAGTGACTGGGTGTATGGATACACCATCCAAAGTGTAATTAATAACTTCACCATGCTCAAAGGGATATTTAAAGTCTGCTTTTATTTTTATCCATCTACCAATAGGTGCCCTTGTTTGCGAGGCATTGGAAAACCTCGCTGGTCTTTGTGGTTGAATCTGTGTTTGAAATTCACTGCTTGACTGAGGGACATTTCAGATAATTGTATGTGTGGGGTACAGAGATGAGGTAGTCATAAAATCATGTTAAACACCATTATTGCACACAGAGTGAGTCCATTCAACTTATGTGACTTGTTAAGCAAATGTTTTACTCCTGAACGTATTTAGGCTTGCCATAACAAAGGGGTTGAATACTTATTGACTCAAGACTTTTCATTTGTAATTCATTTACAATAATTTATAAAAACATAATTCCACTTTGACATTGAGGTATTGTGTGTAGGCCAGTGACACAAAATCTCAATTGAATCCATTTTAAATTCAGGCTGTAACACAAGAAAATGTGAAACAGTCAAGGGGTGTGAATACTTTCTGAAGGCGCTGCATGTCAGGGGTGCTGGAGTCTATCAGAGCTCTGACATGAAGTAAGCGGGTGCCCTATTGATGAATGACTTGTTGGACACAACGGGCTTCTGTCACTCACTAATGCCTTTTATCTCTCTACTCTCTAATAAATAACACTTCACAAAATAGCATGTGAGGGTGACTAACACCTCATGTACAAGCCAACTAGGGGAGAGATCATAATGGAATTTAAAGTTGGGATGTAAAGGTGTGACTGGAAACATGATAATCAAGCTCTGAAAATGTCCATTCTGTAGAATAGAGCCTGTATAAGTTGTGTTTCTGAAGTAAGTTATACACATGGCAAAGAAGTGGTCAGAGGAGATGGACACAGTGGACTCTCTCTCTCTCTCTCTCTCTCTCTCTCTCTCTCTCTCTCTCTCTCTCTCTCTCTCTCTCTCTCTCTCTCTCTCTCTCTCTCTCTCTCTCTCACAGAGGGACCTATAAATAAGTGGATCTGTGTGGGGTGGGTTCAGCCTAATAGCGAGGGGACAGGTGCCCAGGCTCAGATTTCCCCAGTGAAAGAGAATCCCTGCCACTCTCGCACCAAAGACTGCGGTCACACACGCTACAATGTGCCCTCTACCCACTGTACCCATGGGCAGAAAACAGCCAGGTCTTAATCAATGACTTCATTTGTTTCAAACTGAAATCGTTACTAAATTCCTTTAGCTCCAGTGCCAAAGTTATCCCAACACCTAACACATTTAGGGTATTAACTACTGAGGAGAGTGCTACAAAACCCTTTACCTTCCCCTTTTGTGCTTCGACTGATTCTTTGTTTCAACTCCCTTTCCGTGATTCTATTCAGAAAGTAGAGACTCACCCACACACCCACTACAATGTGCCCACTAACACACACCTCTGGTTTGATTCTGCTTGGACTCACCCAGAACTTGACGAGAAAGAAAGTGTCTGGCTGCCCCTTCTCAAACAACTCCTTCAGCCCTCCCTTCTTCTCGGGGAACTTATCGTATATTTGCCGGATGTCGACTGCCTCCAGGTAAGGGTCACTGAAGGTGGGGTTGGACTGACCGATGTGCACAAACAGGTGCTTGTTAAACTGGAAAACAAAGAGGAGAGAGATGTTGAGTACTTTCAGAGCACTGATTCAGTTCATGGTCAAGATGCCGTCACGGTGTGAGGAAGTTCACATTACAGCTTTAGGGAAAGGATGGGATGAAAAGGAAGAGATTTTGTTTTTCTTTATGACTCAAACTTTTACATTGATGAGCATTGAAATTATTATTCATTCATGTACAGTGTCCCTATCAACTAAGTGAGATGAATATGAATGTGGAGGCTTATTAGGCGAGGGGCTACTAAATTACTACTCACGGTCTCTGGGTCCTGAGGCTGCTCCAGGAAGGCGGAGAACTCCAGCATGCGGAGCTTGGAGCTGGCGATACTCCGCCCCTGCCACGGGGGGGCGCCCGGTGACATGGACAGGCCTGCCATGCTCTCATAGCCTGAAGAAGAGCACGGGGTGGCGCAGAGTAACAGAACATACCATAGGTTTGAAAAATGTTGTGGCATACTGTCAGTTTCGCTGAGCTTTTTTGTAGCTCTTCGTCACTTGCAGACCATGACAACGTCTGTCGACACATTGGGACATGAAGGGAAGCTGAGAAAACCCACCTGTTATGGGGGGTGGGCCGGACGTCTGCATGGCGTAACTCTGCTGGGAAAAGGGCTTAATGCTGGAGAGACAAGACAGGCAGTAGACACATTACACCCTGACCCCTCGCACACACACACACCTGACTAGACCGGCAGACCCTTAAACACACTGGGGGCTCGGCTTCATTAACGAAAGTGCCATTTAAATAAACTTAAGATGTTTCTCTGTCACATTCAGTTTTGACAGATTGTGATTTCCATTTATTCAGTGGCAGTAGGCCTATGCCTTTTTACTGACAGTCAGACAGGCTCGCACGCACGCATAGGGGATCATAACATTCTGTCAGCTGGTTATTGTCATGCAAATGACTGCAGGTCTCACGGTAATTGACCTTTGGAACATCTACAGTTTAATACAGTCTAATAAATACATTTAATATACACCACCTCAACAAATCTATTGTTTATTTTAGGCAGGTTTAAAGAAACATTATGATATGAAGGAAATGTATTTCAGAAGAACAGAATATGAGTTGGCCTACTGTATGTTATCTGGCTATGCACCATGTCATAGGCTACAGGCTTGTTCATTTAGCTGAATAAAATTCCAGAGCAAGTGTGCATATGAAGTGGTTATGTTGAGCGGGAAAGCGACCATTTGAAACAGGTCCTGTACGCTAGATTTAGAGTTATTTGGCAACTTTAGTTGTGAATGATACAAACCTTAGAATGTCTTAGAAGTCAAAACATTTATGGGCTGCATGATGCGACTATAGGATATTGATGACTGGAAAAAGTCAAAATAAAAGTAGCAGTTGGGATCCTTCTCTTTTTAGTGGCAACCATCAAAAGTCTGCTTTCACACGGGATTGCATATAGAAATGCCTGGGCTAATGTCACATCTACTCCTTATAAGAACGCCTATTTCACTCCACGCATCAACCACATTTTGAGGGCTTGCAGCCACTTGCTGCATGACAGCTGATATTCTGCCCAATTTGGCCAAACTCTGTATGTCATGGGTTCTCCAACCCTGTTCCTGTAGTTACCTAGTGCTTCATTTGGGAAACAAAGTGAAATCTGTTTGGAAACATTAGTAACATGTTTTCACAACAAAACATATTTAATGAAACAGTTGACAGACCGTCTTTGCGCGCTTGAGAAAGGAATGAAGGACGAGATGGAAACTCCCGGTGGTGAGATATTCTGTAATGTGTCAGCCTAGTAATTTTGAAAATAAAAATAATTAGTAGGATATTCAAAATCAAATAAAAACTCACAATAATTTTAGGCTAACTCTAAGTTGCACTGCACAATCAATGAACCAACAGCATCGCCTAGGCCTATACGTTCTCTCCCAGACTATACAGAAAGTTTGGAGTGTAGCATAAGGTAACCAGTACATCCACTATGCATAATAATACAGTTCACACTCAAAGGCCATTACTAGAATTGTTTACATTTTGGAGTATAGGCTAGACCAATTATGTACCAAATACATCTTAAATCTGTGTTTTTTTTAAATATTTTCCTGCCGTGGGTAATATGCAGTAATTCCGTAATTTTTTACGGACTTGGGCTCATATTTTGGCCTATGCATAAGCTCTAATAAGCTGTCCATTTCGTTGTGTTTGGCTTTGAAACAACATCCACAACAACCATGTTTGCCACTGTTTCAAACTGTTGTTGAACCTCTTTCTTCAAATGGATCGATCACAGTAAGGTGAGTTTCAAAAGCACATACTGTTTTGATGATAAGTGTTTGATGTGATTTTGCACTGATGTCGGAGTGGTTAGAGGGACAATATAGCGCTGGGTACCAGGCTATTAGCGACCTGACAGTCGTTAGAGAGTTGGACCAACGCATGTCCAGAGTGCATAAGAGGAGATTACCGTGGCTCACCGGTCATGTGGAAATTTACTGCGATCATGACTGCCGATCTTGCAGGAATATGGTCACCGCAACAGCCCTACGCGCACACACACACACACACACACACACACACACACACACACACACACACACACACACACACACACACACACACACACACACACACACACACACAGGGTTGTAACTTACTCTTCAGGACCCCCAGGCTGTCCTGGAAGACCGCCATGCCAAAACTGGAAAAAAGAAAACATGGAAACATATTTTATTACATACACTCTACATGACACCACCTCTCCTTCTACTGTATATGTATCCCCCAGTGTTGCTCAAGGACAGGGTGTGTGTCTGTCTCTGTCCGTCTGCGCACACTACTCACACCACCAGCAGTGGGGTACGGCGGCCTAGACAGCCCCTGCAGAGCCATCTTGTTCTGGAAGGCGGTGGCGGAGATGGTGGCCATACTCTGGAGGGCCTTGTCTTTGGCAGCCTGGTCCTGCAGACACACACAGCAAGGCCCAGGGGTCAGACACGCTCTCCATTATAGGCAGCACCCTGTGGGAATTCTAACTCCGTTATGTTGTTTGTTGGGTGGGAAATGAGGGGTGAAAGCCAGGTTGATCATAGGGGCTGGGCTGGGAGGATGGGTGATATTGCAGTCAAGATCCCTGAGGTTGAGAGTAAGGTTTATTGCCTTGGCAGAGGCCGGGGGGTGTTGACAAGTGGCCTATGTCTCTGCTAGAGGTCACAGTGGGAGCTGGGCCGGGCATGTCGGAGGGCTAGCTCTATGCTAATGGTAATGATCAAGCTAGTTTGCGGCTAAATGCTAACAGTAAACAGGTGACATGGTGGCTACCAGAAACAGAAGTCATTCCTGTCTATAGTATAGCGTTATTGTTCTGTTGTGCGTGTGTTCATCATGCCGAATTCAGCAGTTTCCTACTCATCGAGGACTACTAACACTCTCAGCCACTTAATGCTAGGCCACACGGCACAGTCTTGCTCCCAGAACCGGCTGACACAAGGGCATAGCTGAAATATGGGGAGTACATTTGGTAGTGTTCTCAGTTACAAGAAAGATGTATTTAAAAAGGTCTGTCAGAGGATGCCTTGTGACCAATGCTGGGCCCTGCCAGCTGTGGCCCAGTGGCCACCGTCCAAGGTGACGGAGAGCTGTGTTGTCTTGTGTGTGTGTTTGCGTGCATGTTTGCGTGCATGTCTGCGGTAAGAAACGTAAACTAAGAAAGTGCTGGGGACGGGAGGTGTTAGGAAAGCTTTCACCCACCAAACAGGAACACTTTTATTGAGATACTTACCAAATGAAATGCCTGGAAGGAACAATACAAAATTAATTTCTCTCCTGACAAACGCATTTGTTCATATCGTGCACAGCAAGCCTCAGGCCAGGGATGCTGGAGCGTATCCACATTTACTGTGGTCATTTGTAGATATGCATCAAAGGACTAAGCATTCCATATAACACCCACATGAATTAAGGGGGTGCTATTAAATACAACCCACTCTCTGTTTGTCATTGTTTTGTCTCTCCATATTGTTTGTACTGAAATTTAGGAATGGGAACGATTATAAATTCCATATCGAATTCATGGATATTAAGGCCATGGTATATTGAGTAATTTTTTTCATGGAATCAAACCTAAAAATGAGAAGAGAATAACATAACATGGCATGAAGGTGCATGAAGACCATAGGAAGCTTTCCTGATGACCTGAGCTCTGTGGCTTCAGAACAACATCATGGCTACAGCCAAGCAGCACCACAGCCTCCCCAACAACACAACAACGTCACACTTTAAAACAGGCTTTTTCAACCTTTTCTTGCCCGGGAAAACCGGTGAAATAAGAAAAAACACATTTTGTCTTATTATGTGAATGGCAAGGAGAAGTAATCAACATTTTAAAATGAATGGATTTTATCCTTTTTTATTATTATTTTGACCTCCCACATCATATAATTGGAAGAGGAAGTGTGAACTCTAACATAGCCTAGTAGCTAGAAAGGTAACTCCAAACACATTTTCACTAAGAACAGATGTTTAGCTGGTTAAATGAAGGTTAGCTGTGTGTTGGCAAAACATGAATCAAGTCAAGAAAGCTTAACTGCAGCCAGCGGCACTAGCCGCACTGGTAGCGGGTGCTTTTTCAAAGCCCATGTCAGATACTCCAGTGAGTGTAATTAAATCAAATGTTATTTGTCACATGCGCCGAATACAACAGGTGTAGACCTTACAGTGAAACGTTTACTTACAAGCCTTTAACCAACAATGCAGTTCAGAAAAAAAGTGTTAAGAAAGTATTTACTAAACTAAACTGAAGTAAAAAATAAATAAATGAAAAAGAGAAAAAAATATATTTGAAAAATAACAATTAAGGAGCAACAATAAAAAAACAGTAGCGAGGCTATATACAGGGGGTACTGGTACAGAGTCAATGTGCGGGAGCACAGGTTAGTAGAGGTAATTGAGGTAATATGTACATGTAGGTAGAGGTAAAGTGACTATGCATAGATAATAAACAGAGTAGCAGCAGTGTAAAAATGGGGGACAATGCAAATAGTCCAGGTAACCATTTGATTAGCTGTTCAGGAGTCTTATGGTTTGGGGGTAGAAGCTGTTTAGAAGCCTTTTGGACCTAGACTTGGCACCAATGAGTGTAATTTGTTCAATATTTGGATTGAAAAATAAAATTGACATCATTAGAAAGAATGTTCTATGTAATTCAAAATTCCTTTATTCTGTTGTTGCTAGTGATATTTTTATACAAATATTTTTGTGGACCCCCTGCAGTACCTCAGTGGACTCTTAGGGGGGAGGCAGACCCCAGGTTGAATACCCCTACCTTAAAAACATCAGCCACCAGCACGCTACTCCAAATGACCTGCATAGCTAGTGCTGTAGCATTCATACAATTGGAATGGGTAGAATGGTAGACATTGACATTCCCATTGAAAGCAAGGTCCCTACTGTACCACCATGGTATGTGGCATGGCAGACATTGGAGAGAAGGTTTAGAATTTGGATGACTTGTGTTCTAAAAGGTCAAATGGCTCCGTTATATTGGTGGATCCATGTGAATCTTCCGGAATTTAGAACCTGTTTGATTCGTTTTTCTACCCATTCCACTGCTATGGTACTAGCCCTTCAAGCCAACCCACAATGCAGTGCACAGGTTCAAGATTCAAAAAGGGGGGAGACTCACGTAGCGTACCTTCAGCTTCACCTGGATCTCCCGGGCCTTCCGTCGCGCTAGCACCTGGAT
Organism: Brachymystax lenok tsinlingensis; assembly: GCA_030435695.1. Taxonomy (NCBI): domain Eukaryota; kingdom Metazoa; phylum Chordata; class Actinopteri; order Salmoniformes; family Salmonidae; genus Brachymystax; species Brachymystax lenok. The sequence goes on from CM059791.1 coordinate 15,621,240, forward strand.
GTGACTGGACACCTGGAGAAGAGAGAGAGAGAGGGATAGAGATAGAGAGAGATTTGGTCTGGTCAGGTCTATGGCAGATGTGCTGTACAGGGTTCGGCCAACTATCCTTCATGTTGGCGCCAAATGTACAACAAACAATAATATTCCTTTTCTCATTCTATGATTTCATTGTCTTGAGACTTTTGGTACCAATATGGCACTTATTAAGAATGCCAAGCTGAATTATCCATGGCCCTGGCCACTGCCAGACCAGCAGGTGTCCCCCTTCCCCTCTCACTCTACCCTTCCTCAACTCATTAACTCCAACCCCTCTCCTCTCCCCCCATCACATCTTCACATAAAGGGACGCAGATGGACCTCCTCTCCCTCTCTCTCTATGTAATGCAACATCAGTCAGTGCCAATATGTCAGTCAGTCACTCCATATCAAATCGAGAGCTTGGGACTATTAGGTTTTCTCTGCATTTTTGTCAAAATGTTATTGACATACCCTTGTTCAGTTCAATGTGCTTTTCCTATATAGTCCTCTAACTACCCCCAATTCAAGTTGTTAAGTTCAAAAGAATAATAGATACAAATAGCTGACACCATTCAAACCAATGAGGGTTTGGAACTTTAAAGCCAATTATCTCAGAATCATCTTTTTGCAGATAGAACCTTATAGTCTCTGCCCCATCCAGCCCTCTACAGTGTCCTCTCTGCCGTAAAGATCCTGTATTCCTCTGCTTCTTGCTATCCTAATGAGGCTGGGCTACATGCTAGGTGAAGTGGTGAAGAAACACACTGTTGTCTGATCCTATAGCATCTGTGCATTGGGCCCCGGCCCTCTAAATCACCCAAGAGGCCCATTTCAGCATGAGAACGGGGTCGGGGATCGGGAATGTGTAGGAGTGAAAGCAGCATCATTTCATGCTGTCATGGCGTTCCCCTAGCCATCTCTGTGTCTTTTCCAGCTCCTGATTGGAGACAGTTTGGACAGACACGGGGTAAGTGGGTTGTTTAAGGGGGCACATGGTTTGGGAGAAAGGGCAGGAAACATATAGGGGACAAGTGGAGTGGTGTTACGAAACCCACCTGCTTTCTTGTCCGCGTCTTCCCTGTGCGTAGCTTGATGTACCGTGCTATCAGCTCGTTTCGTCCTGGAAGAGCCAGCACATTGACATTTTAGTTTTGACAGAAAAAAATGATTTGCATTAAGAAAATGTAAAGTTATTCAATATATAATGAGATATTTGTGGATTTGTTTACATGCAAAGTTTGATTTAGTTGATTAGTTCATAGCGATATGTCCAACAGTGTAAATCCTTGTTGAATGTATGTAAATGCAACAGGCTTGGCATGGTGTCAGTAGGAGGATAGGTCAGCTAGGGGATGATGAGGTACTGCTAACTTATCATCAGCATGCTGGACGTGGCTGGCTAGGAAAATCAGCTGCAGTGGTGGGAGGGGTGTCTGAGTCTGTGCTAATGTGTCCTGTATGTGTTTGTATTGGTGTAAGTGTGTGTGTGTGTATGTAGATGTGCTATCAGTAAAAGTGTGTATTTGTGTAAACGTAAGTGTGTGGGTGTGTATGTGCAAGTACGTACATGTGTGTGCAACAGCACTAGTGTGTGTGTGCTTGCCCTGGTCTGTGTACCCTGTGGGGCTGGTGCTGCTGAAAGACAGGTCACATTGGCTGAGCAGGTGGGGTATAGCAGCCATGCGATCCCAGGCCTGGCTCAGAGGAGACACCACAGCCACAGAGAGTGACGAATGAGGCCTGGCCTGGAGAGGCCACTCGGCAGCTGGTCTGTGTGTGTCAATGTTTATAGAATACGCCTGCAGTAAATCTTGGGCTTGTTCCTCCATCAAGGCTTTGGTTACAGGGCAAAGGACTTGGTTCAATGGCCATGTGGCCTCTCACCTCTTTCCCTGGCCCTGTACACACATACACACACACGTACAGTACCAGTCAAAAGTTTGGACACACCTACTCATTTAAGGGTTTTTCTTAATGTTTTATTATTTTCTACATTGTAGAATAATAGTGAAGACATCACAACTATGAAATAACACATATGGAACCATGTAGTAACCAAAAAAGTGTTAAACAAATCAAAATACATTTTATATTTTAGATCCTTCAAAGTAACCACCCTTTGCCTTGATGACAGCTTTGCACACTCTTGGCATTCTCTCAACCAGCTTCACCTGGAATGCTTTTCCAACAGTCTTGAAGGAGTTCCCACATATGCTGAGCACTTGTTGCTGCTTTTCCTTCACTTTGCGGTCCAACTAATCCCAAACCATCTCAATTGGGTTGAGGTTGGGTGATTGTGGAGGCCATGTCATCTGATGCAACACTCCATCACTCTCCTTCTTGGTCAAATAGCCCTTACACAGCCTGGAGGTGTGTTGGGTCATTGTCCTGTTGAAAAACAAATGATAGTCCCAGTAACCAGATGAGATGGCGTATCGCTGCAGAATTCTGTGGTAGCCATGCTGGTTAAGTGGGCCTTGATTTCTAAATAAATCACTGACAGTGTCACCAGCAAAGCACCCCAACACCATCACACTTCCTCCTCCATGCTTCTCAGTGGGAACCACACATGCGGAGATCATCCGTTCACCTACTCTGCATCTCACAAAGACATGAAACCAAAAATCTCTCATTTGGACTCATCAGACCAAAGAACATGTTTCCACCGGTCTAATGTCCATTGCTTGTGTTTCTTGGCCCAAACAAGTCTCTTCTTATTATTGGTGTTTTTAGTAGTGGTTTCTTTGCAGCAATTCAACCAAGACCTGATTCACGCAGCCTCCTCTGATGTTGATGTTGAGACGTGTCTGTTACTTGAACTCTATGAAGCATTTATTTGGGCAGCAATTTATGAGGCTGGTAACTCTAATGAACTTATCCTCTGCAGCAGAGGTAACTCTGGGTCTTCCTTTCCTGTGGCGGTCCTCATGAGAGACAGTTTCATCATAGCGCTTGATGGTTTTTGCGACTGCACTTGAAGAAACTTTCAAAGTTCTTGACATTTTCCGGATTGACTGACCATGTCTAAAAGTAATGATGGACTTTCGTTTCTCTTTGGTTAGTTGGGGCCGGCAGGTAGCCTAGTGGTTAGAGCATTGGGCCAGTAACAAAAAGGTTGCTGGATCAAATCACCGAGCTGACAAGGTAGAAATCTGTTAACCCACTGTTCCGTCATTGTAAGTAAGAATTTGTTCTTAACTGACTTGCCTAGTTAAATAAAGGTTACATAAAAAATATATATATGTTTTAGATGTTCTTGCCATTATATGGACTTCATATTTCACCAAAAAGGTCTATCTTCTGTATACCACCCCTACCTTGTCACGACACAACAGATTCGCTTAAGTCTGTGATTTTGTTTTCACAACAAGTTTCAGAACAAGAGTCTCGTGGCTTGTAACTCCACGGCTGTCAGTGCTTCTGTATGGAGCAGCAGTTCCCACCCTCTGCCTGCTCTAAACAGCCTTCAACCGGTTTGGGAGGACAACCAACGGTGCTGGCCTTATGGCACATGCCAAGAGTCACCCCACACCAACAATAACAACCCAGCTGTGACTATAGCTAGCACCCCACTGCTCCCTAAGTAGTTAAACGCATTAAGAAGGAAAGAAATTTCACAAATAAACTTTTAACAAGGCACACCTTGCATTCCAGGTGACTACCTCATGAAGCTAGTTGAGAGAATGCCAAGAGTGTGCAAAGCTGTCATCAAGGCAAAAAAAAAAAAATATTTTGATTTGTTTAACACTTTTTTTGGTTACTACATGATTCCATATGCGTTATTTTATAGTTTTGATGTCTTCATCATTATTGTACAATGTAGAAAATAGTAAAATTAATATAAAACGTTGAATGAGTAGGTGTGTCCAAACCTTTGACTGGTACTGTATATGCACACACAATCACACACACTCAGCCTGCCTCCCAGCTGTAGAAGAGTCGAGTTTGCACCACCTCTTAAACACTGTAATTTTTCCCTGTCACACCACATCTCCATGTGAATTAACACAGAGATCAGTCACGCAACGCAACGTGGAACAACAAGCGTAAGAATTTCCTTACATAGTGATGCTTGGGTCAGAAAACCCGACCCGACCCCGTCTGACCAATCAGAATGCCCGGTCAGGTCGAGGAAGGAGCCCAGAAACACTGGCAGGCAATAAAAGTGATCAGATTCAGCTTGCACTCCAAAGGGAACCCTATTACCAGAGCTCTGGTGAAAAGTAATGCACTATATAGGGAATAGAGTGCCATTTGGGACGCAACCTCCGAATGGAATGCAAAACATAGTTTCTCCAGCTCTCTTCTGAGCCTCGCTGCTGGGGATAAGGTTCTAGCAGACGGTGTTTGTTCCCGACATACAGTAACTTTCCACTAATCAATCTCTAACAGTGTTAAAGTTTAATAGGGGACTAGTCCACTGCAGGCAAATTTACGACTTATGAAAGTGGCAGCTGTAAGCATTAGAGGGCGTTGCGGTGAATTTGGCGGTGATGGTTTTCTGTGAAGTGGCGAGCTGTTCACAAAAGAGTTTAAATTAAGGAGGGAGATTGTAACCTCTTTATGCACACAAACACAAATACACACACACACACACACACACAAATACACACACACACACACACACACACACACACACACACACACACACACACACACACACACACACACACACACACACACACACACACACACACACACACACACACACACACACACACACACCTGTAAAGGCTCCCTTTGTGTCATGCTTTTATGGACTTAAACCTTTCAGTCTCCTTATGTCTCCACACACGGCCCAGTCACGGCATAAATCTCATTCACTCTGAATCTTATTTTCATTTCCGGGCTGTAACTGCTCAAGCGTTCAGTGTTTATCAGAAGGTGCACTCGCTCGCCAATTGTTTAAACACCTCAATGCATATTTCTTTAATCCCTTTGGATTAAAAAAAGTGTTCTACATTTCTTGTGCACTTTGCAGTTGCTGACTAAAAGCAGGCAATTACTTTTTGTGAGGTCACTGTGGTGACTTTGGGAGGTCTCTGAGGTGACTTGAGTGGAATCCAGATTTTTGGCATTGTGTTTATAAAATAATATGAGCCAAGATTCGGCATTATGTTCACATACTGTCACACCAAGTCTCTACACACATGACATCCTCCCAGTCCACTCAGCCCATTCAAAATTAGCATCCTGTATTTGTTACCACTAAACCTAACAAGCTGTTAAGAGGCTGGTGTTCATGTGTTTACAATGCATTGGGAAAGTATTCGGACCCCTTGACTTTTTTCACATTTTGTTACGTTACAGACTTATTTTAAAATTGATTAAAAAAAAATTATCCTCATCAATCTACACACAATTCACGAAAATGACAAAGCAAAAACAGGTTTTTAGACATTTTTGGAAATGTATTAAAGATACAAAACTGAAATATCACATTTACATTAGTATTCAGACCCTTTACTCAGTACTTTGTTGAAGTACCTCTGGCAGTGATTACAGCCTTGAGTCTTCTTGGGTATGACGCTACAAGCTTGGCACACCTGTATTTGGGGAATTTCTCCCATTCTTCTCTGAAAATCCTCTCAAGCTCTGTCAGGTTGGATGGGGAGCGTCACTGCACAGCTATTTTCAGGTCTCTCCAGAGATGATTGATCGGGTTTAAGTCCGGGCTCTGGCTTGTCCCAGAACTTCTTGTGCGTTGTCTTGGCTGTGTGCTTAGGGCCGTTGTCCTGTTGGACGGTGAACCTTCGCCCCCAGTCTGAGGTTCTGAGTGCTCTGGAGCAGGTTTTCATCAAAGATGTCTCTGTACTTTGCTCCAATCATCTTTCCCTCGATCCTGACCAGTCTTCCTCTCCCTGACGCTGAAAAACTTCCCCATAGCATGATGCTGCCACCACCATGCTTCACCGTAGGGACGGTGCCAGGTTTCCTCCAGACCTGACGCTTAGCATTCAGGCCAAAGAGTTCAAGCTTGGTTTCATCAGACCAGAGAATCTTGTTTCTCATGGTTTGAGAGTCCTCTGGGTGCCTTTTAGCAAACTCCAAGCAGGCTGTCATGTGCCTTTTACTGAGTAGTGGCTTCCGTCGGGCCACTCTACCATAAAGGCCTGATTGGTGGAGTGTTGCAGAGATGGTTGTCCTTTTGGAAGGTTCTTCCATCTCTACAGAGGAACTCTGGAGCTCTGTCAGAGTGACCATTGGGTTCTTGGTCACCTCCCTGACCAAATCCATTCTCCCCCGATTGCTCAGTTCTTCCATTTAAGAATGAGGGAGACCACGGTGTTCTTGGGGACATTTAATGCTGCAGAAATGTTTTGATACCCATCCCCAGATCTGTGCTTCGACACAATCCTGTCTCGGAGCTCTACGGACAATTCCTTCGATCTCATGGCTTGGTTATTGCTCTGACATGCACTGTCAACTGTGGGACCTTATATAGACAGGTGTGTGCCTTTCCAAATCATGTCCAATCAATTGAATTTACCACAGGTGGACTCCAATCAAGTTGTAAAAACATCTCAAGAACGATCAATGGAAACAGAATGCACTTGAGCTCATAGCAAAGTGTCTGAATTCTTATGTAAATAAGGTATTTCTGTTTATATTTTTTACAAATGTGCAAAGATTTCTAAAACCCTGTTTGCGCTTTGTCATTATTGTGTGTAGATTGTGTAGATTTTTTATTTCATCCATTTTAGAATAAGGCTGTAACGTAACAAAATGTGGAAAGTCAAGGGGTCTGAATACTTTCCCAATGCACTATGCATCAGACGTCCCTGCCACTCCCAGAAATGAACGGGTGGTATGATTTAAAAATGATCCAGACTGATCAGAGACACTGAGAAGTAGTCATTCAGTGGCATGTGACTGTGTCAACTGAATAGGTGGGGTCCAGACTCCAGAGGGGGCGACGGAGCAGCAGACCCTGTCCTTGGCCAACTCAGTGGTTTAGGTCAGGTATGTTAGAGACTGGAATCAGGAAATAGGATCCAAGTTCTCCAGAGCAGAGCAGTGACCAACCACAACAACAATACTCTACATGTCCAGGTCTGGGAACGCAGCTGGTCTAGAGATAATCTGGGAGCGCCAAGAAACACCCTTGGTCCCCTCACCCTCACATCCTCAGGGTAAGGTCAGAGGGGTTAGTGGTGGGTGCAGGATGTGTCACACGAAGGTGCAGGTGCAACCCTCCACTCCATCCCTGTCATAAATCTGCCTCCTCTCACAAGGCAGGGTTCCTCTTTGGGCCTGAACGGTCAGTCCCTGCTCTCCCTGCTCTCTGTGTTCTCTCCTTCCTAGAGCATTCCTCACATACCAACACCCTGACTGCTGCAGCACTGGGCCTGCATCTGTTCTCTCTGCTGCCTGCCCCATGGGGGCGTACTGGGTTATTATGTGTATGTATGTATGTGTGTGTGTGTGTATGTGTATTTGTGTGTGCGCACGCAGCTACACCACTTGACCCCTGTGTACAAACACTCACACCCTCATGATGCTAGAGGACATCCACTCACACCATAGCACATAGCCATCCCAGCCTCGCCAGCCACTTCAGACTCCAACACAGACGACAACAGAGGACCCAGCTTCTTACATCTACTCTCCATCTATTCTGAACAGTGGCGTTCCATGGGATCGACATGAGGAGGCCAAACATGCCAGCCACTTTGTGTAACACACAACCCATCTCTGTTAGACAGAGAGCACACGCACACACACAGCAAGCCCCTTTCTGAACACACATCTGCCAGCCATACGGCTTCCGACAGCCTCTCTGTCTCAGGTCAGATTTAGGCCGCAGGCAGGAATGTGTTGGCAGGGTGCGATTTCCCCTCGGATAGGATAGCTAGCCGAGTGATGTAGAGTGGTGGCGTGGAGACTCCTGACACAGGCCCGTCTCTGAAGCCACTGGCTAGCTCACTTCTCTCTTACTGACACTATCTGCTATGGCGCTGTCCATGCAAAGCTGTTCACTGTCAGTCCTGGAGGGCCAAAACCCTTCTGGTTTTCATCCTCTCCTTCTAATAAGGGACTGATTCAGACCTGGGACACCAGATGAGTACAATTAACTACCAGGTAGAAACAAAGACCAGAAGCGTTTCGGCCGTCCAGGACCGGAATCGAACAGCCCTGCTGTAAAGACTTAGACCGGGATTCAAAGGTACAGTACATCAACATTGCGTTTCAAAGGTGAAATCATTGTAACAGCAGTAGCTGACTGTTTACAGTCAGTTTCATTTGAATCCATACAGAACCTTATCTCTCCACCGGTTACATAATATTATAAACTGGGTGGTTCGAGCCCTGAATGCTGAATTGCTGACAGCCGTGATATATCAGTATACCACGGGCATGACAAAACATTTATTTTTACTGATCTAATTACGTTGGTAACCAGTTTATAATAGCAATAAGGCACATGGGGGTTTGTGATATATGGCCAAAATACTACGGCTAAGGGCTGTGACCAGGGACTCCGCATAGCGTCGTGCATAAGAACAGCCCTTAGCCCATGGTATATTGGCCATATATCGCACCTCCTCAGGCCTTATTGCTTGAATATTCTCTCCATCTCCTCGCCTGTTTGAATACGTCCTAGAAGTAATCAGTGATTTACCACTATTGGATAAGTGTAAGCAAGGGCAAGGGGTTTCTTTACGTAGTTTTTTTCTATCTATCCAGTCATGTCAGATCTTGGGATACGTAATGAGCATTCGATCAGGACCTTAGACAGAGGTGAGATGCATGTCAGAGCCAAGCAGACAGCCGTGTCTGAATTCTGGAGGCACCTTAGTAGAAATGCAGTGATGATTCCTCAAAGTCCCTGGGAGGATCCTATCGCATGTGAGAGTGAAGGTCAAGACAGGGGCTAGGGCTACAGATCCAGGGTCAGGTTCAGACTCAGGACCTCCCCCATGTGACCTCTGTGCTGTGCCCCCTGCACCGCCCCAGCCTCATCCTCAGGAGGGCTCAGGTGTCGCCACTACCCACTCACTACCCAGCAACCCCCTGACCTGGCCATGCCTTCAAGTACTCTCTCTGGAGACAGCTCACAGTGACCCCACTGCAGTAGTACTCACTCTGGAGACTCAGCAATGATATGATGACCGTACTGAGAACTCTGTCCTGTCTCAGCTGCAATTACAAAAGAAACATGACACAGGGGCACTTTATCAAAAGGCTACTAGCTACACACAGCCTTCTGTCAGTGAATCTCTCACTTGACTGGGAAAGTTGGGACCTGGGTGAGGAGGTTAATTATTTCTTTCCATTGGGCCTTTCCTTTACATCATACACTGTCATTAATGAGGGTTGAGCTGACAGAAAAAACTGCTGCTCTCTGTTTGCAGGGCATGTTGGCGCCTACACAGAGAGACAAACATGTCAAGATGTTTGTCGGCAATAAAACCCTTGCAATGAAGGCCAGAGAAAACAGATGTTCACTATAGGAGGTATAGCGGGAGAGCCGGTGTGAAAGAACATGATGACTGAATAAAATATTAGAATATGTCAGTTATTTTTGCAAAAGACATAAGACTAGTGCCTTTTTCTGATTATGTAAATAATACAAGTGATTACAAGAAGAGTTATGAGTGATTATCCAACAGGTGGGTCTAATCCTGAATGCTGATTGGTTAAAACTGTGCTTCTCGGGCATTATGACTTAATTATTCAATCACTATAAATAAACAACCAACATCGCATTTCCACTATCAAATGTGTTATTTTCATATACGGCCTATATAGGTATCCTAAACCTTGGAGCAAAGCACGTATCACACTGTTCATCCCTCCTCCCCTATAACACACATCATTTGTCATCCCGGCTCTGAAAAGCCATTCTACCCGGTGGATCCCTATTACTTTACATGCCGGACGTTAGTCGGTTGGGGCAAAGCACAACCGGGACCCATGGAAGCCAGGAAATGTTTTCATTGGCAATGCATGTCGAATGACTGCCACACAAAAACCTCCACAATATCCGTGACACGGTCTTAATAGGCGAGCTAATAACTGCAGTGAGTAATAAGCATTCTGGCCAGACTATTATGAAAGAAATGCCATGAATGCATGAGGAAATATGAGACAAAAACATTCCTCTCGATATAAGACATTACAATTGGATGAAGAGCATCCAAACATATACTACACAATTAACGGTTCCCCATCGCAATATGGCATTGTTGCCGCTGAAATGGCACTTGTTCAGTATTGTAGACAGGAAACGCAATACAGTGCATTCGGAAAGTATTCTGACCCTTTGACTTTTTCCACATTTTGTTACATTAGACTTATTCTAAAATGAACTAAATTGTTTTTTCCCCTAATCAATCTACACACCATACCCCATAATAACTAAGCAAAAACAGATTGTTAGAAATTCAGATCCTTTACTCAGTACTTTGTTGAAGCAGCTTTGGAGCGATTACAGCCTCGAGTCTTCTCCCAATCTTCACTGTAGATCCTCTCAAGCTCCATCAGGTTGGATGGGAAGCGTGTGCAAAGCTGTCATCAAGGCAAAGGGTGGCTATTTGAAGAATCTCAAATATAAAATATATTTTGATTTGTTTAACACCTTTTTGGTTACTACATGATTCCATATGTGTTATTTGATAGTGTTGATGTCTTCACTATTATTCTACAATGTAGAAAATAGTCCAAATAAAGAAAACCCCTGGAATGAGCAGGTGTTCTAAAAGCTTTGAGCGGTAGTGTATTTACATAGGTTTTCTTCTCACTTCATGTAATGATATACTTAAGTTTAAAACCTCAACCTGAGAATGAGATTAACATAGCTTTAGGTTGAAATTAGTTGAGTTGTAGCAATGTGATGAAAGGTCTGTCAATGACCCTGACAGGGCTGAGAAACAGGGTTGTGGGGGGCTTAGCTGTTTAGGGGCTGATGGGGTGTGGGGGTCAGCGGGTTCAGTATGGTCTCTTTTCTCATGTAGTAAATTTGGGCTGGCCGCGAGGCTGGGGTGAACTTGGGGAGCAGTTGGAGGTTAGCTGAAAGGCAGACAGACCCGCTGAGAGACTGACGGACAGACGGACAGAAGGGGGGCCGGGGGACAGGGTGCATGATAAATCACAGAAATAGCAGCGAACAGAGGAGGGAGGCATAAAGACACACACACACAACAGGGACAGGTGCAGAATGCCCCGGAGCCGCACAAGACACCGCCGCTACCTTGGTGTTTATTTGTTTCCCTCCCCTCACTCCAGGCACTCAAAGGGTAAACGTCTATTCTGGTATAGGGTTACAGCGGAGCTGCCTTGAACCTTGGTTCCAAGCGCATGCCATTCCTAACGGCCCATCGTGCTCCCTGGCACGCATCACCCGCCCCTGACCCCCGTGGGGAGGAAGGGGCACCTCAGCGCGCCCCCCCAGCTCTCACCACCCTCCCCAGCCTCTCTTCCCTTAAAACAGAATGTGACACCTGCCCCCTCTCCTCCGTCCCATTATTGCAGGCTTTATAAGGGGTTAGAGTTGATCAGGGGATGGCTGTGAACTCGCCGGGCCCAGATAGCCTAGCATGTGGCTAACGGCTAATGGCTAAATGGGCTGGCTCAGTGACGGGAGTTGACAGACCTCATCTGAAAAGCACACAACCACCCCCTCCGTTTGGACCCAACGCTTTTCCACCACCAGCAGACGAGCTATCGTTATCGCAAGCCATCTGTTAGCAGACGTCTACCAGCAAGACCTAGTGTGGCCTATCAAAGTTTATTGGTTGCGTACACAGATTTTTTTTATTTAACCTTTATTTAACTAGGCAAGTCAGTTAAGAACAAATTCTTATTTACAATGACAGTCTACCAAGAGGCAAAAGGCCTCCTTTGGGGGCCGGGGCTGGGATTAAAAATAAAAATGTAGGACAAAACACACATCACGACAAGAGAGACACCACAACACTACAAAAAGAGAGACCTAAGACAACAACACAGCATGGCAGCAACACATGACAACACAGCACGTTAGCAACACAACATGACAACAACATGGTAGCGAAACAACATGGCAGCAACACAACCTGGTAGCAGCACAAAATTGGTACAAACATTGTTAGGCACAGACAAAAGCACAAAGGGCAAAAAGGTAGAGACAACAATACATCATACAAAGCAGCCACAAGTGTCAGTAAGAGTGTCCATGATTGAGTCTTTGAATGTAGAGATGGAGATTAAACTGTCCAGCTTGGGGCCTCCTGAGTGGCGCAGCAGTTTAAGGCACTGCATCGCAGTGGTGTTACTACAGACACGGGTTCATTCCTGGGCTGTGTCACAACCGTCTGTGGCCGGGAGTCCCATAGGACGGAGCACAATTGGCCCATCGTCATCCGGGTTAGGAGAGGATTTGGCCGGTGGGGCTTTACTTGGCTCATCGCACACTAGGCCGGGTTCCTGAGGGCTGACACTGGTCATCAGTTGAACGGTGTTTCCTCTGACACATTGGTGAGGCTGGCTTCTGGGTTAACCTGGCGGGTGTTAAGGAGCGCGGTTAGATGGGGTTATGTTTCGGAGTACACATTACTCCACCTTAGCCTCTCCCTGGGAAGTTGCAGCAATTAGACAAGATCAAAAAGGGGTTAAAAGTACAAAAAACATAAACTGTTGAGTTTGAGTGTTTTCTTTGCAGCGCCTTCCAGTTGCTAGCTGCAGCGAACTGAAAAGAGGAGTGACCCAGGGATGTGTGTGCTTTGGGGACCTTTAACAGAATGTGACTGGCATAACGGGTGTTGTATGTGGAGGATGAGGGTTGCAGTAGGTATCTCAGATAGGGGGACGTGAGGTCTAAGAGGGTTTTATAAATTAGCATCAACCAGCGGGTCTTGTGCCAGGTATACAGTGATGTGTCGTTTAATTGGTGGCAAATCTGATGGCCGAATGGTAAAGAACATCCAGCCGCTCGAGAGCACACTTAGCTGCCAATCTATAATTTACATCTTCGTAATCTAGCATGGGTAGGATGGTCATCTGAATCAGGGTTAGTTTGGCAGCTGGGGTGAAAGAGGAGTGATTATGATGGAGGAAACCTAGATTTAACCTTAGCCTGCAGCTTTGAAAATGTGCTGAGACAAGGACAGTGTACCATCTAGCCATACTCCCAAGTACTTGTATGAGGTGACTACCTTAAGATCTAAACCCTCAGATATATTAATCACACCAGTGGGGAGAGGGGAATTTTGCAGATGTTATCCCATATTTAAGAAATATCAGAACAAGCAATGTCAGAGTCCAAAATGTGGAAAAAGTCAAGGGGCCTTTTTACAAATGTATAAAAAATTAACTGAAAATGTACACATTTACATACGTAGTCAGACCCTTTACTCAGTACTTTGTTGAAGCACCTTTGGCAGCGATTACAGCATCAAGTTTTCTTTTGTATGACGCTACAAGTATTTGGGGAGTTCCTCCCTTTCTTCTCTGCAGATCCTCTCAAGCTCTGTCAGGTTGGATGGGGAGCGTCGCTGCACAGCTATTTTCAGGTCTCTCCAGAAGTGTTCGATCGTGACGCTTGGCATTCAGGCCAAAGAGTTCAATCTTGGTTTCATCAGACCAGAGAATCTTGTTTCTCATGGTCTGAGAGTCTTTAGGTGCCTTTTGGCAAACTCCAACTGGGCTGTCATGTGCCTTTTACTGAGGAGCGGCTTCCGTCTGGCCACTCTACCATAAAGGCCTGATTGGTGGTGTTGCAGAGATGGTTGTCCTTTTGGAAGGTTCTCCCATCCCCACAGAGGAACTCTGGAGCTCTGTCAGAGTGACCATTGGGTTCTTGGTCACCTCCCTGACCAAGTCCATTCTCCCCCGATTGCTCAGTTCTTCCATTTAAGAATGAGGGAGACCACGGTGTTCTTGGGGACATTCAATGCTGCAGAAATGTTTTGATACCCATCCCCAGATCTGTGCTTCAACACAATCCTGTCTCGGAGCTCTACGGACAAATCCTTCGACCTCATGGCTTGGTTATTGCTCTAACATGCACTGTCAACTGTGGGACCTTATATAGACAGGTGTGTGCCTTTCCAAATCATGTCCAATCAATTGAATTTAACACAGGTGGACTCCAATCAAGTTGTAAAAACATCTCAAGAACAATCAATGGAAACAGAATGCACTTGAGCACAATACCGAGTCTCATGGCAAAGTGTCTGAGATTTCATGGCATATGGCTGCAGAAAGCTGTGGTAGCCATGCTGGTTAAGTGTGCCTTGAATTCTAAATAAATCACAGACAGTGTCACCAGCTAAGCAACCCCACACATTCACACCTCCTCTTCAATGCTTCACGGTGGGAACCACACATGCAGAGATCATCTGTTCAACTTTTCTACATCTCACAAAGACACAGCAGTTGGAACCAAAAATCGAAATTTTGGACTAATCAGACCAAAGGACAGATTTCCACCAGTCTAATGTCCATTGCTCGTGTTTCTTGGCCCAAGCAGCTCTCTTCTTATTATTGGTGTCCTTTAGTGGTGGTTTCTTTGCAGCAATTCGACCATGAAGACCTGATTTACACAGTCTCCTCTGAACAGTTGATGTTGAGATGTGTCTGTTGCTTGAACTTTGTGAAGCATTTATTCGGGCTGCATTCTCTAATGAACTTATCTTCTGCAGAAGAGGTAGCTCTTGGTCTTCCTTTCCTGTGGCGGTCCTCATGAGAGCCAGTTTCATCATAACGCTTGATGGTTTTTGCGACTGCACTTGAAGAAACATTCAAAGTTCTTGAAATGTTCCGGATTGACTGACCTTCATGTCTTAAAGTAATGATGGACTGTCATTTCTCTTTGCTTATTTGAGCTGTTATATAAATTCAGCAAAAAAATAAAAAGTCCCTTTTTCAGGACCCTGTCTTTCAAAGATAATTCATACAAATCCAAATAACTTCACAGACCTTCATTTTAAAGGGTTTAAACACTGTTTCCCATGCTTGTTCAACGAACCATAAAACATGTATGAACATGCACCTGGGGAACGGTCGTTAAGACACTAACAGCTTACAGACGGTAGGCAATTAAGGTCCCAGTTATGAAAACTTAGGACACTAAAGAGGCCTTTCTACTGACTCTGAAAAACACCAAAATAAAGATGCCCATGGTCCCTGCTCATCTGCGTGAACGTGCCTTAGGCATGCTGCAAGGAGGCATGAGGACTGCAGATGTTGTAATGTCCGTACTGTGAAACGCCTAAGTCAGCGCTACAGGGAGACAGGACGGACAGCTGAACGTCCTCGCAGTGGCAGACCACGTGTAACAACACCTGCACAGGATCGGTACATCCGAACATCACACCTGCGGGACAGGTACAGGATGGCAACAACAACTGCCCGAGTTACACCAGGAACGCACAATCCCTCCATCAGTGCCCAGAATGTCCGCAATAGGCTGAGAGAGGCTGGACTGAGGGCTTGTAGGCCTGTTGTAAGGCAGGTCCTTACCAGACATCACCGGCAACAACGTCGCCTATGGGCACAAAACCACCGTCGCTGGACCAGACAGGACTGGCAAAAAGTGCTCTTCACTGACGAGTTGCAGTTTTGTCTCACAAGGAATGAGCGTTACACCGAGGCCTGTACTCTGGAGCGGGATCGATATGGAGGTGGAGGGTCCGTCATGGTCTGGGGCGGTGTGTCACAGCATGATCGGACTGAGCTTGTTGTCATTGCAGGAAATCTCAACGCTATTTGTTACAGGGAAGGCATCCTCCTCCCTCATGTGGTACCCTTCCTGCAGGCTCATCCTGACATGACCCTCCAGCATGATAATGCCACCAGCCATACTGCTCGTTCTGTGCGTGATTTCCTGCAAGACAGGAATGTCAGTGTTCTGCCATGGCCAGCGAAGAGCCCGGATCTCAATCCCATTGAGCACGTCTGGGACCTGTTGGATTGGAGGGTGAGGGCTAGGGCCATTCCCCCCAGACATGTCCGGGAACTTGCAGGTGCCTTGGTGGAAGAGTGGGGTAACATCTCACAGCAAGAACTGGCAAATCTGGTGCAGTCCATGAGGAGGAGATGCACTGCAGTACTTAATGCAGCTGGTGGCCACACCAGATACTGACTGTTACTTTTGATTTTGGGACACATTATTCAATTTCTGTTAGTCACATGTCTGTGGAACTTGTTCAGTTTATGTCTCAGTTGTTGAATCTTGTTATGTCCATACAAATATTTACACATGTTAAGTTTGCTGAAAATAAACGCAGTTGACAGTGAGAGGAGGTTTCTTTTTTTGCTGAGTTCATATTATTCTGCCTTCTACTCTTTTGGCAAAGTGCCTTTTGATTTGGCGCCATCCATTGGCTGTTTTGTGTAGCCGCAGCTAGCGTGTACTATGATGTGCTACTTCTTTGTTGGTGGTAAAACATGAAATAGAAAATTATGCAGTTCAGCCTCATTGTTGGAAAAGAGTGATGTAATAATGCTGTTTATCTTCTGCCATTCTTCTTAATAAGCCTTCATAAAGCATTGCCCTTTCACACCGCTTCAAATAGAAAACTGGAAGTTTATGGAAAGCCTATCCCTGACTCTAGTTCAGTTCTTGATTGGAGTTTGGCTGGATGTGAAATGATGGTTGCATACACCTTAAGGAGGACAGTACAGTAAAAAGGCAAGCAACCAGTTGGCACAACTACTACGGCGGAGTTAGACGCATTAAACCTTCATAGAGAGGCAGCCTCAGCACTGTCTGCGCCGGAGAGCTTGGTCAAAGTGCCCAGATCCTTCTGTTGCTTGGGAGAGACATCGTCAGAGTGCGTAAAGTGAGACAACAAACCAATGGACCACACAATGCCCCCTTTGCTCAGAGACTCGACTTCGGCTGGGTCCTAGTGGGCGAAGTATGCATGGGAAACGCACACAAGCCAATTTGTGAACAGCTTCAAAACAAATGTATTGGAGAACAGATGGCCCTCCTTCCTCCCTTCATGTCACAGCTACATTCATCTGAAAGAAAAGGTGAGCTACGGCAAGGAGCAACAAGATGGTTTCTCCCATACATTCAAGGAAAGCCCTATTCACAAAGCAGCTGAAGACAAACTCGGACACACAGTGTTTAACAGGACAGAGAACGACAACAAGACAGCTCTCTCCATTGAAGACACAGTCTTTTTAAACCCTATGGACAAAGAGTTCCACAAAGACAAGACACACAACTGGGTAGCTCCTCTCCCATTCAGAGTACCCAGGCCACCTCTCCCGTACAACCGCACACAGGAGCTCACCCGTCTCACCTCTCTACACCGTAGCCTGGACAAGAAGCCTGAGATGAAAGAGCAGTTTGTCACCTTCATGGAGAAGATATTCCTGAACAACCAGGCAGAGCCAGCACCCACACCCACTGAAGGATGGAGAAGAGTGTTGGTACCTCCCGAACTTCGGGGTCTACCAGCTGGGTCAGATCAGGGTGGGTTTCGACGTGCTGCTCACAGGCCCAGACCTAAACAACAGTTGTCATCCGCTTCAGGAAAAAACCTATAGCAATAACGGCAGATATTCAACAGATGCTTTATTGTTTCGTTGTGAGAGAAGATCACAGAAACTACCTGAGAATCTTATGGTACAGAGACAATGTACCATCACAAAAACATAATTGAGTACAGGATGAAGGTCCACAACTTCGGCAACAGCCCATCTCCTGCCGCCACCGTCTACGGGCTCAGGCGAGTCGCTCAAGAAGGTGAGCAAGACGGCAGTTCGTGGAGAGACATTTCTATGTGGATGATGGGCTCAAGTCTCTGCCCACAGACACAGAGGCCATAGCCCTGTTACAGAGAACACAAGCAGCACTCACGGAGTCAAATCTCCAACTGCAAAAGATTGCATCAAACAGTGCGACTGTGATGGAGGCACTAGAAAACTGAAATATAACAAAACCGTTTGACATAGAAACACCGGATATTCATCTGTTTTTTTTAAATAATGTTTAAAGATGAAATAATGAAAAAATGTAATAACATTCCACCCATGAGGCCACTAGAGGGCGATTTGGGTTATTTGACTGCAGGAAAGGGCTACAGTCCCAAGTTACAATAAATGTGGCCGCAGGATTTGCGGTTTCCAATTTGCACAAAGTCCAGTAGGGTTCCTTGAGAGCCGTAGCATTGTCGGCTTGGGGGGGAATATAGAGAACATGGCAGTGGTGATGACCGAAGACAATTCGCTCGGTTGGTAATGCGGTCGGCATTTGATGGTGAGATATTCCAGATCGGGAGAACAAAAAGACTTCCTGTACGTTACCTCATGAAACATATTCCTCCACCTTTCTTTTTCCAGGTCACTTTATGGCTTTCTGAAGGGTCTATAAGCACTCTATAGTACCAACAGCATTCTATGGTAGACAAAACAATCCTTCTACATTGCGTATGTGTCACGCCCTGATCTGTTTCACCTGTCTTTGTGCTTGTCTCCACCCCCCTCCAGGTGTCGCCCATCTTCCCATTATCCCCTGTGTATTTATACCTGTGTTCTCTGTTTGTCTGTGGCCAGTTCGTTTTGTTTCATCAAGCCTACCAGCGGTTTTCCCCTCTGTTCCTGTCTCTTGACTGTTCCTGTTTTTCCCGGTTTAGACCTTTTCTGCCCACCCTGACCCTGACCCTGAGCCTGAGCCTGACCCTGACCCTGAGCCTGACCCTGCCTGCCGTCCTGTACCTTTGCCCCACTACTCTGGATTATTGACCCCTGCCTGCCTTGACCTGTTGTTTGCCTGCCCCTGTTGCTGTAATAAACACTGTTACTTCGACAGTCTGCATTTGGGTCTTACCTGAAACGTGATAGTATGTCCGAAACACATTGCTTATCTAAATATTTTCCCTTATCATGGCATATAACTTTTTTTCTTCACCTTTATTCCAAAATGTTAATTGGACTGCAACACTTAAAAGCCAATGACGTAACATAGGTATGAAGGCCAACAAGAAATTAAGTAATGTGTGTCTGACATAAATGATAAATGTATGACTGATAATGGCAAACCGGGGTAAACAACATGCCCTCGCCATAGTTATGTAATCGAATAGTGTGTGTGTGTGTGTGTGTGTGTGTGTGTGTGTGTGTGTGTGTGTGTGTGTGTGTGTGTGTAAGTAAATGTGCGTATAAGTATGTAGGCCTTATTTGTGAGGGAAGGTGGTCAGTGCAGATATAACTGGCATACCGGCATATCTTCAATTTCAAGGGACATGGGTCCATGAGAGTGTATGTACATGAACGTTTAAGGGGACAGCATATAGTCAGTCATCATATAAAACCAGGGAATAGATGGAAAAAGGGTTGGGCGTACCATACATCTTTCCCTCGTCTGAGAGGATGATCTTCCTGCGTCCGCAGGGCGGGTAGATGGACAGGGCCTCATGGAAGCTCTGTTCGATGTCGGGGCTCCATACGCCCTCCGCATCGTTCTCCAGAGCCTTGTCCAGAGGCTCGTTCAGCTCCTCACTGCTGCCCCCAGGAGGGGCCGGCACCCACTCCGCAGACGTGGTGGGAGCAGGGGGCCACAGGACAGGGCTGGAGTTGGAGGGATCGGGGGTAGACCCAGGAGGGGGAAGGGGGTTGGGGTGGGGTGTAGATGGTGTCTTCCAGGGGCCAATGACAGGATAAGACAGGGGAGAGTGATCCTGAGAAAGCAAAATATATAACATTTAGGTCAGGTGAGTGCTGGCTAGAAGAATGTTAGACCAAGAACAAGAGCATAGGAAGGCAATACCCATCGTAAACAGTGAATGACCATATGATATGCTTTTAAGGATAACAAGGATTGCTTTCAAATAGTGATTATGCTGCTAAGTATTTGGTACTTTGACTTTTGGTATCCATAGATATGTACCGTCTGTGACTATGTATGATAAGCTATTCCCATGCTAAAAACTTGCTCCCTCAAACAAGAGAGGACAGGGCCGAGGAGATGGCCGAAGAGAGGGCTGAGGACAGTGCTGAGGACAGGGCTGAGGAGATGGCCGAAGAGAGGGCTGAGGACAGTGCTGAGGACAGGGCTGAGGAGATGGCCAAAGAGAGGGCTGAGGACAGTGCTGAGGACAGGGCCGGAGAGAGGGCTTAGGAGAGGGCAGAGGGAGAGGGCAGAGGGAGAGGGCTGAGGGAGAGGGCTGAGGGAGAGGGCTGAGGGAGAGGGCAGAGGGAAAGACAGAGGAGTAACTAAGTCAACAGACTGGGAAACACATTAAACTGGGATCTCAAACACACCGCCATGGACATTTTCAAATACTTTGTCTGTGCTCGATTGAGCTTGCCTGGCTTAATGGACCAATAGAATAGTACCAAAACTGTAAACTACGCCCATCTGGCAGTCTACAGGCAAGCTGAAGCAAACGTTCAAAGTATGCGGAAGATTTCAAATAGTATTTGAAGCCAGGTTGGGGATAGACAGAGACACTTGGTCAGACACAAGGAGGAGGTCATATCATATCAGGGTTATTTTAAACTCTATCATCTCTATCTATTTAGGCAATTACACTTCGAAACACTCAAGGAAATGATCAAGCTAGATGTTTGAGAACTGGTCAGGACATGGGGTCAAGGAAAAACTCCTGGCTGTACAAATGACTTATCACAAGAAACAGATGAGTCTCAATCATTGTTTGTGTTCCTCCAGAGGCAATCTGGGCTGCCAATTGCTAATTAAGGCTATTGACATTGTTAGTCAGTATGAAGCGTGATTTGCCTGGTTGTATCCGCCCTCCTGTTTGCCGCAGTGACAATATTTAGCTTTAAAGCAAATTGCCTGCAATTCTACACAATTAGCCATGTGGCTGAGATAACATTTGCTGTTTTAAGTTTACACTGAAAACGTTTTTCCATTCCAATTTACTGTTTGGATAAAAAAATGCTTAGGCAGCCCGCCCATTACTTTTCTGTGCAGAAAAACCCTGAAGTGAGTAACGATCTCCATCCGCTAGTCAACCTCTCTTCCTCTGAGCCCCCTGACGTACCAATGGGCTTCCCGTAAATGAGTTGGTCGGTTAACAATACACGTACACACAAACAAAAACGCACACACATGACCGAGATAACTAAAATACACAAACACACACCAAACAAACACGAGACAATGTATCTATTCAGAGGCCATGGGGCAAACTGACCACACACAGATCAACATCCATACACAAACAACAGGTAATGACCCTCACACTCCCTCCCTATTGATTTATTTTTATTTTATTTAACTAGGCAAGACAGTTAAGAACAAATTATTATTTACAATGATGGCCTAGGCCCTATTGTATTTCTCTCTGTTTCTCTCTCTCTCTCCCTATTGTCTGTCTCTCTCTGTTTTTCTCTCTGTTTCTCTCTCTCCCTATTGTCTGTCTCTCTCTGTTTTTCTCTCTCTGTTTCTCTTTCCCTCTCCCCCCTCCCTCGTTCTTTGGACTCCATACTGAACTACAGTTTAGTGAGTTAACAAAAGAACCCAGGAATGTACAGGCTACATGGACACTATATTAACCTAATTGAAAAACCTGAATGATGGGGATAACACTACAGAGGGGTATACTATAAAGCAGGATCAATGAGTTAGCCAGCTAACTTTGACAAACATCCAGAAATAACTGCAAATGTTATGGTTCATTAAGAAAGCTAAACTTAAATATGTGTTTTCATTGTTGAGTAAACGGGATCATTCCCATTTCAAACATATCTTTCAAAAAAATGTAAAGTTATGTCAGAATTATTAGGCAAGTTAGCTGGCTAACTAATTGATCCTGCTTTGTAGTACCCCTCTGATAGAATTCAGACCAGGTCTCATTACTATTGACTGACCCTAAAGAAGCCCTGAACTGAAGCTCTGTCATGCACACCATACTGAATTGAGTGTGACAGTGTTTACTCCAATCAGTTTGTTTAGGGTGGGCTTTCTGGAATAGTTATGAAACTTGTTGTAATGGAATATCTGTCTCGGCCAAACCTCTGCTAAGGCCTTGTCGTAATAACACCAAGTAAAACAACTGAGGAGGGCAAACTTAGACTGTAGAGCCCTTTCTTTTCTCTGGTGGTGAACCTTAGTAACTTTTCAAATAAGGGGTCTATGGTGAAATGGTCTTTGTGGTCATTGTATCTTTGCTGTGCTTCAAGAGAGTATGTTTCATAACCTTTCTCACAAAGTAACCTGGAGTAAAGGACAACTGTAATTACAATGTAATAGTCCAATACTGATAAAGAAAGAGAATGTTACGGCAGAGAGAGAGGGAGAGCTGTGGGGCATAAGCCATTAGAGTGCTGCTTAGGTTCCTAAGTTAAAGTGTCCAGCAGGGTTAATTGACCTAAGCCCCTTAAACCCGGCTGCCCCTTCCACAGCGCCCCTATCCCCTACCTCGGCCCCTCTCCCCTGGGCCCATTCAGCGGGATAATCCCCCAGCTGGTGCTGCGCTCAGGGGCCCCTCCCACACACAGACACACACACAGACACACACTTTCACTATGAAAACAGAAATACACGTAGGCCTACCTATTCAAACTATTGTGTGTTTCCCACCCCCTCACCCTCCCATCCATAAGAGGTAACAGCTTCATCAGTTTCCCCCTGCCCCTGGCACCGGTGCCCACTGCCCACTCAGTGTGCTGTAGGTTGGGAAGGTCTATGTGTTGCAGGGGGCACCAACTGAGGCCCACGCCAGAGAGGGTTGGCAGTTGGAGGGGTGTATGGGGGCAGCAGAGAGGGGAAGGGGCTCCGCTGGACACAATCTCCTCTAATCGGGACTGGAATGTAAAGCTTGAAAACATACTCTCATATAATGCCATGGCCGTCATCCCAATGAAAACATACTCTCATTTAACGCTATGGCCGTCATCCCAAATGAAAACATACTCTCATATAATGCTATGGCCGTCATCCCAATGAAAACATACTCTCATATAATGCCATGGCCGTCATCCCAATGAAAACATACTCTCATTTAACGCTATGGCCGTCATCCCAAATGAAAACATACTCTCATATAATGCTATGGCCGTCATCCCAAATGAAAACATACTCTCATATAATGCTATGGCTGGTCATCCAAAGTGAAAACATACTCTCATATAACGCTATGGGTCATCCCAAATGAAAACATACTCTCATATAACGCTATGGCCGTCATCCCAAATGAAAACATACTCTCATATAACGCTATGGCCGTCATCCCAAATGAAAACATACTCTCATATAATGCTATGGCCGTCATCCAAAGTGAAAACATACTCTCATATAACGCTATGGCCAGTCATCCCAAATGAAAACATACTCTCATATAACGCTATGGTCAGTCATCCCAAATGAAAACATACTCTCATATAACGCTATGGCCGTCATCCCAAATGAAAACATACTCTCATATAATGCTATGGCCGTCATCCAAAGTGAAAACATACTCTCATATAACGCTATGGCCGTCATCCCAAATGAAAACATACTCTCATATAATGCTATGGCCGTCATCCCAAATGAAAACATACTCTCATATAATGCTATGGCCGTCATCCAAAGTGAAAACATACTCTCATATAACGCTATGGCCGTCATCCAAAGTGAAAACATACTCTCATATAACGCTATGGCCGTCATCCCAAATGAAAACATACTCTCATATAATGCTATGGCCGTCATCCCAAATGAAAACATACTCTCATATAATGCTATGGCCGTCATCCAAAGTGAAAACATACTCTCATATAACGCTATGGCCGTCATCCCAAATGAAAACATACTCTCATATAATGCTATGGCCGTCATCCAAAGTGAAAACATACTCTCATATAATGCTATGGCCGTCATCCCAAATGAAAACATACTCTCATATAATGCTATGGCCGTCATCCAAAGTGAAAACATACTCTCATATAATGCTATGGCCGTCATCCCAAATGAAAACATACTCTCATATAATGCTATGGCCGTCATCCAAAGTGAAAACATACTCTCATATAACGCTATGGCCGCTATCCCAAATGAAAACATACTCTCATATAACGCTATGGCCGTCATCCCAAATGAAAACATACTCTCATATAATGCTATGGCCGGCCATCCAAAGTGAAAACATACTCTCATATAACGCTATGGCCGTCATCCCAAATGAAAACATACTCTCATATAATGCTATGGCCGTCATCCAAAGTGAAAACATACTCTCATATAACGCTATGGCCGTCATCCCAAATGAAAACATACTCTCATATAACGCTATGGCCGTCATCCCAAATGAAAACATACTCTCATATAACGCTATGGCCGTCATCCCAAATGAAAACATACTCTCATATAATGCTATGGCCGTCATCCAAAGTGAAAACATACTCTCATATAACGCTATGGCCGTCATCCCAAATGAAAACATACTCTCATATAATGCTATGGCCGTCATCCCAAATGAAAACATACTCTCATATAATGCTATGGCCGTCATCCAAAGTGAAAACATACTCTCATATAACGCTATGGCCGTCATCCCAAATGAAAACATACTCTCATATAATGCTATGGCCGTCATCCAAAGTGAAAACATACTCTCATATAATGCTATGGCCGTCATCCCAAATGAAAACATACTCTCATATAATGCTATGGCCGTCATCCCAAATGAAAACATAATCAGGCTGGGTGGGGAGTGGAAAAGCATTGGGAGAGAAAGGAACGTATTTGTTTGGCATGTTTTCTGCTGAGAGCACATGGTCTCTGACACGGCGCCCCCCCCATGTCTACCAGAATGAAAATCCTACACTATATTCCAGTCATACCTCATAATAATCACATAGGGTACAGGGTCAAAGGTCAAGAGGGAGACTGGTGGGCATGAGATCAGTCCAAGATAATCCCTAAAGAGAGATGCTCACTTCTGGCTATTATGAACGTACATTACTACAGCTGGATGACCTGTTGGACATACAGTGTGTACAGCCTAGAGAGGAGGATGGTTGGTAGAGTTGGTGGGGCTTGGAGGCCAGGGGATTTGTTTGTCCTGTAGGACTCATATCTAGGACATTATTCTGCTCTCTCGTGCGAGTGGAGGAGGAATGCTCGCTATGTGGGATGAGCACACTGAACAGTCTCCTCAGCACAGGGCCAGTCTCAGGGCGCGCACACACACACACACACACACACACACACACACACACACACACACACACACACACACACACACACACACACACACACACACACACACACACACACACACACACAAAGTGAGTTTTGATAAATTGATTACAATGTCACAATCAGACACAAGACACACAAAGCAAGTTAGCAATACCTTTCACTCCCAACCTCGTCATTAGTAGGTTACTGTATGTAAGGTAAAAACAGACAAGGACAGAGTGAACCCAGAGACCCTAAGACAGAAAAACAAAGAAGTGAGGAAGGGTAGAGAAAATAAACATCCCTTGGCTGTCATACAGTCGTTTTAAGAGAGTGCACTAAAGGGTGTGTGCTTTGCCCCTACCTGTCCATGCCCCCTACCTCTACCTCTTCCTGCCCCCTACTTCTTCCTGCCCCTACCTCTTCCTGCTACCTACCTGTCCATGCCCCTACCTCTACCTCTTCCTGCCCCCCACCTCTTCATGCCCCCTACCTCTTCATGCCCCCTACCTCTTCATGCCCCCTACCTGTCCATGCCCCTACTTCTACCTCTTCCTGCCCCCTACCTGTCCATGCCCCTACCTCTTCCTGCCCCCTACCTGTCCATGCCCCTACCTCACCTCTTCCTGCCTCCTACCTCTTCCTGCCCCTACCTCTTCCTGCCCCCACCCTTCCATGCCCCCCCACCTCCCTCTTCCTGCCCCCACCTCTCTTCATGCCCCCTACCTCTTCCTGCCCCCTACCTGTCCATGCCCCTACCTCTACCTCTTCCTGCCCGCTACCTCTTCCTGCCCCCCACCTCCTTATGCCCCCACCTCTTCCTGCCCCCTACCTGTCCATGCCCCTACTCCCCACCTCTTCCTGCCCCCTACCTGTCCATGTCCCTACCTCTACCTCTTCATGCCCCCACCTCTTCATGCCCCCACCTCTTCCTGCCCCCTACCTGTCCATGCCCCTACCCCACCTCTTCCTGCCCCCCACCTCTTCCTGCCCCCACCTGTCCATGCCCCCACTCCTCACCTCTTCCTGCCCCCACCTTTCCATTGCCCTACCTCACCCTCTTCCTGCCCCCCCACCTCTTCATGCCCCCTCCTCTTCCTGCCCCCACCTCTTCCTGCCCTACCTCTTCCTTGCCCCCCCACCTGTCCATGCCCCCACCTCTTCCTGCCCCCTACCTCTTCCTGCCCCCTACCTGTCCATGCCCCATACCTCTTCCTGCCCCCACCTGTCCATGCCCCATACCTCTTCCTGCCCCCACCTGTCCATGCCCCATACCTCTTCCTGCCCCCACTCCTCTTCCTGCCCCCACCTCTTCTTGCCCCCATCCTCTTCCTCCTGCCCCCACCTCTTCCTGTCTCCCACCTCTTCCTGCCCCCACCTCTTCCTGCCCCCACCCCCTTCCTCTCTCCTCCCCTTCTTCCTGTCTCCTACCTCTTCCTGTCTCCCTTCCTCTTCCTGCCCCCTACCTCTTCTTCTGTCTCCCATACCTCTTCTTGTCCCCCATACCTCTTCCTGCCCCCCCCTCCTCTTCCTGCCCCCTTCCTCTTCCTGCCCCCACCTCTTCTTCTTGCCCCCAACCTCTTCCTGCCCCCCTACCTCCACCTCTTCCTGCCCCCACCTGTCCATGCCCCCTACCCCCACCTCTTCCTCCCCCCACCTGTCCATGCCCCACCTCTTCTCTTGCCCCCATACCTCTTCCTCCTGCTCCTTACCTCTTCATGCCCCCACCTCTTCATGCCCCCTACCTCTTCCTGTCCCCACCTGTCCATGCCCCTACCTCCACCTCTTCCTGCCCCCCACCTCTTCCTGCCCCCCCACCTGTCCATGCCCCTACCTCCCCTCTTCCTGCCCCCCACCTCTTCTTGCCCCCTCACCTGTCCATGCCCCTACCCCACCTCTTCCTGCCCCCTGCCTCTTCATGCCCCCTACCTCTTCATGCCCCCACCTGTCCATGCCCCTACCTCTCCTCTTCCTGCCCCCACCTGTCCATGCCCCTACCTCTACCTCTTCCTGCCCCCACCTGTCCATGCCCCTACCTCCCTACCTCTTCCTGCCCCATACCTCTTCTTGCCCCCACCTGTCCATGCCCCCACCTCTTCCTGCCCCCCACCTCTTCCTGCCCCCACCTCTTCTTGCCCCCACCTCTTCCTGCCCCCCACCTCTTCCTGCCCCCCACCTGTCCATGCCCCTACCTCTACCTCTTCCTGCCCCCACCTGTCCATGCCCCTACCTCTACCTCTTCTTGCCCCCACCTCTTCTTGCCCCCTACCTCTTCCTGCCCCCTACCTCTTCCTGCCCCCTACCTCTTCTTGCCCCCTACCTCTTCTTGCCCCCACCTCTTCTTGCCCCCTACCTCTTCCTGCCCCTACCTGTCCATGCCTCCCACCTCTTCTTGCCCCCTACCTGTCCACCCCCTGGCCCAATCCACCTGTTGCTCCTGTGGAATACACACCCTGTCCCTTGTCCGCGGGAGGACAGACTATCACACACCACTCTAACCCTGCACTCTGACCAAAAATACTCCCTCACACACCATGTCAGCACCACCATGACCAGCAAGTCTACACAGTTTATCCACTCACTCCACTACAAAACCAAACCCTCTCACTGCCCACACACAATGCACACAAACACACATATGCCAGGTAGCAGTGGTTGGATTGGTGACAAAACAAAAACATACCAAGTACCTTACATCATGAACCAAGCAAAAATTTAATTATGCTTGAACATGTGGACGTTTTGAAACTATAGAAAAACGTTAGCCTGATATACAGTAAATACATTTTGCTTGGACACATATACAATACACAGTTAACCACATTTTGTTTATGTAACAGGCATTCTATACATGTATGGTATGTGGACTTTTCACACAATATATTAACATATATGATCATGTGAACTAATGCCAGGCTTATAACAAATAAAAAAACGAATATTAAAACGAATACCAATACTAATAGCTTAATCATAATAACCATAATTAAAATGCACATTAATCTCTAAGTATATTTATTGAGTACAATATATCTCATGTATTATATGACTATTAATAACTGTAGTTATTATTAGCATCAGTCATTCATAGTAATAGTTATTATTAATAGACTGGTATTTTATTTTACGGCACAAAAAAACTCCAAAACGATTCACACACATGTGGCTATTATTTCGGAAACATTCTCTGACATTCTGACATGTGACATTCTCGTGAATTATGCAATTGAAGTAGCTATTTCGTAAACATATTAGTAGCCTCACCCAGACGAGCGCTAATGTTTAACTGCGTGTCCATGACGTTATTAGTTTCCTTTAAAAAGTTCCGGCCGAAACGCAGGAAGTAGTGCAGGGAGAAAAATGTGGGAATTCGAGAGAAAAAAATGTCAGAAATGTAAAGAATGTTTACCTCGTACAGTGGATGAAAACGATTAGAAACAACGTAATCGGCACACAACTGTACATAGAATACAACTGACCAGTCTAACGCTGATATAGAAAGTTTGGTCACCCACAATGTACTGCTTTCAAAAGAACACTGATGTATGTTCACTTACAAAACAAATAGAGATAGAATATTTGGGGAACTTACCTGTTGAAGGTCAAGCAACAGACAACACCGGTGGGTGGGTCAGGCAGGGAAGTGGAATTTTTGGGGCAGGTTTCTGTGAAGAAATATCAGTATTTGTACCCCCTTGGAAGCGCTATGGAGGGCTGGAATTTCAGGAATTAGCTGTGGTATGACATGAAGCCTGGAAGGCAGAGAAAAAGACGAGGGGAAAGAAGGAGGCAGGACTGACCGGTCAACATGTAATGAGGGAGGGGGATTCGAGGGGAGGGTCAGGGCTCCGAAAAGCAAAAGAAAGCCAGCCTCGGAGGGGAAAAAGGAAATCCATCAAGAAAAACGGGTGGATTATCATTGCCGCTGTAAGGAGAGGGACAAACACACAAAGGGACAAAGCTATTGCGAAACCTTATCAGCCCTCTTATAATTATCTAAAGTTGTGAAATAACCCTAAATAAAGATTGAAATACCCCTATTGGCTATTTTATTTGTTTATATGACACTATTCGAATAGTAAATGGGATAAATAGTACAAATTACTAGTGCTTTACCTATAAATAGGCTGTGTACTTAAAAACAATGTGTAATGACCTTTGGCAAAATATGTTGATATACTTCGTTTAGTTTAGAATAATGATTTTTCGTTCGATATCATTAGTCATTTATTTATAGCAAACGAGGAAAATCGATTGTGCAATTCATCTTTACAGAAAGCATAATAAATTGAGCACTGACGGTTAACTGGACTCTGAACAACTGGAGCCTGTCAGGTTTGAATTAAATAGGTCATAGAGCGCCCTCCAGTGGATAATGTAGGTAATTACCTAACAGGTAAGGTTTCAGTTGTGCATTGTACAGTTCCATCTGAAATCAAGTCAGTAACCTTTTGCATGTCTGTTAAAAATTAAAACAATTATGCGACCTATAAAACACATAACATTTTTGAATAAGCAGTTTATAACATTGTGATAGCTGTTTCTCTATAACACCCTCTGCAAGATCAAACACAATCGAATAAACTTAGGGTATTTCTTAATTAAAAATAATACAAGTTTATGGTGAAACTAGTGGTGTTTAAGATTGACACATTGATTGGTCGTATATACGGAACATATTTTTCTACAACATCAAGTCCATCTTAAACACGCCTCTTTTCACACTTCTCCCACTCATTTTCTGATCATTCCCCTCTCTTTTTCCTCTTTTTGGCGTACACCCAGCCCAATCCATAGTTCACTCTCCTATCACAGTGGTACATTTCCTCAATAGTAACCTAGAATGCTCTACAATCAATCGTCTGATCAGACTACATAAAGTCCATCACAAACCACAGGAGATTTTTTGCTTTCATTTGAAGGAGAAAAAAAGGAAGAGAAAGTTATTCTAGAAACTATACAGCATAAATTAACGTATAAGCCTCCTGTTAACAAAGAAGTTGTACTATTTTTAAAAAGACTAAAGAAATATGTGGAATGTTTAAAAGCTACTGTACAAAATTGAATTATTCTTAAGCCACCCAGCAACATCCTCATGTTCTCATTGGTGCCTTTCGGGATCGAGGGTGGAGTCAGTCATTCCTGAGTGACGTAGAGGGAGGACACTCTATATACCAACTCTAGGAAGGGAAATGGGCTGTGCTATACAGTACATCAATGTACGCTATAAAGACTGCCCGCTTCACAGAAGTAAGCCCTCCACAATAGAGGCAACGGAAAGACACTCAGTAACCTCAATGGAGAATGGTGTTCCTTAATGGGTCTGTGTCTTCAGGCTAGGACAATATTAATGTTTTTTGGCCCGATTCCTAAACCCCAACACCCTCCAAAGTCCTTCACGTTCAGTCCTAATATTGCCGAGAGTGTTCAGTCCTTGCCCAGTATGTGTCCATAAGCTTGTGGACACACACCATCCCCCACTCCATGCTTTCCACAGGGAGTTTGGGTCCTTAGACGTCTTTAGGCGAAGTGGTTTGTTCCTCTACCTCTCTTGAACATGCTCTCTCTCATGGAGTTCCTTCCCGAGGCATCATTTCTTGGACAAGAATTTCATCTTATTTCCTGAAAATGAAAACAGGCAACAGAACCGGATTAAAAAATCGTTGG
Source organism: Brachymystax lenok tsinlingensis (assembly GCA_030435695.1). Taxonomy (NCBI): domain Eukaryota; kingdom Metazoa; phylum Chordata; class Actinopteri; order Salmoniformes; family Salmonidae; genus Brachymystax; species Brachymystax lenok. The sequence goes on from CM059791.1 coordinate 15,651,994, forward strand.
TGTGAGAGGCAAGTTCTGGCAACCTTTTCAGACGTTGAGGAGGAATGTAGTTTCACTAATGTAACACAATTTACAATGACAATTGAATCAGAAACAATTATCCAGAGTGACTTGGGATATGATCTATGTAGGTATGAGTGGATAGGGTATATGGGAGAGGATTTGGGCCTCACCTAGACCCTTGAGGAACTTGTTGACCCCACGTTGCTCGCTCCCTGGGAGAGAGTCCAGGTAGTCTTGTGACCTCACCTCAAACAGACCTGGACACACAACAACAACAACAGTAGAATAATGAGAACACATACAACTGTTAGACAATTGTGCAAAATTGTCATATAATTATGCATTTCAGACAGACTTACAGACTCCAAAAGCAGACTTATCTTATGGAGGTGCCCGTAACCAGGTACGGTACCCCCTCTCTCCGTACCTCTTAGACCCTGCCCGGCTGTACCCCCTCTCTCCGTACCTCTTAGACCCTGCCTGGCTGTACCCCCTCTCTCCGTACCTCTTAGACCCTGCCCGGCTGTACCCCCTCTCTCCGCACTCTTAGACCCTGCCCGGCTGTACCCCCTCTCTCCGCACTCTTAGACCCTGCCTGGCTGTACCCCCTCTCTCCGTGCACTCTTAGACCCTGCCTGGCTGTACCCTCTCTCCGCACTCTTAGACCCTGCCCGGCTGTACCCTCTCTCCGCACTCTTAGACCCTGCCTGGCTGTACCCTCTCATGCACCTCTTAGACCCTGCCCGGCTGTATCCCCTCTCTCCGTACCTCTTAGACCCTGCCCGGCTGTACCCCCTCTCTCCGTACCTCGTAGACCCTGCCTGGCTGTACCCCCTCTCTGCGTACCTCTTAGACCCTGCCCGGCTGTACCCCTCTCTCCACACCTCTTAGACCCTGCCTGGCTGTACCCTCTCTCCGCACCTCTTAGACCCTGCCTGGCTGTACCCCCTCTCTCCGTACCTCTTAGACCCTGCCTGGCTGTACCCCCTCTCGCCGTACCTCTTAGACCCTGCCCGGCTGTACCCCCTCTCTCCGTACCTCTTAGACCCTGCCTGGCTGTACCCCCTCTCTCCGTACCTCTTAGACCCTGCCCGGCTGTACCCCCTCTCTCCGTACCTCTTAGACCCTGCCTGGCTGTACCCCCTCTCTCCGTACCTCTTAGACCCTGCCTGCGCTGCTCCCTCTCTGCGACGAACCCAGCGAACATCTGGGTCTCCATGAAGACCTCCAGGAACCTCTTCAGACTCTTTGAGGTGACAGCCTTGCGAAAGGCCTCGCGCTGAAAGTAGGACGGCGTGGGGGAGGAGGGGGCTCCAGACTCATCCTCTCGATCCCCCCCGCCCATGAAGAGAGGGTAGTGGCCCACCATTTCTACGAAGAAACGAACAAAGGCCTCCGACACCACGGTACTGAGGGAGCTTGAGTCTGGGGAGGGAGGGAGGGGGAGAGAGAGAGAGAGAGGAGATAGATAGAAAGAAAGAGAGCGTTTCAACATGGAGGTCATATGCTTGCATAATCAAAATATCAGTAGTCACATAGACCTTCGTCAAGGCTGTATCGGTCACAACAAGACACTTGTGCGAGACGTGTTAATATAGTAGCACTGACTCACCGGTGGGCATCTCACTGGCCAGTTCCTTCCTCTTGTCCAGAACATGTTCCAGAGCAGCCTGCAGCTTATGAGGCAGAATGGAGTCCTCGTCATCCAGCTGGAGAGGAAAGACCGAGGTGTGAGAGGAAAGGATGACTGTGTCCCATGAGCACAGAGGTGTTGCTACATCTATAGTTGTAGACAACTGTTTAAGATATATACAGTATGTTGTTGGTCTGTTGCTATAGGTACTGTTGTTAGAGGTGTATACCTGTCTGAGGAAGCGGCTGTTGCCGAGGTCGACCACCAGGACCTAAGGAGAGAGCAAAGGGCAGGGTGATGTCATTTCCTGTCAGTTTGGCAGCCTCAGCTGTTTCTCAGAGTAGAGCCACAGAGACCATTGTTTAATGGAGGAAAGAGTTGAGGTCAGGGGTTCGCATGCACACACACACACACACACACACACACACACACACACACACACACACACACACACACACACACACACACACACACACACACACACACACACACACACACACACACACACACACACAGTCTGCTGGGCACGGGGGTCTGGTCTCACCTCCTCTATTGGCAGCTCTTTGAGGCTGGGCAGGGAGCTGGATAGCAAACCCACAATGAAGGGTGTGGGGGTACACACTATGTCCAGCATGGCAGGGGGCAGCACGGGGATGTAGGTGTGTTGCCAGGTGAAAGGGTAAAGTAGAGCAACCACCGCATGGCAGCACTGAGACAGAGTACTGCAGAGAGAGGAGAGAGAGCAGGAGAGCGAGGGAGAGACATTTCTATTGTTGATCAAACACATTGCTCATTCCTAAAACTTCATATATATTGCTTTGGCAACAGTGGCAACCACCCATTCATGCGAATAAAGCTGTTGTTGAATTGAGAGAGAGAGAGAGAGAGAGAGAGAGAGAGAGAGAGAGAGAGAGAGAGAGAGAGAGAGATGGGAGAGAGATGGGAGCTGTATATATGGAAAGAGGGAGAACAGGGTGTCAACTACTAAAATCAAGACAAATCATATAACCGCAGCATGTAGTTCCCGTTTCTACCACAAGATGGTGTTAACTCAAATGCGATTACCCATTACTTAATTTGGAAAATAAAACTGAACATTGCATTTTTTAAGCATGGCTTTAATGTATGAGGAATTGTAACGTTTTTCTTTTAAGGGAGGAGGATTTAACACTATAAAATATATACTGTGGGAGCGAATGAACTAACCCCACACTGTTAACTTAATGCCTCCAATATGTGAGTCTGTTTTCGTTTAATTAATTCAAAAACAATCAGTGGTTGCGAGGCCAGGTTTCCACGCAACAGTAGAAAAATGTCACAGTGGAACGACACACAATCTTTTGTGGATTCACAGGCATTTCTAGTGGGCTTTTAAAAAGCAATGAAGTAGCATACTCTAAACAGAGCAATGTACTGTATATCCAAGAAAGCCTACAGTATTTAGCATGTCAAGAAAGATCAGCATAGCAATTCAAGGGTTTATCTCAAGGCACCCATCAACAGCAGGTGATTAGTGGATGCTAGTGTGTCAATTGGTTGCACAAACGCCAGTCTTACAGATTCACTTTCTACACTAACCCTGTCTCTGGCTTCCATGACATATTTCCAGAGAGAAATTATTGTTCCCTAGACGACTGTATAACACAACAGCATTCCTTCCTTAACACACTGTCTCTCTTTCTCTCGTCCAGGAGCCGTCTGTCTCGTGTGTCTGTCCGTCTGCATGTCCGTCCGTCTGTCTGTCTTGTGTGTCTCTGTCATATCCTTTTCACTGTCCTCTGCCTCTCACCTGATCCCACCTCACAGGTCCCAAGTCAGTAGAGGAGTAGCTAGAGAAAGTTGACTGATTCATAGCTAGAGAAGAGTAGCTAGAGAAGGTTGACTGATCCATAGCTCGGTCATAAACCCCCAAGCCCCTTGTTCCTATTCCCGTCCCAATAGCCCCCAGAAGTTTCAGTTTTTGAAAGATTTTAATGAACTGGATAGGTGTAAGCTACTGTGTATGGTAATAGGTCCTCCTTATATAGGGGCTATTGTAAGGGTCTAGGGGAGAGGGAAGGGGCTAGGGGGGTCTTTTTGGACAGTGTCCCACCTGAGTTTGTCAGCGGTGAAGAGGACCCTGCGCTCCAGCAGCAGAGAGGCAAAGACTCTGAGGAGTAGACGCAGTGACAGAGAAGAGAAGAGACACTCAAAGTCTACATGCTCCAGACGAGAGTCAGACGGACGACACAGCTCTATCACCTGCAAGAGACAGAAGGAAAGAGAGAGAGAAAAAAAGAGGGAGAGGGGAAAGGGAGGGAGAGAGGGATGGAGAACAAGAGAGAGATCTATATAAACACCCTAAACACATCTAGACAGGATTCTTAAACACACACAGGGTTAAGCACCAATTACACATACATAGACAAAGTGACATACTAATGAGAGAAAGAAGACCTCAAGTCAATTATGTTTTGAATACAGTAAAGTGACATGGCCAGTTGAGGTCTGTGCTCTAGCCCCCCAACCCCGCTGTGGACAGGCATTCCCCCTCACCTCAGTGCCTGAGCCAGGCAGGAAGTTCTTGACAGTGATGGTTCTTCCCGGGGCTGGGAATGGAGCCTCCATGATGCCTCTCATGAAGGGCTGCACAAGGGCTGGAGAGATGGCCCTCCTCTTCTCCACCTCATCCAGGATCTGTGGAGTCAGACACAACATATACATAATTCAATATGGAATAAAGTACAGTACAAAGTAAACTAAGCATTCTCAATACATACTGTATACACTATACACTCACACGCTCCCATACATCCACAGATGTTTGCACATGCACGTTCACACAGATGAATCAGTAGCTCATTACAGGGGAGCCTATCCCACTATTCCACTGCGGTAACCACTTCAGCTGGGGTTCATATGTGTCTCTGTGTACTGGGGCCAGGGCAGCAGCCCAACAAACCGCGGTGGGAAAGTGGCAACCAGGGAGAGGGAGGGTGGGGCTCTGTGGATGCATAGGGTGGTCCCTCCCTGTGGGGTCCTTTATGTTGGCTCCAGTCCCTCTCACTGTGGGATGCTGTGGGTGGCTTACTGAAGGCCAGGGGAGAATCTCAATTGCATACTCCTCGCGTCCTGTCTCCTCACTTCTTTCTCAAAACCCATTGGAGGAGAAAGCCAGAGGTCCCTCTCCTCCAATGGGGTTTGAGGAGGCGCAGAGAGAGGATGCGATGAGTATGCAATTGAGATCTTCCCAGGAGTTTGGCCTGACCATGTGACCTGACCAGGAAAAACTGTCTCTCTTTGATCTAGGTGTATAGATCTATACACAGCAAATTCTCCAGTGTTAAATCAACACTGAGAGTGTTAAATGTAACACTGTTCCAGAGTCTATACAGGTCCACATTTTTCAGTGTTAAATGAACACACTGTTTAGTGTAAAGCCTTATTTGCATATTTCCCACTGTGCCTTTCGAGTGAATTGAGTTACCACCCATGACTGACTGTATTTGTTAGTGGCAGAGAAATGATTGTTGCATTCATTCATTTTCAGTACTGTGGCCTTCACCAAGTGAGATCCTAAGCAAATATGTTATAATTAAAATATAATTATTTAAGACAATACAATACGTATTTCATAAGGCCTTATTTTGAGGGCCTAGTTATACCCTAATACAGTGGCCTTATGCTGGCTTGTAAAGTGAAGTGTAATTCCTATTGGTGTCCAGCCAGAGCATCTTTCTGAACTCAACCTGCATTCAGAATGACTGCCAGTGTTGGGAAGACTAAGATAAAAGACTACCTAAAGCATCTAAACTGGAACAAACATTTCAGTTACCGTTGCAATAAGTCCAATGTACATGCAAAAACATAGATAATGATACAAAACTATTTTTAGAAAATCTACCTGCAATAGAGCATGCTGGGAAATATGATAATGATGGGCCTGGTTTTGGTTCAACTCTGTTTATTAACACCAACACTGGGGTTCTTTTAAACCAATGAACGTTAATTTAACATTTATAGAGTTCATTTAACTATTGAATCAACACTATAAATGTTACATTGGAAAATCAACACTATGTAAAACTGGCCCATTTGCTGTGTAAGCATTGTGTACTGTACCTTGGAAAAGAGGTCGAAACAGCCCAGCCGGCTGACAATGCAGTAGACCTCTGGCAGCCTCCGGCTTTTCCCAGTGGGCTGTGGACACACAGGAGGACACAGACAGATAGTTAGACAGGGTCAGAACAAACAGCACACCAGAAGACATGAGTACCTGGACAATACTTAGATTAGAATACTGAAATACTGTCGGTGCTGGTACTCATTTTGGGTACCGGTACTATTTCTATTTAGGTGCAGGAGCTCCACAATAATTTTGCGCTAATAGGAGCTCAAGCAGTAGAACATGTCAAGCACTGATTCAGATAAATAGAGTAACACTGCGTTTCCAATCCCTACCATCACTCAGGTAGGTGACAGGCCAACACATGGAAGTGGATAAGGTGGAAATTCAAAAAGTAGCCATTTTTAGTTGCCTACCAGTAAACGAACGACAGTATCCAAACCGTCTGCTACCGTCCTCTCCGGTCAAGACGAAGGAGAACGTTTCACTGGAAAATAACAATTCACACAGGTTGGAAACTAATCATATATTGGACCGATAAAACTGTTAAGAAATGGAGTGAGTTGTGTGTTGAGAATAGAGCACTCCAACCACTGTCAGGGTTGTATTTCAAAAAAACAACCTCAACCAGCTGTACTCCTTGCTTTTTCTGATTTAGGTCACTGACTGTGTGTTGAGTCAGTTACAGCACACCTCTTTTAAGGGGATCTTATTCATCAACTAAACATTGAGTTGCTTAGTATCTAGAACAGTTGGCTGCATAGCCAGCTCATTGACCTTGCTTTGAGGAAAAATCCAACCACCCTGGTCAAATCAAACCAAATAAAATTGTATTTGTCACATACAACAGGTGTAGAGTCAATGTACTGAGTCAATGTGCGGGGGTACAGGTTAGTCAAGGTACTTGAGGTAATATGTACATGTAGATATGGGTAAAGTGACCATGCATAGATAATAAACAGCGAGTAGCAGCAGCGTAAACCGGGGGGGGTTAATGCAAATAGTATGGGTAGCCATTTGATTAGCTGTTCAGCAGTCTTATGACTTGGGAGTAGAAGCTGTTAAGAGATCTAGACTTGGACCTAGACTTGGCGGTACCGCTTGCCATGCGGTAGCAGAGAGAACAGTCTACGACTAGGGTGGCTGGAGTCTTTGGCAATTTTTAGGGCCTTCCTCTGACACCGCCTGGTATAGAGGTCCTGGATGGCAGGAAGCTTGGCCCCAGTGATGTACTGAGCTGTACGCACTACCCTCTGTAGCGCCTTGCGGTCAGAGGCCGATCAGTTGCCATAAAAGGCGATGATGCAACCAGTCACTATGCTCTCGATGGTGCAGTTGTAGATCTTTTTGAGGACCCATTCCAAATCTTTTCAGTCTCCTGAGGAATAGGCGTTGTCGTGCCCTCTTCACGACTGTCTTGGTGTGTTTGAACCATGACAGTTTGTTGGTGATGTGGACACCAAGAAACTTGAAGCTCTCAACCTGCTCCACTACAGCCCCGTCGATGAAAAAGAGGCGTGCTCGGCCCTCCTTTTCCTTTGTCTTGATCACGTTGAGGGAGAGGTTGTTGGGCCTGGTCCGGTATCAGCGTTAAGTCTTTTGCGTCCGACTCACCTCCAGTTCGAGGTGAGTAATTGCTGTTCTGATATCCAGAAGCTCTTTCAGTCATAAGAGACTGTGGCAGAAACATTATGTACAAAATTATGTACAAAACAAAGCAAAAAACAACACACAAAATAGCACAATTGGTTAGGAGCTCGTAAAATGGCAGCCATCTCCTCCGGCGCCATTCTGCCAATCGTTCCTTGATGTCGTTAAAACCAATAAGGCCCTACTTGGTTCTTCAGTTCTACTCTCAGGGCAGACTTACTCTGCAAACACCCACACAAAGACAACTCCAAAGACAGCTCCAGTCTGCCTGACAGGTGTGCGTTGACCAACACTGGCTCTCTGACAGGCAGTGTGTCAGCCAGCTCAATGTCTTTGCCCTTCAGATGTGTGTTTGAGGGGGCTCTGTCTGTATCTAAAAAGGCACCTAATTCCCTATATAGTGCGCTACTTTGACCAGAGCCCTATGGTCAAAATATTTGTCGGGGCATGGACCCCCAATTTGTCGGGGCATGGACTCTACAATGTGTCGAAAGCATTCCACGGGGATGCTGGCCCTAACCCTAACTCTGACTCCAATGCTTCCCACAGTTGTGTCAAGTTGGCTTGATGTCCTTTGGGTGGTGAACAATTCTTGATACACACAGGAAACTGTTGAGCGTGAAAAACCCAGCAGCGTTGCAGTTCTTGACCCACTCAAACCAATGTGCCTGGCACCTACTACCATACCTTGTTCAAAGGCAGATCTTAAATATTTTGTCTTGCCCATTCACATTCTGAATGCCACCAATTGTCTCAAGGCTTAAAAATCCTTCTTTAAACTGTCTCCTCCCCTTCATCTATCCACTGATTGAAATGGGTTTAACAGGTGACATCAATAAGGGATCATAGCGTTCACCTGGATTCACCTGGTCAGTCTGTCATGGAAAGAGCAGGTGTACTTAATGTTTTGTACACTCAGTGTACAGGGAATAGGATGCCATTTGGGATGCAGCCTCTGTCTGCTTGTGCTAACATTCCAATGGCCCTGTAGGCCCCGTACCCTTCAAGTATATACTAGAGGGCTTTTATTATCTGTCTCCCCTCAAAAACACAATGTCACTTCTGGGAACAAAGCAGTGCTTGAGAGATTGACCTGGGTCTAGGTGCTATTGGGTAATGCAGAAGTGACTGGTCCTTTCCTAATACGAGGAGTAAGGGGCTAAAACACACTATTAGCAGCTCACTAGCCTACCATTCATAATTTGTCAAGACCTTATTTATGGTGTGTGTGTGTGTGTGTGTCTGACCTGGGGAAGTTGTCAACGGGGGCCCAGTCCCTAGCGTCAGGGAAACAGAACTGGGGGATGACCTTCAGTTGGTCTTCTGTTTCCCGCATGAACTTGAAGCTCCTCTCCAGCTGACACAGGGAGAATAACAGGTCAGCTGCAATACCATATCTGATATTATCTCACACACAAACTCTAGACAGAGAGCACACACAATCTAACACAACTACAGAGATGCATGTGCAAAACCCACAAAGACACATTCTGGTCTGGTAGGTCACATACAAAAACACCAGACACTTACTTGTGTTTTATAAATAATCTTTTCACTGATTATATGAACAATGCATATCCAGTATGTTGAGGACTAAGTTTCAGCTCTGCCTACCTTGAGGGGGAACTGCTGAGTGACCTCTGGTAGGTAAGGACCTCCAGCCTTGGTCTTATGGAGGGCCACCACTATGAAGTACTCAAACAGCTTCCTCTCCTGTAGGTCCATCAGGTCCCTTTCCAGGGTCCGGTACCGCCCCGTCTGCCTCAACATAGACTGCACTGATGACAGACGCTGGCTGTGAGCTGAAGCAACAACATACACTTTAACCAAAGGAAGGACAACCTTCATACAATAATGCCCCCTCTACAAAGGAGGGAGTCCTATACACGTTTGTTTTACTATCCTTGTGAGGACCAAACAATTGATTCCCATTTAAAATCCTATTTTCCCTAACCACTAAACCTAACCCTTAACCTAAACCCTAACCTTAATCACAAACTCATAACCCTAACTCCTAACCCTAACCTTAACCCTAAACCTAACCCCTAAGCCTTTCTTTGTGGGGACCGGCAGAATGTCCCCACTGTTCCAAATGTTCCTTGTTTTACTATCCTTGTGAGGACTTCTGTTCCCCACAAGGGTAGTAAAACCAAAAACACACACAGATATCTGAGATCTCCTCACCTTTCAATTTCTCCTCTGTGTCACTCTCCGACTCACTGTTCTCATCTGTCACTGCATCAAAGAGAAAAAAAGAGTAAGAATACAAACACACGGTAAACAATGTGAACGAGAACATTTGAGGCATTCAGGAAAGTTTCATACACAATACAGTCATTCCACATTGTGTTTTATAAAGCAACACAACAATGAAGAATGGGTCAAACACAACTGACCCCAAAATTTACATGTGCCTGTAAAGACAAATGGACATACAGTTTGGCGGAGTGTTGTTCCTTTTATGGTGATATGAGGCAGGGCTGTCTAAACTGTGTAGTGATGGCTGCAGTGAAACGAGTGCCTAGGGGGTAGGATTATGGGTGGGTGGGGAGGGGAGGGGGTACGGCTCTTGTTAGCTTGAGATCCCCCCTTGATGTTCCTGGAAGGTCTCCCCCAGCCTCACCTCTCCCTGAGTTGGACTCAGTAGACTGAGACACCCTCTTCATGCGTTTCTTCCCTCTCCTTGCTTCAAAGATGCTGTTGATCTTCAGCACCATCTGTATTGAGGAGAAGCAGCACAACAGTCAGCAATCTTAGCTTCTCAGAACCACCCACTCACTACATAATTAACCTGGGACTGGGTGCCAGGCTAGTTCTGCTTTATTAGCCAACTCGTTTGTCATTACCATGCCAAAAAAGGCAATTACGGTGGTATTGTTGGCAGAGGCATTAGCAGACTGGCAGCCAGACTGGCAGGAACCACATAATGCTATTCAGAGCTTTTGGGAGACATTCTCTCTAGAGGAAATATATTATCAAAAGAAATCTTCTTAACTGTCTGTCTCCTGTCTAACCACATCATTTTAACTGTCTCTGTCCTTTTGCACTAGATTGGGACATTTGAGAGTAGTAGACTGCCGGGAAATCACTGGGAATGGGGGGACATTTCAGGAGCCTAGTATCCCCCTCCTTTACCCTGGGGATCTTCCTGCGCCTGCGGTTGTAGGGGTCTCCTGAGAGGTTTGGTGTGTCGTCAGGGCTACTGGGGGTGGAGGGAGGGCTGATGCGGGAGGGTGAGGAAATGCCGGTGTCCCGGTTGGTCTTGCGCGAGTCCAGGAGCTTGAAGCTTCGACGTTCTGAGTTCTGCCTGAAGAAAACTGGCTTTGAGGAGAGCTGGTGGGAGATATAGGAGGAAGAGCAGGAGGGGGAGGAGATGTGTATCAATATGTATGTTTGTCCACTTCTCCTGAAATTGTACAGTGGGCCTTTTTTGCCGTTGAAGATTAGTTCACAATCTAATCACTATAAGAGGTTGATCACTATGCTGTAACCACATTCACTACATGCACAATGCACATTACTAGCAAGGAGAATTCATTCTAGTGTAACGTCTTCTGTACCTTGGTTGGTGTGTCGGGGACTGGGCATGACGGGGAGGAGATGGGTAAAGAGCACTTGTTTCCAAGGCAACTTCTCTCCAACTCTATGTCTTCGTAAGGGTTCTCCTTTGAAGGAGGGTCTGCAGAGGAAACAAAACATAAAACATCCCATTAACACACAGCAACTATCACCTCCATTCTACACTCAGCGACACACTGTGATCCTACCGAAACACGGATCTAATGTCCAACGTTATTCATTTGACGGCAATCTTCTCAAATGAGTGCTCTAATTCATTGATGGTATGTTTTGGTTGTTTGCTCCAGATGTGCATGCGTACAGGCCTGCCAGCAGCAGTGCTCGCTTGCAACCAAGCTAATATTTCACCAAGATAAACTGCATCAGTGTGCGACTGATGCTACCAGTAACTCTAACAATGGCTGTGTGTGCAGATAAGATTTAGGCAGGGACAGAGAGGCCCATTTTCCAGACCCGGGGCTCATCTCTTCTACCCTGTCGATTCATCCACCAGATGGACCTGTTGGAGGGGGACATCAGACAGGGACCGGGACAGCCTGTTCCACTCCTCTCCCTTCCCTTCCTCTCCCCACCTCTCCTCATCCTCCTCCCCTCCAATACTCTCCTCCTCCTCCTCATCCTCCTCCCCTCCCATCCTCTCCTCTTCCTCTCAGAAAATCAAGGAATCAGCTAGATCAATGGCTGTTTCAAGTGACTAATATCACTGACTGACTATACTATTCGAAGTCTGTGCTACTGAGGTTTAGCTGAGTGACAGTTGTTGCTCTCTTTATCTGAAACAGCAGACTGGAGTTGTGTAGAGTTGTTAGGAGTATGTATGGTGTAGACTATAGACAGCCCTATGAGAATACACTCAGACCTAGCCCAGTTATTGTAATGCACTGTCCCGCTTTTGTCTCTCTCTCTGTAGCTCCAGCTCTAGCTCTTTCTCCCATTGGCACTTTACCCATGGGGGGCTGGGGGTTCGGTGGACCATATCTGAGAATTCACTCAAAGTACTACACTGTGACACTGTAAGAAACAACAGACTAAGTATAGGCATCATCTAAACGCAATTAAAAACCCAATTTGATTGTTATGGTTAAGCTCTACAGCATTGACCTGAATATACCCTACATGTAACAAGCAATCCTCATAACACAACAGTGTGAGTGATGAAAGCCATAGAAATATGGATCATGTTGCTAAAAATGCCCTGGGGGACAAAGCCACGCAAATATGCCCCCCACAGCAGCCTCAGAGACAATTACACTGCAGACCAACTCACCTAAGACCTCACAAAACGCGACCGTTACACCGACATGGAAAAGGCAGAAGGTGGGGTTAGTATAACAGAGAAAACAATAACGCAGGAACGTAGGTAAGAGCACCACCTGCCATTACTAATAACAATTCTGAAGCAGCGTGCCTCTTCTAAATTAAAAAGCTACAGAAACACAAAAAGAACATGCACAAAGGAAAACATAACCTTAGTTACACCTGGGTCATGTTCAGTAGGTAGAAAACATTTTGATACAGAGTGAAATGGGGAGGTACTACCTAAACTTGTCCAATAAAAACACAGCTTTTTTGTTTTTCACTGCAAAGCGTTTTGCTACGGTGTACCCTACTGATCATGACCTCGAACTCTGTGGCAGTGAGTTCTCTCTGAACTCTTTGAGCAGAGGGGCCCATGGCCCAAGTCAACCCTTACAGAGGGCTTCCACCGTTCTACAGTGTTAGGAACATAAAGGAATACCAGCATATGTGGTCCATGCAGGAAATCCCACAACTAAGGTGATGCAAACAACCATCAACTTCAACCAACTGAGCCATCAAGACCATGTTATACAAACATATATTTAAGACCAGAGTGTGTTACCTAGGATATCCTCATAGACGTTCTCCTCTGATAAAGTGCGTGTGAGGCCCAGTCGGGACTGAGCGTACCAGTCCACCCTGCTGCTCTCTGACGACGACTGCAGCAGATCCTCAAACTCATAGGACTTCCTGTAGGAAAGACAAACACACAAACAGATCAACCAGGTGGGAGATATATAATTGTGTAAGCGGTGAGTCATTATCTCTGGTCCTCTGTAACTCAGTTGGTAGAGCATGCTGCTTGTAACGCCAGGATAGTGGATTTGATTCCCGGGACCACCCATTTGTGCTCTACCAGTATGCATGCATGACTGTAAGTCGCTCTGGATAAAAGCATCTGCTAAATGGCTTATATTATTATTATTCATAATATATTACTATAAGGGTCACAAATAATGCAGGTTGACGTTTATTGAGTGTTGTCCTGGAGCCAGAACTAAGCGATTTCCCCTTGGATAGGCCAGTTGCAAAGTCAAAATTGGCTATAATATAGAAATGAATGAAAACAAAAATAAGCTTTTTGTTCTTAATTAAAGGTTAGGGTTAGCAGTGTCGTCAAGGTTAGGGTTAAGGTTAGGTTTAAAATCAGATTTTATGATTTTGTGGCTGTGCTAGCTAGTGACCACACTGCAGAGCTGCCTCCGGAACAAGATTCATGAAAAAAAGGCTAACCTGCACAAATAATCTGGCTCTGGCTCAACTGTGGTGAAAACGCAAGATGAACTGTTTGCATATTCTCTCTCTACTTCTGGGACCTGGGTAAGAGCTAAGAAAGACATCTATTTCTGTCTCGAACAACTACCCATCTATGTAGATGGCAAAGGTGTGTGCGAGCGCAAGCGTGTTTGTGTGTGTGTGTGTGTGGTGTGTGCCTGCATGCATGTGTGTGTTGTGTGTAAGAGGCAGACAGACACAGACAGACAGACAGACAGATGCTTCTCTTGGACAGCTCTGAATGCCCATCTCTGTGTGTTCTCCAGAGTTGCCTAACAGTCTGGCCCAGTGGGGAAACAGACAGCATCTCTTCCAATAGTCCAGCTATTGTACTGTAAAACTCCTAGAGAAAGACTAAGGCTGCACCCAACATGGCACCCTATTCCCTGTATAGTGCACTACTATGTCCCAAATAGGCTCTGGTCAAAAGTAGTGACTATTTAGGGAATAGTGTGCCATTTTGGGTACACTCTGACTGAGGTTGACTTCACAAACGTTTTGGAAAATACAGACCTCAGCAGTGTGAAGCCTCCACATATGATTTGGAATGATACACAGCCAGACTTGGGCTAACAATAATGCAGTCTACTGAAGGAATCAATCGAAACATTTGAATCCACATTTGTACTTCGTTGGATACTTGAAAACATGCATTGTGTTTTTAGAAGCATTTTGTTTTTGCAGGTTGAGTTTATTGGGATGAATGATTTCCACTAGATAGGCCATCTATAAAGTCAGAATTGGCTATGTATTATCAAAATTCCTGAAAACAAAAATGTGCTTTTTGTCTTTAATTTCACGTATAGGGTTAGGATTAAGGTTAGCATTGTGGTTAAGGCTAGGTTTAGGTTAGGGTTAGGTTTCAAATCAGATTTTATGACTTTGTGGCTGTGCCAGTTAGTGACTACCTTTCAGAGCTGCCTCCAATACATGAGTCATCCCAATAAATGCCAACATGCGCCTTTTGTGTCTCTTGTAGGGCAGTTTAAGAACACACATTACACACGGACACTTCACGGCTAGCTGCTCATAGGTGAAAATGGAAGGTACTCCTTTTTCACTTATGAGCAGCTAGCCATGAAGTGTCCGTGTGTAATGTGTGTTCTTAAACTGCTATGATAGAGCCATAGAATTACTCAAACATAAGCCATTGATATTCCAAGGGCCACTCGACCACAGACACACAATGTAATATGTTATTGTTTCCTGCCAGGAGACTCTTGGCATGGTTCATTGGTCCATGTGTACATTCCACAGCTCCAACCAATGACCTCATCCTCTAGAATGCTGTGATGAGTAGAATGAGGATGACATCATCACCCCCGTCTCTGATTCATTGCAGATGTGCAGAATGAGAAGCTAAACTGGATGACTGGATAAAGTATGTGGGGTTGGGGAAAAACATGTATGGGCAAAGATGTCACTAAGAACTTTGCCAGAGTTTACTTAAAATGCTGTACCGATAGAAAATACTGTACCACAAACCTTTTGCTGTGTAGCAATGAATTAATCTGAATCTGAGGGTGCTGTATCCCTCCCATTTCTGTCTCATTTCACCTCTGTTTGGTCTCTTACCTATTGCTGCTGTCTCTGGTTCTGTCTGCCCAGGGTCTCCTGCAGACTCCTGGAGGGGGGCAGGTGGGTAAGGGAGGCGGGGGGATGGAGGGCAGAGGGGGCAGGTTACGTCTCCCCTTGCCAAGGCCCAGGCCTGAGGCGAGGGTGCTGGGTGGGGTGTGGTGCTGGAAGGTGCGCTGGGGTTTGGGTAAGGGGTTGATGGAAGGACTGGCAGCACCAGGCTCAGTGTACACGTTCTCAGGGTCACCTGACCTCCGCCGGCGCGTTGACCCCGCAACTTCCAGCGTCCCAAATATGGGCTCGTTCCCCTTCCTCTCCGCCTCCTCCTGCTCCTCCTGGGAAGGGGGGAAGAAATAGTTTCCAGGCAACACCAAGGAGGGCTTGGTGGAACCCTCTTTCATTGCCTGCTCCAGTTTCTTAATGTGAGTCAAAACAGACTTCTTGTCCTTGGCTGTCTCAGTGGATTTACTACTGCCTCTGAGGGGTCCTCTATCCAGTATCACCTCTCTGTCCCTGGTAGTTGGGCCCTCAGGAGACTTAGGCCGTAAATCCCCCAGCTTTCCTGAGTTCTCCTTCCCAGAGTCCTGCCTCTCCCAGCTGGCCAACCACTTACTGTCAGACCTGTGGACCTCTGAGGTATTGGTGGTCTCCTTCATTCGCACAGTCTCTGGTTCCTTCTGCGCTGTGTTCAGCAGGCATGGACCACTTCCAACTACAGGGGAGGTAGAGGAGGTAGGGACGGTCTCCTTCTTTCCCTCCCATTGGGAGATCTTGTCCCGGATGCTGGCGCTGGTCTTCAGACCCGCCGGGGTCTTGTTGAGTTTGCTACAGCCGCCCAGTCCATTCTCCATGGTGGTGCGGGGGTCCGAGGTGGTTCTTTTGTGAGCGGGCATTGTGTCAATGGTGCCTGGCCCGTCCAGAGAAGAAACCAGGGGAGAGAGGGGACGCTTGGAGCTGTCCCTGTCCCCGCACACCACGTTTGGCCGCTGGGGAACCACAGACTGAGCCTCCTCGACCTTCAAGCCGCAGCACTGGAGCCTGCACACACACATAGATTAGAGAAAGCAGTGCCAAACCCTTCCTGGACAAAATAACAGTGAGCACCACACTATTTATCATATGAGCAGAAATATAATTACTGAGCACGGTTAAATGCACACAAGAATACAATTGTGGATAGTCAGATTAATATAATAGCTTGTTTAAATGTTTACATGCTTTGCAAGAACGATTTCCCTAATAATCCTGTTTACATGGACACATCTGAAATCAGGCAACCTGATGGGACTTTTGATAAATGTAGAAAATGACCAATCCAAATAAACGTTCTACCACAATGACCATGATATTTTATCTGAGCCTATTTGATTCTGAGGTCAGACATAATAAAGTTTGTATGTAAAAACTATGATGCAAACTTTCAGTTTTTAAGAATTGACTTCACTCGCAAATAAGAGTCTACCGGGTGCTGGCACATGCACAGATCAAGTACACCACTGGAACACGATTATGCTGTTGACGTGTCCTAATAATTCAAAAGATTGCTCAGAAAACAAGGTGTTTTAACTGGCGTATGCTCACTTTGATTTTGACCTTATGCCGATTAAGATAAGACGAGTAAGGTGTTTACATGACTATTTCCATACTCGGCCTACTGCTCTAATCAGTTTAATATCGAATTATTAGTGTGCATGACAGCTTTCAGAAGGACATACATTTGAGTACACAAAGCACTGTAATTGACAGCTTCTAATTCTGGATATCCACATAATATCTCTGTCATAACTGTCTAGCCACGTCAGACACAAAACAACTTGATTTTATGGAGTAAATGAGTAGGAATTCTCATAAAACAACAACCCCCAGTAGAACTCAATTTGTGTCATTTCTGCATGATGACTGGGTGCTGTCACAATCATCGTTATAATAAACGGACCAAGGCGCAGCGTGCATGGAATTCCACATATTTTAATCAAGTGGAATATACAAAAACAATAAAGAGAACAGATCGGACAAAACGTAGCGCTCACAGTGCACTAACAAAAAACACAATATCCCACAAAACACAGGTGGGAAAAGGACTACCTAAGTATGATCCCCAATTAGAGGCAACGAATAACAGCTGCCTCTAATTGGGTACCATACACAAAACCAACATAGAAATAAAACAAATAGAAAACCCCCCTATTCACGTCCTGACCAAAACACCATAGAGAACCCAGAGGGCTCTCTATATGGCCAGGACGTGACAGTACCCCACTAGCGTCGGTGGCAGCTCCGGTGCGGGACGTAGCACTCACTCAGGCCGCGGATCCCGGACTGGGCCCCGGCGCAGAGGAAGTCTCTGGCCTATGAGCAGGACTGGACGCCGTGCCTGGAATGGGCACCGGCACTGAGGAGGGCTCCGGCCCTGGCACCGGGCTGAGAAGGCGCTCTGGAGGACTCACTAGCACTAGTGACAGCAGGGTGCCCAGTAACAGTATCCAGCTGCCAGATGGAAACCTCTGCCCTGCTGCCCTTCCATTGTTGGAACACCACATGGGACAGTCTGCCTGGCACTGTTGGCCTCAGACAGTTTCTAAGGGGTTCCATGGAGTGGATTGTAAAACGTATACAGGCAGTAGTAATGCAATACATACCCGTTGACTGATTGGTAGATACAGTTGTCAGTGTTGGTACAGAGCAGCAGGGCCCTCCCACCAGTCATGGTGCTAGCAGCTGGCATCCTGGAATGACAGCGAGAGAGAGAGAGAGAGAGAGAGAGAGAGAGAGAGAGAGAGAGAGAGAGAGAGATACAGACAGATCAACACAGTCCAGTTAGCAGAGTTGGACAGCTAGTTAAGGATCATATCTCCTACACCTTATCCGACACCCTAGACCCACTACAATTTGCATCCCGCCCTAACTGATCCATGGAGGACGCAATCACCATTGCACTGAACACTGCCCTATCCCAACTGGACAATAGAAATACCTATGTACGAATGCTGTTAATCGACTATAGCTCAACACCATAGTGCCCTCCAAGCTCATCACTAAGCTCGGGACCCTAGGTCTGGACCCCGCCCTGTGCAACTGGGTCCTGAACTTCCTGACGGGCCGACCCCAGGTGGTGAAGGTAGGCAACAACACCTCTGCCATGCTGATCCTCAACACTCAGCACCCTCCTGTACTCCTGTTCACCCATGCGTGGCCACGCAAGTCTCCAACTCAATCATCAACTTTGCTGTCGACACAACAGTGGTAGGCCTGATTGCCAACAATGTTCCAGGAAAATAACCTCTCCTTCAACGTCAACAAAATGAAGGAGCTGGTCGTTGACTACAGGTGACAGCAGAGAGAGGATGCCCCCTTCCACATCAACGGGGACGCAGTGGAGAGGGTGAAAAGCTTCAAGTTCCTCGGCGTGCACGGCAGTGTGGTGAAGAAGGCGCAACAGCGGCTTGATCCCTAAGACCCTCACAAACTTCTACAGATGCACCGTTGAGAGAATCCTGTCGGGCTATATCACCGCCTGGTACGGCAATTGCGCCATTCCGCAACCGCAGGTCTCTTCAGAGTGTGGCGCGGTCAGCCCAATGCATCACCGGGGGCACACTGCCTGCCCTCCAGTACATCATCAGCACCCAGTGTCACAGGAAGGCCAAGAAGATCATCAAGGACCTCAGCCACCCGAGCCAGGGCCTGTTCACCCTGCTACCATCTAGAAGGTGTAGATAGGTGCATCAAAGCTGGGACCGAGAGACTGAAAAACAGCTTCTATATCCAGGCCATCAGACCGTTAAACAGTCACCACTCAGGACCTCAGACTGGGGCAAGCCAAGCATCCAGCCAAGACAACGCAGGCATGGCTTCGGGACAAGTCTCGGAATGCCCTTGAGTGGCCCAGCTAGAGACCGGACTTGAACCCGATCTAACATCTCTGGAGAAACCTGAAAATAGCTATGCAGTGACACTCCCCATCCAACCTGACAGAGCTTGAGAGGATCTGTAGAGAATAATGGGAGAAACTCCCCCAAATATAGGTGTGCCAAGCTTGTAGCCTCATACCCAAGAAGACTCTAAACTGTAATCGCTACCAAAGGTGCTTCAACAAAGTATTAAATAAAGGGTCTGAATACTTATGTAAATGTGATATTTCATTTTAAAAATGATTTAAATGGGAAAAAATGCAAAAAACAAAATGTTGCTTTGTCATTATGGGGAATTGTGTGTAAATTGGAAAAGGTCAAGGGGTCAGAATACTTCCCGAATGCACTGTACATAGAGTCATTGAACACTGGTCACTTTAATAATGTTTACATGCTGTTTTACCCACTTCATATTTACAGTATATACTGTAGTCTAGTCAGTAGGCTAATTTGGATTTTTCAAGCTCTGATGCTGCTGGTGGTCATTAGTAGCCTACCAAACTTTCTAACTGCCTGGTACTCAGCACTCTATTGTCCCGATCATCACTCTGACATCAATGAAAATGTAATCAAAATTGTAATCAAACACTTCATGAGAGCCCATGAGCTCATGTTGCGCAACCTTTCTATAGGCTAACATTTCTATGTGCATGATCGCGTTTGGTGTGGGGGGGACAAAATACATTTAAGCACGATGGCGCACGATCGCACGATGGCACACGATCGCACGATGGCGCACGCGCGCAGACGGTTTGGGTTCAGTGTAACTGGCATACGCAGCGCATTTGCAGTCACTTGAGAGTAGTGTTTTGCCGCTAATTAATTGCCTTTTTAGAACATTTGCGTTTATAGGCTACTAGTGTGTGCACATTGCTGCGCTTATAATGTGAGCTTGAAGAATCATTTAAATAATAACTTTGTACAATCCAGGTGTGGAAAGCTCTTAGAGACTTACCCAGAAAGACTGTAATTGCTGTCAACGGTGCTTCTAACAT
Source organism: Brachymystax lenok tsinlingensis (assembly GCA_030435695.1). NCBI lineage: Eukaryota > Metazoa > Chordata > Actinopteri > Salmoniformes > Salmonidae > Brachymystax > Brachymystax lenok. The sequence goes on from CM059791.1 coordinate 15,672,019, forward strand.
GTATTGACTCAGGGTTGTGAATACTTATGTAAATGAGATATTTCTGTATTTCATTTTCGATACATTTGCCAAAATGTCTAAAAACATGTTTTCACTTTGCCATTATGGGATATAGGTGAATTCAGGCTGTAACATAACAAAATGTGGAATAAGTCAAGGGGTATGAAGCCTCCTTTGAGACATAAGTAAATACTAAGAGTCATACAGAATAATGGGGTATATACTTGTTTTAAGCTAGCTGATTTCTGAGAGCCATGAAACTCCCCTAAACCCAGACTGCAGAGGAACAGACTTCACGGGTTCTGAGGCATCTCCCCAAACTGCAGTTCCTAGATCCCTGCTTGATTAGTAATTGGAGGATACACTTGAAAATTAAGCTTTAAATTATGTCGAACCTGCAAACAAAAGAGACGACTCTGAGTCCATCTGGCACACAGAAGGAAACATTTGGAAAATACTGGAAATTCCCCCATGTACTGTAATGCAATTAAGGCCAATTAAGAAAACGTCAGCAACATTCCAACCCAGAAGAAGGGAATTCAGTTAAACTTGAGAGGAACGTTGCTGACTAGATAACCTACTGTATCACACAATCTATCCTCTTCACTGACTACCTCTCCAAAATCTCTCAAGCAAGGACCTGGAATGTTTTTAACAGAGGTTCTGACCCGTATTGTTTTAGCTTGTTACCCCTCCATCCAAAAAACAGTGCCAAGGTTAGTGTGAAAGACATGCTGAGTCAGTTTGAAATCATTACTTGGTCCATTTGTCAAAGCATGAAGCCAGGTCTTGTTGGGTCGTAACCACATAAGCTCTAAGTCCCTCATCTCACAGTTACTATGCTCCCAGTCCCAGTGCAGACTGGGGCTGTGTCCTAAATGGCAGCATATTCCCTATATAGTGCACTAGATTTAACCAGAGCCCTATGGGTCCTGATCAAAAGTAGTGCACTACATAGGGAATTACGAATAGGGTGCTATTTGGGCCCTGGCCAAAGCACAGCACTCAACAACCAGGCCCATAAATGCTGATCAAGTGACCTGGATTGAATTTGGCCCCAGGTCTTGGACCCTGATTTGGCCCAGGTGTTAACATGACAGGGGACGAGTCTGGGCAAACGCCTGTTAGCATTTTGTCTTCCCGTCTGGTGTGAGTAAACACTGACAGACAGAGACAGACAGGCGGGCGGACGGACAGACAGCTGGATGGACAGACACACACGCATGTCACACACAGACGTAGCTAGAAAAACAGCGTCCAACAGATAGGGGACTGTGCGTGTGTGTGTGCATGCGTGTGTGACCAGATGTGCTAGAGGGCTTCAAGGCATCCATGGGCCGTTAAACATTTCCTGAGCACTGCACACTCCAACAAACGCTCCCTCAACCCCCAATAAATATGCATCAGCTAACCCTGCTGCCATCCCTCCCCAACCCTCAGTATGCAGTGATTGCCTACCAAGTCGGGTCAAATTTCACACATTGCTGTCCCCAGAACAGCTGAACAAGTCACTGAAGAAAATATGCCACAATTTGGCTGAATTACGTTAAAGTTGTTGACTAGCTGAACTATTCCTTGGCTGAGTCAACTGTGTAATTGGCCCAGTGGGTCTGTCCAGCGTTTTGAAACTGCACAGCTCAGGGGTTGTTGTTTTTTTCACTTAAGTGTGTAATTATAACTTGTCACTGTGGAGAAATTATACTTTTGGCTGATAAACCTCTTACCTTAACCAAGTGCATTTTATCTGTCTGTCTCTCAGTTTCTCTTTCTTTCTCTACTCCTCCCTCCCTCTCTCCTCCCTTTCTCCCACTCTCTGGTATCTGTTGGAGCAGTACTGGGCTAGCCCCCAGAGAGAGAGGAGGAGGTTTGTTTCAGCCCCTCGCCTGCCAGCCTGCAGGCCCAAATTATTTTCAGCTGTGAGCTAAGCGCTGGTTACATGTTTGAGAGGAAACATCAACATTTTCCCCCTTCCCTCTCAAACAGGGAAAAAATTCAGAACAGAAATCCAGTGGACGGGGATGGGGGGAGGGGACATAAGAAGAATGTATGTAGCCTCAGAAAAATGAAGTGTAGTTTTACATTTAATTTATTTTCTGGGTCAGCAAGAGGGGGGTGAGTATCACAGAGGAGGAGAACAGGGGGAGGAGAGAGTAAATGGAGGGAAAGAGGGAAGGAAAGTAGATATTGTGAATAATATTATGAGTATAACGTTACACTGTGAAAAAGTTGAGGGTTTCAGCTCTCATTCATTGTTTGGAGCCCCGGGGTGAGAACACAAAGTGCTGTTCTATGAGTTCTGTTTGGCTCACTAAACCACAGTATTCCCTACAGTTGAACTTGTTCCATGGACCCTGAGGAACACTTTATTGATGAGTTGAATGTTGAGTGTAACTCATGTTGACCATTACAGGCTCCAGATTTCTGAATGAGTCATCAAACCTGGCACTAGCAGGCAGCTCCATATGAAACTCCCCTTCACTCAATGTGACAGGCAGTGAATCCATACCTAGTAACACTGTAAATTTGACAGTGTTGCCAGGCAGTTGTATTGGTGCCCAGGCTGTTAACTAAATCCATTGGAGCAAGAGAAGGGAGAGAGATAGGGTCACCAGCAGGGTATCAGGACCCATCAGTTGCATAACAACTTTTCTTTTTTTATTTATTTAACCAGGCAAGTCAGTTAAGAACAAATTCTTATTTGCAATGACAGCCTACCCCGGCTGTTCTTGCCATGAACTTGGTCATTTATCCAAATAGGGCTCTCTTCTGTTTACCATCCCTACCTTGTCACAACACAACTGATTGGCTCAAATGCATTAAGATGGAAAGAATTTCCACAAATTATCTTTTAACAAGGCACACCTGTTAATTGAAAGGAATTCCAGGTGGCTACACCAAGAGTGTGCAAAGATGTCATCAAGGCAAAGGGTGGCTACAGAACGGATATGGCAGGCGAAACCCCGAGGAATTTCTGTCCTGGAAAAAGTGGTTTTCACAGAGTGCCTCATTTGGAACCCCTCCCTCATGAAAATACCCTTATAAGGGCATATGAATGCAGTACCCATCGCTTCCTTTAGATGTCAACAGTCTCGAGACAGTATGGATTTTCATTTTGGATGCTTTAGACCAGAGAATAAGAGGAAACCAGGAAGTGTCCTTTTTATGTCAACAGTACCCAGCGCGCGCTCCCGACAAGGCGCGCTGTGTGTTTTTTACCGTCTTTATCGATAGTTTATATTCCGGTTGATTTATAATAGTAAATATACGTAAAAGTGTTCCTAAGGATACATTTAAAACTATGTTTGATTGTTCTTGGACAAGTTTATAGGTATAAGATGAACGAGTTTGCGTCACGTTTCAATGGAGGAGTGGAAGCTGTCGTTTCTGATTATAACGCAAGTAACCAAATGGAGATTTATGGATAAAATACATTACTTTTTCTAACAAAAGAACCATGGATTGTCTTCGTTGGACACTTAGGATGACCTCAGCAGAAGTTCTTCAACAGGTAATTGATTTGTTTTCGCTGTGAAATGTGTTATGTGTGTGCCGTGATGGCTAATGGATTCATGGCTATGGGAAAAATGTGAGGTGCTACCCTCAAACAATCAAATGTGCTGCTTTCGCCGTAAAGCCTTTTTGAAATCTGACAACGCTGTGATATTGCCAAGAAACAGAGCTTTTGATGAGTATGGAACACTTGTATATTGGTGGATGTTTAATAATTCAACTTTTGGATTTTGAATTTGGCGCCTTGCATTTCACCTGGTAGTGTCGGGATTGGGGCGCTAGCGCACCACTGATCCCTAAGAAGTTAACACTTTTTTGGTTACTACATGATTCCATATGTGTTATTTCATCGTTTTGATGTCTTCACTATTATTTTACAATGTAGAAAATAGTCAAAATAAAGAAAAACTCTTGAATGAGTAGGTGTGTCCAAACTTTTTACTGGTACTGTACATACATACTAAATACATGTTACCTGTGACCTTCCGTCCCTATATTAACATTCACATACCATCTTCTCTGTCTTACAGTGACTCCAACCCCCTGCAGTTTCCTACTAGGCTCACTCCTGTGTTGTTTATGTAACTGTAGCTGCCTCCAGATACCCAGTGACCATCCGTCCGCTGATAGGAATCTCCTGCTGTCCTGTTGGATTTGTTATGAAGAATCTCAAATATAAAATATATTTAGATTTGTTTAACACTTTTTTGGTTACTACATGATTCCATATGTGTTATTTCATAGTTTTGATGTCTTCACTATTATTCTACAATGTAGAAAATAGTAAAAATTAAGAAAAGCCCTGGAATGAGTAGGTGTGTCCAAACCTTTGACTGGTACTGTATGTGTGTTTGTGAAAAACAAAAAATGTTTGAGTGTTGTATGAGCGGGTGATATATTCACTGGTGCATGTGTGTAAAAAAGAGAGGGAAGAGAAGGGGAGCATAGGATGTGTTCAAGGAAGAGATGGGGGACTGTGACCATCTGCGTTGATGTTGTCAATCCCTGTTCCACAAAGAGCTGTTCTGAATTTGTTCTGCAGACAAACACTGCTGTAACCTACACATATCACACCATTGGGCCTGACCTGCCTGAGCAATGTGGACAATATCAGCGGCACACTGACTAGCTAACCCACTGATGGCCTGGACAGCCTTTCACAGAGGAACCTGTCCTGCTTTACATGGGACACAAACAAAACCAGATCATGTTTACTAGTGCGCAACATTTCAGATAGTACCTGCCCGTTTCAGCCCGTTTGCTTCTGTTTCATGCCTAGTGAATACAACCCAGGATACACACAGCCAGGTCAAGGAAACAGCCAATAATAGCAAAGAGGAGGCATCATGACATTCCACAACAATAGGACAACTGAGACTCTCCACTGTCAACTTCAGATTGGGGATTCAGTCAGTTCTGTTGTCAGTGTTGAGTTTTGCTGTTGTCAGTTCTGTTGTCAGTGTTGAGTCTCACTGTTGTCAGTTCTGTTGTCAGTGTTGGGTCTTGCTGTTGTCAGTTCTGTTGTCAGTGTTGAGTCTCACTGTTATCAGTTCTGTTGTCAGTGTTGAGTCTTGCTGTTGTCAGTTCTGTTGTCAGTGTTGAGTCTTGCTGTTGTCAGTTCTGTTGTCAGTGTTGAGTCTCACTGTTGTCAGTTCTGTTGTCAGTGTTGAGTCTCACTGTTATCAGTTCTGTTGTCAGTGTTGAGTCTTGCTGTTGTCAGTTCTGTTGTCAGTGTTGAGTCTCACTGTTATCAGTTCTGTTGTCAGTGTTGAGTCTTGCTGTTGTCAGTTCTGTTGTCAGTGTTGAGTCTTGCTGTTGTCAGTTCTGTTGTCAGTGTTGAGTCTCACTGTTATCAGTTCTGTTGTCAGTGTTGAGTCTTGCTGTTGTCAGTTCTGTTGTCAGTGTTGAGTCTTGCTGTTGTCAGTTCTGTTGTCAGTGTTGAGTCTTGCTGTTGTCAGTTCTGTTGTCAGTGTTGAGTCTCACTGTTGTCAGTTCTGTTGTCAGTGTTGAGTCTCACTGTTATCAGTTCTGTTGTCAATGTTGAGTCTTGCTGTTGTCAGTTATGTTGTCAGTGTTGAGTTTTGCTGTTGTCAGTTCTGTTGTCAGTGTTGAGTCTCACTGTTATGTTGTCAGTGTTGAGTGTTCAGTGTCAGTGTTGAGTCTTGCTGTTGTCTGTTCTGTTGTCAGTGTTGAGTGTTGCTGTTGTGAGTTCTGTTGTCTGTGTTGAGTCTTGTTGTTGTCAGTTCTGTTGTCAGTGTTGAGTCTTGCTGTTGTCAGTTCTGTTGTCAGTGTGAAGTCTTGAAGTTGTCAGTGGAGTTGTCAGTAATATTGCCAGTGATAGGTCTCGCTATTGTGAGTAGTGTTGTCAGTTTTATCTGCATGGCCAGTGTCTTAGAGCTCTGGAGGCCTGCCCGGCGCTCCTCACAGCTGCTTCACATAAAGATTTCATCCTACTGACCGTCCTGTCCCGTAGGAACTAACACCATGACATCACCTCTCTTCTCAGGGAGCCTTCAGAATAGGGGAGCGCTCAGTCATTTCCACATACCTAAAAAGGACAAGGCCCCAGATATCCCAGCTAGCCATAAGGGCCGCTACACCAAAGTGGGACTGTCCTGGATGATTCACTATAGTGGTTGAACTCTAATTGCTGCCCAAAGGAGACGGACTACAGTAGCAGAGCAGCAGAGCCAGATGGAGAGAGCTGCTCAAAACTGCAGAAGAGAATTGCAGTTTTTTTTCACTCTCTGTCTCTCTCTCTCTCAGTATAGGGCCGTATCCATCCTCACACGATGTGGTTTTCTTCAACACATGCTAAAGCCTCGTCTGCAATCAATTTAACGCACCACTTCACATTTAGCAAGCTCTCTGTGGAACAGTGAACTTTGCAAAACATTTTTTCTTTCTTTCTTCCCATCCCTTTCCTTCGCTGTAGGAAAGCAATATGATGGGGTGTATGTGGGAGAGAGAGGGAGGGACAGAGGGATAGAGGGATTTCTAATCCTGTCTTTCTTTTTACTCTGAAGGAACTACTCCTAGCATTCAAGAGTATGCCAGAGGTAATGCTCAGCCAATTTGTTGTCAGCCCTGCAGAATCTTGCAGGATCACAGTCAAGATATGACACGACGTGCCAGATCAAATTATGTGCTGGGGATTTCACCGGATCACATGCTGACTTGACCTGCTTCAGTCTGACAGAGATTCATGAGAGGGGGGAGAGAGGGAAGATGGTGGGGAGAGAGGCTGGTGAAGGTGAAGGCTGTATGAGGGAGTGAAGAAAGAGGGGGTGGGCAAATAAACAATGGAATTTCAGTCAGTCTCTCTCTCTCCCCTCCTCTCTACTGCCTGTCCTGGGCCCCAGCCTCTTTCCCAAGCTGATTCCATAGCAGGGGTCTGGCTAGCAGCCAAGCAGGTCGACCGTAAGTGCAACAGGCCTCTGGACTTCTCTCTCCCTGTCCTTCCCCCTCTCACTCTTTTTATCCCGTTACCCTTTTCTCTGTCTGTCTGTCTGTCTGTCTGTCTGTCTGTCTGTCTGTCTGTCTGTCTGTCTCTCTCTCTCTCTCTCTCTCTCTCTCTCTCTCTCTCTCTCTCTCTCTCACCCCATCTACCCCTCTCCAACCATCCCTGCATTTCCTAACTGGATGTAGTAAACATCTCTATTAGGCGAACCAAGGGGACTCAGAGGACACATACATACATACGCACGCACGCACACACGCACACACACACACACACACACACACCCCCCCCGCTGCCCATGTCCCATCCCAGGCTCAGCGGGACTACCCCTAGCATGGTGTGACTCTGCTCAGCCCTGTCGCCCCTGCCCCCTCCCTCCATTGTTAGCCATTGGTAAAGGATGGACAGCAGACAAAAACAAAACTAGGTTCGCCACAGAATCCAATCTAAAAATAACCCTGACATGTATTTTTCACACCCAAGTACTACATTTATTGTTATTGTATAAGGGAGATACCTAGTCAGTTGTACAACTGAAATGTGTCTTCCACATTTAACCCAAACTCTCTGAAACAGAGCGGTACGGGGGGCTGCCATAATCGACATCCACAGCGCCCAGGGAACAGTGGGTTAATTGCCTTGCTCAGGGGCAGAATAACAGATTTTTACCTTGTCAGCTCTGGCCCAACGCTCTAACCACTCTACCTGCATACAACTGTAGTATAGTAGTCCCTTCCAAGACAAGGGTGTCTAGTGTCTACCCCACAAAAAAACTGTAAGAGTGAATGAAATATTACCACAATGGGTCGCCAATAGCCAACCTCACAGGATATGGAGTAATTATAATGAACAGCCATAACCCCAGAGACTAACCACGCCATTTCAGAAGCCATGTATTGTTTTGTTTGTCCTTGTGTTTTTTGATGACAGACACTTAGACGGAGAGGAAGTGTGGATGGCAGGATGTGGGTTAAGGGCACTACTTCCTGTGCCCTCGCCATCCCACCTCACTATGGTGTAGGCAGATAAACTCCCACTGTAAGAACTCAGAGACCTCTTTTGACAAATGGGACAGTTTCTCTGCTCTGCTCTCCACAAGGATACAGAAGGAGGTTCCATGGTCGATGAAAAAGGCCTGATTCCTCTCAACCTGTCAGATCTGAGCTTGTAAATGTGCAGAAAACCCCACAGTTATCAGCCCGGAAACCGTAACAGGCTTTAAATAGTAAGGGCTTCCCTTCTGTTCCTAGTGCAGCCCATTCCACATCCGACTGACGCTGCAAATTGTGCGGTTAGCAGGCTAACAATGTGCTTAAAGACTAGGCTTCAGATGCAGAGGTTTAGGGTGAAGTTACTGACACCACGGTCTGATAAGCAGAGAAAATAATAACAAGAAGAAGAAGAAACTGGTGTGGGCTCAACTCTACTCCTTGGTCGTAAGGATATAAAGTAGGGATGTGTACAGTTATTAGAATATTAGAATATCGGACATTAGTATTATACTTTTTGAGTGAACATAATTTTTTTACGAGAAAAAAAATTATAGCCTAATATAGGCCTATTTTAACCTGATTTCAACACTGGAAAGGCTTTTTCTAAATTACATTTGAATTTTCATGTGACATTGTTACATAGAAGGATATACAGCAGGTATATTTCACTGGTCATCCCCAAAACCAACACCTCCTTTGGCCGCCTTTCCTTCCAGTTCTCTGCTGCCAATGACTGGAACGAATTGCAAAACTCACTGAAGCTGGAGACGTATATCTCCCTCACTAACCTTAAGCATCAGCTGTCAGAGCAGCTTACCGATCACTGCACACGTACACAGCCCATCTGTAAATAGCCCACCCAACTACCTCATCCCCATATTATTACTTACCCTCTTGCTCTTTTGCACCCCAGTATCTCTACTTGCACATAATCATCTGCACATCTATCACTCCAGTGTTAATGCTAAATTGTAATTATTTCGCCACTATGGCCTATTTATTTCCTTACCTCCCTAATCTTATTACATTTGCACAAACTATATATAGATTTTTTCTATTGTGTTATTGACTGTACGTTTGTTTATGTGTAACTCTGTGTTGTTGTTTTTGTCGCACTGCTTTGCTTTATCTTGGCCAGGTCGCAGTTGTAAATGAGAACTTCTTCTCAACTGGCCTACCTGGTTAAATAAAGTTGAAATTAAAAATAAATTAAAAATGTATTTAATCATTTCAAATGATCAATTTGCACGATGCAAACCATTAAAAAGACCGTCAGCCAACTGGCGTGTAGCTTGTTGTTTATGTTGGCCAATCAACGCGGCAAAGAGGCTCAATGTGTAGCAAGTGAAGTGAGAGTTCACTAATGCAATGCAAGATGGAATATAATTTACATAATTAAAAGTTAGCAAAATGAGAAGGAGTAGGCTATCTGAATGGGGTTGGGGAGAAAGCACAGCATGTGGCCTCATTTAGCCTAACTAGCTATAGCTGGTTAGCTTAGCTAGCTAGCTTCTCTAGGGTACTCCAGTCAAGACAGGCAATGCTGTATGGGATGATAAATAACATTGTGGTGGCTACAAGTTAGCTAGTCTTGGCTGTAGCTAAGTTAGCTAGTCTTGGCTCTCCCTCCGTCTGCTCGCTACACACACCACCCCATATAACCACAGCCAGCTGCAGCAATAGAGCGCCAGCCTCTCCCTCGTGCAGAAGTGCTCAGGTTAAAAACTTACCTACGTTTAAAAAAACACATCTATTTCGAATATCCAGATGTCAGACAAAAATGAATGATACTTTTCGAATAGTGAAATTATTTCAAACCCCCATCCCAAATGGAAAGAGTAACCTTGAGAGCAGAGGAGAAGAGGAGAGGTGACAAGAGGAACAGAACAAGGGAAAAGAGACAGAACAGAGAATAGCAAGAGAATGGAAGAGAAGACAAGAGAAGGAGAGGAAGATGAATTGGTGAGAGAGAGAAGCAGAGAAGTAAACGATCCCTATTCAACCCATCTGGATCACACTCCTACACACTCCCTCCATCCCCTCCTCTACTGGCCTGTATTCCCCTAGACTCCTGCATGTGCTGCTCCTCACTCATCCCAATCTGCTATCAATTACCCTCCTGGCACCACTGACCACAGCCAATGCCAGCCAATCCCATCCTGCTCTACTGAGTACAGCTAGCTAGCTACAAATCTGGGTCTCGTTTCCCAGTTGCAATGTAATTTAAGGGTTATAATGATTGTACCAGAGCGTGTTTAGAGTGTTTCCCAAACAAGCACATAGAAAGAATGTTCGCGAAGTGCGTCGTTAGACGATGTATAGATAGTGATAGGATCGAAAGAAAAGCAGCGCTGCTCTCGGATCAGCTTTCCCCATTCAAATCTTACCTTAACATTAAAATTATTCCACAATACTGATAATGGATCAGCTCCTAGAGCAGGGGTCGAAAACAGGTGGCCCACAGGCCAAAACTGGCCAGGAAGGGATTTTTTTTGCCCCCAGGAATTGAGCAAAATTGTATTTTTTATTTGCTCATACAAAAATCAGAATCAACATCTCTCCGGTAAAGAAGAAGGGTGGGGGTGTATGTTTCATGATTAACGACTCATGGTGTAATCGTACCAACATACAGGAACTAAAGTCATTTTGTTCAACTGACCTAGAATTCCTCACAATCAAATGCCAACCGTATTATCTCCCAAGAAAACTCTCCTCGGTTATTGTCACAACCGTTTATATCCCCCTTCATTCCAAGACAAAGACAGCCCTCAAGGAACTTCACTGGACTTCATGCAAACTGGAAACCATATATCCTGAAGCTGCATTTATTGTAGCTGTGAATTTTTATTTGAGAACTAATTTGAGAACAAGGCTCCCTAAATTCTATCAGCACATCGAATGCAGTACACGAGCGAGTAACACACTCTAACTTCCGCGATGTATACAAGGCCCTCCCCCGCCCTCCTTTTGGCAAAATTGATCATCTTGTTGCTCCCTTAATATAGGCAGAAACTAAAACAGGAAGCGACGTGCGCTGGTCTGACCAATCGGATTCCACGCTTCAAGATTGTTTCGATCACGTGGACTGGGATGTGTTCCGGGTAGTCTCAGAGAATAACATTGACGTATACACTGACTCGGTGAGAGAGTTTATAAGGAAGTATACAGGAGATGTTGTACCCACTGTGACTATTAAAACCTTCCCTAACCAGAAACCATGGATGGATGGCAGCATTCGTGCTAAACTGAAAACACGTTCCACCGCATATAATCATGGCAAGACAACTGGGAATATGGCCGAATACAAACAGTGTGGTTATTCCCTCCATAAGGCAATCAAACAAGCAAAGTGTCAGTATAGAGACAAAGTGGAGTCGCAATTCAACGGCTCAAACATGAGATGTATGTTGCAGGGTCTACAGACAATCACGGATTACAAACAGAAAACCAGCCCCGTCACGGACATCGACGTATTGCTTCTAGACAAACTAAACATCTTCTTTGCCCGCTATGAGGATAATACAGTGCCCCTGACACTCTCCTTCTCCGTGGCCGACGTGAGTAAAACATTTCAACGTGTTAACCCTCGCAAGGCTGCCGGCCCAGACGGCATCCCTAGCCGCGTCCTCAGAGTATGCGAGACCAGCTGGCTGGTGTGTTTACGGACATATTCAATCAATCCCTATCCCAGTCTGCTTTTCCCCACATGCTTCAAGATGGCCACCATCATTGCCAAGAAAGCAAAGGTAACTGAAATGACTATCGCCCGGTAGCACTCACTTCTGTCATCATGACGTGCTTTGAGAGACTAGTCAAGGATCATATCATCTCCACCCTACCTGTCACCCTAGACCCACTTCAATTTGCTTACCGCCCAATAGGTCCACAGACGATGCAATCACCATCATCCTGCACACTGCCCTATCCCATCTGGACAGGAGGAATACCTATGTAAGAATGCTGTTCTTTGACTATAGCTCAGCATTCAATAGTATAGTACCATCCAAACTCATCATTAAGCTGGGTCTCGACCCTGCCCTGTGCAATTGCGTCCTGGACTTCCTGACAGGCTGCCCCCAGGTGGTGAAGGTAGGAACCAACATCTCCACTCCGCTGATCCTCAACAAGGGTGCGTTCTCAGCCCCCTCCTGTACTCCCTGTTCACCCACGACTGCGTGGCCATGCACGCCTCCAACTCAATCATCAAGTTTGCAGACGACACAACAGTGGTAGGCTTGATTACCAACAACGACTAGACAGCTTACAGGGAGGAGGTGAGGGCTCTCGGAGTGTGGTGTCAGTAAAATAACCTCTCACTCAATGTCAGCAAAACAGAAGAGATGATCGTGGACTTCAGGAAATAGCAAAGGGAGCACTCCCCTATCCACATTGACGGGACAGTAGTGGAGAAGGTGGAACGTTTTAAGTTCCTCTGTGTACATATCACCAACAAACTGAAATGGTCCACCCACACAGACAGTGTGGTGAATGCGCAACAGTGCCTCTTCAACCTCAGGAGGCTGAAAAAATGTGGCTTCTCATCGAAAACCCTCACTAACCTTTACAGGTGCACAATTGAGAGCATCCTGTCGGGCTGTATTACCGCCTGGTACGGCAACATTACCGCCTGCACCGCCCACAACCGCAGGGCTCTCCAGAGGGTGGTGCGGTCAGCACAACGCATCACCGGGGGCAAACTACCTGCCCTCCATGACACCCACAACACCCGATGTCACAGGAAGGCCAAAAAGATCATCAAGGACAACAACCACCCGAGCCACTGCCTGTTCACCCCGCTTCCATCCAGAAGGCGAGGTCAGTACAGGTGCATCAAAGCTGGGACCGAGAGATTGAAAAACAGCTTCTCAAGGCTATCAGATTGTTAAACAGCCATCACTAGCACAGAGAGGCGGCTCCCTACTTACAGACTTGATATCATTGGCCACTTTAATAAATGGAACACTAGTCACTTTCATAACTCCACTTTAAGAATATTTACATATCTCACATTACTCATCTCATATTGATATACTGTATCCTACACTATCTATTATATACTATCTATTGCATCTCCCGCTCTGTCACTGCTCATCCATATATTTGTATATATTCTTATCCCATTCCTATACTAGATTGTGTGTATTAGGTTTTGTTGTGGAATTGTTGATATTACCTGTTAGATACTGCTGCACTGTCGGATCTAGAAGCATAAGCATTTCGCTACACTCGCAATAACATCTGCTAACCATGTGTATGTGACCAATAACATTTGATTTGATCATGAAACACATTGAGGCAAAGATGACAGAAAGTAGCCTAGTTGCAAACTAGAATTCAATTGATTTAACACCAAGTTTATTTCAATATGATTGAAATAGCCTATATAGGCCCATGTAGCCTATGTATATTTAAATGCAGTCATTTCGGTTTTCATTTTAAACATAATTTTATCAATTTTATCCTTTCTTTTATCCTTTTTGGTAATGATTGAAAATACTTTGACAACTTTGCATGTGTAGTCAACTTCGTTCTGAAGTGGTCGGCAGTCAGTCAGACAGATATACTCTTAGAAAAAGAGGTGCTATCTAGAACCTTGTGCTTCTACATCTGCATTGCTTGCTCTTTGGGGTTTTAGGCTGGGTTTCTATATAAGTACTTTGTGACATCTGCTAATGTAAAAAGTATTCATCAATACATTTGATTGATTGGTTCATCATCTGTCCCCATAGGAGAACCCTTTGAAGAACCCTTTTTGTTTGCAGGTAGAACCCTTTTGGGTTCCATGTAGAACCATTTCTATAGAGGGTATTATGTAGAACCAAAACAGGTTCTCCTATGGGGACAGCCGTAGAACAATTTTGGAATCCTTTTTTCTAGGAGTGTAGATGTGCGAAGGTTTTTAAGAGCCACGTTACTAACGAAAGACTCTGGGAAACAACTCGGCTACTAAAGATACATCGTTAGAAGAGGTTCTAACGATGATCTTAACGCTACAAAGGCGCTTGTAAACCAGGCTCTGGCCTATATTAAATGATCCAAGCTTGCTCTATTGAATAGCCTACGGCTACAACTAGCATTCTTTAGTGGATCCGAGCTTTCTTTCTAAATACATCTAGCTACAACTTCGGCACGCATAAGCTGATCCAAACCTGCTGTGCCTTCTTAATAAAGCTACAACTTTGTCTGACGCTGCATTAGTTAATCCAATCCTGCTCTTGTGTTCACTGCATCAGACCTACTCAAGAGGTGTCTTTTCTAGATGCACAACATCAATCAGAAAGTATTGCGCAACACAATGCTTTGCTGTGGATACATCAAGCTATAAGGTAAGTGAAAGTGCAAAGTTCTCAGGGCTGTAAAAAAAAATCACCCAGTGACAGTCAGGCCATTAACTAGAGGGCTTGCCAAATAAAAGCAGCACTGTAAGCTATGGAAGTGCTCCTGGCTGTGAGTTTCCTATGTGGAGCAGAGGCTGTGGATACAGGTTTCACAAGGTGTGGGATACGCTATGCAGCAACAGGTAAGAAAATATGCAACGCACACACACCCGATGAAGCTAGCTGAGGTTTCACCCTGCCCTCAAGCACAATGAGAGGAGTGAGAAACATGTTATATTTCAGATAATGCTAGTAACTATTGTTGGAACACCCAACTGCTTCACAAAGGAAATGTGCTATTCAATACTCTAACCCAAGATCAAACAGCTGATGGAAAAACACCTTTTTTAACAATCAACTGTTGTCTCTTGAAATGAGTTGTGTTACTTTAAAACTAGAACACTATCGACATAAACCCCTTCCTGCTAGTTCTCACTACGGCCAATCAATTAGACCTGATATAGTCCTGCATTTCCCTTCAACAGTGTATATGGTGCATTGGCACTTCTTCACTTATTCTCTGGTCCAGGATCAGTTTTCTCCTCCTAGCCACAGTCTCTCCCAGATGAGCTCGCTGACAAATTTCGCCCACATTTCTGGGGTTCTGCCTGAGAATTCCTAGCAGAATTCCTGATCCCATCCCATTCCCACTACGCACGCCTGTGCAGAACCAATCTGTATAATTCCCTGGCTGCCCCAGATGGCTGGTGCGAGGTGAGAGCTTGGGAAAATGGTCTTCTGGGAGAGCAGATGATTTTGACCCCTACACACCCAAAGACCGGCAACTGTGAGCTTAAGCCAAGAGAGAATTCAAGAGAGACAAAACCTAAATAAACAAAGTCAAAAGAGAACTCATAGAAAACTGAAACAAAAGAGTTGTGAAGCAGGTAGTGTAATCTTGTTGGAGACAGACACACGATCAAGCGATCAAGGGCATGATCAAAGGTGCCAATCTGCAGTGTGTCTACTGGCTAGACTACTAAATCCAGCTCATTAAGGTGTTACACCTGGGTGAATCTCCAGACATTCTTTGAATTCTCGTCAAACAGTGGATCTGAAATTGTCAGCAGCATTCTTTTCAACAGTTTCTGTTTTCTGTTTTTTTTAAGTAGAAGCTTTACATTATATTTGGTTTGTTTGGATCTTTTAACTTGGAATAGAAAGTGCTACAAATTGTGTCAAAAATAATAACTTAAGATGCCCCCTATTCTCCAAACAAGATATATTCCATTAATTGTAATAGTTGGAACAACTGTTATACACGGAATAAGGAATACAAAATGCTCTGTAATATTTTCCACCTTCACTGTGAGCCCAGCGCAGAGCATGGCCACAGCAGCCAAAGTCAACAAGCTGTGTCCTCGGTGTAGCCACACGAGAACGACCCTCTGGGTAGAGTTGCCAGTTCCGCTTCCAAAACACACACATTCCTTCCAAACAAGAACGTGCCCAATACTCTAATTCTCCCTCTATGGCGGTGGTGGCGAAAGGGACTGAAGCCTAGGAAAGTGTGTGTGTCCGCACATGTGTGTGTGAGACACTGCCAGTAGACACACAGGCTGCAGAGTTGTCCAGAGCCAGCCAACAACATTGGGGTTTGGATGGACCACAGTATGACTGGTTAGCTCTTCGACCCCACATCTAAAAGGGCGCGGTACAGACTTACCTGACTCTGCCTTCTTTCCCCCGGTAGGCTACGCTACACTACTATAATGTACTGTAGTTTCTCTATGCAAACAAACCAGCAGGGAAGCGATATTGGCTGTCATGTCTTGTTAAATGATCTAATTGAAATCACAGCACCAATTTCCCCACAGCCACAGTCTGCCTTCCTTTTACTACTCGTTTCAACACAGCCCTGAGGCACTGAGTCGCTGTGGAACTTAACAGGCTACGCTGTCCTGACAGTATTTTGATATGGTCTTGGATGGTGTGTGTGTGTGCGTACGTGCGTGAGTGCATGCCTGCATGCATGTATGTGTATGGTGAGTGTGGGCTACAGATTAGTGTGATAATGATTAAATCTTTGGGCTCGCTCTACCTCTCAGACAATACACCAGAGCACATCAGGAATTCCTTCACTAACAACGCAGGACACAGTCTGACTGTGTCGCCATGGTAACCACAGCAGCTTGTCCATGGAAGCAGTCTGTGGGCCCCAGTAGGTCCTCGGCCACAGGGGGTGCCCTCCAGAGTGCCTGTCAAAGGTTGGTTCCTGTAAGAGGGCGATATGGCCGTGTCCTCCTCGGAGATCTGTTGTCACTGTTCTAAACTCAGAATAATGGACCTCTGGTGAGAGGGGACACGTCACACATGTTACACACACACTATAAATGCATCTCATAACCCTACTGCTTGTGAAGAGACAGCTTGCTCTGTCATTGACTAAGTCCCAGTGGGCACCGATGATAACAATTTATGACTTCTGGCCCAGCACTGTTATGACTCAATACATGTGATACACAGAGATCCATTTATCCCAATACAAGATGGTTTCACAAACCAGCTAGGATTCAAATGTGACATATGACACAGTTGACACGATATTAAACATCTGTCTTTTGAGTTCCCTGAAAAAGAGGTTTACAATGTCGCTACGTATTGAGAAAATATTCTCCAAACATCTACTGGGATTTAAGACTGCACGAGCTCTTTCATTTGCCTTTTGGTTTTATGTGTGTGTGTGTGTATATGTGTGTGTGTGTATATATATATTTCTGTGTGAGTGTGTGTGAATATATATATATATATATATATATCTGTGTGAGTGTGTGTGAATGATTAAGTAAGTGTCTGGCTGGGAAAACCCAAATCTACAAAGGGAAGCAGCGAGCAGCATTTCACCACATAGCAGTCATCCTGCTATTCTCTCTCTCCACTCCAGAGAACGTTAACAGCCCTTCTAATCAACCAGCCGTTGGTGCAGTATGTCTGATAACAACAAATAAGGGGTTCTTGCTCCCCAACGGTCCTGACTACTACAGGATTACAGGTCATTTAGTACCATGACCTCCGTAGCTCAGTTGGTAGAGAATGGCACTGGTAACGCCAGGATAGTGGGTTTGATTCCTGGGACCCATACTTAAAATGTATGTATGCATGACTGTATGTCACTCTGGATAAAAACTTCTGCTAAATGGCAAATTATATATATTATGTTACAAACCAAAACAGAAAAATGGACCATCTCTCACTAATGGTCTACAGTACTTCTCACCACAGAACTAAAGGCACCCTTGAAACAGTACAAAAGTGACCTGCAGTACAGAACTCCTGGTTTAATTAACTAAAGAACTAATCAAGACCTTTGAAATATCAAACTAGCTATCATCACCACAAAAGAGCAACCTACTGGGCACACACTGGTTGAATTAACCTGAACTAGACGTTGAATTGTCTTCTGTGCCTCATGACGTGTCTGATGTTGCACAATGTTGCACAAAAATCCTGTTGTTTATGAAGGAACATAGAAAAGCAAATGGAACATTGCGCAGTAGGAATTAGTGAGGACCTGGGGGAGGTCAAAACCTAATAGAATTTAAGATGATGATTGATAGCTATCTTTTAAAGGTAAGTCTTGTAAAAACTCTGGAGAGGTTCCTGGTAAACTGTAAAACATGACATCACACAGAGCTTTCTATGTCTCTCGTACACCTTTCAAACCAAGATGTTTTTTGTCTACTTTTCTTTATGTATGTAATGTATTGCCAGCGACAAATCCTATACTTTTATTTTCACTAACCGACCTAGTCATGATTGAGGTAAAGATCAGGCACTGACGTTGGGCAATTAGGCCTGGCTAACAGTCTGCGTTCCAATTCAACCCAAAGGTTTTTGATGAAGTTGAGGTCAGGCTTCTGTGCAGGCCAGTCAAGTTCTTCCATACCGATCTCGACAAACCATTTCTGCATGGACCTCGCTTTGTGCACGGGGGCATTGTCATGCTGAAATAGGAAAGGACCTTTGACACAAAGTTGGGAGCACAGAATCGTCTAGAATGTCATTGTCTGTTTCCCTTCACTGGAACTAAGGGGCCTAAGCCGAACCATGAAAAACAGCCCCAGACCATCATTCCTCCTCTACCAAACTTTACAGTTGGCCCTATGCATTGCGGCAGTTAGCGTTCTCCTGGCATCCGCCAAACCCAGTGTAGTCCATCAGACTGCCAGATGGTGAAGCGCAATTCATCACTCCAGAGAACGCGTTACCACGGATCCAGATTCCAATGGTGGTGAGCTTTGCACCATTCCAGCCAACGCTTGGCATTGCACACGGTGGTCTTAGGCTTGTGTGTGGCTGCTCGGCCATGGAAACCCATTTCATGAAGCTCCCAACAAACAGTTCTTGTGCTGATTTGCCTCCAGAGGCAGTTTGGAACTCACCACTTTGCGGCTGAGCCGTTGTTGCTCCTAGACGTTTCCACTTCACAATAACAACACTTCCAGTTGACCGGGGCACCTCTACCAGGGCAGAAATTTGATGAACCGACTTGTTGGAAAGGTGGCATCCTATGACGGTGCCATGTTGAAAGTCACTGAGCTCTTTAGTAAGGCCATTCTACTGCCAATATTTTCATTCAGTCCAGCTTTCCTTGAAGAAGCCCCCAACTCCAAATGTTGGTTTTAAGGTGATTCTATTGTGTAGCAGCATTGTTAACTTCAGTTCACCCTACAAGAAGTAGGGTGAACTGAAGTTAACAATGCTGCTACACTAAACAGTTTATTGCAACAAACTCTTGTGCTATACTACCCAGAGCTTACCTTCACAGGTCTAATTAAAAGTCAACAGGGGTGGCAGGGTAGCCTAGTGGTTGGAGCGTTGGACTAGTAACCGAAAGGTTGCAAGTTCAATTCCCTGAGCTGACAAGGTACAAATCTGTCGTTCTGCCCCTGAACAGGCAGTTAACCCACTGTTCCTAGGCCGTCAATGAAAATAAGAATTTGTTCTTAACTGGCTTGCCTAGTAAAATAAAGGTACATAAAAAAAAAAAAAAAAAAAAAAAGTCAACAGAGAGCTTCCTCCAGAGAGAGAATGAGATTCACAGCCAGGGCTGAACTGCTCGCTCTCTCTCAGTAGAGTTCAGTACGGTATAGTAGAGTATTGTTCAGTACAGCACATTATTGTACTCAAGTGTGCTCTACTGTGTACTGAACTCTATTCTACTGTACTGAACTATACAATACTTGTCTTTACTGTACTTTTCTTTTCTTTACAATACTGTACTCTACTGTACTGTAATGTACTGTATTGTACTTTACTGTACTGTTCTGTCCAAACTTGTGAAACATAGACATCTATGATTGGTTTTTCTGAAAGATGTTTTTTCTGGAAGATGTTTTCTAAGACCCCCTTTTCATCTGTTTGACAAGAAATCAAAGCCCTTGCTTATTCATAATTTCTAGGATGGATTTAAAAAAAATATATTTTTATATATGCCTTAATAATTAAAACATTTAAAATTCGACACAGCTTTCATTTGAGACCCAATTTGACATGCTCATATGAACTTCACATGTTGGTGCTCAAGGGGCCTTTTAAATGGAAATGACCGCTATCAAAGTACTGTACAACATATACAAAAGCACATGTGAAACACACAAGCTCACATGCATGCATTGCACACAGCCACACACACATACACACAAGCATATACACACCCACATTTGCATTAACCCCCTTTTTATTTGCACTGACTCTCTTGCACACTCACTGGACTCTGCATATTGACGCCATACACACACACACAGACACACGCTGTACTTTGCTGTTACTCTGTTTATTATCTATTCTGAATGCCTAGTCACTTTTACCCCTACCTACATGTACATAATAGTACCTCAATTACCTCAACTACCTCAACTACCTCGTAACCCCAGCACATTGACTCAGTACCGGTACTCCTTGTATAGTATCGTTATTGTTATTTTATTCTGTTACTAATCCCATGAAAATGTTTAGCAAATTTTTCTGATCAACCGACACAAAGATACTATACCTGTACATAGTGTGTGGAGTCCAAAATATACAAAACAGTCAAACCTACAATAAATCCACATTAAATATGCATGTTACTGTTTCAGTCCCATAGTAAAAAAAGATTCAGAGAAAGTACAAAAGGAATCCCCCTCAAACCAAAACACACACACACTTAACACACACTGTTTAGAGGCTTATTTTGCCATACCTTTCTCAGCTGGATGAGCCCTGAAGAAGTGCTCTTGCACTGGTTTCTCATTTTGTGAAATCTGACACTGGATGAGGCAGCATCCACTCGCATGATTTCCTTTAGATCAAAATGTCCTTTATCTCCTTTCTCCTTCGGTTTTACACCCCTACCCCTGCCTCCGAGCTGCTATCTCACTTAGCATAGCCCCTTGTCTCTTCTTTCCAAGCAGCCAAAGAGCTTCTCCAAGTTTCTCCACAAACTTGTTTGAAAAAGGACTAGGCAGTCCCTCCCCTTTCAGCCTAAATGTTTTCAGTTATTCTCTCTCAAACACTCACTCTGACTATCTTCTCTTTCAATGATGTTGCCTCTCTCACTCTCTCAAACATTTCCCACCCCTCCTCTCATGGCCCCCTCCCTCTCTCTCTGCCTCTCTCCCTCCCTCCCTATAGTACCTCCCCCTCTTCTCCATTTCCATCATCAGCTCAGCTCAGCTCAGCCCACCCCCACACCGCTGAACTAATCTGCAGCTGGCTGGGAGAATGAAGCCCTGGTTTCCAGGAACGGAGTGTCCTGCTCAAAAGAGGAATGGAGCAGGAAGGGACAAAACTGAGAATAACTGAAAACATAAATAAGGGCCTCCTCTGGGAGCCAATTAAAAGCTCTGAAGGGCCTCTCTTCCTCAACTCTGTGGGGACAGTGGGAGCCTGTCTTTCCTGCCCTCCACTGTCTTTATCTCTGATAGTAGCTTTTATTTACTGACCAGTGACCAGTCCACAAACCACCCAATAGAACCACAGCAGCAACATGTGTTTAATGCAATGTGTTTTGGTAGCTACACATGGTCCATTGTACCTCTGCCCTAACATGGGATGGCAATGTTTTGGTTGATTTCCAGTAATTCAGTAATTAAAGGTGAATGAATGGTTTTAAAGACGTTTATAGTTACCTCACTAGATGACTGACACGTGAGACTCCTACTGTCTCAGAAAAAAAAAGAGTGACAGTTTGAGTGAAAATACAAGTCAGATGTGAGTCTAACATTTTAATGACAACTAAGGCTAACGAAGGCATAGGGGTGTATTTTTTTATTGTATCAGTAAAACATAACTAGTTGTTTGGTTCAGCGGAGGCTGCTGAGGGGGAAGACAGCTCACCATAATGGCTCGAATGGAGTCAATGGAATGAAATCAAACACATCAAAGACATGGTTTCCATGTGGTTGATACCATTCCATTCACTCCATTCCGTTCTCCCCTCAGCAGCCTCCACTGGTGTGGTTATGGTCTCTCTGGGTTCTCACTGAGAGAGTTCAATGAGTTGAACTAGACTACCTTACCCTTTCCTAGGCTACCCTTAAGAGAAACAAACTCTGTGACCTTCAGGGCCAAGGTCTGACCTCTCCCTTTGAAGTGCAGGAGAGATTTGACAGGATGGTGGCAATAACATCTGTTTGGCATTTCTCCTACCTTTTGTGTGGCTAGATCCCCGTTTCCTTGTCCTCTCTACTCAACAGCTGGGATGTGGAGGCCCTCTGTCCAGAGACACGCACCATGACAGGGAATGATACTCCCCGTTTTTGTATTTATTTTATTTCACCTTTATTTAACCAGGTAGGCAAGTTGAGAACAAGTTCTCATTTACAACTGCGACCTGGCCAAGACAAAGCAAAGCAGTTCAACACATACAACAACACATAGTTACACATTGGAGTAAACAAACACACAGTCAATAATACAGTAGAAAAACAAATCTATATACAATGTGTGCAAATGAGGTAAGATAAGGAACATAAGGCAATAAATAGGCCATGGTGGCGAAGTAATTACAGTATAGCAATTTAACACTGGAATGGTAAATGTGCAGTAGATGAATGTGCAAAGTAAAAATACTGGGGTGCAAAGGAGCAAGATAAATAAATGACTACGGTAGGGGATGAGGTAGTTGGTTGGGCTATGCACAGGTGCAGTGATCTGTGAGCTGCTCTGACAGCTGGTGCTTAAAACTAGTGAGGGAGATAAGTGTCTCCAGTTTCAATGATTTTTGTAGTTCGTTCCAGTCATTGGCAGCAGAGAACTGGAAGGAAAGGCGGCCAAAAGAGGAATTGGCTTTGGGGGTGACCAGTGAGATATACCTGCTGGAGCGAGTGCTACGGGTGGGTGCTGCTATGGTTACCGGCGAGCTGAGATAAGGCGGGGCTTTACCTAGCAGGGACTTGTAGATGACCTGGAGCCAGTGGGTCTGGCGACGAGTATGTAGCGAGGGCCAGCCGACTAGAGCATACAGGTCGCAGTGGTGGGTGGTATAAGGGGCTTTGGTGACAAAGTGGATGGCACTGTGATAGACTGCATCCAGTTTTCTGAGTAGAGTATTGGAAGCTGTTTTGTAGATGACATCGCCGAAGTCGAGGATCGTTAGGATAGTCAGTTTTACTAGTGCAAGTTTGGCTTTGTGGCAAAATAGAAAGCCGATTCTAGATTTAATTTTGGATTGGAGATGTTTAATGTGAGTCTGGAAGGAGAGTTTACAGTCTAGCCAGACACCTAGGTATTTGTAGTTGTCCACGTATTCTAGGTCAGAGCTGTCCAGGGTAGTGATGCTAGTCGGGTGGGCGGGTGCAGGCAGCGAACGGTTGAAAAGTATGCATTTGGTTTTACTAGCGTTTTTAAGAGCAGTTGGAGGCCACGGAAGGAGTGTTGTATGTCATTGAAGCTCGTTTTGAGGTTAGTTTACACAGTGTCCAAAGAAGGGCCAGAAGTATACAGAATGGTGTTGTCTGTTTTTGATAGATGAAGCCCTATCGATGACATGTTCAGTTAAATAATTTATCTAATGATAATGCAAACACTTGGACAGCTATTCTAAGCACTGAAACCATTGTCTGTATCTCACCTTCTCCTGTGTCTCCCTCTTTTGGACAACCCAAAATATGCACAGTGAATGTGTGAATTCCTGCACAAAACATATATATTTTATCTTTAAAAATAAAATAAAAACGTATCTACTACGCTTAATGTATTGAAATAACTTGATCATGTCGGGAGCATATTACCTCACGAGGATTTTCCCCCAACCCATTATGTTATTATATGTATGTGGCTGTTTTTTTATTAGGTGCCTATCGCTTTAAGACATCGGCATCTGGGGTGTAATCATTACGCCAAACAGTTGCAAAACGTGCAACGAAAACTAGTGTTTCTATTGGACAGATTCGGCTAGGTCCCGGCTTGTGTGATGAACCTATCCAATAGAAACGCTAGTTATTGTTAGAAAATAAAACGTTTTGCAACTATTTGGATTAATGATTACACTCCTGTAAAGTGACGTAAACACCCGGACGTTGCCGGTTGTTTTGCAATTATGTTTTCAATGAAAATACATGCTAGTTTAGGTTGATATCTTCTATTGAATGATTGGATAACATATTAACCAGGGTTGAGCGTGCTGCATGTTTGATGAAGAAAGGACATGACAGTTTGATTCGTCACGTAGTCATTTTGAGGTAATATGTGTTTACATGGCAATAGACTAGTCATATTACTAATAGCTAACTAGCTAACGTAGCTAAGCAAGCCTCTGTATCCCAGTTCAGCTAACGTTATATAGCTTAGGCTTAACGACTGTAGCCCCTTAAATTAATGTCAAAATATACCTTGCAGTCCTTTGATACTAGCTAGTTGAACTTACTTGGAATTCTTCTTGATTTGCAGTGGGACATGTTTTCAAAGAGGACATGGGTGGGCTATGTCTGTCCTCAGCTATGACACATCTGTGGAATTGTGAGCAAGCAGTTCTAAGGGCCAATGATTGGAAGCCAATGATCAATATCTGTCAGCAAATGAAGCCATAATGTGGATAACTTCCAAACAGTAATAGCTATGTTTAGTCATTATTGTGAAAACTTGTGGACAATGTTTTATCTATAATTTTTGACTTTTTAAAATCTACTTTTTAGTGTCTTAGCAATATTATCATCATAGTTATGGCTGCATTGAGTGCCAGAAGCTTCCTCTTAAACCTAAGGTACACCGTCCATAGAGTTGGAAGTTCTGCAAGAGTCCGACTCATACCTAGCACCAGAACATGTCTTGTCAAAAGAGGCCAGATTTTAACCCAGATGCCAAAAGTCACCCTGCTGTGCTGGGGAGCAGTGAATGCCACATCCTGTGTGGCAAGATGCCACGAGGCCTCCCTGACACCCCAGACTACAGACAGGAAGTCTGTAGCCAAAGTCCAGGTGCACAAGCTGGTGTTCTTCCTGCGCCTCAGCCTGCGCGCCCTGGTGTTACTCCTGAAGTTCGGCCCGCTCCTGTTGCTCTATCCTCTGACTGTCATCTCCTCTTACTGGGCCTCTCGCTGGCTGGATGCCCTGCTGTGGGTCACTGAGACCTCTGGTCCTACCTTCATTAAGCTGGGCCAGTGGGCCAGCACACGCAGGGACATCTTCTCCCAGGACTTCTGCGAACGCTTCTCCAGGCTGCACGTGCGTGTGCGTTCCCACTGCTGGGCCCACACCAAGCAGTGCCTGCGCCGGGCATTCGGGGAGGGCTGGAGGAGGCTGTTTGTGTTTGAGGGCAGGGAGCCTGTGGGGTCAGGATGCGTGGCTCAGGTGTACCGGGGATGGGCCAGGGTGGACAGCGTGGAGGACCCAGCCTTCCAGGCCCTGGTGGAGGAGATGGAGAGAGAGGATATGCTGGAGGCCTGGGAGATCCTGGGACTAAAGGGTGTCCTGGGGACTCTTAAGGGGCTGTGGAAGGGGAAAGAGGATGAGGAGGATGAGGGCCATCATGAAACCAGGGAGAGGAGCTACACAGACGCCCCTAATAGGGACGGTACAGAGAAAGAGCATCTGATTCCTGTAGCTATTAAGGTGGGTATCAGTCAACATGAGGGAAAGCATTTATTTGAGGGAGGACCCTCCAGAATAAGCTGGTCGGTGGTTTATTAAAAACGATCTCCTGTTAGAGAGACAAGGCAACCTCCAAAGTGTTCCAAACAGAGGACTGTATTGACATAATGCGAATGGGAATGTACATGGATAACTGACAGCACAAGTAGAGAAACAAGGCTATTAAAAAAGGAAGGACTGAATGGAAATGTGTACAGTGCATTCGGAAGTATTCAGACCCCTTGACTTTTTCCATATTTTGTTACGTTACAGCCTTAATCTAAAATTGATTCAATTGCTTTTTTCCCATTTATCAGTCTACACACAATACCCCATAATGACAAAGCAAAAATAGGTTTTTAGAAATGTTTGCAAATGTATTAAAAATAAAATACTGAAATCACATTTACATAAGTATTCAGACACTTTACTCAGTACTTTGTTGAAGCACCTTTGGCAGCGATTAAAGTCTTAAGTCTTGGGTATGACACTACAAGCTTGGCACACCTGTATTTGGGGAGTTTCTCCCATTGTTCTCCTCTCAAGCTCTGTCAGGTTGGATGGGGAGCGTTGCTGCACAGCTATTTTCAGGTCTCTCCAGAGATGTTCGATTGGGTTCAAGTCTGAGCTCTGGCTGGGCCACTCGAGGACATTCAGAGACTTGTCCCTAAGCCACTCCTGCGTTGTCTTGGCTGTGTGCTTAGGGTCGTTGTCCTGTTGGAAGGTGAACCTTCACCCCAGTCTGAGGTCCTGAGTGCTCTGAAGCAGGTTTTCATCAAGGATCCCTGTATTTTTCTCCGTTCATCTTTCCCTCAATACTGACAAGTCTCCCAGTCACTGCCGCTGAAAAATATCTGCACAGCCTGATTCTGCCACCACCATGCTTCACCGTAGGGATGGTGCCAGGATTCCTCCAGACATGAAGCTTGGTATTCAGGCCAAAGAGTTCAATCTTGGTTTCATCAGATGAGAGAATCTTGTTTCTCATGGTCAGAGTCCTTTAGGTGCCTTTTGGCAAACTCTAAGCGGGGCGTCATGTGCTTCCGTCTGGCCACTCTACCATAAAGGCTTGATTGGTGGAGTGTTGCAGAGATGGTTGTCATTTTGTAAGGTTCTCCCATCTCCACAGAGGAACTCTGGAGCTCTGTCAGAGTGACGATCCGGTTCTTGGTCACCTCCCTGACCAAGACCCTTCTGCCCCGTTTGCTCAGTTTGGCTGGGCGGACACCTCTAGGAAGAGTCTTGATGGTTCCAAACATCTTCCATTTAAGAATGATTGAAGCCACTGTGTTCTTATGGACCTTCAATGCTGTAGACATTTTTTGGTACCCCAGATCTGTGTCTCGACACAATCCTGTCTCGGCGCTCTACGGACAATTCCTTCGACCTCATGGCTTGTTTTTTGCTCTGACATGCACTGTCAACTGTGGGACCTTTTATATAGACAAGTGTGTGCCTTTCCAAATCATGTCCAATCAATTGAATTTACCATAGGTGGACTCCAATCAAGTTGTAGAAACATCTCAATGATGGTCAATGGAAACAGGATGCACCGGAGCTCCATTTCGAGTCTCATAGCAAAGGGTCTGAAAACCTTTAACTAAGTTATTTGTGTTTATTTTTTATACATTTGCAAAAATTCTAAAAACCAGTTTTTGCTTTGTCATAATGGGGTATTGTGTGTAGATTGATGAGGATTTTTTTTAATGTAACCCATTTTAGAATAAGGCTGTAATTTTAACGATGTGGAAAAAGTCAAGGGGTCTGCTTTCAGAAAGCACTGTATGCTCCCTGCACATATTACAATACAGCTATACACAAAGGCAGCATACAACAATTGTGTTGAGGAGAGACTGACTGCATCACTTCTTTTTTTACCCCCTTTTTTCTACCCAATTTCTTGATATTCGATTGCAATCTAATTACGATCTTGTCTCATCGCTGCAACTCCCCAACGGGCTCGGGAGAGGCGAAGGTCAAGTCATGCGTCCTCCGAAACATGACCCGCCAAACCGCGCTTCTTAACACCCGCCCGCTTAACCCGGAAGCCAGCTGCACCAATGTGTCGGTGGAAACACCGTTCAACTGACGACCGAAGTCAGCCTGCAGGCGCCGCGCCCGGCCCACCACAAGGAGTCGCTAGAGCGCGATGAGCCAAGTAAAGCACCCCCGGCCAAATCCTCCCCTAACCCGGACGACGCTGGGCCAATTGTGCGCCAACCTATGGGACTCCCGGTCACGGCCGGTTGTGACATAGCCTGGGATCGAACCCTTGTCTGTAGTGACGCCTTATATTTTTAAAGAAACGTGTTGCAAATTCCAAATTGTTTGCATAATCAACTTACACACAGCTCTGACACACACACTTACCCAACCAGACATGCCACCAGGGGTCTTTTCACAGTCCCCAAATCCAGAACAAATTCAAGAAAGTGTACAGTATTATATAGAGACATTATTGCATGAAACTCCCTTCCATCTCATATTGCTCAAATGAACAGCAAACCTGGTTTAAGAAAACAGATGAAGCAACCCATCATGGCACAATGCCACTCTCCCATATTTAACCAAGATAGTTTGTGTGTATTTAATGATATGTAGGTTACTTGTGCCATTGCGCCAATTGTGAAAAACTGAGTTTAAACTTCCGACTTCAACTGTATACTACTTGTCAGACATACAGTTGAAGTCGGAAGTTTACATACACCTTAGCCAAATACATTTAAACTCAGTTTTTCACAATTCCTGACATGTAATCCTAGTAAAAATTCCCCTAGGTCAGTTAGGATCACCACTTTATTTTAAGAATGTGAAATGTCAGAATAATAGTAGAGAGAATTATTTATTTCAGCTTTTATTTCTTTCATCACATTCCCAGTGGGTCAGAAGTTTACATACACTCAATTAGTATTTGGTAGCATTGCCTTTAAATTGTTTAACTTGGGTCAAACGTTTCAGGTAGCCTTCCACAAGCTTCCCACAATAAGTTGGGTGAATTTTGGCCCATTCCTCCTGACAGAGCTGGTGTAACTGAGTCAGGTTTGTAGGCCTCCTTGCTCGCACACGCTTTTTAAGTTCGGCCCACAAATCTTCTATAGGATTGAGGTTAGGGCTTTGTGATGGCCACTCCAATACCTTGACTTTGTTGTCCTTAAGCCATTTTGCCACAACTTTGGAAGTATGCTTGGGGTCATTGTCCATTTGAAAGACCCATTTGCGACCAAGCTTTAACTTCCTGACTGATGTCTTGAGATGTTGCTTCAATATATCAACATAATTTTCCTTCCTCGTGATGCCATCTAATTTGTGAAGTGCACCAGTCCCTCCTGCAGCAAAGCACCCCCACAACATGATGCTGCCACCCCTGTGCTTCACGGTTGGGATGGTGTTCTTCGGCTTGCAAGCCTCCCCCTTTTTCCTCCAAAACATAACGATGGTCATTATGGTCAAACAATTCTTTTTTTGTTTCATCAGACCAGAGGACATTTCTCCAAAAAGTATGATCTTTGTCCCCATGTGCAGTTGCAAACCGTAGTCTGGCTTTTTTATGGCGGTTTTGGAGCAGTGGCTTCCTCCTTGCTGAGCGGCCTTTCAGGTTATGTCGATATAGGACTCGTTTTACTGTGGATATAGATACTTTTGTACCTGTTTCCTCCAGCATCTTCACAAGGTCCTTTGCTGTTGTTCTGGGATTGATTTGCACTTTTCGCACCAAAGTACGTTCATCTCTAGGAGACAGAACGAGTCTCCTTCCTGAGCTGTATGACGGTTGCGCGGTCTCATGGTGTTTATACTTGCGTACTATTGCTTGTACAGATGAACGTGGTACCTTCAGGCATTTGGAAGTTGCTCCCAAGGATGAACCAGATTTGTGAAGGTATACCATTTTTTTTTTCTGAGGTCTTGGCTGATTTCTTTTGATTTTCCCATGATGTCAAGCAATTGCTTTCATGGAGGACTGGCTTGACTTGAGGATGACCACACTATTTATTTTCATCATGAGCAAAAGCTATTGGTTTTCTACCTAAAGTTGCAAATAAAATGTTGTGATTTATTTAAAAACAAGAGACCAGCAACATTGATAAGGCTATGGCAATAGCAGGGACTGTGGCATCTAGTGGGAAAAACCTGGTACTTTCACACTCATTTATGGTTAATAATGCAAGCGACTTCAATGGTTAATTTCTCTGAACAGGGAAAAAAACAACACTAGATTCACAGGGAATACATTACATAGGATGAAAAAGCAATATATAGAGATCTGATACTGTATGGCTTTTGACCATTTTATTGCATTCCTCATGTCTTACTTAGGTAGGAAAAAATGTTGGTTCAAATCAGATTTTGGGTACTATATTTATTGAATATTATGTGAATCCAAATAGTTTTAAGGGCCAATTTGGATGCAATCAATTAGCTTAATTTCTCAGATCAAATTACAATTAAACAAAATAATGTTTCAGGAATGCAAATCTTATCTGTTTACAACTACATAAACAATTTCAGCACAATCTGAGATGGGGGGTTGCTAAATTGACATGGACTGACTCTAGGGCCAGAGGTATGAAGGGCCAGCTTACTACCCATGGCCTAGGCTCTAGGGGGGAAGGGGAGCCTTAGAGTTTGTGTCCCTGAGAGAGGGCTGTGAGAATGAGATGGTGTGCTAAAAGTCACGGCAGGGAATTCGTGAAATGTTTTGAGGTGCCAATAACTGCATATCTGTACTCAAATTGACTTATTATATATGGGACATCATTTTGTTAGGAAACAACATGCAATAAATGCCCTCCTCTCTCTCTCTCTCTCTCTCTCTCTCTTCATCTCCTCTTCTCTCTGTCCAGGTGCTTCATCCAGGGATCAGGAGACAGGTAGAGATTGACATGCTACTGATGAGAGCAGGTAGCTGGCTCATCAACTGTCTGCCTGGATTAAAATGGCTCAGCCTGCCTGAGATAGTGGAAGAGTTTGAGGTGCTCATGACCAAACAGGTAGCCAACTAGAGTACACACATACTTTGAGTGCCAATTGAGTAGCTGGAGGTTTTAATTATTTAAAGGGCCGTTTTTAGTTATTATGGATTGAATATCCTGTTTTATTGCAGATTGACCTGCGGTTTGAAGCCAATAACATTGAAAGATTCCGGGAGAATTTCAAGGATGTTGATTTTGTCAAGTTCCCAACTCCTCTTCGACCATTTGTCACCAGGTCCATTTTAGTGGAAACATTTGAGGTGAGTTGAGACGGCACCTTCACCACAATGCCAAATATGAATAGAACAAAGTAATGACACAACACCAGTAAAAAAATCTATGGGAGAGGTTGAATAATAGTGATGTGCAGTTCAAACGATTCATTATTTTTGAACAACTCTTTTTACGAAGTCAAGAGTCACGTTTTGGCCTGCTGGCCATAATGAGTCCTACAGCAGGATTAATACACGCTCCTCCGGCTCAGAGGCTCCAGACCACGTGCTCTGACCAACAACTGTCTATCATATGTGCAAGTAGAAAAATAGATCATGCTGCAGGCATCATAGAGAATGAAGACATGCCTACAACTGATTGTTGATCACATGGTGCTAGAATGAATGCAATTGATTGATTAAGGAATGTTATGGACACAGCGTTGTAGAACCAAAACATACACAGTCTCTGCTCAACAAACTTGAACTTGAACTAATTGTTTGGGTGATGCTGCAGTTCGCCAAACGATATTGTGCTTAACACCCTCACGGCAGTCAAGCAATTGCATTCCGTCAAGTCATTCACAATCTAGTCAAGTTGCGGACGCAAAACGACCTTGTTTCAAAGGAATCAATAAATCATCTTATTTGTATGCCTAGCAAGCACGAATGCCAATTGTTTAAAGCACACTTTTACAAGTCTGTCACAAATGTCAGCTCCAACAAGCCCCCTTTGGTGAACGAGTATTCTGTGTAAGTTTTCTTTGGAGTTTTCAGTTCATCGTTTGCCAGTAGTGGGTCCTGCGTGCTCTGGGCATTACTGAATCAAATGAATGATATTAGTCGAAAGAGACAACTTAACGATCGCTATTGAATAAGTAACCTGTTAACTGTTTCAGGAGAGTGAGCCCATCTCCAACTACCTGAGCCCTGAGGTCCCGCTAAAGGTGAAACAGAGAATTGCCAGGATGGGAGTGGACACTCTTCTCAAGATGGTGAGAGGGCCTAAGCATGTCCCTCATTGTGACATTTGCAACTGGAAATACATATTTGAAACACTTTGTATACCTTCTTCTTTCTTAACATTGAATCAAGCTTACCAGCTCCGTATCCTCCTATGTGTGTTTGTCTAGGTGTTTGTGGATAACTTTGTGCATGCGGACCTGCACCCGGGTAACATCCTGGTCCAACGTAGCGGGGTTGGAGGGGACAACGACCCCCAGGAAAGGGTCACCCTGACGGACCTGTGCGACACAGTGGTGGTGAGCATGAGGCCGGCCCCGGCCCCTCTGCAGCTGGTGCTGCTGGACGCTGGCATCGTGGCACAGCTCAGCGACAGAGACCGTAGGAACTTCAGAGCCGTGTTCACCGCCGTGGTGCTACGACAGGTGAGAGACACACGCACGCACCACATACAAACATGAATCTAGAACTTCCCCTTGAAGCTCCAGAGTAGGCCAAAGAGGGTTTATAAGGCGTCTCACTTGCCTTGAGTATTGTGATGGGGTATCCAAAGATGTCATGAGCTTCGAACAACCATAACTGTTGTGTTTAGGGGGAACAGGTGGCAGAGCTGATCCTGAACCATGCCAGGACCAACGAGTGCCAGGACGTGCCACGGTTTAAGAAGGAGATGGCAGAGCTGGTGGACCATGCCCTCAGCAACACTCTCTCACTGGGGAAGGTCCAAGTAGCTGACTTGCTGTCCAGAGTCTTTGGATTGCTCATCACCCACAAGGTAAATAAAACCAGTCCTGGAGTGAGAAAGTCTAGTTTCAAAACCACCAACCTTTTCTGTAATATCAATAGTCATGTTTACAAATTACTGAATATACAGTATATGAGTCTGTTACCTGTTGACCTTGTGGTTTGTTTGCCCCTCAATCAGGTGAAGTTGGAGAGTAACTTTGCATCCATTGTGTTTGCCATCATGGTGCTGGAGGGGCTGGGGAGGTCTCTGGACCCCGACCTGGACATATTGGAGCTGGCCAAGCCTCTGCTGCTCAAGAACGCTGCCTCCCTCCTCTGACCCTGACTCCCCTCACACCACTACATCTGAGCAACACAGAAATAGGCAGTGTTTGAGAGCATCACCAACTGAGCAGACTGATGTATCTACAAATCATATGTATGATGCAAGGTGATTTGTTGGTCCGTCAGCAGAATTGATGCTCTCAAACACGGTCATGGATATCTCATATTTAGGGGCCAGAGTATTTCCTAAAGTTGTTAGGGCCCCAGAGTATTTCTTGGTAACATGGTCTGTAAAAAATCCTGGCCCTCCGCATGTTACATTAGTAACTGACTGAATATACCTTGTAGTGTGTACTTTTTACCTGTGAAATGTGAATCATTGCTTGATTAAGGTATCCAAACATCTCAATAACTACCCTGGTAAACTGTTCCATACTCCTATGTAAGTGGTATGCCTTGCACACTATCTCCTTACCTTACATGCTGGTCAGATTAACTGTAAATCATCATATATACTTAAATGCCCATGTGATTTCCGTGTAAAAAAAAAAAAAACTATTTGTAAGCACTACAGACTATTTTTCCTTTTAATAAAATAGAAGTGAGTTAACATAAATGAATTAGTGACAATCCTTAGTATATTGTTTTATACCATTCTAGCAATCTCAGGGTATTGTTAGGACAAGGTAATGCTTTTAGAATCATGTCTGATGGCTAGGCAAAATCTTCCTTTTAGTGTGTATTAGAATATAGTAAGGTGTGTCAAGTCAACTGACCTCACCATTCTGTATGATAACACTACATTGCCATTTTTAAGTTGTTGCCTGTTTTTTTTTAAGTCTTTTTACACTCGCTAGTGAAATATTTTATATGCATATACTGGTTAGATCATTAAACAATGCATCAAAAACTTAGCTTTTCTCTCTCTCCTTGTCTTGAGGATAACTACTTTTTAAATTAGTTAGGATATTAGTGAAAACTGCTCTAAACTGTCAAAGACCACAAGCCAGAGGACTCCATTAATTTACAATTTTATTAAATCTGTCAATGAAAAACACAGACAAGAGACGCGATTCTGTCAGGAAGAACAGTCAGCATGGCTGAGAGAGTGAGATCAGGAGCTTTTGGTGCCCCCCCAAAAAATCATAATTGAAAAAGAAATGTTCTTCACTGTCACGAGTCCAAACAGAGCAGCGTTGTCCATATAGTAGGGGAGGAAGAGGTAACAACTGAGTAGAAAATAACTAATCAGAATAATAGTGACAGTAAAAATAATTACAAAATAAATTAAAAACATCTCTAAACAAATCAACACAATCACCTCAATAGGACGAGATTCGGTCACTGTCACAACAATCAGAGAAATTAGCTTCTTTATTTCCTCTTTTTTTAAATTAAATTAATTAAATAGTTAAAAAAATATCTCACCCTTTACATACTCATTTTTATTTTATTGCGAAAAATAGGCAACTGGACTCTTAATTGTGAGAGCGTGAGACAGCAATGGAGTGGAACGTATGGAGCATTGGCGCTGAGAGATGCTGCAGTGCATCAATGCAGTACCCTCATCAGCCACAAAGTGGTGCAGTTTCACATTCCACCTAGTGGCCTCCAGAGTGGTTCAGCTTCTCGCCACTGTCTGCTCTGGGGGTGCAGGCCAGTGTCCATGACAGCCTCTTTTAGGAATGATGCGTGCGTTTGTTTCAAATCTGTCAGTCGGTCGTCTCTCCGGAGCCGGATCTTAGAGTTATGTACAAAGGTAATTCCTATGTGGCTCAGTTGGTAGAGCATGGTGCTTGCAACGCCAGGGTTGTGGGTTTGATTCCCACAGGGGACCAGTACGAAAAAGTAAAATGTATGTACTCACAACTGTAAGTTGCTAAGAGTGTCTGCTAAATGACTAAAAGGTCAAATGTAAAGGTAAATCCCTGAACGACATCCTACAAAGACAAGTGCAACCTCCATTTGACGAACCCCTTCTGGAGAAGCTCAGGATCAAAGATGGAGAGTTTCCTCTGTAGGTAATAAGGGGGATAATCAGATCTGGTGAAGCTGCCACGCCACAGAGACTCATAAGGATTGTTCTTGTTTTTTGGATAGAGAGGAAGGGTGTGACTGGGTCAGGAATGTCAACAGTTAAAGGGAGGAAGAATTTGAAAAAGTGAACATGAGGAACTTCGCTATCCTCACACGAGGCACCAAAAAGTTCAGCGCAAGTGGCTCCTTCACCTTCAAAATAAAAGACAGGACAAGAAGGAAACAAAAATATAGATAAAAAACAAATTAACCAATGAAACGCACAACTAAGTAACACCTGTCCATCATCATCATCCCTTCCTGTCAATCAATCAGCCTCTCCATGCGTTTCACTTTTTTTCACGACAGAGAAACTCTTTACAGAAGAAGCAGTCCGGCTCATCGAGCATCAGTCTTTTAGGATCTTTGTTTGTTCCGTGCCCTGTTTGTCTGTCTGTGTTGCAGCGGTTCAGTTCTGGAGACCCCTGGTGGGCT
Organism: Brachymystax lenok tsinlingensis; assembly: GCA_030435695.1. Taxonomy (NCBI): domain Eukaryota; kingdom Metazoa; phylum Chordata; class Actinopteri; order Salmoniformes; family Salmonidae; genus Brachymystax; species Brachymystax lenok. The sequence continues at coordinate 15,707,076 of CM059791.1, forward strand.
GGCTGCCCTCCGTGTCTCTGCAGTGGCCGGGACTGGCATGCAGCTCAGTGTTGGTGGCTGGGTGGGGAGGGGGCTGTATGGGGCTGGAGGTTGGGGGGGTAAAGTTCAGCGACACTTTCAGTCCTGGGCATGGAGGGACGAGCAGGGGCCTGAGGTACCCCTACAGAGAGAGGGAGTGGGGCAGGGGCTGGAGAGAGACGAGAGGAGAGGAAGAGCAGAGTAAAAGGGCAACTCCTAATCTGGAAGTGTTGTTGCTCCTCCTTTGTAGGAGAGGGACGTACACACACACCTACAGACTGGGCAGTGTAGACACACTAATAACACACACTCACATATATACACAAACGCACTTCTGCCTCAGCAGGTTTGGGCTGTGCTGCTGTAAGGTCAGGCAGATGGAGCAATCACACCATCAGCATTTTGACAGAGGTTCTCATTGACTTCTAATGGGAAACCCATTATGCTCCGGATAAGACAGGAGAAGACTGGCCAGGATATTGCTGAGACTGAATTGGTCTTTCTAAGTAGGAGAAACAGTTCTGACCATGGCTGCTCATGTTTTGTAGGGATCTCTGTCCTGCCTGTTTAGAACTGTGGGAGTTTGACTCCATCCAACTCCCTTCCTGGGGCCCTCCATTCTTCCTGTGAGGGGTTGTAAGGGACCTATGAGGAGGACAGCATTGGGAGCAGCCTCTCTCTGGTCTTTGACAGCTTTGTGGTTTCTGCTGAGGCTCTGTGGGCGTCTGTGTTGCAGGCTCAGGACAAGACCGAGAAACGGGATCTCTCTCTCTCTCTCTCTCTCTCTCTCTCTCTCTCTCTCTCTCTCTCTCTCTCTCTCTCTCTCTCTCTCTCTCTCTCTCTCTCTCTCTCTCTCTCTCTCTCTCTCTCTCTCTCTCTCTCTCTCTCTCTCTCTCTCTCTCTCTGTGGGGGCTGCCACTAGTGGGGGGGGGCTGGTGTCGCTACGAGTTGAGCCAGGGGTGGCTGAGGCAGTCCCCGGCTGACGCCCTCTTCTCTGGGACCATCTCCAGCATGGGCAGCAGGAAGTGGGTGAAGTGGCCGGCATCCTCTGGTGCCCAGCCACTTCTCCACCAACACATCAAACAGAGACCAGGGCTTCAGCTTGGTGATGTGCCTCAGCTCACCTACAGGGTGAAGTAGAGAGGGATGGGGGGAGGGAGTGAGAGAAAGACCAAATAAGTTACAGTGCGATGCTATGTAAAGACTTACAATGAGAAAGAGAGTGACAGCGCAATACAAAGAGAGAGAATAAAATTAAAAAAGAGAGACATAGAAGAGAGTAGAACTCAGGCTGCATCTCAATACTCCGTAGTGGCATCCTTTCTATGTGTCATTGCTTTCATCAACACTCAATGGGTGGAAGCAAGTCTTCCCCATATTGCTTTCACTGACCTTATTATTTATAGTTATTTACAGTGTAGATGAAGGAAAGGAAATAAGCTTCTGACTATTGAGAGACAGCCCAAGAAAGGCAAATCAAGAGCCTGGAGCAGTGTCTGACTGGGAGTCAGACAGAACACATGAACACCGTAGAGAGATAAAAGGAGTGAATTAAGACATAATTTACAGCCGACAAGACCTTTGAGAGAGAGAGCATCAATCAGAATATTAGAGCCCCATGACTAGAACATGAGAGAAGCAGGGTAGAAGCAGGGTAGCATGCTGTTTCTACCAGCCAGGTCACCTGTGATACAAGTCAGTATTCAACGTCCATCCATGTCTGAGGACGTCGAGAGATGTGGAAGCCAGCCACTAGGGGCAACAGTGAGCACTGTTACCTTCAAGTAGGGTTCAGTTTTGCTACGGCGTGGTGGACGAGGATGGGCGTAAGCATCTGCCTTTGGTGCCAAAGGTTGCATGTTCGAATCCATCCATTCGTTTTTAAAATTTTTGTTTTAAGCCTATCCCAAACCTTAACGCTTACCTTAACCATTCGGAGTTAATACCTAACCTTAAAAATTCAGAGTTAATGACTAAACTTAACCATAAACACTTTGAAATTTGACGTTTGGAACAACTTCAAATGTTTGACATTTGAGAGACATGGATGAACGTCTAATTCTGACGTGAGACTGTGAGAGCTAGTTGGTTTCTACAGACACACCACTTACCAGGAGCAGAGACCAGCAGAGAGAGACACAGCAGTAACACACATAGACTGGCAGACAGGCCGTAGACTCAGGGAGGACAGTACTCAGAACTCAGTCAAGTGGCTGGGAATATGACTATTGTATTACTGGTGTAACTAGCTAGATAACTAGATAACTAAATCTAAATCTTGAGAACTCACATTTTAAAACTACACTCTTACAAAAAAAGTGCTATCTAGAACACAAAGGGGTTCTCCTTGGAAACAAAAAGGGTTCTACCTGGAAACAAAAAGGGTTCTCCTATAGGGACAGCCAAAGAACCCTTTTGGAACGTTAGGCACAATTTCTAAGTGATTTTATGTATTTCTAGGTGGACACACACCACAAATACTACTGCACACTACTGCAGACTCATGGGAGGCTGCTGAGGGGAGAATGGCTCATAATAATGACCGGAACGGAGCAAATGGAATGGCATCAAACACCTGGAAATATTGTGTTTGATGTATTTGATACTATTCCACTGATTCTGCTCAGGTCGTTACCACGAGCCTGTTCTCCCAAATGAAAGTGCCACCAACCACCTGTGTGCAGACTGCAAGCTTTGTTACAAGTGTAACAATGGTAAACACCGTGTATGTATATGTACTAATATTTAGAGATATACTGTTCCTGTCATTGCCTCATTGGGGTAGTGACTCATCGTGACGTTACCTTTCTTGGAGAAAAACTCTCGGCTGTACTTCCCGGCGGCGACCACTTTGCGTGGAACCTTCCCCAATAGCTCCATGATCAGAGCGATGTGATCTGAACCCCGGCCACCACAGCCACACCACCAAAGAACAGGCACGGCACAGCATTACATCATAAACATACACACACGCTGAAGGGACGGACGGACACACTGCTGCCTGGAGACACCACACTGACTAACCGACAGACTGACTGATGGGACAGTAAGTCTCTCAAGAAGGTAGTGGAGAGGACTATGCCTAAACTGGTTTGGCAGTGTGTGTGAACTACATACAGTACTATTCCCTCTTTATGTCCTTTCTATCTTTAACAACTGTTCACAACAATGGTGTGTTGGAATGCCAGGCAATTTGCTGCAAAACCTTTGCTTTTGGACTTCATCTATCATTCCCATTCCACTCTATTTGTATTCCTGTCTGTCCATCTGACTGTCTGAGTCAGTGTGTGCGCTCAGGCGTCTGTGTGTCTCCCTCCCACCAGCACTTTCCCCCAGTGCTACCTCTTCGGTTGAAGAACTCCCGGGAATATTTTCCGGAGAGTGCAAAGTGCCGTGGAATAATGCCCAGCAGCTCAATGATGTGGGCTATGTGGTCTACAGAGGAGAGAGGAAGAAAGGAGGAAGAGGAAAACGAGGAGGAGGAGGGGGAGGAAGAAAGGAGGAAGAGGAACAGGGAAAGGAGGAAAAGGAATGAGGGAACAAGGAGAAATACGAAACGTAGGAGTAGAGGGAGAAAAGATAAAGGAGAGAGAAAAAGGAACCGGAGAGGAGAGAATGAGAGAAAAAAGAGAAGAAAGGAGGACAAGCAAGGAAGGGAGAGGTAAGAGGAAAGGAAAGGGGGGGAAAGTTAACAATAGGTAGAGACAGAGAGCTCAGTGTTAGTGACCCCACACCAGAGGTGGTGAGATGGAGTAGAGTGCCGTGGGTTTGGAGTAGAGAAACATGCATCTATTATCTTTCAATCTGAGAGACTCATCACCAAATAATGGTCTGATTCTAACTGAATACAATTCAGTGGCTCTCATTGTCATCAATGAAGATATCATGGCAGTATCGGTTTATACATATTTACTACTTGCCATTTATATTGACAGTATGGTGAAATATGTATGGGGCCAAATGTGGGTGGCTGGACATGAGATCAACAGGAGGGTCGATGTGACACTGTGCAGGAGGTCAACTGGACTAGACTCAGGGATGGACAGGATCATGGAGCTATGGGGCGGGTGGGGATTCAGACGTGGGCCAGTATAGATGGGGTTTAGGGAGCGAGAAGGTGTGGATGTGAAGGTAGAACACTGGCGCCAGAGGAGATGGCTGCCGTTTTACCGGCTCCCAACCAATTTTGCTATTGTGTGTGTTTTTTCGCGTTATCTGTAACTTATTTTGTACATAATGTTTCTGCCACCGTCTCTTATGACCGAAAAGAGCTTCTGGATATCAGGACAGCGATTACTCACCTCCTTTTCTTTAACGAGTAAGACGCGTCATTCGCATGAAGAAGAGACAGAGATATTGGGGACGTAGGTCAGGGTGCCTTGTAAGGATCCGACGGCGAGTGGGTAATCTGTCTCTACCATCAGTCCTATTAGCCAAATCCTTGGATTACACAAATATCCTACCAACGGGACATTAAAAACTGTAATATCTTATGTTTCATCGAGTTGTGGCTGAATGACATGGACAACATACAGCTGGCGGGTTTACGCTGCATCAGCAAGATAGAACAGCTGACTCCGGTAAGACAAGGGGTGGCAGTCTGTGTATATTTGTAAACAACAGCTGGTGCACAAAATCTAGTATTAACGAAGTCTCAAGGTTTTGCTCGCCTGAGGTAGAGTATCTCATGATAATTTGTAGACCACACCATTTACAAAGAGAGTTTTAATATATTATATTTTTCATAGCTGTCTGTTTACCACCACAAACCGATGCTGGCACTAAGACCGCACTCAATGAGCTGTATTCCGCCATAAGAAAACAGGAAAACGTTCATTCAGAGGCGGCGCTCCTAGTGGCCGGGACTTTAATGCAGGGAAACTTAAATCTGTTATACCTCATTTCTACCAGCATGTCACAAAAAACTCTAGACCACCTTTACTCCACACACAGAGATGCATACAAAGCTCTCCCGGCCCCCCATTTGGCAAATCTGACCATTAATGCTATCCTCCTGATTTCCGCTTACAAGCAAAAACTAAAGCAGGAAGCACCAGTGACTCGCTCAATACAGAAGTGGTCAGATGAAGCAGAAGCTAAGCTACAGGATTGTTTTGCTAGCACAGACTGGAATATGTTCCGGGATTCTTCCGACGGCATTGAGGAGTACACCACATCAGTCACTGGCTTCATCAATAAGTGCATCGATGACATCGTCGCCACAGTGACTGTACGTACATACCCCAACCAGAAGCCATGGATTACAGGCAACATCCGCACTGAGCTAAAGGGTAGAGCTGCTGCTTTCAAGGAGAAGGACTTTAACCAAGAAGCTTATAAGAAATCCCGCTATGGCCTCCGACTAACCATCAAACAGGCAAAGCGTCAATACAGGACTAAGATTGAATCGTACTACACCGGCTCCGACACCCGTCGGATGTGGCAGAGCTTGCAAACTATTACAGAGCTGCCCAGTGACACGTGCCTACCATACGAGCTAAATTACTTCTAGGCTCGCTTCAAGGCAAGCAACGCTGAAGCATACATGAGAGCATTAGCTGTTCCGAACGACTGTGTTATCACGCTCTCCGTAGCCGATGTGAGTAAGACCTTAAAACAGGTCAACATTCACAAGGCTGCAGGGCCAGACGGACTACCAGGACGTGTACTCCGAGCGTGCACTGACCAACTGGCAAGTGTCTTCACTGACATTTTCAATCTCTCCCTGTCTGAGCCTGTAATACCAACATGTTTCAAGCAGACCACCATAGTCCCTGTGCCCAAGAACACAAAGGTAACCTGCCTAAATGACTACAGACTCACAGCACTCACATCTGTAGCAATGAAGTGCTTGAAAGGCTGGTCATGGCTCACATCAAACCATTACCCCAGAAACCCTAGACCCACTCCAATTTGCATGCAGCCACAAAAGATCCACAGATGATGTGCAATCTCTATTGCACTCCACACTGCCATTTCCCACCTTTAGAAAATGAACACCTACGTAAGAATGCTATTCATTGACTACAGCTCAGCGTTCAACACCATAGTGCCCTCAAAGCACATCACTAAGCTAAGGACCCTGGGTCTATACCTCCCTCTGCAACTGGATTCTAGACTTCCTGACGGGCCGACCCCAGGTGGTAAGCGTAGGTAACAAAACATCTGCCACGCTGATCCTCAACATGGGGGCCCCTCAGGGGTGCATGCTCAGTCACCTCCTGTACTCCTTGTTCACCCATGACTGCATGGCCAGGAATGACTCCAACACCATCATTAGTTTGCCAACAACACAACAGTGGTAGGCCTGATCACCGACAACTATGAGACAGCCTATAGGGAGGAGGTCAGAGACCTGGCCGTGTGGTGCCAGGATAACAATCTCTCCCTCAACGTGATCAAGACAAAAGAGATGATTGTGGACTACAGGAAAAGGAGGACCGAACATGCCCCCATTCTAATTGACGGGGCTGTAGTGGAGCAGGTTGAGAGCTTCAAGTTCCTTGGTGTTCACATCACTAACAAACTATCATGGTCCAAACACACAAAGACAGTCTTGAAGAAGGCACGACAAAGCCTATTCCCCCTCAGGAGACTGAAAATATTTGGCATGGGTCCTCAGTTCCTCAAAACGTTGTACAGCTGCACCATCGAGAGCATCCTGACTGGTTGCATCACTGCCTGGTATGGAAACTGCTCGGCCTCCGACCACAAGGCACTACAGAGGGTGGTGCGTACACCCACTACATACGACCCCTTTATGCTACTGCTACTCTCTGTTTATTATCACTTTACCTCTACCTACATGTACATACATATTACCTCAACTAATCTTTGCCCCTGCACATTGACTCCCTGTATATAGCCTCGCTACTATTATTTTACTGAAACTCTTGAATTATTTGTTATTTTTCTATTTTCCTATTTCTTTTTTTATTTAACACTTATTTTTATTAAAACTACATTGTTGGTTAAGGGCTTGTAAGTAAGCATTTCACTGTAAGGTCTACACCTGTTGTATTCGGCGCATGTGACAAATAACATTTAATTTGGGATGTAAATATGGGGATACGGAGAGTTTAGGGAGCGAGAAGGTGTGGATGTTATTATGGGGATAGGGAGAGTTTAGGCAGTGAGAAGGTGTGTATGTAAATATGGGTATAGGGAGAGTTTAGGGAGCGAGAAGGTGTGTAAGTGAATAAGTGAATATGGGGATAGGGAGAGTTTAGGGAGCGAGAAGGTGTGGATGTGAATATGGGTATAGGGAGAGTTTAGGGAGCGAGAAGGTGTGGATGTAAATATGGGTATAGGGAGAGTTTAGGGAGCGAGAAGGTGTGTAAGTGAATAAGTGAATATGGGGATAGGGAGAGTTTAGGGAGCGAGAAGGTGTGGATGTGAATATGGGTATAGGGAGAGTTTAGGGAGCGAGAAGGTGTGTAAGTGAATAAGTGAATATGGGGATAGGGAGAGTTTAGGGAGGCGAGAAGGTGTGGATGTGAATATGGGTATAGGGAGAGTTTAGGGAGCGAGAAGGTGTGGATGTAAATATGGGTATAGGGAGAGTTTAGGGAGCGAGAAGGTGTGTAAGTGAATAAGTGAATATGGGGATAGATTAGGGAGCGAGAAGGTGTGTATGTAAATATGGGGATAGGGAGAGTTTAGGGAGCGAGAAGGTGTGTATGTAAATATGGGGATAGGGAGAGTTTAGGGAGCGAGAAGGTGTGTAAGTGAATAAGTGAATATGGGGATAGAAATAGTTTAGGGAGTGAGAAGGTGTGGATGTGAATACGGGGATAGGAAGAGTTTAGGGAGTGAGAAGGTGTGGATGTGAATACGGGGATAGGGAGAGTTTAGGGAGCGAGAAGGTGTGGATGTGAATACGGGGATAGGGAGAGTTTAGGGAGTGAGAAGTTGTGGATGGGAATACGGGAATAGGGTGCAACAAGGTGTTGATGTGGGGATTGTATGAGTTAGGTCAGGTAAAGATGTTGAGTCAGGGTATAGATGTAGAATGTGAGGATAGATAAATAGATAATAGCAGATAGGGAAACTAGAAGGGACTATACGAAAATCTGCTGGACATCTTTAGTCCATGATTTGGGCCCATTGTTTTATTACAATTTACAATCAAGCTTTCATACTATTTACTACTACTACAGTGCATTACTATATATAACGTATCATCTAATTCAGTTGAGCAAATCTCAAATGACAGTGCTACAACAGTTGTAACTACACAATTACTCAGTCTAAACACATATTAACAACACAACGACACATGTTAAACAGCTATTTCTACATCACTACATAGATGTAGTACTGTTTTTAGTATGAGGCTGGTCTATTAGGAGGACAGTGTGTATAGACTCACCCTCATCCCTGGAGTAGTCCTCCCCAGAGTGGGGCTCAAACAGGTAGTCTCCTGTAGCCAGCTCAAACGCCTGTAGGACACACACCGGATAGGGTCATCAGTCAGTACTGATGTGTGTTAGAGCGTGTGTGTACAGGCATGTGTGTGAGTGTGTGTGCTCACCATGCAGGCGGTGCTCCAGATGTCAGCAGGAGTGCTGTAGCCAGCTCCTATCAGGACCTCTATGGAGCGGTACTGTCTGGTTTGGATATCCTCTGTGAAGTGCTTGTGCTGAGAGACAGTGAGGAAGAGAGAGGTGAAAGAGAGGAGAAAGAGAGGGGAGAGAGAGCGAGAGAGAGGAGATGGATAGACTATACTGTACTGTTTATTATGCATCTGTGTCTATTGCAAAACACCGGTACACATACAGTACACCAGGGCTCTCCAACTGTTCCTGGAGAGCTACCGTCCAGTAGGTTCTCACTCCAACCCTAATCATGCACACATTATTCTAATAATTAGCTGGTTGAAAAGCTGAACCAGCTTAGTTACAACTGGGTTGGAGTGAAAACCTACAGAAGGGTAGCTCTCCAGGAAAAGGGTTTGAGAACCCTATACACACACTCATATACCTCCGCGTGCGTACACACACACACACAAACGACTTACCACCCAGCAGGCGTTGCCCAGGTCAGCTATCTTGACTCGGAGTGTGTCAGCGTTGCGAGGGTCCAAAGGGTTGACCAGGAGGTCTGCTGCTTTGGCCTTGGCTAGAACCACATCATCTAGTTAGGATAAATGTGTTATTGTTGGGGAGAAGGACAGGCAGCAGTCAGAGAATGTCCAATATGTGTGTCTCTATGACTTCATGTCAAATCCAACAGGTGTAGACCTTACAGTGAAATACTTACTTACGAGCCCCTAACCAACAATGTAGTTGAAAAAAAATACAGATAAGAATAAGAAATAAAAGTAACAAGTAATTAAAGAGCAGCAGTAAAATAACAATAGCGAGACTATACACAGGGGGGTACCAGTAGAGTCAAGGTGTGGGGGCACTGGTTAGTTGAGGTAATATGTACATGTAGGTAGAGTTATTAAAGTGACTATGTATAGATGACAAAAACAGAGAGTAGCAGCGGTGTAAAAGAGGGGGAGGGGGGGCAATGCAAATAGTCTAGGTAGCCATTTGACTAGATGTTCACGAGTCTTATGGCTTGGGGGTAGAAGCTGTTTAGAAGCCTCTTGGACCTAGACTTGACGCTTTGGTACCGTTTGCCGTGTGGTAGCAGAGAGAACAGTCTATGACCAGGGTTGCTGGTGTTTTTGACAATTTTTTAGGGCCTTCGTCTGACACTCCTGGATGGCAGGAAGCTTGGCCTCAGTGATGTACTGGGCTGTTCGCACTACCCTCTGCAGTGCTTTGCGGTCGGAGGCCGAGCAGTTTCCATACCAGGCAGTGATGCAACCAGTCAGGATGCTCTCGATGGTGCAGCTGTACAACGTTTTGAGGAACTGAGGACCCATGCCAAATATTTTCAGTCTCCTGAGGGGGAATAGGTTTTGTAGTGGCCTCTTCACGACTGTCTTGGTGTGCTTGGACCATGTTAGTTTGTTGGTGAAGTGGATACCAAGGAATTTGAAGCTCTCAACCTGCTCCACTACAGCCCCAATGAGAATGGGGGCGTGCTCGGTCCTCTTTTTCCTGTAGTCCACAATCATCACGTTGAGAGAGAGGTTGTTGTCCTGGCACCACACAGACAGGTCTCTGACCTCCTCCCTATAGGCTGTCTCGTCGTTGTCGTTGATCAGGCCTACCACTGTTGTGTCATCGGAAAACTTAATCGTACCTGGCCCGTGCAGTTATGAGTGAACAGGGAGTACAGGAGGGGACTGAGCATGCACCCCTGAGGGGCCCCTGTGTTGAGGATCAGCGTGGCAAATGTGTTGTTACCTAACCTTACCACCTGGGGGTGGCCCGTCAGGAAGTCCAGGATCCAGCTAAAGAGGGAGGTGTTTAGTCCCAGGGTCCTTAGCTTATTGATGAGCTTTGAGGGCGCTATGGTGTTGAACGCTGAGTTGTAGTCAATGAATAGCATTCTCACATAGGTGTTCCTTTTGTCCAGGTGGGAAAGGGTAGTGTGGAGTGCAAAAGAGATTGCGTCATCTGTGGATCTGTTGGGGTGGTATGCAAATTGGAGTGGCTTTCTGGGATAATGGTGTTGATGTGAGCCATGCCCAGCCTTTCAAAGCACTTCATGGCTACAGACGTGAGTGCTATGGGTCGGTAGTCATTTAGGCAGGTTAGTGTTCTTGTACACAGGCACTATGATGGTCTGCTTAAAACATGTTGGTATTACAGACTTGGACAGGGAGAGGTTGAAAATGTCAGTGGGCAGCACATGGTCGCAGTACATGTCCTGGTAATCTGTCTGGCCCTGCGGCCTTGTGATTGTTGACCTGTTTAAAGGTCTTACTCACATCGGCTGCGGAGAGCATGATCACACAGTCTTTCGGAACAGCTGGTGCTCTCATGCATGTTTTAGTGTTATTTTCCTCGAAGTGAGCATAGAAGTAGTTTAGCCCGTCTGGTAGTCTTGTGTCATTGGGCAGCTCTCGGCTGTGGTTCCCTTTGTAGTCTGTAATGGTTTGCAAGCCCTGCCACATCCGACGAGCGTCAGAGCTGGTGTAGTACGATGCGATCCTTAGTCCTGTATTGACGCTTTGCCTGTTTAATGGTTCATCGGAGGGCATAGCAGGATTTCTTATAAGCTTCCGGGATAGAGTCCTGTTCCTTGAAAGCGGCAGCTCTAGCCTTTAGCTCAGTGCGGATGTTGCCTGTAATCCATGGCTTCTGGTTGGGGTATGTACGTACGGTCACTGTGGGGACGACGTCATTGATGCACTTATTGATAAAGCCAATGACTGTTGTGGTGTACTCCTCAATGCCATCGGAGGAATCTCAGAACAAATTCCAGACTGTACTAGCAAAACAGTCCTGTAGCTTAGCATCTGCTTCATCTGACCACTTTTTTATTGATCTAGTCACTGGTGCTTCCTGCTTTAATTTTTGCTTGTAAGCAGTAATCAGGAGGATAGAATTATGGTCAGATTTGCCAAATGGAGCACGAGGGAGAGCTTTGTATGCGTCTCTTTGTGTGGAGTAAAGGTGTTCCAGAGTTCTTTTCCCTCTGGTTGCACATTTAACATGCTGATAGAAATATACGTTTCCCTGCATTAAAGTCCCTGGCTACTAGGAGCGCTGCCTCTGGGTGGGTGTTTTCTTTTTTGCTTATGGCGGAATACAGCTCATTCAATGCTGTCTTAGTGCCAGCCTCCGTCTGTGGTGGTATGTAAACGGCTATGAAAAATACAGATGAAAACTCTCAAGGTAGATAGCGTGGTCTACAGCTTATCATGAGATACTCTACACAGTCAAGCAATAGCTCGAGACTTCCTTAGATATCGTGCACCAGCTGTTGTTTACAAAAATACATAGTCTGCCGCCCCTTGTCTTACCAGACGCCGCTGTTCCATCCTGCAGGTACAGCGTATAACCAGCCAGCTGTATGTTGATAGTGTCGTCGTTCAGCCACGACTCCGTGAAGTATAAGATATTACAGTTTTGAATGTCCCGTTGGTAGTTTAATTTACCGCGTAGGTCATCTATTTTATTCTCCAAGGATTGCACGTTTGCAGAATGGAAGGAAGTGGAGGTTTATTTGATCACCTATGAATTCTCAGAAGGCAGCCCCGCCCTCTGGCCCCTTTTTCTCCGCCTCCTCTTCATGCAAATCACAGGGATCTGGGCCTGTTCCCAAGAAAGCAGTATATCGTTCGCGTCGGGATCGTCAGACTCGTTAAAGGAAAAAAAGTATTCTGTCAGTCCGTGGTGAGTAATCGCAGTCCTGATGTCCAGAAGCTATTTTCGGTCGTAAGAGACGGTAGCGGCAGCATTATGTACAAAATACGTATTATTATAATATTGTTTTTACAAATTTACAAGTTAAAAACAATGCAAATAAACTAACAATAAAACACAATCGGTTGGGGACACGCTCCCCTTTCTCCTCCCCCACATGAGAAGGCCTTCTTCTCCGGCGCCATTTTAGCTGTATATGCACATCTGTGTCCATGCATGTGGGTGAAAGAGTGAAAGAGAGAGCAAAATAGAGAGAAAGGAGAAATATCTCACCTTTAGGCGTGTCCCCAGTGCTTGAGGACGACACAGTACGACTGCGGTCTGCAGTGGGGCTGTGAGGGGGAGGTCCCGGACCCTGGTTGACCAGCGTCGCCCACTGTGACGGGGCTACCTGGGTCAGGGTCCAGAGGCAGGTCAGGGAAGCGTGGCGCCGTGCCCCTGTGGCGCTGCGCCCCATTGGTCAGGCCTGGCGTGACCACCTCGCCATTGAAGAGCTCGTAGGAGGAGCTGAGGGAGCTTTGATCCCTGTCCGTGCAGCTGATCTCTGACTCTACCAGGGGGCAGTGCAGAGGGATGGGGGAGGATGTAGGGGCTGGGGGGTTGGCTCTGGGACATCTCTCCCTGTCCCTCTCCTCACCCCCTAGGAGGACATGGCCATTGGTTTTGGGGGTGTTGTTGTTATGTCCCATGGTGGTGGAGATGGAGTTGGTGAGGTCGTCAGCGCCCGTTTCTGTTTCATCAGCATCGTCGTCTTCATCATCGTCGTCATCATCGTCGTCATCATCATCATCGTCATCATCGTCGTCGTCCTCCTCCTCCTCTTCCTCTTTGTCCTTTTCCTGCTCCTTGGTCTCCTCACCCTTCACCTCCTCCTCTGTTCTCCTATCCTTCTTTGGTTCCTCTTTCTCTTCTTTTTCGGCAGGAGCTGTAACCAAGTCTTCCTCCTCCTCTTCTTCCCCATCTTCCTCCTCCTCCTCCTCCTCCTCATTGTCATTCTCTTCCTTAACCTCCTCTTTCTCCCCCTCCTCCCCCTCTCCCTCTGGGTTGGCGGTAGCTCCGTTGCCATCCCCAGTTGTAGTGGTGCTGGGTGTAGGGTTCTGTGTCTCTGTCTCTGGGGTAGGGCTGGGGGTGGGCTCCCCCTCTGGCTCTGCTGCTGCCTCTGGGGTGGGGGGCACCTCTGACTGCTCCTGAGGTGTGGCTGCACCTGAAAGACACAGGGGGAAAGAAAGAGTGGAAGAGTGTAACAGAGAGAAGGGAGAGAGAGAGGCAGAGAGAAGGGGTGGGAGGAAAGCGAGAGCTTGGGTTAGACTGTAGTTGTTAATGATCCTTGCATTTGTCCCACGCAGTACACTCTAAAACAATTCAGGGTTGTTTGGATGACCCAACTACTGGGTGCAGGCATTAGGTCACTTAGTTATTTTAAAAAAAATGTAAGAGCAAGGTTGTGTTGTTGATGCTGGGTTTATTCTGGGTTATTGAGATATGACCCAGCGGGTCAGATCAGAAGACTGGAGGTGTGGCTTAATAGAGGCATGCTTTCCGGTGTTTTTTTTTTGGTCACCTGTGAGAGTAAATGTAATTCCGGTTAATCTGTTCTGTTGTATTGTTATCACATGTTAAGGATGAACATTGACATTTTTGATTCAATGACACTTACAGAAGTGTATGAGTTCCACAACTTTGCTGCAATATGTAAATAATGTTAACAATTTTATCTCAAAATATGTAATGTGCACAAATATTTAAGGAAAATGTTATTTTGTAGTATACAAACCTAACATGATGAACAGGAATTAAATTTACTCTCACGGGTGGCCAAAAAATATTATTTGAAAGCCACAGCCCTAATAGGCCAAACCTCTTGAAAATAACCTATGAATTACATTAAAAAAGACCCAGGTGCTGGGTTAACCCAACATGAAAGTCAACAAAAACCCAATTGATGATTCAATTAACCCATGTTTGGGTAATTCAACAACCCAACTAGCTAGGTCAAAATAACCTAGCATGTGTTCTGTCCAATATTTACCCAGCACTGGGTTACCAAATAACCCAAATGTTGTTGTTTTTAACCCAGCACTTTTTAGAGTGTCGGCCTAGTGTGGGTGGAGAGGTTGGAGGCTGGCCCATCCTCCTCCAGTTCTCCATTCAATTCTATTCACTCTCAGCTTGGTACAGCACTCTATCCACACAGCTCTGACACACACACACACACACAATGGAATGAGTGAATAACCAACACATTGAGTGAATGAATATAAAACCATCACCACCACCACCACACTGATTGACAATCAAACCATGTCAACTCACATGTGTGATTGGTTAGCCTGGTTGGCCTCTCCCCTCTCTGTCTCTCCTTCCTCCTCCTCGTCTCCATCCTCTTCATCGTCATCATCGTCGTCGTCATCACTCTCGCCCAGTGCGACGGCGGGCCCCAGTGCCGCGTTGCGGGGTGTGTGTTTTGGGGAGTGTGTGTCCCCCTCACCATCGGGGCCCTCTGTGGCCCTCTGTTTCTCAGCCTCTCTCTCCAGGGCCTCGATCTCCCGCATGCGTATCTCCAACAGCTCGGTCTGCCGCTTCTGTTTTTCTTCAGCTTCTTCTTCTTGTTCTTAGAGATCTTCCCCACCTATAGAAGAGGAGAGAGGATGAGGAAGAGTCTATTAAAGTCACTGACATACACTGACCCATGGGCTGAGTGACTAGAAGTAGATAGAAAACATTGTATATTCTGCTCTTAGGTTTATACAGAACATTGTGGTACTCACCGGTTTGGCTTGTGGTGCAGTGCTGACTGTTGGGATGAAACAGAGTCACACAAGTCAGAGTCAGGAGAAAGTTCACCTTCAAACATATCATCCCCACAAAGTCCTGTAATAATAATATATACCCCTGAATAAGATAACACCCCATTAAATTATTTATACCCTCTTACAGACTTCATACAGAATCTTTGGATGAACTGTGAGCTGAATTGAGGATTTAATCAAAGTAATTTCAGACATCTTTATTCCCTTTTCCTAGATTCATAGAAATCAACCCTTTTCTCCAGGTGTTACGCAATGCCCACATACATATAAGTCATCATCATTCCAGCCTGACTCATAGGTGCGTGTGAGCAGTATGAGGATGTCTGGAACAATACTGATTTCCGAGGAAAAGTCAGTCATGGAATTACCGTTAATTACAGAGGGTTCCTATTGGTTGAGCTGAATGTGATTGACAGACAGCTCATGGAGGGGTTCATGAGGAGTTCATGAGGGGTTCAAGACCCCTAGCCTTGACTACATCCGTGTGATGTCGAGACTACTTGACCCCTGACTGCCAGGACACACATGTGACAGGACATGCAAGTAGTAACATTTCAGGGGGAAGTTGAAGGAACATAGCCCAAGACAATAGGGAAGCGTGCGCTGGCCAGATGACAATGCTTAAAAACTCTGCTTCCACCCTTTCCTCCTCTCTCCACTTGCTAAAGGCCCGTTTCCGTGATCACTCTCACAAACAGCTAGCTTTTAGTGGAGCCACAAGCTCTCAAGCAATCTCTGTGCCTATCAAATCAAACTAGGAGAGAGCTCTCACCAAATTGATTGGTTGGCTCAGGCTGGCAATCTGAAGTAACAAACTATGAGACCGCCCAACTGATTGATTCATCTGATTGATTCATAGATTCTGTAATGGTGTGACCGCTGTACTGATACACAGCAGGACACTCCAGTTATCAGAACCGCCGATAGATGAATCTACTGCTAGTAGGATAGTGGTTAAAAACAGTGGAACAGAGACTTCCCTATACTAGCATTAGACCTTGTCTTTAAGTAAGCAATTGGTCATAAGAATCAAACGGTTCATGATGAATATTAATCTCATGCCTCCTCTACAAAGAGCGCACTGTACCGATTCAACTAAGACTGAACCTCAAGTCAAGCAGCGAAAGATCTCTCTACACAGGTTTAGGGTAAAACAGTCCTAAGTACTCTTTTTAAATATATCTGAAGACAGGCTTTATTCACTACTCACTGTTGGACTCACAAAACACTTCAGTTTGAAATGAGGGCTACAATAACTAACTATTTGGATAACGCTTAGAGGGATAGTTCACTTTCAAAGTTTGTCAGATGGCTTTGGAAAAACTGTGATTTTGGGTGATAATGATTATTTTAACCCTGCTATTGTCTTCTACAGACAGTGAGTGAGTGGGTGAGGTTGTCTGTACCATACCTGCAGATCCAGAGGGCGGGGGCGCCCCCAGCCTTCTGCCACTCTGTGGCTTCCACGGCCATGCGGCGGACAAACGCATCGTCCACACACATCAGGATGTTCTCCGGCTTGATGTCCGTGTGAATGATCTTACACTTGCTGTGGAGGTAGTCCAAGCCCTGCAGAACCTACATGAACACAGGAACACAAGCGCAAACACAAACACACACACACACACACAAATCCCAGATGAAACACCACTGATGCTCTCACAATGCTAAATGAACCATTCCTTTGATCTTAGTCATCCTCCATCAGGGACAAGGCTGCTGTTGTTTTTTTGTTTGGTGTGTGTGTGTTTGCAAGTGTTTGATGTCAGGGGCTTTTGTATTCAAGTTGAGAGCAGTTTCTATTCATCTGCTGTGGGCTTTTCAAGTGGGAGGCAGCAGAGATGAACAGATACGTTTAATTCACATGCTGCTCTGCTCTGCTCTTCAGGGGGAAGGGGAATGGCCTTGTGAAGTCAACAACATGTATTGTACTGGACTGGACAGCCTGCAGTAGTGCCTCTGGCTGGCAACTTCTCTTCCTCTCATTGTTGGTGCTAATAAAGAGTGTTTATGGAAGTGAAAGTGATGTGTGTATGTGTCTGAGTCAAGTAAATTAGGATGTGTGAGTGTGTGCTTGCGTGCGTGAATTTGTGCCCGTTTGTGCATGAATGCTCGTTCAATGTAAATAAGGCATACTTTTATGACTGCTGAATACCAAATATCAATCACTTAGATAATTTACTTTCAGGTAGAGATACCTCGCGAAGCAACTGCTCTCTATCCCTCTCGCGTGTTCTACTGTCTCTTCTCTCCCTTCCATGTCTGCCCCACACAGACCAGACAAGTAGGTGCGCAATGGATTATGGTCATTGTAGTTAATTACCACGTTTTCTGCGCTAAACTATGTAGAATATTGGCCTGTTGGAAACTACAAATCCCTACTACATTGCACAGTTCAAGCTGGATCTGATGGAATTCAAATAATTGAACCGATGTCGGTCAATTAGTTGTTTAAAAAACATTTTGGTTAACCGCTCAGCACTAGCGTGTGTGGCATACCTGTTTGATAATACTCTTAACACAGGGAAGAGGAAGGCCCTGGTAGTTGGACTTGATGATCCACTTTAGAAGGTGGTGTCCCAGAACCTCAAACACCATACACACATCTGGGACAGCTGGTCAAGGAGGACCACAGCTTCATCACTGAGATACATACGCAGATACATACGCAGATACATACGCAGATGTAAAGAGCATATAAGTACACACACACACCCTCTGTAGACAAGGATACGTATTCCGTTGATTCCAGAGATCTTGAAGTCGTCTATCAGCTGAACCACCATTTCTTTGTTTTGGTCAGAGGGGTCACTCTCTCTCACCTGGAGATAAACGACAAAAAATAGAGAGATCAGGATGGAGGGTGTGAGAGAGGTGTGAGAGGCATGGGGAAACGAAGCACACACACACACACACCCAGAGTCGCTACTCACACATCTGAGCAGTTTGATCTCATCCAGGGCTGTCTCTGTGTAATGCTGAGCACTCTTCACCACCTTCATTGCCACAAAGTTCTTCACCCTGAAACAACAAACACATAACACACAGAGAGATCCATATCACAACACGATGGACTACAACAGAGCTAGCCATGCAACACTGGAGTTGAACCAATCAATCAAAGATTAGGGAAAAACACACTGCTGGGGAAGATGTTTACTGGTAATGGTTTGATATGTGAGGAACAGCGTACAGTGTATGATTGTGTAATTTATTTAATTGGGGCTAAGTGAGTATATGTGCGAGCTGTGCGATGTAACCTAGTGAAAGGTGATATTCTGACACTGATACTGTCATGCATCAGTGTGGTTAACACTTTGGCACTATGTGTCATTACAATGCAGCTGCTACTGTCTACTGTGTCACTGTGTAGGAGTGGTTTTGTTGCAGCCGTTGTTATGGTGATGAGTTGATAATCGTGGTGACCCGTCTGACTCCCGTTGACAGGTGTGTGTGTGTGTGAGAGACTCACTGGATGTCCCAGCACAGCCATACGGTGGAGAAGTGACCCCAGCCCAGCTTGCGGATCACATGGTACCTCCCATTGAACAAGTCCCCTATCTTCACCGGATGGTATCCACCTGAGAAAGAGAGAGAGAGAGATCCTGTTAGAAAAAGAGAGGAGCGGACCTAGATAATCAAGATACTGATACGAGCCAGGCTACTGAAACTATGCCATCAGTAGGAGGGAGGGCGTGAGAGGATTAAGAAAAAGAGTGAGTGAGTGAGTGAGTGAGAGAGAGGTCCTCAGTAGGTCCTCACAGCTATCAGGATATCAGGCTCCTCAGTGGAATGACCACTCCCTCTTGGCACAGACAACAACCTTGAGCCTTGGTGCTGGTGCCAAGCATATAGAGCTCCTGGCTAGAGTCACACTGCTGCAAACTCCATTAGGAGCCAACAGGGATGATAAGAGGTAGAGAGAGAGAGAGTAAGAGGTAGAGTAAGAGGTAGAGAGAGAGAGAAAGGAGAAACAGATATGGGTTTAACTGTATTGGAGTGTGTGTAAGGCGTCCGCATGCTTCCCAGCCGAAACAGTATTATGGTGACATTTTGTGAGGTTTTTGTTCATTTTGGACTTCATGTTCAGGCACACAACATTTTTTCTAGATGCAGGCCGTAGTTCGGAGCCCTTTTTGTTTGGTCAACTGTAGGGATTCTTCAATTAAATCTTTGTTGTCATTCAACGAGAGATGACTCGTTTTCATGCACATTTTTTCTTTGAGAAATACTGCACCAAACATTTTGTTAGATGTAAAATTGTGTGACAAAGATATCCTCTGCAAAAATGTCAAAAATAATAGAGATGAGTGTATACTGGCTACAGCGTCTCAAAATGGACAAACAGTACTATTGCCGCTTTTTTCTAGTTTTTCAAGCGAAGGTCTTTTGAGGGAGTATGCGAGCACACTCGGCTAGGCGCCAGCCCAACCGAAGCATGCTGACGCCTTCAGTGAGTGTGTCTAGGGAGGGGGGTGTATGAGGCACGTGTGTGAGAAAGACGGGAGAAAGAAAGAGTGTAGAGGTAGAGAGGTAAAGAGAGTAAGGGGAAGGAGATAGGAGTTAAGAAGACAGAGAACTGGATTCTTGTGTATGCATGTATAAGCTATGGAAGTTATACACGTGTGTTCGCGTGCGGGGGTTTGTGAGTGCGTACTATCTCCCCCCACCTTTGCAGTAGTCTGCGGGGTCCTCCTGCTCCTCATCGTCAGAGCCTAAGATCTCCTCCTCTGGCTCTGGGGGGACGGCCGGCTCAGGGGGGGCTGGAGGGGGAGGCGGGGGAGTGGGGGCAGACACCAGGGCTTTTTGCTGGGTCTCAGGCCTGACAGAGAGAGAGAGATACCGTTAGAACCTAAATTGGTCAAGGTAGGAACGACCCTTTCCGCTTACAACATACTAACACACAATTACACTAGAATCATCACTGCAGCCGATATGCTTAGCTGGATGCCATTTCTCTTTAAGACCTGATTCCATCTCGGAGCCCATCCCCAATCCTTTTCCCTAGCCTTTGGTGTTCTCAGATCTGAAAGGATTGGAAATGGAACTAGGCCCATGAGGAAGAGAAAATATACATGTCTGCTCTTTTTAAGGGCTTAGTATCTTATCAATAAGACAGTGTGTGACTTCTCTTCCCCCTGTGAAAAGTCTGTACCAGCGGTATGTTCAATGTTTAGCTATGCGGTGTGATGTTGAGGAGGAGTGAGCTAGTTCCATAGCATCAATGAGGAACCCCCCAGAAAAAAGAGCCTATATTAATTTAGATGACATAACATTAAACAACACTCAAACTGGACAGTTTTATCTCCATCTCTTCATTCAAAGACTCAATCATGGACACTTACTGACAGTTGTGGTTGTTTTGCGTGATGTATTGTTGTCTCCCTCTTCTTGCCCTTTGTACTTTTTTCTATGCCAAATAATGTTTGTACAATGTTTTGTGCTACTGCCATGTTGTTGTCATGTTGTGTTGCTACCATGATGTGTTGTCATGTGTTGCTGCCTTGCTATGTGGTTGTCTTAGGTCTCTCTTTATGTAGTATTGTGGTGTCTCTCTCTGGTGATGTGTGGTTTGTCCTTTATATATTCTTTTATTGTTTTATCCCAGCCCCCGTCCCCTCAGGAGGCATTTTGCCTTTTGGTAGGCCGTCATTGTAAATAAGAATTTGTTCTTAACTGACTTGACTAGTTAAATAAAGGTTAAATAAAAAATAAAAAAAGGTATTGTTCAACATTAACCAGAAACTTGAGATGTTGTTCTGGTGTATCTCTGAACACGACTCTCTCAGTAGCATCCTCAGTAATATCTCTATCAGTTATGAAGGTTAAATAGATAGTGTGAACAGTGTCAGTGCCTGGCTCAAAATATCAGAAACATGATCAAACACTTGAGTAAAAAAACACACACACACACACACACACACACACACACACACACAGAGCTTATGGGCTGTGATAAATCATGGTCGCAGACAGACACATGATGGAGGTTCTCAGTTGGTAAGTGTGCTGTTATAGAAACTGCGGAGCACGGAGAATCCAGGCTATGAAGAGTTAACGTGGCAGCTAGCTAGGACAACACAAGGCTCCTCTAACGTCGAATACAGCTAGCTAGGACAACACAAGGCTCCTCTAACGTCTAATACAGCTAGCTAGGACAACACAAGGCTCCTCTAACATCTAATACAGCTAGCTAGGACAACACAAGGCTCCTCTAACATCTAATACAGCTAGCTAGGACAACACAAGGCTCCTCTAATGTCTAATACAGCTACAGTTGAAGTCGGAAGTTTACATACACTTAGGTTGTGAGTCATTAAAACTCGTTTTTCAACCACTCCACAAATTTCTTGTTAACAAACTATAGTTTTGGGAAGTCGGTTAAGACATCTACTTTGTGCATGACAAGTAATTTTTCCAACAATTGTTTACAGACATATTATTTCACTTATAATTCACTGTATCACAATTCCAGTGGGTCAGAAGTTTACATACACTAAGTTGACTGTGGCTTTAAACAGCTTGGAAAATGATGTCATGGCTTTAGAAGCTTCTGATAGGCTAATTGACATCATTTGAGTCAATTGGTGGTGTACCTGTGGATGTATTTCAAGGTCTACCTTCAAACTCAGTGCCTCTTTGCTTGACATATTGGGAAAATCAAAAGAAATCAGCAAAGAAAAATGGTAGACCTCCAAAAGTCTGGTTCATACTTGGGAGCAATTTCCAAACGCCTGAAGACACCACGTTCATCTGTACAAACAATAGTACGCAAGTATAAACACCATGGGACCTCGCAGCCGTCATACCACTTAGGAAGGAGAGGCGTTCTGTCTCCTAGAGATGAACGTACTTTGGTGTGAAAAGTGCAAATCAATCCCAGAACAACGGTTTGCAACTGTACATGGGGACAAAGATCGTACTTTTTGGATTAATGTCCTCTGGTCTGATGAAAAAAAAAAAAAACAGTTTGGCCATAATGACCATCGTTATGTTTGGAGGAAAAAGGGGGAGGCTTGCAAGCCAAAGAACACCATCCCAACCGTGAAGCACGGGGTGCTTTGTTGCAGGAGGGACTAGTGCACTTCACAAAAAAGATGGCATCATGAGGATGGAAAATTATGTGGATATATTGAAGCAACATCTCAAGACATCAGTCAGGAAGTTAAAGCTTGGTCGCAAATGGGTCTTCCAAATGGACAATGACCCCAAGCATACTTCCAAAGTTGTGGCAAAATGGCTTAAGGACAACAAAGTCAAGGTATTGGAGTGGCCATCACAAAGCCCTGACCTCAATCCTACAGAAAATTTGTGGGCAGAACTGAAAAAGCGTGTGTGAGCAAGGAGGCCTACAAACCTGACTCAGTTACACCAGCTCTGTCAGAAGGAATGGGCCAAAATTCACCCAACTTATTGTGGGACGCTTGTAGAAGGCTACCCGAAACGTTTGACCAAAGTTAAACAATTTAAAGGCAATGCTACCAAATACTAATTGTAAACTTCTGACCCACTGGGAATGTGATGAAAAATATTAAAGCTGAAATAAATCCTTCTCTCTACTATTATTTCACATTCTTAAAATAAAGTGGTGATACTAACTGACTTAAGACAGGGATTTTTTACTAGGATTAAATGTCAGGAATTGTTAAAAACTGAGTTTAAATGTATTTGGCTAAGGTGTATGTAAACTTCAGTTTAGATAGGAATACACAAGGCTTTTCTAACGTCTAATACAGCTATCTAGGACAACACAAGGCTCCTCTAACGTCTAATACAGCTAGATAGGACAACAAGGCTCCTCTAACGTCTAATACAGCTAGCTAGGACAACAAGGCTCCTATAACGTCTAATACAGCTAGCTAGGACAACACAAGGCTCCTCTAACGTCTAATACAGCTAAATAGGACAACACAAGGCTCCTCTAACGTCTAACACAGCTAGCTAGGACAACACAAGGCTCCCCTAACGTCTAACACAGCTAGCTAGGACAACACAAGGCTCCTCTGATGTCTAATACAGCTAGATAGGACAACAAGATGTTTAAATAAAGAGCCAAATTATTGATTATTATTATATTATTATTTGTGCCCTGGTCCTATAAGAACTCTTTGTCACTTCCCACGAGCCGGGTTGTGACAAAACACTCATTCTTATGTTTAATAAATGTATCGTATAGTGTGTGTGTGTGTGGCAGGCTTACAATGATGGCAAAAAACAACATTTGAGAGTGCGCTGACCCTGGTGCTAGAGGGGGTACGCAGCTGGAGGTTGAATGTTTAAAGGGGTACACGACTATAAAAGTTTGGAAACCACTGATCTAGGGCAACACAAGACTCGAAGACGTGGATCTCGTGTTGTTCTTATTTCTATTTATTGTGTGTTTTTGTTCTACATTAAAATTGTACTACATTGATATTAATTACTGCATTGTTGGGTCTGGAGCTAGAAAATAAGGCATTTCACTGTACTGTGCATGTGACATTAACCCCCTTCCAGATCACTTCCACAGGCTCTGTGCTTTTAAACTTGAGCCTGCCACACACACACACACACACACACACATACCTAGCCACAATAACTCTGAGCCCCCGCTACAGCAGTAACCACCCTACAGCAGCAGCAGTAGCCACCCTACCGCAGTAGCAGTAGCCACTCTACAGCAGTACAGTAGCAGTAGCAACCCTACAGCAGAACAGTAGACACCCTACAGCAGTACAGTAGCAGTAGCCACCCTACAGTAGTACAGCAGAGGCAGTAGCCACCCTACAGCAGTAGCAATAGCCACCCTACCGCAGTAGCAGTAGCCACTCTACAGCAGTACAGTGGAAGTAGCCACCCTACAGCAGTACAGTAGCCACCCTACAGCAGTACAGTAGCAGTAGCCACCCTACAGTAGTACAGCAGAGGCAGTAGCCACCCTACAGCAGTACAGTAGCCACCCTACAGCAGTACAGTAGCAGTAGCCACCCTACAGTAGTACAGCAGAGGCAGTAGCCACCCTACAGCAGTAGCAATAGCCACCCTACAGCAGTACAACAGCAGCAGTAGCCACCCTACAGCAGTAGCAATAGTCACCATACAGCAGTGGCAGTAGCAGTAGCCACCCTACAGCAGTACAGTAGCAGTGGCCACCCTACAGCAGAGGCAGTAGTAGTAGACACCCTACAGTAGTGGCAGTAGCAGTGGCCACCCTACAGTAGTACAGCAGCCATTCTACAGCAGTAGCAGTAGCCACCCTACAGCAGTACTGTAGCCACCCTACAGCAGTATAGTAGCAGTAGCCACCCTACAGCAGTACAGTAGCAGTAGCCACCCTACAGCAGAGGCAGTAGCCACCCTACAGCAGTAGCAGTAGTTTCCCTACAGCAGTACAGTAGCCACCCTACAGCAGTACAGTAGCAGTAGCCACCCTACAGTAGTACAGCAGAGGCAGTAGCCACCCTACAGCAGTAGCAATAGCCACCCGACAGCAGTACAGTAGAAGTAGCCACCCTACAGCAGTACAGCAGCGGCAGTAGCCACCCTACAGCAGTGGCAATAGTCACCATACAGCAGTGGCAGTAGCAGTAGCCACCCTACAGCAGTGGCAGTAACCACCCTACAGCAGTAGCAGTAGCCCCCCTACAGCAGTACAGTAGCAGTAGCCACCCTACAGCAGTACAGTAGCAGTGGCCACCCTACAGCAGTGGCAGCAGTAGTAGACACCCTACAGTAGTGGCAGTAGCAGTGGCCACCCTACAGCAGTGGCAGTAGCAGTGGCCACCCTACAGCAGTGGCAGTAGCAGTGGCCACCCTACAGCAGTGGCAGTAGCAGTGGCCACCCTACAGCAGTGGCAGTAGCCACCCTACAGCAGTGGCAGTAGCCACCCTACAGCAGTAGCAGTAGCCGCCCTACAGCAGTACAGTAGCAGTAGCCACCCTAC
The DNA here is from genome assembly GCA_030435695.1 of Brachymystax lenok tsinlingensis. Taxonomy (NCBI): domain Eukaryota; kingdom Metazoa; phylum Chordata; class Actinopteri; order Salmoniformes; family Salmonidae; genus Brachymystax; species Brachymystax lenok. The sequence continues at coordinate 15,732,099 of CM059791.1, forward strand.
AGCAGTAGCAATAGCCACCCTACAGCAGTACAGTAGCATTAGCCACCCTACAGCAGTAGCAGTAGCCACCCTACAGCAGTACAGTAGCAGTAGCCACCCTACAGCAGTGGCAGCAGCAGTAGACACTCTACATCAGTGGCAGTAGCAGTGGCCACCCTACAGTAGTACAGCAGCCACTCTACAGCAGTAGCAGTAGCCACCCTACATCAGTACTGTAGCCACCCTACATCAGTACTGTAGCCACCCTACAGCAGTACAGTAGCAGTAGCCACCCTACAGCAGTACAGTAGCAGTAGCCACCCTACAGCAGAGGCAGTAGCCACCCTACAGCAGTACAGTAGCAGTAGCCACCCTACAGTAGAGCCAGTAGCCACCCTACAGCAGTACAGTAGAAGTAGCCACCCTACAGCAGTAGCAGTAGCCACCCTACAGCAGTAGCAGTAGCCACTCTACAGCAGTAGCAGTAGTAGTAGCCACCCTACAGCAGTAGCAATAGCCACCCTACAGCAGTACAGTAGCATTAGCCATCCTACAGCAGTAGCAGTAGCCACCCTACAGCAGTACAGTAGCAGTGGCCACCCTGCAGCAGTGGCAGCAGCAGTAGACACCCTACAGCATTGGCAGTAGCAGTGGCCACCCTACAGTAGTACAGCAGCCACTCTACAGCAGTAGCAGTAGCCACCCTACAGCAGTACTGTAGCCACCCTACAGCAGTACAGTAGCAGTAGCCACCCTACAGCAGTACAGTAGCAGTAGCCATCCTACAGCAGTACAGTAGCAGTAGCCACCCTACAGCAGAGGCAGTAGCCACCCTACAGCAGTACAGTAGCAGTAGCCACCCTACAGTAGAGCCGGTAGCCACCCTACAGCAGTACAGTAGAAGTAGCCACCCTACAGCAGTAGCCACCGTACAGCAGTAGCAGTAGCCACCCTACAACAGTAGCAGTAGCCACCTTACAGCAGTAGCAGTAGCCACCCTATAGCAGTAGCCACCCTACAGCAGTAGCAGTAGCCACCCTATAGCAGTAGCCACCCTATAGCAGTAGCAGTAGCCACCCTATAGCAGTAGCCACCCTACAGCAGTAGCAGTAGCCACCCTATAGCAGTAGCCACCATACAGCAGTAGCAGTAGCCACCCTATAGCAGTAGCCACCCTACAGCAGTAGCAGTAGCCACCCTATAGCAGTAGCCACCATACAGCAGTAGCAGTAGCCACCCTATAGCAGTAGCCACCCTACAGCAGTAGCCAGCCCACATCAGTGTGTCTGTGTACCTGTATGTGTGTAATGGGGCATGCAAATGTGCAAATGATATGTGTGTGTCTCATGAGGTTGTTGGCACCTTAACTGGGGAGGTCGGGCTCGTGGTAATGACTGGAGTGGAATAAGTGGAATGGTATCAAATGCATCAAACACATGGTTTCCAGGTGTTTGATGCCATTCCATTTGCTCCGTTACAGCCATTATTGTGAGCCGTCCTCCCCTCAGCAGCCTCCACTGGTGGGTGTGATGTGCATGTGTGTGTTAATTCATACTGTAGGGAACAACATACATCCTAGAACACACACATGGATGTGTGTTTATGTGTCTATCGCACACCCAGCACCACTGTGACCACTCATACACATAACAGCAACACACAACCAGCACCACTGTGACCACTCATACACATAACAGCAACACACACCCAGCACCACTGTGACCACTCATACACATAACAGCAACACACACCCAGCACCACTGTGACCACTCATACACATAACAGCAACACACACCCAGCACCACTGTGACCACTCATACACATAACAGCAACACACACCCAGCACCACTGTGACCACTCATACACATAACAGCAACACACAACCCGCACCACTGTGACCACTCATACACATAACAGCAACACACACCCAGCACCACTGTGACCACTCATACACATAACAGCAACACCTACCCAGCACCACTGTGGCCACTCATACACATAACAGCAACACACACCCAGCACCACTGTGACCACTCATACACATAACAGCAACACACACCCAGCACCACTGTGACCACTCATACACATAACAGCAACACACACCCAGCAACACTGTGACCACTCATACACATAACAGCAACACACAACCAGAACCACTGTGACCACTCATACACATAACAGCAACACACACCCAGCACCACTGTGACCACTCATACACATAACAGCAACACACACCCAGCACCACTGTGACCACTCATACACGCAACACACACCCAGCACCACTGTGACCACTCATACACGCAACACACACCCAGCACCACTGTGACCACTCATACACATAACAGCAACACACAACCAGCACCACTGTGACCACTCATACACATAACAGCAACACACACCCAGTACCACTGTGACCACTCATACACATAACAGCAACACACACCCAGCACCACTGTGACCACTCATACACGCAACACACACCCAGCACCACTGTGACCACTCATACACATAACAGCAACACACACCCAGCACCACTGTGACCATTCATACACATAACAGCAACACACACCCAGTACCACTGTGACCACTCATACACATAACAGCAACACACACTCAGTACCACTGTGACCACTCATACACATAACAGCAACACACACTCAGTACCACTGTGACCACTCATACACATAACAGCAACAACAGAACCAGAGTGTTTCTGAGTGCATGGAAAGCCCATGTTAAACAACAACAGCAGCAAGGCAGGAACTAACTCTTAGTCTGCGTTCCAAATGGCACCCATATTCCCTATATAGTGCACTACTTTTTACCAGGGCCCATCAACAGTAGTGCACTATGTAGGGAATAGGGTGCCATTTGGGACACATACTTAGACAAAGCAGCTGATTCAGAGCAGTTGGGTTAAATGGGGAAGACACATTTCGGTTGAATGCATTCAGTTGTGCAACTGACTAGGTATCCCCTTTCACAGAGCTAATCACTGGCTGCCATTCTCCTCATTGCAGACACGCCAGTCCAGGCTGTAGTCAGCTGACACAGCAGCAAGGGGATGCATTTCTTGGGGCACTGAGCAAATTCTAGGTCTTGTGAGCGGAAACTTGAAAGTTGTGAGAATTTTGTTCAACTTCCGTCGCGCATTTACAGTGAACACTGACGCTGTACCCTTACAGTTTTAGACACTAGCCAATAGGCTATTGCGGCTATTTAAGCATAATGTGGGTCCCCCAACAAAACCAATGGAGAGATATCTCAAACTTTTCAAATGGAAATAGCTTTTTATTTCTATGATATAGCCTACAGTAGCCTGTTTGTGTTTTATTATTACTGTACAGAGAATTAGACAATGTGTAGGCTATCCCTCTGCCTATTGGCTTATTTGCATGTCTCAAAATACAACACTGCCCCTTTAATTAAGACAAACTTTTTACCTGATTGGCTTTTCAAAGAAATGTAGCCTACACGTATTGTGCTCTTGTAGGACGCAGTAACTCCCCATTGCTGACCTATACTTATCTATAACTGTGCAAATAACGCGCCAACTAGCAAAGAATATCAACAAATGTGCACACCCAACTAAGGGGGTGAACGCAGAAGTTCAATCTCTTGGCATTTCTTCTGTGAGCAGCAGTGCTGGAGGAGGTGGGCGCCGTGCACGCGCGCAGTTTAGAGGGAACATTGGGGATAACCCCATCTTATTTTTCCACAGGACAAATCCATTAACACTTTGTTTTGTGGCTAAACCGGGCTGTTTGTTTCTAGATGGTTAAGTGTCACATTGCTATAAGTAGTGTAATTACGTAAGGGATAATCAATGAGGGGGCTATGCGTTCTATGGAAAATAATGAATGACATGTAAGGTGTGTTCCATGACGTGCTAGAGGAGTGGAACTGACCTTCCACAGAGTTGCATTATTTTCCAGAGAAGGCAAAGAGCCCAGCGTTGATTATCCCTTTTATACCATGTCTAATATTTAACACATTTGCTACTAGAGATGTTCATTTGCTGGTAGAAATCTGTTCAACATCCACTGAAGAAGCTAGCAAGCTTACTAGATAGCTACAGTAGTTACCAATGATAGCTAAACTAGCACATCTGTTTGTTTGGTTAACTAAATTCCAATACCAATAATGTTTTCAGTAACATTTTTGCTTTCAATTCTGAATTCTCGTTTCTGATTGGCTGGAAGGGAATTCTACTATGCCAATATACTGTGCATTATAGGGAAATAATGAATGCTCTAGAATGCCCTTCAAGCCAATCAGAAACGATAATACAACAATGTGGCTCCTGTGCTAGAGGCGTCACTACCCTGGTTTGATCCTGGGCTGTATCACAACCGGCCGTGATCGGGAGTCCCATAGGGCGGCGCACAATTGGCTCAGTGTTGTCCGGGTTTGGCAGGGGTAGGCCGTCATTGTAAATAATAATTTGTTCTTAACTGACTTGCCTAGTTAAATAAAGGTTAAATAAAAAATACAAAAAACTGCCATGGTATAAAGCACATTATAAACTGGATGGTTCGAGCCGTGAATGCTAATTGGCTGACAGCCGTGGTATATCAGACCGTATACCATGGGTATGACAAAACTTTTTACTGCTCTAATTACGTTGATAACCTGTTTATAATAGAAATAATCTGGGGTTTGTGGTATATGGCCAATATACCATGGCTAAGGGCTTCACATGTGTGTGTGACCATGCGTGTGTAAACAACGCCTCGTGAGGTATGCCCTGTAAGTGTGTTTGTGTGTGTGTGTTGAGCAGGAGCTGAGAGACATGGGGGTTGGAGAGGGATTAGAAATAGAAAAACAAACAGAGGGAAACTCCAGCATTCTTTCTCTCTCCAAACTCCAGGGACAAAAACATGGAATAAAGAGGAAAGGCAAATGCGTGCGCAGACACACACACACACACACACCACACACACACACACACACACACACACACACACACACACACACACACACACACACACACACACACACACACACACACACACACACACACACACACACACACACACACACACACACACACACACACACACACACACACACACACACACACACACACACACACAGAGAGAGAGAGAGAGAGAAATGAACCGGTATTTGATTAAGTAAATCACTTCTCAGTGTGAGTATATGAGAGCAGAGCACAGTGATACTGTGATATGATATCCCAAAGGCCTCTTATTCAGGAAAATAGTTAAACATTGTTTATCATTCTCCTGCTAAATGGGAGAAGAAGACAAACTCTTCTCCCTAACGTCAGGACAGAAGAGTCCCTGCCCTCTTCAAAGAGGATCTTAAATCAGACGTCTCAGTCTTACACCCTCTCAAAAAAAAAAACATTTTTACAATAAAAAGTGTTTTTCTTACTATTTTCCTACTAGCTGACTTTGCTGGTAACTTCTTTATTGAGGAAGAATGAACTGACTATGCCTGTGATATGTGGCTGTCTTACCTAGCTATCTGTATACTAACTGTAAGCCGCTCTGCTAATATAGACATTTTTTACATTCGAAAAGTTTTGTCAGCTCAAAATCCCTAATTCTAGCGGCCTCCCGAGTGGCGCAGCGGTCTAAGGCACTGCATCGCAGTGCTTGAGGCATCACTACAGAGTTAGGGGAGGGTTTGGCCGGCCGGGATGTCTTTGTCCCATCGCGCTCTAGTGACTCCTGTGGCGGGCCGTGCGCAGTGCACGCTGACACGGTCGCCAGTTGTACGATGTTTCCTCCGACACATTGGTGCGGCTGGCTTCCGGGTTAAGCGGGCAGTGTGCCAAGAAGCAGTGCGGCTTGGCAGGGTCGTGTTTTGGAGGACACATGTCACTCGACCTTCGCCTCTCCCGAGTCCATACGGGAGTTGCAGCGATGGGACAAGACTGTAACTACCACTACCAATTGGATAACATAAATTGGGGAAAAAGTAAGTAAATAAAAATGTCCCTAATTCTGTGCGATCCCACTGCAGTTGTATGGACATAGTCATGGGTCCACACATTGTGTGCAATTAGTGATTGGGGAGGGGATATATTTCAATATTATTTTTGCGCTCGTTTGCTGTACCTGCACCAAAACTCCAGTATCTACACTTGTTCTCCATCTTCTTTTTAAATAGGGGTCCATTAGTTTTCAGCACTTTCATTTCCATGACTAATCAAAACTAGTTTTCTCATGGCTCTCTCTTGTCCCTCTGCAGCAGACATATGTTTGGAACATTGAATCACAATAAAATCACAGTAACGAATCGCAATACATATATAATCCTGAGAATCACAATACATATATAATCCTGAGAATCACAATACATATATAATCCTGAGAATCACAATACATATGGAATCCTGAGAATCACAATACATATGGAATCCTGAGAATCACAATACATATAGAATCCTGAGAATCACAATACATATCGTATCAGCATTTAAGTATTGTGATAATATCATATTGTGAGATCCCTGGCAATTCCCAGCCCTATGTGCAATGAACATGAAGTTTAGTAATATGATGTAGTATGAGATCCCTAGGCTTGTCAACAGCCTAAATATCTGTAGCAAGGAAAAGGCGGCTATGTGCCTCCTCCTTCAGATAGAACAACCTCAGTGTACCCCTGTTCATTCAGTAACATCTCTCCTTAAGAACCATTGTCACATATTTTCGGCCCGTCACCAAGGAAACATATTGATTGCCTATATCTATATCACTAAGGTAATGCACTGAATACTGAGCATTCTCGTTGTCAAGGTAACACATTTAATGTTGATGGAACACCACTGTCACCTAGGGAACCAATTGATTAGGCCTACCATTATACACCCTTGGTGGTAAATCAGCATGTCTGACTCTGAACATCTTGGTACGGAAAGGAAAAGGGGTTAACCCATTTCACCTTGGCAACATAGACCTAGCGCTAACTGAACACACTGATGACACCTAGTTGCTAATGCCATAGAAATAGGGAATATGGATTATATTTCTATAATTCAGTGAATTATAGGATCTACACAACACTGATACCTGAACACACCTGTAAGTAAACTATGGAATGCCGCTGTCATCTCCGTTACGACTGTCCACTCAGTGAATACCCACCTCCCTCTGTCAGAACCAAAACATCATCCCATCCCTTTGGTAATAGGCTACAACTCTCTCTTTTACTGATTCATCATCATCCCTCTCACCCCCTCCCTCCCTCCCTCTCTGTCCATATCTCTCCATCTGTATCAGTCTCTCCCAGCAGCAGGCCAGCTGACTCATTCGCTCCTCTCCTCCGGTATATCTGCTCTTCCCCAGCCAAGGAAGTGAGATCTCACTGCTATTTCAGTCTGATGCCTGCCTGCCTGACGTCACACAGCGCTGCCCCCACACTATCCACACCCGCTATGATGAATCTGTACATTACCACTTACCTCCCGCACAATTATGGATCTGAGGCTACAGGTATCTGTACAATACATTACCATAAATCGACCATTACAGGTCTGTAGTGCAATATATTACTGTCCACACACCTACCCCGCCATTTTGGCTCTCTCTGTGTACAATTCATAAAAACAACTTCAGCCCTGCCATTAGTATATACTGTCCATCATCACCATGCATCAACTTTGGTGCAGACCGTTATACTACTCTTCCACTAACCAACTAAACACACCAACCTCGCTATTACAATAACCTGTGTTAAACTCAATACCACAGGAAAAAAAACACAATGGCTTGTTGACTTCAGAGAGATCATGGAGATGAGAGAGAGTGGGTTGTTTTGCAGACAAATCAATGTATAGTATTCATAGGTTGTATAGTATTCATAGGTTGCGCCTCCGTCACATCATGCCATTGTTATGAATGTTCTCAAGCCTCCCTCTACCGGCGGCCCAATTATGGTGCCCTAAAGTCGTGATAAGCCCAGTCATTCTGAATGCAGGCTAACGACTGTAGTATAAATTACACTATAGTGCCTGGAAATACGATGACATTGCTAAAGTAGTCAAATATTTAGTAGGAAACAACTTTTCCAGCATTATCATGTTGTCTAATTTACTTCAGACAGATAGCACTGTCATTAGCGAACAAAGTTAGTCAAAAATAGCTAGCAATGCTAATGTTAGCTAGCAACAATCCAGTGTCCTCCCCTCAATCTTAGATAACTAGCTAATGTTATACTGCTTCTTAAGTCAATCTGGCGACATCAAAGTGATGACAAAAGGTTTTCCTACTAATAACTAGTCTCCTATTGAATGGCATTGCCAAGCCACTGTAATGCATTTTGGATGAAACCGTCATCAGCGCTCATTGACAATGCATTGAGGAGAATTCTTAGTCGGGCATCAGTGCAAAACGAACATTCAAAACAATATTGTGACGAAACATGCAACCCATGAATAGGCCCAGTTCATACTGTACTGCCACTATATAGTACACAAAACACAGACAGAAAAATGGATATTATGAACACACACACCAGCTCTATGCTGCAGGGCTCAGTGCACACCAGTCAATAGGTGCCGAATAGACTGTTACTCTATTTTCCAATGGGCAGCCAATAGATACTGTACTACATGTTGCACTACACTGACCTACACACTACTACACACAAAAGCCAATACAAACATCATCACTTAATGCACAGTCCATTATACTGTATCTATCTTTCACACTCCATTATACTGTATCTAGCTGTCACACTCCATTATACTGTATCTATCTCTCACACTCCATTATACTGTATCTAGCTGTCACACTCCATTATACTGTATCTATCTCTCACACTCCATTATACTGTATCTCTCTCTCACACTCCATTATACTGTATCTCTCTCTCACACTCCATTATACTGTATCTATCTATCTCTCTCACTCCATTATACTGTATCTAGCTCTAATGCAGGAGTAGCAATGCTTTTTTATGACATCATTAATTAATCAAACAGGCCTGAGCCCATAGAAATAAGAATGAATGCCTGAGCCAGTCATCAGGCTATCACTCACGTACTAGGCACGGAATAATGCGACCAGCAACAACAACAACCGCTTAAACCGGGACTCACTCTTTTCACCCCACAAAGTGATTTTTTCGTAGCAGGTTAGGAGAGCATTTTCGCTAACCCTTTTCCTAACCTTAACCGACTCCAAATCTGCTGCGTAAACTGCTATAAAAAAAAGTTGGATCAGTATCCAAGTGGTGTGAAAAGAGTGTTTCCCTAAACAACCTGTGGTATCCTAACACCCTCACTATCATCAATAGCCTAGCGATGACAACAGTGACATCAAAAGTGACAGGCTAGGGGTGCTGAAAGGACAGCAACCGTAATCTGCTCACTCTGTGGAGAGAACACTTTTGATAAAACACATTGACACGTCCGATAGAAAGAGAGCAGTCACACACAGCATACCGTTGAATGCAACCCGTTCATAAGCTAGTAGGCCCCCAATCATAACAAAAACACAACCATTCATCTTTTCCAAATCGATATGTACAACTTTATCAAAGTAACTGCTGATCTAAAGTTTAAATGCAACAATGTTTCACACACATTATTTTCAAAGAGATAGCTAACAGCAAGAGAGCTGCAAAAAACAGTGCCACTCACCGAAAGATGATCATTTGTAAGTTCACTTCTTGATGAAAGGTTGAAGGGAGATATTAACAAATCAGCAAAAACATCCTCCTTGATAACACTTGTGGCTGCAGCTGCCGCACACTACCAACAACAAAAGCTAGTTAGAGCGTGGGAAAAACAGGCTACAGGAGTGACGTGTCTACGCCTTCCAGAAGGCGGAAGTGTCAAATAATATATTGTCAAAACAGTCTCACCCATTTCAAAGTCAAAATGTGATCGGTTGATTTCCCCCAAAATTCTGCCCTAATACAGTTGAATGGCAGATGCCTTCTGTCTAGCTTCTGGGGGCGTAGCCAATAGCTGACTTAGCGAGCTAGATTTTTCTCGCCAGAGACCACCAAAGAAAAATACTGATTGGATATTTTTTTCTCTCCGGTGTTAACCCCAATGAAAAAATAATGAATAGAATGAGCTTGGAACCTCTAACCCTGGCAATTTGACTGGTAAACTCATGGGTACACTCGCAGTGGCTTCCTGGTATTGTTAAGTAATAATTTCCATGGTAATGTAGAATGTTCATTCAGATGATGCTAACTGATGCAATGTAATGTATTTTTTGTAATGTCATTTGAGTTGACTAAACAAATCACAGCAGATAGATTAAAGAAAAATAATATTTGGTATTTTTCTTAAAACTGCATTGTTGGTTAAGGGCTTGTAAGTTTGCATTTCACGGGAAGGTCTACACCTGTTGTATTTGGCGCATGTGACAAACACAATTTGATTTAATTTGATGGGTACACTTCCTGATTTTACTTCCTGCTTTTCTCCTATGGGTACACTCACAACGGCCACCAGTCCACCCATTATGCCATCATTGACTTGAATGGGGACGCCCGTTCTATTCATTCTTATTTCTATGGTTAACCCTAACCTTTCCAACACAAACTTAAGAGATGAAATAAGAATATAATTTAAATTATATAAAAAAAGAAAAAAGAAATTAAAACAATGTATATTTTATATTTTAATTGTATAAATCCTTAGGCCTTCTCTGAAGGTGTAGAAGGCCCTTACGATTCCCCATTGATAAAATGCAACGGCACCCAGCCACACAAGACCACATTCTCACTGTTACACTATAGCATAGTCAGCCACCCATCCACAACAGGATGGGACTTTTGTTCTGTAGAAGTGCTTGATATTGAATAATATTTGCAATGTGAAACAGGCCTGCAAGCTGGCATGCTAATTCTTACTGAGGCCACAGACTGTTCCCATGTCACTGGTCCACGTCACAGCAAACACAAACACAAAGACACACTCGCACACATGCCTGTGCGCAGACGCACACACACAAACAAATGCGCACACACACGGCACACAGTTGAGGCACACTGACATGAATGCACACCCAGCATAAACACAGAGGGCTGATTCTCCCCTATTGACACAAGAGGCAAGATGCTTTTGTGTGTGTGATGTTTACTACACAGGATGTGTGTGAATGTGTATTTACTGTACATGCATTGCTAAACATCAAGCCATTAGCCTTTGCTGTGACCACAAACAACCCTGAACAGTTACAGTATAATATCTGCATTCCTCTATTTATTAAGTATCAAAACACATCCCATAGGTACAGTATCTAGCTACTAAGTACTGAATAACTCGTCTCGACTCAACCACGCATCCAGTCTCTTCACACCCATAGTCATCCAGTGATGTCAAACGAAGCCATGGCCATTGTGGAGGTCTGTTACTCCCACGCGGGTAAGAGGAAGACTGCTGCATGCTGGCTAGGCTCTGGAAGAGAAACACAGTAGCCTGGGCGGCTCTTAGTGTGTTTCATGGAGTTCTACTCACAACACAATAACCCCCTGGGTGTTTACAGTTTGTGTTATGCTTGTGTAAAAGGTCAACATTTGAACAACGAATGTTGTTCAAGTGTTGCATGAGGGTTTAGGGTAAATGTTTTCAGGACGTCATAGTAACAATATGGAGGCAACATCACCACCTAAATCCAACGTTGTTTAGACGTTTTCCTATTGTGAATGTTTTATCATTTGGTCACATGCTGCTGGATTTTAATAGACTGGGTTGGCCAAGCAGAGAGGGTCAGGCCCAGAACTCCAAGCCCAGACACGTGGTACTCTTTCACCTAACTGCTAATGGCCCTGCCTATCACGCATCGGACCTCACGTGACCACACACACACACACTCACATCGTGTGTGCCGCTGCTATATACATATAGGGGAAACATGGATTACCTACAGTATGAGACATGAATACATGAACCATGCAGAGGCTCTGTTTCTACTCTCTATGTGGCTCTGTTTCTACTCTCTATGTGTCTCTCTCTGTTTCTACTCTCTATGTGTCTCTGTTTCTACCCTCTATGTGTCTCTGTTTCTACTCTCTATGTGTCTCTGTTTCTACTCTCTATGTGTCTCTGTTTCTACTCTCTATGTGTCTCTGTTTCTACTCTCTATGTGTCTCTGTTTCTACTCTCTATGTGTCTCTGTTTCTACTCTCTATGTGTCTCTGTTTCTACTCTCTATGTGTCTCTGTTTCTACCCTATATGTGTCTCTGTTTCTACTCTCTATGTGTCTCTGTTTCTACTCTCTATGTGTCTCTGTTTCTACTCTCTATGTGTCTCTGTTTCTACCCTCTATGTGTCTCTGTTTCTACCCTCTATGTGTCTCTGTTTCTACTCTCTGTGTCTCTGTTTCTACCCTCTATGTGTCTCTGTTTCTACTCTCTATGTGTCTCTGTTTCTACTCTCTATGTGTCTCTGTTTCTACCCTCTATGTGGCTCTGTTTCTACTCTCTATGTGTCTCTGTTTCTACCCTCTATGTGGCTCTGTTTCTACTCTCTATGTGGCTCTGTTTCTACTCAATTCAATTCAATTTGCTTTATTAGCATGACGTAACAATGTACATATTGCCAAAGCTTACTTTTGATATTTACAATATGAAAATAACAAGAATCAAAATTGTCAACGGGACAACAGTAACAACAATAACCTATGTGTGTCTGGTGGATCTCTGGAACTATGGGGCTGTGTCTCTGGGAGGGGGTGTCAGGGGGGATCTGAGAGCTGTATAGTAGGCCCTCACACTGGGTGGGCACTTACAGCCAACTAGGACAGCTCACACACACACACACACACACACACACACACACACGCACGCACGCACGCACGCATACACACACACACACGCATGAAAGAACTCACATTCACACACACAAGCTGACACACACACAGAAACAAATCTAACAAACAGACCATTATCATTCTAGTATGTTAATACAGCAGCTCTGTCAGCCCAGATATTAGGTCTCTGCTGACTCAGCGTTTACCCCGACTCTCCTAATCTGTAAACAGCTCTCTCTCTCTCTCACACACACACACATGCATATTGACGCCACACACACCCAGACACACTTTCACACTCGTTGCTGCTACTCTGTTTATTATCTATCCTGATTTCCTAGTCACTATTACCCCTACCTACATGTACGAAATATTACCTCAATTACCTCAACAACCTCGTACCCCCAGCACAATGACTCAGTACCGGTACTCCTTGTATATCGCCTCGTTATTGTTATTTATTGTGTGTGCAAATATTCTTACTTTTTACCTCTGCATGGTTGGTTAAGGGCTGTAAGGAAGCATTTCACGGTAAAGTCTACACCTGTTGTATTCGGCACGTGTGACAAATACATTTTTATCTGATTTTGATATTCTAGCTGATTGTTAGATGTGGTGCGTGTACTACTACTACCACCACCTCATCCATCACCAACTTCACCACCCCCACCGGCATACCCTCTAGCAGAAACAGAGACACATAGAGAGTAGAAACAGAGCCACATAGAGAGTAGAAACAGAGAGAGCCACAGAGAGTAGAAACAGAGACACATAGAGAGTAGAAACAGAGCCACATAGAGAGTAGAAACAGAGAGAGCCACATAGAGAGTAGAAACAGAGAGAGCCACATAGAGAGTAGAAACAGAGAGAGCCACATAGAGAGTAGAAACAGAGCCACATAGAGAGTAGAAACAGAGCCTCTGCATGGTGGAACAACTGTCCCAGACCTTTCATCTCTACTCCCACCATTCAGATGTAATAATCCCCATCTAAGATAATTTATTCATGTCTCATACTGTAGGTAATCCATGTTTCCCCTATATGTATATAGCAGCGGCACACACGATGTGAGTGTGTGTGTGTGTGGTCACGTGAGGTCCGATGCGTGATAGGCAGGGCCATTAGCAGTTAGCGCTGAATCCATTCTCTACCCTCCAGAGGCCAAAAACGAGGAAAGCTTTAAAACAGAAACTACTAAAGGGGAGTCCAGAAACCCTTTTCGCAGACCTCTACAAAAACAGTGATGTGAGTAATCTCATTTTTCTCACTGACCAGCCAAATGCGTGCTGCTCAGCAGTCTGCTCTCACTACCCAGCCATAAAGAAAGAGGGAATCTGTAATGGGTGGAAGCTGAATGTCAAAGAGACAGACGACCCTGACAGCACCATGATAACAATCAACCTCTACAAGACTGGGACTGTCATGGTGCCAGGTAATCTTAGGATGTTTGAATCAGACTTTCAGACCATTAAGGAGAGAGCGGAGAGAGAGAAGGATACCACCAGTGACATGCCCTCCAACAAGACCAACTGCACCAGCACCACCCTCACCCCTACTATCCCCACCCTAAAAGGCACATCCAGCTCCTCTCTCCCCACCATAGTGGAGGACACGCCCCAGGAGGAGAGCGACCCCCTCAGTGCAGAGCAGGCTCAGGCCCTCCTCACCACCATGGCTGCCATGAGGGATGAGTTCACCAGACTGGAGAGGAGGTGGTCCTGCTCAGGGAGAGTCGGGCAAACAGCAACCAGACAACCACACCTTAGAGGAGCTCCTAAACAAGCTGCGGACAGAGCAGGACAGCAGCCTTGCAACACAGCTGAAAGAGGTTCAGCAAGAGAGAGACGGACTCAAGGGAGAGCTGGCTGATCTAACAAAGGAGGTGAGAGAGCTCCAACAAGACAGGCAGAGCAGTAATAATGATCTGACCACACTAAGAGAGGAGCTGCAGGAGAGAAAGAGAACAGAGGACAGGCTGCAGGAGCAGCTAGATCACCACTCTATGACCTGCCCTCACACAGCAGAGGAGCCCACCTCAACCAGCCAGGCCTCCCCAGCCCTGCCTGCTGCACACCTCCTCCCCAGCCCACAGAACAGCCTCCCACTGACAGCGGCACCAGCACAGACCAGCCACACCCCAGCTCCAACACCCACCAGCCCACCCTCTGCCCCCTCCAGTCCATAAGAAACATTGGCTGACATCGTCCTGTTGGACTCAAATGGGAAGTTTGTTCAGGAGAAGAAACTTTTCCCCAGACACAAAACGAGAAAGGTGTGGTGCCCAACAACGCAGAGTGCCATGGAGCTGCTTGATGAGGCCCAGCTCGGGTCACCAAGCCACATAATCATACAGACCGGAAGCAACGACCTGCGTGCTCAGCAGGAGAGGGTGGCCACTTCACTACGGGGAGTGATTGAGAAGACCTCCGCAATCTTCCCCAACTCAAGAATCGTGGTGTCAACCCTTCTACAGAGGAAGCAGGCAGAGCTACGCACAGGCTGTGAGAGGAGCAACTGGCCCAGCCCCCACCAACAAAATGAGTGACATTAAACAAATGCTGAGTCTACTACGCTCACATGTGATAGGCCGAGGGTCATGGATGCTCACATGTGATAGGCCGAGGGTCATGGTAAGATGAGCACCATAACTCCACCATCCTCACACTACATCCACCCAAGTGGTATGACACAAATACTATCTTAAATGATAAACAAATCACATTTGCATAGTAATAGTTTACGTTAATTGAAAAATCCTATTTTAATAGTTCTTGTTGGATTGTGAGTGTGTCTCATTTTGAAGATAAAGAAAAAAAGTAATGAAATCTTTTTACGTTGCATGTTGGAATATACAAGGATTGAAGAAATTGATGATATTGATATTGTAGTACTACAGGAAACATGGTGCAGAAGTGATGTTTCCACTGGCTGTCCACTAGGTTATAGGGAGATAATCATACCATCCACTAAATGAAAAGGAGTCAGACAGGGCAGAGACTCAGGGGGAATGCTAATATGGTATAAATCGGAACTAATTAATTTAATCGAATTGATCAAAACAGGAGAATTCTTTATCTGGTTAAAAATCAACAAGGAGGCTATCTTAACAGATAAAAATGTCTTCCTCTGTGCCACATACATTCCCCCATCAGAGTCACCCTACTTCAATGAAGAGAGTTTCTCCATTCTAGAGGGGGAGATTAGTCACTTTCAGGCCCAAGGCAACATACTGGTCTGTGGAGACCTGACTGCTAGAACAGCAGAAGAACAAGACACTATTAACAGTCATGGGGATAAACACCTACCAGGAAGCAACAACCTTTCCCTCCCCACATACCCCCACAGAAACAACTATGACAAAGTGAAAAACACAAATGGAGTACAGCTGGTGAAGCTCTGTGGAACACTGGGTCTGTACATAGTCAATGGTAGGCTGAGAGGGGACTCTTTTGGTAGGTACACCTACAGCTCATCCCTTGGCAGCAGCACTGTAGACTACTTCCTCACCGACCTAAACCCAGAGTCTCTCAGAGCCTTCACAGTCAGCCCGCTAACACCTCTCTCAGACCACAGTAAAATCACAGTGTATC